>OZ030395.1:32667953-33412953 GCA_964023965.1 Melinopterus prodromus
TTGCTTCTGGGGATGTTTGCACCACGGGGAGTGTTTCCCTCTTTTTTCCGGCCTCTGCTCGTCTTGGCAGCACTTGGATTCGAAGACCTCCTTCTTCTTCATGAAGGCATTTCCAGCATCTGCTTTCGTCATTTTGGGGTAGTTACCCCTCCTCGCGTGATTGGGCCCACGCCCGGATGCCCCGCGTTTGAACCGTACCCCAAAAGAATTTTTTGTCCCGACTTTTGCCCACGTGCTCGCGACTCGTGGAATTTTACTGTGTCGCTGTGACGTCACACACTGCCACACCCAAGGTATCTCTATACCAGTTCGGTCCCAAAACGAGGACACCACAGTGTCCGAACTTTACGATCTTAGTGTCAAAATGACCGGGATAATTTCGTCTTTCCGATCGTGTCACTCACTTACCCCTAAGTTCCACCCCACCACGGTGGTAGGTTATTTAGTAGCGCCGCGTTGGCCGTCGGTTGACTTCACACTGCCGAAAACGCACTAAAGGTTCCTCGAATCGAAAAATTTCACTTAGCTTATTTGCTTCCCGTGAAATTTGCAATCCGATGATACCACTTTCACAGTTTTCACTACCAGATTTCCGAACTTATTGTACTTAAATGACGGAGCACCGCTATCTACGTCTGCCTCGCCTCGCTGCACATTCGGAGAATCGCAATTCTTCCTTTAGAGAACACAAAGTGTCCCAAACATCCCCATAGGTTGGCTTCTGACCGGACGTCTCTTTGGTAACCAAGTGGAAGATCTTACTGCCGGTCTTTTCGTCGGTTGCCTTGAGTGCTTGTCCGACTCTGGGATTAGACCGACGCAGCTCTGGAATATTTCCAAACTTCCCGCGGAAAACCTTGGCCATCCCTCTAGACATTTGCAGGTCCTTAGCCACACAATGTGCCAGTGCGTAGCCAGCTGGAGCAGTAAACAGGTCCCGCTGCACTTCACAGGTCACACCGAACCGACTCTTTTGACCATTAGAATGACGGGCCATGAATTCATCGAATGTCAAATCCGGCTCTGGTTGGATTTGCCGCAGCTCCGCGTCTTCGTGGTCCCCGTAGTAAGGAGCCAGTCGGTTGAAGTGAATGACTCGAGCTTTACCCCGCGGTGGCTTTTGTATCCGGTAAAGGACGTCGTTGATAACTTCAAGAATTTTGTATGGGCCATCCCAGGATGTTTGAAGTTTTGGTGACAGTCCCTTTCGTCTCTTAGGGTCGTAGAGCCAAACCATATCACCGGCATTGTACCTGCGGTCCTTGGCATTGACATCGTAGTGTCCTTCATCCGAGTACTGGCATCTTGAATGGAAATGCGAACTTGGCTATGAATGGCATCCATTCTTCTTCGCAGTTCACTGACGTAGTCCTCCCCGGCGACATCAGTTCCTGGCGGGCAACCAAACTTCAGATCGCATGGGAGACGGAGTTCTCTTCCCATAACTATCCGAGCCGGAGATTCTCCCGTGCTTTCGTGGACGGCTGATCGATAAGCCAGGAGGAACAAATGAAGAAAGCCTTCCCAGTCTCTTTGATGGTCGGAGACCACTTTGGCCAAATACCGATTAATGGTTCTATTCATGCGCTCCACCATTCCATCTGACTGCGGGTGTAACGCAGTAGTTCTAGTTTTCTTGATTCCGAGCGCCTTACAGATGTTCTGGAACAAGCTGGATTCAAAATTTCGCCCTTGGTCCGAATGTAGCTCCAAAGGTACGCCAAATCGGCAAATCCATTCTTTCACCAAGGTGTCGGCAATTGTTGAGGCTTCCTGGTTTGGTAGAGCGTATGCCTCAACCCATTTGCTGAAGTAGTCCATCACGACCACGATGTACTTATTTCCAGCTTCGGATTCGGGAAACGGGCCGGCTACGTCAATAGCAATCCTTTCAAAGCGACTTCCCACGTTGTACTGGCGCATCAAAGCCTTCTGCTTTCTCTGCGGCCCATTACTTGCCGCACATACAACGCATTTTCTGCACCAGTCCCTTACGTCTTCCTTGCTATTGACCCAGTAAAATCTTTCCCTCACCTTTCCCAGCGAGATGTCCTCCTGACACACCGGCATGGAGTTCTTTTAGCAGTTCCGCAATCCGACATTTGGGCACAACAATTTGCCTTCTTTCCTCTTTGCCGTCGTGGTCAATTATTTTCCGCCGCAGGAGTCCATCTTCCAGAATTAGGGAGTCCCATTGTGCCCAATACGACTTGATGTTAGGAGCATACTTGGCAACTTCTCCCCAGGTTGGCTTCCTCTCTTCTTTCATCCAGTTTAGGACTATCTGGATATCAGGATCTTCCCCTTGGTCTTTTATAAGATCTCTATGTTGCCAAGTATCGTCGACTATGGTAGTTCGTAACAAATCAGCATCTGTTTTCTCTGCCCGCTGGCAATGCTTGCAGTCCTGTGGACAGGGTCTTCTTGATAGGGCATCTGCATTTCCATGGATTCTCCCTGCTCGGTGCTCGGTGTCGAAGTCAAACTCCTGTAGCCTCTCTATCCATCTTGCCACTTGTCCCTCTGGATTTTTAAACTGAAGGAGCCATTTTAAAGCTGCATGGTCTGTTCGTAGCAGGAACTTCCTTCCGTAGAGGTACTTGTAAAAGTGCTCCATCGCTTTCACAACAGCCAGCAACGCTCGGCGGGTGACGCAGTAGTTACGCTCTGGCTTGGACAACGTTTTACTAAAATAGCCTATGACTTTTTCTTCTTGCCCATCCTGAATTTGGGACAGCACGGCTCCTATGCCCACATTGCTAGCGTCGGTGTCCAGTACAAATTTTCCTTCAGGTAGGGGATAGCTCAAGATAGGTGCGCTTATCAGAGCCCCTTTTAGGTGATCGAAAGCTTCTTGACATTCCTGGGACCATTGGAATTTTCGTTCTCCTTCGGTGAGCCTGGTTAATGGTTTTGCGATGTTGGCAAATCCATTCACATAGCGTCGGTAGTATGTGCATAATCCCAAGAAGCTGCGCAGCTCATGTTTGTCATTGGGAACTGGCCAATCTTTGACAGTCTGGATCTTTGCCTTGTCAACCGCCACTCCTTGACTGGAAACAACGTGACCCAGGTACTGCACAGCTCTTTGAAATAGATTACATTTCTTTGGGCTCAACTTCAGTGCTGAACCTCGTCGCCTCAGGAACACTTCTTCTAGGTTTCGCATGTGGTCTTCAAACGATTTTCCTACTACAATAATGTCGTCAAGCTAGACCAGACATGTCTTCCAGGACAGTCCTCTTAAAATCGTTTCCATCAGTCGTTCGAAAGTAGCAGGAGCATTGCACAGTCCAAATGGCATCACGTTAAATTGCCATAATCCAGCACCTACCGTGAAAGCTGTCTTTTCCCGATCTTCGGGGGCCAATTCAACTTGCCAGTACCCGCTCTTCAAATCCAGCGTGGAAAAGATCTTCGATCCGGCCAGGGTGTCCAAAGTGTCATCGATGCGAGGAAGAGGATAGCTGTCCTTTTTGGTCACATTATTAAGCAGCCGGTAGTCAACGCAGAATCTGGTCGAGCCGTCTTTCTTCTTTACCAGTACTACCGGTGAAGACCATTGACTGCTGGATGGTTCTATGATTCCTTCCTCGACCATACTCTCAATAATCTTGTCAGCCTCCTCTCTCTTAGCCAGCGGTAGCCTTCTAGCTGTCTGCCGAATGGGACGAGCATTTTCCGTATTAATTTTATGCTGGATTATATTGGTCCTCCCCTTCTTCCCAGTATCAAAAACATCTTGATACTTATGGACCAGATGTCTCAGCCTCCTTCTTTGGTCTGGTCTTAGACCGGTGCCTGACGATGATACAAGCACTTCTAATTCTTCCGGAATGGCTTCCCGGCTGGTTTCCACGGCCGCAACCTGTCGCATTATCGCTGAAACTCCAGAGCAGTGTCCTAACTCCGTGCCCTCCTTTAATAACACAGGATAATGATTGACGTTCATTATCCTCACAGGGATACTCCTGCCAGCCCGCACAAGGGCCTTTCCGACCGCCATTCCTCGGCCAACAGCCTCGTCATGCATTACGGGTTCGAACATGACTATCTCACCATCTGTGATCTTGCCATCAATGCAGCCGTCCAAAACTATCTCGCTCCGTTCTGGTATCAGTGTCTCCTCCGGCAATAGGACCTGAACGCTTAAATTCTTTTGTCGGTGTAAAACAACTTCCTCGTCATCTACCCGCAGAACTCCCCGCCTAAAGCTTAACTCGAAGCCCTTGGTGTCCATTATGTCCGTCCCGATGATCACCTCATCCTCAATCTCAGCCACTATCACAGGATGGTCAAACGTGGCTTTCCCGATGGTAAACATGACGTTTGTTTCACCATGCACTTTTGCTTGATCTCCCGTTGCTGTTCGTAGACGCCATTTTGATTGCCGAACCTTAGCTGCAGGTTTTATTATGTCGGGCCTTATGATTGTCTTCGTTGCACCTGTATCCAGCAGCACAGTGCGGATAGTTCCATCCACACACGCGTCGACGAAAACATTGTTGGCATGGTGTTGCAGTGACGAGACCTGGGCGGTATTTGCTGGGGCTTGCTGAATACAGGTCGACGTTTGCCCCCTCGCATCGACCATTTTTAGTTTTCCGGATTGGCCGTAGTGGGACTGACGCCTTCTGGACAGCGTCTTCTTATGTGGCCTGCCTTGCCACATTTCCAGCACTCCAACTTCCGGTCCTGGCGGCTACGTTCTCTATTGATCTCCCTGACGATCCGTTTGACTGACTCTTCGAAGTCGTCCTCTCCTGGAATCACTTGTCGGACACGAGCTTGACCTTTGTTCGTGTTCTTGGCAGCTTCGAATTCAAGGGCCCGTGTTAGTGCATCAACTAGCTTAGGTGGATGTGCTAGTAGCAAGGCTTGCTTCATTTCACCATCACGGAGTCCGTCCAGGAATGCTTGAACTGCCAAACGTTCCATGATCTTTTCCTGGGCATCTGGATATGCCAGTCGAACCAGACGTGCAATATCCGCCTCAAATTCCTGTAAGGGCTCCCCTGACTTCTGGCACCGATTTCTTAGCTGAGTGTGGTAGACATGTTCCAGGTGTGACTGGTCATAACGCGTCTCCAGGTGTCTCACCAGGTGGTCGTAGACTTCTTGCTCTTCCGGGGACATTCTTTGCAAGATAGCAGCAGCATCTCCTCTCAAAGCCAACGTAAGGGCGGTCGCCTTCTCCCTGGATGACCAACCGTTCGCTTTTGCAGCCGCTTCAAACTGACGTTGATAAACATTCCACGACGTTGAACCATCAAATTGCGGTGGTTTGAGGCGCATCAGCCCAACGGAATCCTGATTGCCACTAACTTTGCTCTTGTTGTCTGTTGCTGAAGATTGATAGGGCAACTCCTCGAGGGTGTTGACGTCCAACGTTGTGATTTTGTTCTGAACTTCCTGGATCTTGCCTTCCAAAATCAAAAGAATTCGCTGTTCCAGTGTAGAAGATTTTGTTAAAATTTCTTCGTGTAATTCCCTTTTTATGTTGGCATTGTTTTCTAACATCTTTTTTTCTAGTTTGGCAGAATTCTCTTCTAGCTTTTCCCCAAGCTCGCACACTTTAACCTCCAGGTCGGCGGAATTTTCTAGCAATTTAGCCTCTAGGTTGGCGGAATTTTCTAGCAATTTAGCCTCCAGGTCGGCGGAATTTTCCAACACTTTAGCCAGGTCGGCGGAATTTTCTAGCAACTTAGACTCCAAACATTGCAGCATTTGGCCGATATCACTTGCACTAGCAAAAACAAAGTTGTCCGGGTCATTGCCTTCTTCAATTAATGCTTTACGAAGCCGCTCCTGCAAGTCCGCTTTCGTATCGCAGTATCGCAGTCCCTTTCCTCCAGCTCCTTTTTCAGCTCACTAACTTTTAAGTCCGCTAGTTTTGCCATTTTCACGCACTCTAATTAGTCCGATTTATTTCACTTCAATTTTATTTTCACTAATGTCCAATTCACACCCGACACCTGATACCAATGTAGCGTTTTTCGTTCGTTAAGGTGTGTATTAAAACACTCGGTATATTAAAATAGTCAACTAATTTATTTAACACTATTACAGTCTTATTACCTAATTATTAAACACGAACACTAAACACGAACACTAAAAACTAACTGTCACTTAAGGCTACTATAAACATTTATCTTCACAGTATTTATTTCTAACTATTTATGTCGATCGATAATCGCGCCAAGTACTCCGACTGCACTCAGAACTATAGTGGCCGGTAGCGAGGGACGGTTCGCTTATATACCCGTATCGATCCGTGCGGGACCCTTCGCGAATCTTCCAAGCTGGCACAGAACAGTCGTTACTCGCGCTCGCCGTCCGGATAGATCTCTCTGGAATGGGCCGCCTCGAGAATAACCTCGAACTTCTGGCGCCTTCGCGGCTGTTAAGATCGTCACAGTATTGTAGCGTTTTTCGTTCGTTAAGGTGTGAATTAAAACACTCGGTATATTAAAATAGTCACTTAATTTATTTAACACTATTACAGTCTTATTACCTAATTATTAAACACGAACACTAAACACGAACACTAAAAACTAACTGTCACTTAAGGCTACTATAAACATTTATCTTCACAGTATTTATTTCTAACTATTTATGTCGATCGATAATCGCGCCCGCGCTCCGACTGCACTCTGAACTATACTGTTCGCTAGCGAGCGACGGCTGGCTTATATACCCGTATCGATCCGTGCGGGAAAGCTCCAGAGTCTTCCATATTCGTTACTCGCGCTCGCTGCCTCGATGGAATTCTCCGGAATAAGATGCCTCCAGAACAAGCCAGAACTTCTGGCGCCTTCGTGGCTGTTAAGATCGTCACACTGCCCCCCTCCTAAGCTCGTTTCGTCCCGAAATGATTCCAAAGATGGTGGATGTCGATATCTGCAGAAAGCTCCTTTCTTGCAGCAGGATCTCTTGTGGAAGTAACAGTCCACGGTTCTCTCCACGGAACGACGTTGAGGGCTATAACAGCACACCAGAATTTGTATGCCCGTCAACCTGAAGAGTGCTTCCAACATGCTGCGAATTATCCTCCAGTCCAAGCCATCGAGTCCGCATGCCAGCTTGGGAATCGCCAGGCTTCTCAGGTCCTCGGCTAGCAATTCTTCCTTTAGAGAACACAAAGTGTCCCAAACATCTCTATAGGTTGGCTTCTGATCGGACGTCTCTTTGGTAACCAAGTGGAAGATCTTTCTGCCGGTCGTTTCGTCGGTTGCCTTGAGTGCTTGTCCGACTCTGGGATTAGACCGACGCAGCTCTGGAATATTTCCAAACTTCCCGCGGAAAACCTTGGCTATCCCTCTGGACATTTGCAAGTCCTTAGCCACACAATGTGCCAGTGCGTAGCCAGCTGGAGCAGTAAACAGGTCCCGCTGCACTTCACAGGTCACACCGAACCGACTCTTTTGACCATTAGTATGACGGGCCATGAATTCGTCGAATGTTAAATCCGGCTCTGGTTGGATTCGCCGCAGCTCCGCGTCTTCGTGGTCTCCGTAGTAAGGAGCCAGTCGGTTGAAGTGAATGACTCGAGCTTTACCCCGCGGTGGCTTTTCTATCCGGTAAAGGACGTCGTTGATAGCTTCCAGAACTTTGTATGGTCCATCCCAGGATGTTTGAAGTTTTGGTGACAGTCCCTTTCGTCTCTTAGGGTCGTAAAGCCAAACCATATCACCGACATTGTACCTGTGGTCCTTGGCATTCACATCGTATGCGTCCTTCATCCGATTACTGGCATCTTGAATGGAAATGCGAACTTGGCTATGAATGGCATCCATTCTTCTTCGCAGTTCACTGACGTAGTCCTCCCCGGCGACATCAGTTCCTGGCGGGCAACCAAACTTCAGATCGCATGGGAGACGGAGTTCTCTTCCCATAATTATCCGAGCCGGAGACTCTCCCGTGCTTTCGTGGACGGCCGATCGATAAGCCAGGAGGAACAAATGAAGAAAGCCATCCCAGTCTCTTTGATGGTCGGAGACCACTTTCGCCAAATACCGATTAATGGTTCTATTCATGCGCTCCACCATTCCATCTGACTGCGGGTGTAACGCAGTAGTTCTTGTTTTCTTGATTCCGAGCGTCTTACAGATGTTCTGGAACAAACTGGATTCAAAATTTCGCCCTTGGTCGGAATGTAGCTCCAAAGGTACGCCAAATCGGCAAATCCATTCTTTCACCAAGGCGTCGGCAATTGTTGGGGCTTCCTGGTTTGGTAGAGCGTATGCCTCAACCCATTTGCTGAAGTAGTCCATCACGACCACGATGTACTTATTTCCTGCTTCGGATTCGGGAAACGGGCCGGCTACGTCAATAGCAATCCTTTCAAAGGGACTTCCCACGTTGTACTGGCGCATCAAAGCCTTCTGCTTTCTCTGCGGCCCATTACTTGCCGCACATACAACGCATTTTCTGCACCAGTCCCTTACGTCTTCCTTGCTATTAACCCAGTAAAATCTTTCTCTCACCCTTCCCAGCGTCTTTGTCACTCCGAGATGTCCTCCTGACACACCAGCATGGAGTTCTTCTAGCAATTCCGCAATCCGACATTTGGGCACAACAATTTGCCTTCTTTCCTCTTGGCCGTCGTGGTCAATTATTTTCCGCCGCAGGAGTCCATCTTCCAGAATTAGGGAGTCCCATTGTGCCCAATACGACTTGATGTTAGGAGGATACTTGGCAACTTCTCCCCAGGTTGGCTTCTTCTCCTCTTTCATCCAGTTTAGGACTATCTGGATATCGGGATCTTCCTCTTGGTCTTTTATAAGATCTCTATTTTGCCAAGTATCGTCGACTATGGTGGTTCGTAACAAGTCAGCGTATTTTTCCTCTGCCCGCTGGCAAGGCTTGCAGTCCCGTGGACAGGGTCTTCTTGATAGAGCATCTGCATTTCCATGGATTCTCCCTGCTCGGTGCTCGGTGTCGAAGTCAAACTCCTGTAGCCTCTCTATCCATCTTGCCACTTGTCCCTCTGGATTTTTAAACTGAAGGAGCCATTTTAAAGCAGCATGGTCTGTTCGTAGCAGGAACTTCCTTCCGTAGAGGTACTTGTAAAAGTGCTCCATCGCTTTCACAACAGCTAGCAACTCTCGGCGGGTGACGCAGTAGTTACGCTCTGGCTTGGACAACGTTTTACTAAAATAGCCTATGACTTTTTCTTCTTGCCCATCCTGAATTTGGGACAGCACGGCTCCTATGCCCACATTGCTAGCGTCGGTGTCCAGTACAAATTTTCCTTCAGGAAGGGGATAGCTCAAGATAGGTGCGCTAATCAGAGCCCCTTTTAGGTGATCGAAAGCTTCTTGACATTCCTGGGACCATTGGAATTTTCGTTCTCCTTCGGTGAGCCTGGTTAATGGTTTTGCGATGTTGGCAAATCCATTCACATAGCGTCGGTAGTATGTGCATAATCCCAAGAAGCTGCGCAGCTCATGTTTGTCATTGGGAACTGGCCAATCTTTGACAGTCTGGATCTTTGCCTTGTCAACCGCCACTCCTTGACTGGAAACAACGTGACCCAGGTACTGCACAGCTCTTTGAAATAGGTGACATTTCTTTGGGCTCAATTTCAGTGCTGAACCTCGTAGCCTCAGGAACACTTCTTCTAGGTTTCGCATGTGGCCTTCAAACGATTTTCCTACTACAATAATGTCGTCAAGATAGACCAGACATGTCTTCCAGGACAGTCCTCTTAAAATCGTTTCCATCAGTCGTTCGAAAGTAGCAGGAGCATTGCACAGTCCAAATGGCATCACGTTAAATTGCCATAATCCAGCACCCACCGTGAAAGCTGTCTTTTCTCTATCTTCGGGGGCCAATTCAACTTGCCAGTACCCGCTCTTCAAATCCAGCGTGGAAAAGATCTTCGATCCGGCCAGGGTGTCCAAAGTGTCATCGATGCGAGGAAGAGGATAGCTGTCCTTTTTGGTCACATTATTAAGCAGCCGGTAGTCAACGCAGAATCTGGTCGAGCCGTCTTTCTTCTTTACCAGTACCACCGGTGAAGACCATGGACTGCTGGATGGTTCTATGATTCCTTCCTCGACCATACTCTCAATAATCTTGTCAGCCTCCTCTCTCTTAGCCAGCGGTAGCCTTCTAGCTGCCTGCCGAATGGGACGAGCATTTTCCGTATTAATTTTATGCTGGATTATATTGGTCCTCCCCTTCTTCCCAGTATCAAAAATATCTCGATACTTATGGACCAGATGTCTCAGCCTCCTTCTTTGGTCTGGTCTTAGACCGGTGCCTGACGATGATACCAGCACTTCTAATTCTTTTGGAATGGCTTCCCGGCTGGTTTCCACGGCCGCAACCTGCCGCAGTATCGCTGAAACTCCAGAGCAGCGTCCTAACTTCGTGCCCTCCTTTAATAACACAGGATAATGATTGACGTTCATTATCCTCACAGGAATACTCCTGCCAGCCCGCACAAGGGCCTTTCCGACCGCTATTCCTCGGCCAACAGCCTCGTCATGCATTACGGGTTCGAACATGACTATCTCACCATCTGTGGTCTTGCCATCAATGCAGCCGTCCAAAACTATCTCGCTCCGTTCTGGTATCAGTGTCTCCTCCGGCAGTAGGACCTGAACGCTTAAATTCTTTTCTCGGTGTAAAACAACTTCCTCGTCATCTACCCGCAGAACTCCCTGCCTAAAGCTTAACTCGAAGCCCTTGGTGTCCATTATGTCCGTCCCGATGATCACCTCATCCTCAATCTCAGCCACTATCACAGGATGGTTAAACGTGGCTTTCCCGATGGTAAACATGACGTTTGTTTCACCATGCACTTTTGCTTGATCTCCCGTTGCTGTTCGTAGACGCCATTTTGATTGCCGAACCTTTGCTGCAGGTTTTATTATGTCGGGCCTTATGATTGTCTTCGTTGCACCTGTATCCAGCAGCACAGTGCGGAGGGTTCCATCCACACACGCGTCGACGAAAACACTGTTGGCATGGTGTTGCAGTGAGGAGACCTGGGCGGTATTTGCTGGGGCTTGCTGAATACAGGTCGACGTTCGCCCCCTCGCATCGACCTTTTTTAGTTTTCCGGATTGGCGGAAGTGGGACTGACGCCTTCTGGACAGCGTCTTCTTATGTGGCCTGCCTTGCCACATTTCCAGCACTCCAACTTCCGGTCCTGGCGGCTACGTTCTCTATTGATCTCCCTGACGATCCGTTTGACTGACTCTTCAAAGTCGTCCTCTCCTGGAATCACTTGTCGGACACGAGCTTGACCTTTGTTCGTGTTCTTGGCAGCTTCGAATTCAAGGGCCCGTGTTAGTGCATCAATTAGCTTAGGTGGATGTGCTAGCAGTAAGGCTTGCTTCATTTCACCATCACGGAGTCCGTCCAGGAATGCTTGAACCGCCAAACGTTCCATGATCTTTTCCTGGGCATCTGGATATGCCAGTCGAACCAGACGTGCAATATCTACCTCAAATTCCTGTAAGGGCTCCCCTGACTTCTGGCACCGATTTTTCAACTGAGTGTGGTAGACATGTTCCAGGCGTGACTGGCCATAACGCGTCTCCAAGTGTCTGATCAGGTGGTCGTAGACTTCTTGCTCTTCCGGGGACATTCTTTGCAAGATAGCAGCAGCATCTCCTCTCAAAGCTAACGTAAGGGCGGTCGCCTTCTCCCTGGATGACCAACCGTTCGCTTTTGCAGCCGCTTCAAACTGACGCTGATAAACATTCCACGACGTTGAACCATCAAATTGCGGTGGTTTGAGGCGCATCAGCCCAACGGAATCCTGATTGCCACTAACTTTGCTCTTGTTGTCCGTTGCTGAAGGTTGATAGGGCAACTCCTGGAAGGTGTTGACGTCCAGCGTTGTGATTTTGTTCTGAACTTCCTGGATCTTGCCTTCCAAAATCAAAAGAATTCGCTCTTCCAGTGTAGAAGATTTTCTTAAAATTTCTTCGTGTAATTCCCTTTTTAGGTTGGCGTTGTTTTCTAACATCTCTTTTTTTAACTTGGCAGAATTCTCTTCTAGCTTTTCCCCAAGCTCGCTTTTTAAACTGGTAATAAGTTCGGAATTTTCTAGCAATTTAGCCTCTAGGTTGGCGGAATTTTCTAGCAATTTAGCCTCCAGGTCGGCGGAATTTTCTAACACTTTAGCCAGGTCGGCGGAATTTTCCAGCAATTTAGCCTCCAGGTCGGCGGAGTTTTCTAGCAATTTAGTCTCCAGGTCGGCGGAATTTTCTAGCAACTTGGCCTGGTTGGCCTCCAAAGATTGCAGCATTTGGCCGATATCACTTGCACTAGCAAAAACAAAGTTGTCTGGGTCATGGCCTTCTTCAATTAATGCTTTACGAAGCCGCTCCTGCAAGTCTGCTTTCTTCCCCGTCGTATCGCAGTCCCTTTCCTCCAGCTCCTTCTTCAGCTCACTAACTTTTAAGTCCGCTAGTTTCGCCATTTTCACGCACGCTAATTAGTCTGATTTATTTCACTTCAATTTTATTTTCACTAATGTCCAATTCACACCCGACACCTGACACCAATGTAGCGTTTTTCGTTCGTTAAGGTGTGAATTAAAACACTCGGTATATTAAAATAGTCACTTAATTTATTTAACACTATTACAGTCTTATTACCTAATTATTAAACACGAACACTAAACACGAACACTAAAAACTAACTGTCACTTAAGGCTACTATAAACATTTATCTTCACAGTATTTATTTCTAACTATTTATGTCGATCGATAATCGCGCCCGCGCTCCGACTGCACTCTGAACTATACTGTTCGCTAGCGAGCGACGGCTGGCTTATATACCCGTATCGATCCGTGCGGGAAAGCTCCAGAGTCTTCCATATTCGTTACTCGCGCTCGCTGCCTCGATGGAATTCTCCGGAATAAGATGCCTCCAGAACAAGCCAGAACTTCTGGCGCCTTCGTGGCTGTTAAGATCGTCACAGTATGTTTACTTGTTACGCTTTTAATAGTTGGAAAGCGAATATGGAGAGTGACAAGTTTGTCACACGTGCGCGCGCGCGTCTATCGAAACCTAGCCGCGCGGTAACAGTTTTGTCACGGGTTTGTTCGCGTGTCGTCGGACAAAAGTGTCAGCCGGTTGACATTCGTAACGTGCGCGCACCTCCATACATCAGACCGGACAAAAGTGACAAAACAATCACGGAGACAAAATACACTCGTGCGCGCTAGGCTTAACACGAGTTATTTTCTATTTATGGTAACTGCTGCCGCAGACGACTTATTAGAAATATTATAGAGAAAGGGGCCTTAACGCAGTTGTCAAACTTCCCTTCACAAATTGTCCCGCGTCACTTTTGTCCATACACAAGTTCGTTCCATAATTTGATAAAAGTTCTTATCAGGTCTTTTCGGTATACCAAACATTTTGGTGGGAGATTCTAGCGCAGCTTCATAACCTTGTTCTATACAATCTTGTACAACAGCTTGGCTTGCAGACATGATTAACGTGTCTTTGAATATAATCACCTGATGGCATGATCCACCTATGATCAACGTTGTCATGTGATTACAGTAGAGAGTGTGTGGTGTGAGAATTTATATGACGTGCTTTTAACCTTACTTTCAAGTAGATGGGTGGTGTGGATAGTACCGTCATTCCAGTGGCGTTAATACTTTTGGGGCCAAGTTGGCAAGCCTTCGGGCAGATCCCCTTAGCACCTGTACATTACTAGAAAGACAACAAATAATGTAAAATGTGCAATTTGACCAGGTTAAGTCAATTTACCTGATGTAAGTCAGCTAAAACCCTAAAAATTGGAAGGAAGCTCCCATAAAAGTAAGTATTTCCGTGTTTCTATTTGCGGATGGGCCACGTCATTCTTATCTTCGGTAGTATTATGGTTATTAATACGTGTTTTGGGAACGTAATAATATTCATGCTTGTTGAATTGTATTTTTCAGGATAAAACAACGTCACCCAGTAATGCCTTATTCGGCCATATTCTCCTCAGAATTCATGTAGCTATGATCAAGAATTCTAACACTTTTTACTTAGTACATCTAACGTAACTACTGAAATGTTAGGTTACCTTTCTATCGTTACGGGTTTACAAACCCGAACCCTGACCCAAATGCGGTATAATAACACAAAAACGATTCCTTTGAGATGTATATATCCTAGCGCCAACGTCGATATTTTTGACGCAGAGGGCGTATCAATCTGCAGTGTCGCAACCGTATGATGTCGAAATTTCCCTAGCAGAGAAAAGAGGGGAATTTTTGTGTTCACAGATGTGCGACGCTTCATGATTTCGTTTTGTGAGTAGTCATTGCACCTTGGAGTGTTGGTTAATTGATAATTGTTTCATTGTTTTATATGTAGCTTTGCCTGATGACGGACACGTAGTTCTTTGAAACCGGAAGCCAAAAGACCACAAACAAATAGACGTTAGAACAACTTTTATGACCTTTTCTAATTAATTATAAAATTGTAACGTACTTTATACAGGTAACAAAAACATTTTCAGTTTTATAAGACTAAACTTAGAATAGAATTAGTAACTTTCAAACAATTTTACAATTCTGAGGTTTAAATTAAATTTACGAAATAATTTTCGACAGAGCAACATTTACCAAAAAATAGTAATATTGCAAAAGCTATCGCGAATATTCCAGAATCAAAAGAATTGTTGTAATAAATATTTTAACTAGATGAATTCTCATCAAATTGAATACATAATTTTCGGCATATGGATATTTAATAAAACATAGAGATGATGCAAAAGCTACAGCGGATATTATATTGTTTTTTATCTTGTGGGAAATGGAGAATTTTTTTTGAACTATATATTTTTGCTAGATGGGTCATTATTAAATTTACGACATACGTTTCGATAGACGGACATTTATCAAAACATAATGAAGTTGCAAAAGCTATCGCGAATATTCCACAATCATAAGGATAACCTTGTTGCTGAACGGTATGAAATTTATTTTCAATGTTGTAGCCATATAACTTGTTAATATATATCTTATGATCTTGTTTCAATGTTTTGTTGTTCATACTGTCGTATATATTATTTACTCTTCCATCAAAATATGTGCAAATCCAATGTCCAATCGTTGATCATTGAGACCCATTATAAATAATTTGTAAATGTGGTGTATTGTCTGCAATCTTTCTAATACTGTCAGTAAGCTGGAATTATAAAACATCTTGAGCTGTAAACGGTGTTTGAATTGATAAATTTTTTTCCAAAATAGTTTATGTGAACATCTTCTAAATGTCCGTTTTCATTTGTAACTATTTCCATCTCATGTCTTGCTAATGTTCTAAGTTGTCTAGATTTTCATTAAACTTTTATATGTTGTTATTTGGCTTTTTAGTTGAGTTGGAAATGTAGATATATTTTTACAATTTGTTTTATATCTTTTTTTTGTGTTGTGAGTCTCTTGATTATTAATACCTAATTTATTTACGTTGGTTTCGTTATGAGTATGCGTTGTGGGAAACGGAGATTTTTTTAAATTAAATATTTGTATACCTTTTGATAGATGGACATTTACAAGGGGACAACGACGAGGTTATAGAGGTTATGGAGAACAAGACATGTGGATGGAATCAGAAGTTAACACTACTACAACAGGAGAATCAATACCTGAAACTAATAATTGAAGAGATAAGATCGAAAAACAGTATCCTTTCTGAAAATTGCTCTTTATTGAAGGAAAAATTGAGACACTTTGAAAAACGAATGCCATGTGACAACGTTAACACCCAAATATTGCCCAAACAGATTCCTGTAATTCGCGAATCTAGTACATATGCTAAAGCAGCTGCCGAAACAGAGAGGGCGCTGAAAACACCACATCCTAAGAACGACATGCAAATGGGTATAACCACGGGTATAACAAACTCACCGAAGGTGGTAAATACGAAAACTAGTATCGACAAAAAAGTCGTTCCTAAAAATACTAATATAAATATTGATGGTAAAATGAAATCATCGCAAACAGCAACAGAAAACGGCGAAATCAAAGCTGGCCGAGGAGACGATTGGAAAGAAATTAAACGACGACGTCCAAGACATCCAACACAATACAGGGTGTAAGCGATGAGGGAAATATACGTGGAGTGAAAAGGCAGATCTCCTTCCACGTTTGTAGATTACAACCCGATTTAAGCGTAGAAAAACTATCAGAATACTTAACAAATAAACAAATTTCAGGAAATAAATGCGAAATGTTGATTGCTAAATGGCCGGAACAATATTTCTCATTTAAAGTCACTGTTCCAGCTCCCATAGAGATAAGATAATGGACCCAAAGATTTGGCCAAGGGATGTAAATGTAAATCCTTTTTTATACCGGTTACAGAAGAACGTAAACAAAATATAATCTTACAAAAACAACTAGTGACACAACCACAGGGAAAGAAAGCAAAGAAACTAAAATTATTAAACATAAACATCCAATCCCTACAAAACAAACTAGATCAGTTACAATACTTTGCAGAAACTGAAAACATTGACATTATATGTATCACGGAACACTGGCTGCACAAAGACATCTTGCAGTGCATAAATATACCTGAATTTCAAATAGCAGCATCCTTTTGTAGACAACAGTACAAACATGGAGGTGTGTTAATACTTGCTAGAAAGAAACTAAAATTAGACACTATTTCACACTTAGACAAATATTGTACAGAGAGGGATATTGAATTAACTGCAATATATTTGAAAAAACATAATATCTTAATTTGCACGGTGTACAGATCACCTGTTGGCAACATTCAAAGATTTATAGAGAGCATCGCATTATTTTTGGCACACATAAATAACATTTACATCAAAACCAAGGTGTTTGTTGCTGGCGACTTTAATGTAAATTTTTTACAAAATTCCAAAGAAGCTACAGAAGTGCGTAATTTGTTCAGAATGTATGGCTTATACCAGGTCTTCACTGATCCTTCTAGGATTACAAATACGTCATCAACTTGCATCGACAACGTGTTCACCGATATACCCATGTACGAAGCATCGACTCTGAACCCACATCTTTCAGATCATCTTGGTCAGACCATGGCTATAAACATTGAAGCAACTGCAACACTGAGAGAGCCTGAAAAAGTAATACGGGTCATTAACGCAAACAATATAGCCAATATTAAAAGATACTTACAGGAGCTGGAGTGGTGGACGATGGAGTCAGATTATTCTTCCTTTCATAGCGCCTTCATGACAGGTTTCAACGACTGCTTTCCTGAAACAATAATACGTAATCAAAAATTCAGAAGGAATACTGGCATGACGCAACAGACACCAGAGCTGGCCCATATGGAACATATTCTTGACATTCTCAGCACAGTCTCAGAAGTAATGAAAACAGCAGAATCACAAGAAATATACAAGAAATACAAAAAGGAATACAGGCTGAAAATTCAAGAAAAAAAGCAAGGAAATTAACGAATTATAATTGCGATAGTGACAATCGCAGCAGGGCGATATGGCAAGTAATACGGAGCGAGTTCCAAATGAAGCAAACATCACCGGATACACTACCTGACTGCAGTCCATTAGCAAACCTGTTCAATGACTTCGTTAGCCGAGTAGGTGACAACTTATCGAAAGCAATTCCTGGGCCAACATTAGAAGCAGAAACTCAATTAAAGCTTCAGAAATCAATAAACAAATCCTTCTTCCTAACACCCGTTAATAATAATAATAATAATCTTTATTTGCCCAACAGTATACACCAATTACAGGACAACGCAATAATATAAACATAATAATATAATAATATAAAGACAAAAAAAAAATCAGTACAAGAATAATACAGCAATAAGACAATAATCATCAAAGAACATACAATAATCCACATCAAACTCGCAACCAAGAACCACGCCACTACCGCCAACACTACCCGAACATGTCCAACAAATTATCGGCATTTCGACACATGTGCACCACTGGAAGACGAACCATCACGTTGGTACGGGCCCTCGGTAGGTGAAACAGCCGCTGATGACGGGACGCCACACGCGGCACCGCAAAGTTCACCCTGCTCAACAGGTATGGACAGTCCACAACACCCGAAACCAACCGCTGCAAGTACCTGGCACTATAGCGCTCACGACGGTCCACCAGGGAGGTCATCCCATGACGAAGTAGCAATGCGTCATAGTGAGTATCTCTATCCGGGTAACGTCCATCGAGAAGAAATGAAAGATATCGCAAAAAGCGTCGCATGACACGCTCCAAAGACAAGCGATGAGAAATATAATGCGGATACCAAACAATTGATGCGTATTCTAGTTTGCTCAAAACAAAAGCAAAAAATAATGTCTTGAGTACCCGCACGTCACGCAAGTCCCTGGAGACTCTCATCACAAATCCCAGCATACGGGATGCAGAGCTGCAAACGTTGCTTATGTGAGGTGCAAAGCTCAGCTTACAGTCAAAAATCACTCCCAGATCCTTGACCGAAGTCAAACACTCAAGATAGCTCCCGTCAATATTATAAGTAGATGGTATAAGATTAATCTTTCGGGTGTAACGCACAAATGAGCATTTAGAAATATTCAGCCTCAGAAAGTGGGTGTCACACCAGCGGGAGACCGCGTCCACATCCTCCTGAAGTCGGACAGCATCGGCCTGGCTCTCTATCGATGAATATAGCTTCAAGTCATCAGCATATCCAAGGATATGCGTGGACACCAAACTCAGCAGGTTGTCGATGTAAAGAGTAAACAGCAAGGGGCCTAAATTTGACCCCTGCGGGACACCCGACGCAGCGACAAACTCCCCAGAGACAAAACCACTGTAGCATACATAATTCTTCCTTTCCAGCAAGTATGACTTTATCAAAGCGAGCAGACTTCGCGACGATCCGAAGGAACTCACCCTCCCAAGGAGAACCGCATGATCAATCGAATCGAAGGCCCGAGAGAAATCTGTGTACACAACATCCACCTGTCCACCCCCATCTAGGACCTCACCGACATATTGCGTCAAACAGCCCAGGTTTGTAGCTGTCGATCTTCCCGGCACAAAACCGTGCTGGTGCGGCGAAATGTAAGAGCGAACACTAGACCAGATGGAGCTATGAAGAATTTGTTCGAACACTTTTGCAAAGTTACAAAGTATCGAGATCGGTCTGTAGTTGCCTATCTCAGACAAGTTGCCTTTTTTAAGCACTGGACTCACTCTAGTACGCTTCCAACGACTAGGAAATTTGCTTGTTGTTATTGACAAATTTATAATCTGCGAGAGTGGCCCCGCAAGTACATGCCTAGCATCACGCACCATGAAGCTAGGAATCATGTCATCACCAGAAGTTAATTTGTTTGCAAAACGAGACATGACATGACATGACCCGTTGACACAGATGAAGTAAAAACGATATTAAAAAACTTGAAAAACAAGTGTACGGTGGATCGATATGGGTATGTCAACAAACCTGATCAAACAACTGGCGGAGTGCATTGCAGAACCAATGGCTCGTGCAATAAACCACTGCTTTACAACTGGATTATTTCCACAACAGCTAAAAGCAGCAAGAATCGTGCCGATATACAAATCCGGAGATAAGGCAAGTACGAATAATTACCGACCTATAGCAATATTGCCAACGCTATCAAAAGCATTTGAAAATGCCATTAAAACGAGGTTAGTTAGCTTCCTAGAAAATAATGCAGCAATTACCACATCCCAACATGGATACCGCAAAGCCAAATCCACAGTGTCAGCGATTGTAGACTCAATCGAAGAAGTATCCAAAACATTTAACGATGGCGGCGAAACAATGATGAGATGTTGCGACCTCAGTAAGGCCTTTGATTGCGTTGAGCATGAGATCCTGCTTTCAAAAATGGAGCATTATGGTATAAGAGGTTTGGCGAATAATCTATTTCGTTCATATTTAACTAATAGAGAACAAGCGACGTCTTGGAATGGAGAATTATCAAATTGGAGCCCAATAACGCGAGGAGTACCACAAGGATCGATTTTAGGGCCAATTCTGTTCCTAATTTACATTAATGACTTGCCAACAAGCGTTTCTGCGGATGTCACTTGCCTTTTTGCAGATGATACGGCGTTACTTGTAAAAGGCACAAATAGACGTGAACTATTAGAAAGAGTTGATATGGTCCTCGGCGAAGCATGCGAATGGTTTGCAAGTAACAGACTGAATATTAACATCAGCAAAACTCAGTCTCTACTGCTAACAAATAAAGAGAGGCAGAACACAACGGTCAAATTTCTTGGACTCACCACAAATTTAAACTGGAATGCGCATGTCGATGGGTTACTGAAGAAGTTGGCAACCGCTACTTACGTGATCCGTAGAATGCGAAGCATTGCGACCTATGAAGCAGCCCGGACAGCATACTACAGCTGCTTCCACTCGAGAGCCATCTATGGTATACTACTATGGGGATCGTCTCCACACGCTTCCAAAATTCTTATTCGTCAGAAGGCTGCAGTCAGGGCAATGGTGGGAGTGTGTCCTATAGAAAGCTGCAAACAATTGTTCAAGGACACTAAAATACTTACCGTATCGTGCTTGTACGTATTGGAAGCTGTTACATATATGCACTCCAACAAACAGAAGTACATCAGTCACAGCGACGTTCACAGCTACGATACTCGCAACAAAGCTGATAACGTCTTACCACAACATCGTATCCACCGAGCACAGACCAGCACAAACTACACGGCAATTAAGCTATACAACGTAACTCCGACAGCATACCGACAGCTGCCACTGCATATGTATAAACGAAAAATCAAGACCATCCTATTAGAAGAAGCGTTTTACACAATTCAGGAATTTATAAATTATAATTTTCCTCCTATCTAATCTGATTATTTAAAGTATTATATTGTATTTTCTTTATTTGACATGTGTAAACATATTTGTTATGATTGCATCAATAAATTATTATTATTATTATTATTATCAAAACATATGGATGTTGCAAAAGCTATCGCAAATATTCCACAATCATAAGCATTATCTTATTGTTGAACATTATGGAATATATTTTCAATGTTGTTGCCATATAACTTGTCTATATTATGTAAACTGATTTCACGTATTTTTTCTCACCATTTCACATGCGAAAAAGTGGCTTCTTAATTCTTTATGGAAAATTTGGAGACGTCGATCCGCTATATGGGCAATTCTACGTTGCGTGAGTTTTTGAAATCGACGCAAAACGGCCCTATGGGCGTTTTTGCTTCAAAATTTTCCAAAAAGCGAGCGATTTTGGTGAACGCGCCTCAACATTCCAACAGCCATTTATTACGCGTCGTCATGGTTGCCAGATAAGAAACGTCAAAAGCGCAGACATAACCTGCAATTTGTTGATTATTATCTTCGGAGCACAACGTCCGTTCCAAATAACCTCTGAGAAACCTATAACGTATGTTCTACGTATATGAATAATTAAGAATTCGCATTTGTCTTTATTACGTACAAATGAAACCTACTACGTATACATACAAGCATAATATGGTATGATTTTACAAATTATAACAGAGATATCATTCATTGGTGAGTTTGGGTAAGTTTTCCTACGTGTTACAGCCACTGAACTCAATAATACGTCCGACCTTATGTCATTTTTCCTATGAGCCGAGCTGTGGTTACGTATTTAACGTATAATGTACCCGGGTAAAGTGTAGTACGGTATGCCATTTCATTCGATCGATAAATTGCCCACAAAATGCATTTCTACAAGAATTCGGACGTTTTAGCCGATTAGTCGACAGATGGCGGCTGGCGTACCAGTGGTATTAAACGTCAGCCGTACATAACCTCTGCATAACCTAACATTTTTATGTTTATAAATATGGACTCACTTTGCAGACTTTGCCAATACAAATGGCATATCGTAAGTTTATTACATGTTATTATGAAGGTTTGTTTACGGTAGTCCACATTTATTAAGTATTTTTAGCATACATACACAAGTCATTCTACCGTGACCGAATGCAAACAATATAGATGTATTAGCGACAACAAAAGGTAATGGAAATAGCTACTGTGAATATCAATACAATAAAGTAATTGTTACTGAAGCCAAGTGTAACATGAGCAGAACCTGATATAAAATTTTGCCGCAATGAGAAGGAACAATTCTGAAAACGGATAATGTTGCAAAAGTTCAAGTAGTATGATTGGGAATTGATAGCACGCCAAAAAGCAAGCCTACAAAGACTAGAGGAATGTTGTCCTTAGCATGATTTTTCTTCTAACGGTGAAACAAAACAGGATGCTTGCTTTACGTAAAAGCTTTTGAAGATTCATCACATAAAAGAATTTGAAGAAGTCGAACAATATTTTATCAACGTTATTGTGGAATTTATTATTAGAATAAACCTTTGTGGATCTATACGTTTCCGGTATTGTGATCACAGGTAACCCTGAATAGTAATTTAATTCACATTTCTTTAGGTTAACTTTACGTCTGTGACAAAGCTTACTATACGATTTAAATTATCAAATGACATTCCATGAAAAACGTTGAAGACAGGAAGAACACTTTTCTAATGCTAATTATCTCAATGTTTATTCAGTCTTCCTCAAGTAATTTCCAACAAAAAAGTTAAATCAACACGGGTTTAATTCGGAAGAGTTATTGAGGTGCTATTTATCGTAGAAAGTATTCAAAAGTGTATGCATTCCTTAATCGTAAGCCAATGTGACCCTTAATATGATTTTTAATTTCATTGAAACATCCGTACTGTTCATACTACAAAAGCATTTAGGGGTAGGTCAATGTAATAGGCAGACGAGACAAAGAAAAATTTTAATTTGTAAATATTCCCCATTTTTCTTATTTTATTTTCTGTAATATGTATATATTTATTTTATGCTGTGCAATAATAAATTATCATATATATTTTTGCAACAAATATTGTTGTACAAATATATAATGTTTTCTGTAACGGAACCTATTTTTAGCCTTGATCATATTTTGTACAAATTATTTTTTGCGTCATACATCATTGGTTATTTCATTATTTATCACTTTACTGGTATATTTTTCTTTTGTTTGTACAATGATTAAGTTACAATGAAGTATGTCTACATAATATACCGTGGCTACCATTTGATTCGATCGATAAATTGCCCACAAAATGCATTTCTATACCTAATACAAGGTTTGAATTATTATTATCTATTATTCTTATTATACATAATAGGTTTGCTCGAGCAGCAATAAAATAATTATATAAAGCACTTATTTTTACTCTTGCGCGTGCGCAATGGGGCTTCTGCCCTTACAAAATCTCCATTTCACATGCTTAGCAATTAGGAATAACTAATTGTTTTTACTGATGGGCAAACAAACCAATTATACATATTACAGGTTCTAAATATATCTAGAATGTTATAAACCTATAATTTTCCAAGATGTAGGTATAAATAATGCCCAAACCAATCTGTAGGGTGTATCAAAATAACCTTTTGTGGAAAATCAAAATTTCAAGTTAATATAAGTTGTCTCTATGAACCCACTTAGGTATAACATCAAAAATATTGTCCCCAATTAAGAAAAAATATATCACTCTCAATAGGCCTAAAGTTTATAATTTTTCTCAATAAATGTCTTTTTTTTAGTAGTGGCAAAGTATTTTTCCTGTTAAAAATTTTTAACAATAGGTTGTGAAATAATAGTATAAAAATATTACTTTAATATAACATTTGGGTCTTCGGCACTTGGCATAAAATTGAGTAATTTTAACAAATAATGGTTATTTTTGTAAATAAGCTCAATGGTGCTGGGAAAAAAATATACAAAGTTGATAAAAAGTTGTTTCTATAGTCCTATGTATACAACAAAAAAATAGCATACATAAAAACAATCTAGGTCTTCTGCATGGTGTCTGGAATTTTTTCATGTTTTTAATTTTTTACTTAGATCATGTGCATTTCTTGAAAAAAAAATTCGGTTATCGTCGTAATTTGTATGGATTATAAATATATAATTTTTTAAGTTTTTTGAATTACTCAATTTTATGCAATTTAAGTAGGTTGTATTAGAATTATATCTGTTTATACTTTTATTTCACACCCCACTATTGTTAAAATTATTCAACTTGAAAAAACGTTTTTACTTTATCATACGCAGTATGCTAAAGTATTGTAATCATGAAAAAAAAAATTGAGATTTTAGCGGAAATAGGTCTTTTTGGGTCCCCTGAACATTTTTGACCAAGGTACAAAAAAATGTCTGTGTGTGTGTGTGTGTGTGCGTATGTATGTCTGTGTGTAAACGATTTTTGTGGCGACGATTCCGGAGAAACTACTAAAGGTATCGGAACGAAAGTTCATATTTAGAAGTTTTGTTACCAAACTTAGAGCTGAAAAGCTTTTGGTTGAAAGGGGTCCAAAGGAACTGGTAGTTTATTCTAAGCCTTTTTGAAAGATTTTGTAAATGAGCCGCCATTTCTGTAATTTCGACAAAATAGTTAAATAATAAATTAAAGTAGAGGAAATTTTGAATAATTTATGCCTATGATATTTGTTGGTAAAATTAATAGTTTAGCTTTAAGAGCAAATTTTATTTGATCGAGATCGGTCGCATCTGCATTGATATGAAACTTCAAAGTAGCCTGGATTTGACAAATATCTTTTTGTGCTGTCACCACAGAAATGTCTATGGCTGTCACACTCGAAAACAGCTGATTTCATCAGAGGTTGGAGAACCGCTATGGAACGTTGCCGCTCTACTGCGGCAAAGTAGAAAATACAAAATTCAAATAAAATAAGATCGCCAATTTGATTGTTTGTTGATAAGAAATATCAACCCGTTGTTATCTAATTGTAAAAACGATAATTGAGAAAATTGTAAATAAAGTATAGCGATGAGTATAGTTACGTTTTAGTATGTTGGTACGGATGTGACATCTACAGTGTCATGAACGAATATAAATCTGTCAGAATTTGATTTAGCTTTTTAAACTTGACGTTTCGTAGAAGTGGCATCAACCTAACATTTCCTATCCAGAAATATAACCATTTTTAATTTTTTGTAAGTACGTATTTCTCAAAAAGCGACACAAAAAACGTTGATGTCACTCCTGCCGAAAACTACATAGCGCGACTCGCTCACATGCGACGGCGACGCTCCGCCTTCGGTGACGCGCCGCATCACCGGTCGCCGCGCTATTCCGCACTTTCGGCACCTGTGACATAAATAACTATTATTCTAATGACGTAGTGTAGGTAGTGTCAAGTGCTGATGCTTTGACAATACCTACGATTTATCTCAATAAAATAGAATCTCATGCAGCAAAACTATTAATTTTATATATTGTATGATAAAGTCATGTGCCTGGCCACATCAGATTTTTTTTTCTTGCGGGAGATCTTTTTTTAAATTAAGGCAACTTTTTTGGTGGGTAATATGAGGCCATAAAAATAACTTTACATCAACTTGAAAATTTGATTTTGCAAAAGAAGTCTTTTTGTAGATACCCACTGTCTATGCGGTCTATCGATTCCTGCGATCTACCGATTCACTGATCTACCCAATAGGCGGTCTATAGGTCCACTAGTTAATATGTATATGTATATAGTGTGACGATCTTAACAGCCGCGAAAGCGCCAGAAGTTCTGGGTTGTTCTCGGGGCAGCTCTTTCCAGAGAGATCTATCCGGACGGCGAGCACAAGTCGCGACCGTTCTAGTAGGCAACCGTACAACGTTCCCGCACGGATCGATACGGGTATATAAGAGCGAGCCGTCGCTCTCTGGCCAGTATTATTCAGAGTGCAGTCGGAGCGCGGGCGCGATTATTGATCGACATAAATAGTTCGAAATAAATACAGTGAAGATAAATTTATAGTAGCTTTAAGTGACAGTTAGTTTTTAGTGTTCGTGTTTTAATAATTAGGTAAGAAGACTGTAATAGTGTTAAATAAATTAAGTGACTATTTTAATATACCGAGTGTTTTAATTCACACCTTAACGAACGAAAAACGCTACAATATCTTATAATCTTGTGTCCAAGTTCCGCTGTTCATACTTTCGTATATATTGTTTACTCGTCCATCAAAATATGTGCAAATCCAATGTCCAATCGTTGACCCTTGAGACCTATTATAAAAAATTTGTAAATTTGGTGTATTTTTTTGAATTTGTCTAAAATTGTGAAGATGTTGAACATATAGAACATTAGGTATGAAGCTCTCCATTTTTCATCCACCAAATTTTAATTAATAAAAAGTCGCTAAGTTGTTGATGAGGTTTTTAATACAAATCTTGCATACCGGTTTCGAGTTTCCTCGTCTTCAGTGCAAACTATAATCAAACATCGTCTTAATTAAATAAAATACATATCGACATAACCTAACTAATCCTACCGTCCAGTTTTTAACATTTATTCTTAGAAATTGATGGTTCGTACTTCATTCTGTCCATGTCTAATGGCATTCTTTGTATCACATTTAACGTTCCTACAAGCATAATTACAAATCACACACTTTAAAAAACAACACATTTAAATTTTGTTCTAACTGTATTGAACTGTATCGCCAAGATGTCAAGCACGAAAATATGTAAAATGTCGGGTCGGTAAGCTTGGTTTCGTCAGTTGGTTCGTTCAGCAATTTTCGCTATTTGCACTAGGTGTCGCGTACTCCGGGTGGTATTTCCAATCTTAGGGGCAGAAAATTTTGATAGTCGATGATGTTATGTAGAAATGATTCAGGAGTACAACACACTTTATGTCAATTTTTTTTGTTCAGTCCTTGCATAGTTACGAACCTCCAAACACAGAGCTCAATACTTTTGCAACCGATAGTAGATACGCTAGCCGAAACAACTATGGAGGGATATTTCGAACCTCTAATTTAAAGTATTGGTTACAAAGAGGTGGTATGAATTTACCAAATATGCTTATTTGGTACTAATTTCCAAATACTACTACGTCAAATCCTAGGCTAATGACCTCAAAGCATTCCAAGCTCTGATAATGAACTAAACAGGAAACTCGTGTCTGAAATGTTCCTCTTGTCTCAATGGATGTGGAAAGTTGGCGAACTTTATCTAATTGTTAGTCGTAAATAGCATACGATTACGGAAACGATGCATAGATAAGACTAAAGTATTACTGTGACACCGGCAGACCCATGACATTGCACAAAGTTGCGCTTTTAATGCGATATGTCGGCTCATTAGTCGGTTCCAAAACTGTTTTTATTTGATATGTCGGGGCACAGATAACGGAGATATTCAAGGTCAAAAAAATGCAAAAAACCCAAAACGCTTTTTGAAATTTTTTCGAGTAGAATTCTATTCTGGGCATATGTCGGGATATGTCGGTGAAAAAAACCGATATGTCGGGGCAAAAACCTCAAAGTTATTCAAGGTCAAATCTTTTCAAGAGGTTTCTTGATATGTCGGGCAGTAAAATTCGAATCTAGACATATGTCGGAATACATCCGTGTAAAAAAATCATATATCGGAGCAATGACCGCAAAGTTATTCAAGGTCAAAGTTTGACGGCAAAAACCCAAAAGGCTTTTTGAAATTTTTTCGACTGGAATTCGATTCTGGGCATATGTCGGGATATGTCGGTGAAAAAACCCGATATGTCGGGGCAAAAACCTCAAAGTTATTCAAGGTCAAATTTTTCCAAGAGGCGTCTTGATATGTCGGGCAGTAAAATTCGAATCTAGACATATGTCGGAATACATCCGTGTAAAAAAATCTTATATCGGAGCAATGACCGAAAAGTTATTCAAGGTTAAAGTTTGGCGGCAAAAACCCAAAACGCTTTTTGAAATTTTTTCGAGTGGAATTCGATTCTGGGCATATGTCGGGATATGTCGGTGAAAAAAACCGATATGTCGGGGCAAAAACCTCAAAGTTATTCAAGGTCAAATCTTTCCAAGAGGTTTCTTGATATGTCGGGCAGTAAAATTCGAATCTAGACATATGTCGGAATACATCCGTGTAAAAAAATCATATATCGGAGCAATGACCGAAAAGTTATTCAAGGTCAAAGTTTGACGGCAAAAACCCAAAACGCTTTTTGAAATGTTTTCAAGTGGAATGCGATTCTGGGCATATGTCGGGATATGTCGGTGAAAAGAACCGATATGTCGGGGCAAATTTTTCCAAGAGGTTATTAGTACCCCGGCGGTCGATAGTTACTAAACATGTATTATGTGATATTAGACGGTATAGATAACAATTATCGGTGTGATATTTTTGTTTTTACTAGCTGCGTATGGTTTTTTTGCAAGTCGTCATTTCTGGTTGTGTATGGTTTAAATTGCAGCTTGTAATCTAACGAAGACGATACTATCTGTTCATCTACCGCGATCACACCTTTCAATGTAAGATTACCCCTTCTGGTTACTTGTGATGGTAAATTATGCAGCGGTATCACGGCGTATTGTGCTTTTGAAGAAAAGTAGCAGTAGGCTGCAATAAAAGTTTCAGATATTTGAGTCCTCTTCATTACTTTTCAAAATTCAATTAGTGTAATTTTAGTATTTATATGTTGTATCTAAATTATATTATCTAGGTTTCAAATATTTAATGAGATGTATCAGAGATTTCCAATAAATAATAATAATAGTAATAAAGTTCGATGCATGCTTTTAGTTCTATATATTTTGACACAATTGATCAGTACAAAAATTCAAAATGTGTCTTAAGTTAGCCGACGAGGGTTTAAAATAAAGGCAATTATAATGCTGTTATTGGTTAGTGCACATATTTGAAAAGACTCGGAACAGTTTATTTTTATGCTAGTTTAACATTTAACTTAACCTGCACCAACATTGTTTTTCTTGTTGTCAGGATCAGCACAATATTGGCTGCCCTATGTCGTGCCGAAAACGTATTTTTTTGTGTGACTGCACTTGAAAATGCTTGTTAATTATTCTTTCTTTTGTAAATTGTGTTATTACTTATTGGAATTGATTATATCCTATATTAAGGGTCGGCAACCGATTAAGCTAACCACACAGAAATCATGTAAAATAAATATGTACAAGGCGTTCGTTCGTTGGAGATAATTAAATTAATATCTGAATTGGTAAGATTGTTAATGAACATCTGATTTTAATTAACTTTGAAATAGATACAATGGAGATAAAATAGGGATAAAATAGAGATAAAAACCAGTATGTCCTTCTGTTTTTGTTTATGTGTATTCGACTTTTACTATGTTCTTACATACTCGGGCCATGCACGGTCTCCGACCTTTCCCGGACTAGCACGACCCGTTATTGATTTTCTTATTCCGAGGCATTCCTCGCCCTACCTGCATGGCGTGCGGTTGCTTGTATCAAACAGTCTAAATAAAACTGGAAGAAAACCTCACACAATCTTTTATTATAATATAAGAGTTACGAAATTGTAATTAACGCGTCTTGGACATAAATCACTTAAATAATGTACTGTAATCGTGCTTTTTGAATCGATTTACACTCAAAAATATTTCAAAAAGCGTTTTGGGTTTTGCCGCCAAACTTTGACCTTCCATAACTTTTCGGTCATTGCTCCGATATATGATTTTTTACACGGATGTATTCCGACATATATCTAGATTCGAATTTTACTGCCCGACATATCAAGAACCCTCTTGGAAAAATTTGATCTTGAATAACTTTGAGGTTTTTGCCCCGACATATCGGTTTTTTTCACCGACATATCCCGACACATGCCCAGAATCGAATTCCACTCAAAGAAATTTCAAAAAGCGTTTTTGGTTTTTGCCGCCAAACTTTGACCTTGAATAACTTTTCGGTCATTGCTCCGATATATGATTTTTTACACGGATGTATTCCGACATATGTGTAGATTCGAATTTTACTGCCCGACATATCAAGAACCCTCTTGGAAAAATTTGATCTTGAATAACTTTGAGGTTTTTGCCCCGACATATCGGGTTTTTTCACCGACATATCCCGACATATGCCCAGAATCGAATTCCAGTCGAAAAAATTTCAAAAAGCCTTTTGGGTTTTTGCCGTCAAACTTTGACCTTGAATAATTTTGCGGTCATTGCTCCGATATATGATTTTTTTACACGGATGTATTCCGACATATGTCTAGAATCGAATTTTACTGCCCGACATATCAAGAAACCTCTTGGAAAGATTTGACCTTGAATAACTTTGAGGTTTTTGCCCCGACATATCGGTTTTTTTCACCGACATATCCCGACATATGCCCAGAATAGAATTCCACTCGAAAAAAATTCAAAAAGCGTTTTGGGTTTTTTGCATTTTTTTGACCTTGAATATCTCCGTTATCTGTGCCCCGACATATCAAATAAAAACAGTTTTGGAACCGACTAATGAGCCGACATATCGCATTAAAAGCGCAACTTTGTGCAATGTCATGGGTCTGCCGGTGTCACAGTAATGACTAAAGTGCACACCGGCGCGACGTACAACCTAAAATCTATATCAGCTGGTTTTAAATAAATGATACACATATTATCTGGTTTTAGAATAACTAATAATACACATAGCAGATGGCGGCTGATGGATCTAAGACGTTGGACTTGTAGCCTCCAAGTACCCAAGTTCAAATCTTTACAAATTAAAATTTCTTACGCGTGACCGTAATACCTGGACTACTGTGACCGCAATGATGCAATGATGTCGTTCGTAATGATGTCTTCGATATCGGTTATCATTGTCACGCTACTTACTACACTATAGCTAACTATTTCTACCTGGTCCGGAAGTAATGTTAATTTCTACCATCCTTTAAACAAACCCCTTAAAATTGCGTCGGAACTCCTGTAGCTCCTATATTTTTTTTTTTAGTTTTTGTGTTTAAATAATCTATAAATGTTTATTCCACATCTGGAATTGGTCGTTTTCGTCGGCGGCAAATTGCAGGTGGATTTTCAGTTTGATTTTTTTGATTTTCAGCTGCTTCACTATGAGCTTGCATTTTTGTAGATGATTCACATTTGCATCCACATTTTCTGATTCGTTGTCGGTAAGGATGTCTTGGGTATCTGTTGGCACCGCCGGTACCGTAATTGTTTGTGTATCAGGTGCGGGAATATTACCTGGATTTTCGGTATTAATGAGTGGTTTGACGTAGGGTAATAAAAATTGCAAATAATCCTTCCAGTAGTAAATTTTTTTGGTCTTGGATGCACTAAGCAGAGCTGTCATTCCTCTGAGAAATGAAGACCTAATACCCTCCCTCCACACCTCTTTGCAATAGCTCACTGAAAAAATAATAATGTTGTAATTGCGTGAAATGGCTTTTGCGCGATGCATGATGATTTTATATTTTGATCACAATTTGCTCAAATATGTTTCAGATAACTCCAAGTCCGCGGGTGCTTTCCTTTAGTAATGTAATTTCGCCACTACATTTTCTGCAAACCCTTTCATCCGGTATATGTAATACTGGGCCAACGATGTGATGCCTACCATCTCCTAACTTGTTTGTCTAAGCTAGCACTTGAGCTATTGTTAGCTCACTGAATGTTTGCCATTCAGTAATCTCGGATAGGACAACTGAAGGTCGTCCTTGAAGCGAAACTCCCAGTTTCATTACCTCTTCCAGTAGTTCTACATCCGAGATTTTTTTAACATCGCTGAAAAACACAAGTCTTCAGGGTCAGGAAACTTCAGAATATTTATACAATCTTACTTATACTTGTGCAAGCCGATGTAATTCCCAGAGGTACTCTTGTTTTAGACCATAATAAAAGCAATAGTTCTCTTATGTCGGTCACATTTTCGCTATGCTTCTGTTTAATATTTTTTTGCGCTTTTAGTTAGTTCCTTTTGCCAGTCAAAATTTTCGTTAACCTCTTTACTAATGACGCATTGGTAGTGATATGCTAGCAAACGCTATTTCTTTCGTGCCGGTAGATTGATAAATTTTTGGCCCGCCAGAATTTTTTGTCATAACATTTCAGACATCCAGTCCATTGCCAATACTTTGAGCCCATTCATTTCAAACGTTGGTTTTGTTAAAACCCAGCATAATTTGCTTCTCAGTATAAAATCTTTTAGACTTTCATCTAGATTCGCTATCTTCTGTTTTTAACTATTGCCCAGTAACTGAGCAATTGAGGAATCTATGTCTACAAAGTTCGGTTGTCCTAGGAAGACGTAAAGTTGTTTGTATTTTGTTTATTTTGTGCTTGATTTTTCTCGTGAATTATTTTCACAACTGCTTGTTGTATTTGTTAACTCTAACATCGAATTAATTTAATTAATTCTGGGACAAGAACGTTTTTTGATTCATAACTCTTTTATTTAACTCTTAAAAATTGGAATATAAACGAAAACAATATGTACCGGGATAAAAACTGCATGCCTGGGCCTAACATAGCTTTTTTCCAGTGATAAAATGAATAATAAAAACACATGGTTTGTTTATAAAATATGTTTGTGTATGTATGTACGTGTTTACATACACGCTTTTTCTGCGTGTATGTATGTGTATGTGTATGTGTGTGTGTTTGTGTGCCTAGGTATCTAGGTAGTATGTAGTTAAAACAACGCTAAAATTATATACATGAGTGCGGCACTAACATGTAGACACCAAATTTTTTCAATTGCGCACAAACGCACACTTGGACGGCACGCACTATATTTCTTCTTCGCCACCGCTGCTGAAACCGCCGCCGAAATCGCCGTCGCTGCTGCTCCCGCCGCACTGTGGTCCAAGTTGCATTATTAGCGGCGCGAAAATAGGGAATTGTTTATTATAGTTGCCTTTAAACTTTTTCTTTAAAATATACGAGTATGATTAACGTAAACGTTGAATGAGGTTATTGCAGCCGTTTTTTTCGCTTCCTTTCCGTCACTCTCTTACAAATAGGTATGTTCTTACATTTCTTAATATTACGATAGTTTTGACAAATTTGAAGGTCTAAGTGCAAATTTTATGATCTTAATTCACACAACAGAAATGAATTCACATAAAATAAATTAAAATTATATTCGTAGAATGAAAGTAGGAGTTTTTATGTTGATTTGTTTATCATTTATTGATATTTTGTAAATTAAATTCACGTGTAGATGAAAACAATAAACTTTCAATGCTGTCAAAACTTGCGTGAAAACGAGAAATTGAATCATAAAGTATATAAAAGGATATGCATTAATGGATCCACAGACCATTAACGCACAATTAAAAAAGTATGAATTAACTTTGATAAACTTTATTACTATTATCAAGTATCCTAATAAAAAGCTTTATTGCGCAATCAAGTGTACTACTGCATTATGAAATTAATATACGCTGAAACTTAATGTACGTATTATGCCACTGATAGTGCCAGTTAGTCACCATCGTTAACATTCTCACCAGTTTTTAATATTTGATGGCAAAATCAAGTCTATAATTTCCGGGGGCAGTGGGCCAGTTTTGCGTGGTATTTTTGGTGCCAAGCTTGAAGTCGGTGGATCTGATGATACCAGCAGTGCGTGAAGTAAATGTTCGTTTGTGTCGATTCTTGATATTTTTCTTGTGTGGTGCTAACGATATTGTCTAGAATGTTTGTTGCGTGCTTCCATTGCCTCTTCCGACAGCTGGTCATGTGGAAGCAACGTGGATTTTATTACTTCCGCTCCATGGATAAGTATCTTATGTACTGGCATGTAGTACCAATTATAAAGTTGAACGTATAAATTAGCTATTGTCTCAGTACACTTCTTCAACTTTTTTAGATCAATATTATACCCGCAGGACAATGTCCTCAGTATAACTGAAAACCGAGTTATCAAATTTATATCTACTCCAGTTGTCGCAGATGCTAATTCAGGATCAGAGAAAAACTTGCGAGCAGTGTTTCCATCATTAGAATTGCCGCATCCTTGTTTTGGTCGGTCCACATTTAAGAACATGCGATCTTTAAATTCCTTCTAAATATTCTTTTCCGTAGTGTAATTTTTTTTTGTCATCCTTTGAATTCATTTGCTTTTTTTTACATCCAACCGGTAGGCGATGTGGAGAATACATTCAAACAACCGTATCCAAGCGTGCAACGTGGATAATCCATATTTGTACATTTTCGGATTTGGCAATGTTGTCTTATTTAGTGTATTCCTTAGTTTTGGTGTAGCGCCGCAAATATACTGAGAAGATGTTTCAGTGACAGGGTTACACACTTTCCCATCTATCATCGTGAACAACATCTCATTAGTGATCGCAATGTTTGCATTATTAAATGGAACCAAGGTTGGACTGAATCGTTGGATTTGATGTTCAATATGTGCGACTTCAGATCGAGTTAATTGTGCGGTCTCTTTTTTTAAATTGAAATCTTTTGCTTGAAGGTTTGGGATTTTGCCACAATATTACTTTTTGATTTTCGTCCTTCCTGGAAATTCCAAATAGTTGAATAGGTACTACAGATGTTATAAATGCGTGTTCCTCGTCCACGTTTTCTTCATTCAAGGATTGCTCGTCCGCGTTGGTTTGCCATCTTTGTTTGTAGATGGCTTGGCTTGACCTTCCATCTACACCCTATTTATAAAGAATTTTTAGTGACTCTGACACTATCTCATTCAAATACAACTCCAAAACTGCTCCTTGAGCTTTTAAAATTCTTTTTGTAGTATGATCCATAGGCTCTGTAACTGCCGCTCCATACATCATACCCGCTCTTAGGATCATCTTGTACAGAAGTATTTTATTCGGTTTGCTTAAAAAGCTATTCCTGTTTAAGAGCGGGTAGAGTGTGTCCTGATTTTGGCCGCCGTTTTCTGTGTACATTTTTCCATGTGTTTTTCGATGCCAATACTCATATATACCTTTATTTATATAATAATGGTACAGTATAGGTTTAGAGAACATTTATGTTATTGTGTAGTGATACCATATTAAAGGAAAGCGACATTAAATAATCAAGCGTGTAAAATCAAACTGGTACAGAAAAGGGGACTCACCCCTTTTCTGTCTAGGTCGGTACGTACACATCATTAGCGTCGCCGCCCGGATTTATTATGCGTCTGCCACAAGCGATATTCGTAATCGCTGCGCCATCTATCCCCAATGTTTGGTAGATGTTGATAAACTGGCTCGTTTGGGTGTCTGTTTATAGTTAGTCAATGTACTGGGCCAACGATGTGATGCCTACCATCTTCTAAATTGTTTGTCCAAGCTAGCACTTGAGCTATTGGTAGCTCACTGAATGTTTACCGTTCAGAAATCTCGGATAGGACAACTGGAGGTCGTCCTTGAAGCGAAACTTCCAGTAGTTCCACATGCAAGATGTTTTAAACATCGCAGATTACGCCAGGAATTTCTTCGCTGCTGAAAACCACAAAACCTCCCGCCACCGCCTTAAATTGATCAAGAAACTCCAGAATACTTCGTTTGCAATCCGATCTAATTGCCAAAGGTAGCTTTCTTTTACGCCATAATAAAAGCAATAGTTCTCTTAGGTCGGTCACATTTTTGCTATACTTTTCTTTAATAGGTTTTTTCGCGTTTTTAGTTAGTTCCTTTTGTCAGTCGACATTTTCGTTAACCTCTTTGCTAATGACGCATTGGTAATGATATGCTAGCAAAGGCCATATTTTTCGTTCCAGTGGATTGATAACTTTTTGGCCCACCAGAACTTTTTGGCATAACATTTCAAACATCCAGTCCATTGCCAATACTTTGATCCAATTCATGGGTTTTGTTAAAACCCAGCATAATTTGCTTCTCAGCATAAAATCTTTTACACTTTCATCTAGATTCGCTATCCTATGTTTATAACTATTGCCCAGTAACTGCGCAATTGAGGAATCTATGTCTACAAAGTTCGGTTATCCTAAGAAGACGTAATGATGTTTGTAGAAGTTACTGTTGAAATTTTAATTTTCAAGGTCAAATTGCCGGTATTGACCACATTTTTAGGTATCCAGAAAAAATGGGGCGGCCTGGCTCAAACTGTTTACATTGTAGTTCAGGATCGATTTTTTTTTATATTCTTGAGGATGCACACGGAGTAATCCTGTACGTCAACGCGCTCCAATAGTTTACGCAACTCTTTCTGGTTTATTGCCTGACAGCATCTGGATTACATCCTCAAATGCTTTCTTATACTCCATCAATTTGATTTCATAACAATAATTTGTCGACCTGGAATTGTTAGTGAGAGTTCTCAACCATAATAACTTATCTGGAGATGATACTTTCGCTTGGATAAACAGGGCAATGTCCGTCTTCTCGCTATGCTTACGACCACATCGTCGATTTTGTCGATCTCCGTTGGGTTGGACACTATCCAGAAATTCTTGACCTCTTCATTCTGCGACAGGGAAGCGGTTATGAATACAAACAATTTCCCCTCGTAGAGTTGTCCATCGTTCGGGGGTCCTGCTGCTCACGGTATCTACAATATAATATAGAGATAAATTGGCAAATGCATTCAGTTGGGCTAAGCTATAACACAACAGTTTGACACTACTCGTATATTGATGTATTTCTGTCAATTGATTACTGAGTTTAACCTGTTTTTCAAATTAGAACAATTAGCACAAAAATGCAGATTCCAAACAACTACATTACAAATAAACTGTTGCATTTTCATTATCCCACGAGGAGGGGACAAAATCATCGATATAGTCGCAAAATTGTATGTCCCAAGAAGACATTTTTGAATGCGATGTAATTGTGATAGTCTAAAAAATAACTCAGAAAGTAACAATAAAGTAATGGTTAATACCTGCACACTTATTTTGAAATAGAATAATAAAAAATATGTTTTTAAGCGATATTCCAAGTGCAACAAAACGAAACATTTTATTTTTTCATTGTAGAGTTATACAGGGTGTTTCAGAAATAATTGCCACGAAATGTTCTTGTTTACGCTTTAATGGAGCGTTTGCTGGTCAATCCGCATATTGTTTTGCATGTATGCATTTTTAGAAATGCAATACATGACATAACTGTTGGAGAGTAGCGACATTTAAATCCAGTTAACTAGTTGTTGTTATAGAAATAGTTTAATAAAAATTCAGTCTGTCATATATATTGCACTGTCAATAAAACCTTTGAATAATATTATATAAAGAAGTGTTTATTCTGGATCATATGTAGAACGTCAACAGGTTATGGGCCCAGGATAATGGATCATCTTTCAAGTAAAACTGTTATTGATAAATTAAATAATTCTAATTATCAAATTTGGAAGTATAAGCTAGAGCTTCTACTTATAAGAGAGAACTTATGGAATGTTATTACTGAAGTAGAACAGCATGATGATGAAAGCTGGAAAAAGTCAGATGGACAAGCACGAGCGTTAATTGGCTTGCTAGTTGATGACAGCCAATTAATACATATTAAGAGACTTAAATCAGCAAAAGAATATTGGGAGAAATTAAAAGAGTATCACGAAAAATGTTCCTTAAGCAATAAAATATATTTGTTTAAGAAACTGTTTAAAACAAGATTAAGTGAAAATGGGAATATGGAACCTCATTTAAACAACATTCTTGAAATAGTGGATAGATTGACTGCCATGGGAGAAACGTTAGCTGATCATCTAGTTGTTGCGTTAATGCTTTGTAGTTTACCGGACAGTTACTGCACAATGGTGACAGCATTAGAGGTACGCCCTGAAAAGGATTTAACAATTGAATTAGTGAAAAATATATTGTTGCAAGAACACAAGCGTAGAAACGAAGCCAAAGAAGAAGACGAAGAAAACCACAGAGAAAGTACTCAAGATAATGAAGCTTTTCGAACATATAACAAAATGGATAATAGGGCAAGAGGTATAAACAAAAATATTATCAAATGTTATAATTGCGGAAAAACTGGACACTTCAAGTGGCAATGTAGAGAAGGAAATTATAAATATAAAGCAAATATGGTCCACTCGGTTGAAGAGTATAAATCTGAAAAGTGGACATTTATTATGAATAACTATCGTTGGGTAGATAATGGAGAATGGTACATTGACTCAGGAGCATCATGTCATATGACAAGTAACAAGAATTTATTCGTCAACTTCAAGGAAAAACAAGACTTTGTTTATTTAGCGAATGGTTTTAAATTATCCTCTTTAGGGGTTGGAGAAGTACAAATTGAATCAACAAGTGCAACTAGAACAATAGTTTTAACTGATGTTCTATTTGTACCAAGCTTAAAAGGTAACTTAATATCTGTTAAAAAGGCAACACAGGCGGGATTCACAGTAACATTCTACAACACTTATTGTAAGATTACAAAAGATTCAGCGGAAGTAGCAATAATAGAGTTAGATGGACAATTATACAAAATAAAAACCAAACAGCAGACCAATTATAATGATGCATTATTGACAAGAAGTATTACAGAAGAATGTATATGTATTTGGCACAAACGTCTAGGGCATAGAAACTATGAAGATATAAAAATATTAGAAACATTAGCAGAAGGTATTCAGGTGAAACCTTGCAATCACAATTTATTTTGTGATGTGTGCGTTGAGGGAAAGATGCCACGAAACTGTTTAAATAAGAGAAGTAATTTTGAAAGTAATGAAATCTTGGAACTTGTGTATTCTGACGTGTGTGGACCAATGCAAACTAGAACTCAAACAGGCAATCAATATTTTATTACGTTTATCGACGATTTCAGTAAATATTGTACAGTATATTTCATGAAGCATAAAGACGAAGCAGTTGAAAAACTAAAAGAGTATGTTAGATGGACTCAAACGAAGCATAGAAAAACATTGAAGGTGATTAGGACTGACAATGGCGGAGAGTACGTCAATAAGGATGTACAAAAATTTTTAATTGACAATGGTATAGAATTTCAAACAACTGCACCTTATTCACCCCATCAAAATGGAACAGCCGAAAGGAAAAATAGAACATTAATGGACATGGCTAGATGTCTGTTGAAAACAGCAAAATTACCAAATAAATACTGGGGTGAGGCAATTTTTAATTCAAATTACATTCAAAATTGTTTGCCAACAACAGATAAGAGCTGTACACCATACACAATCTGGAATCAAAAGAAACCTAACATTAAAAACATAAAAATATTTGGGTCAACTGCATATGTACATATTCCACAACAAAATAGACGAAAACTTGATGATAAGGCTGAGAAACTAATACTGTTAGGATTTAAAGAAAATGCAAATATTTATAAATTAATGAACCCATTAAATGGGCACATCAAATACAGTGGTGATGTTATAATTAATGAAGATTTTGCAGGCTTGAGAGATTCATATAAAGAAAATGAAATGGACTTACACCTAACCGAATCAAAAAAGGAACAAAATAGCATTGATGTGAATGAATGCATTTTACAGAATAGAGTAGAAAATCCACAATTAACAGAAGAAGGTCATAATGAAGGTGAAGTAAGCAACAAACTACAAGAAGAACAGCTAGAAAATACAGAAAATTTAAGAAGATCCAAACGATTAATTGAAAAACATAGCAAAGAACACAACAGAGCCATGATAAGCTACGATACAGAAGAAACGAACATACACCCTAGCAATTTTAAAGATGCAATAAATAGCAAGGATTCTAAAAATTGGCTAGAAGCAATGAAAGAAGAAATGGAATCACTAAGAAAAAACAACACTTGGATTTTAACTGAACTGCCAAAGGACAGAACAGCTATTGGAAGCAAGTGGACGTATAAAATAAAAGACGACATAAGAGGAAATATTATTAGATATAAAGCTAGGATGGTCGCCAAAGGATATTCACAGAAATTTGGGGAAGACTTTGAAGAAGTTTACGCACCAGTTATATCGTCCACAACACTTAGATTACTATTAAGTGTAGCAAGTAAAAGAGACATGAAGATAAAACACATTGACGTGAAAACAGCTTTCTTAAATGGAGAATTAACCGAAGAAATTTACATGAAACAACCTGAAGGATTTGAAGAAAAAGGAAAGGAACATCTAGTGTGTAAACTACAAAAGAGTATATACGGACTCAAGCAAGCAGCAAGATCCTGGTACATGAAAATCGACGAAGTATTGAATACATATGAATTTAGAAGGGGAGAATGTGATCACTGCATTTACTCTAAAATAGTAAATAAAGAAATCACATATGTGCTTATATACGTGGACGATATTCTAATATCAAGTAAAAGCACTAAAAATATAGACCAAGTCAAACAACAATTAAGTGAAAACTTTGAGATAACCGATCTAGGAGATGTAAACAATTATTTGGGAATTGAGATAAATAAAGAGAAGAAATATTACAATATAAAACAAACAAAATATATAAATAAGCTATTAACAGAATATAAAATGAACAACTGCAAATTGTCAAAGATACCAATGGATCCAGGGTATTTTAAACACTGTAAAACAAGTCCAAAGCTTAAATCAGCAGAAAAATATAGAGAACTAATTGGAGGATTACTTTACCTAAGTATTCATACTAGACCAGATCTATCTGCCAGTGTCAATATTTTAGCTAGGAAAGTAAGTTGTCCTACAGAAGCGGACTGGACAGAAGCAAAAAGAATATTACGTTACTTAAAATATACAAAAAATTACACCCTGAATTTAAATACGAATCAAGATAATAAACTTTGTGGATATGTAGATTCCGATTGGGCTGGAGATACTGATGATAGAAAGTCAACTTCAGGATATTTATTTACTTACAATGGAACCACAATCAGCTGGGCATGCAAAAAGCAAACTTGTGTGTCATTATCAACTTCAGAAGCAGAATATGTAGCTCTCTCGGAAGCAGTACAAGAAGCACAGTGGATAAAGCGACTTGTTAATGATTTTCATGAAGATATAACGGACATAATAATTAACGAAGATAATCAAGGTTGCCTGAAAATGCTCGACTTCAACAAAAGCAGTAATAGAACCAAGCATATAGATGTCAAATATCATTTTGTTCGAGATATTAAACAGAAGAAAGAAATGCATTTCGAATACTGCCCTACAGAATTAATGCTAGCAGATATGTTGACTAAGCCACTAAATCGCATTCGATTGTCGACATTAGCAAGAAAGGTTGGAATTATAGGTTCAAATGATCGAGAAGGGGTGTTGGAGAGTAGCGACATTTAAATCCAGTTAACTAGTTGTTGTTATAGAAATAGTTTAATAAAAATTCAGTCTGTCATATATATTGCACTGTCAATAAAACCTTTGAATAATATTATATAAAGAAGTGTTTATTCTGGATCATATGTAGAACGTCAACAATAACGACCGGATGGGAGAAACCAGCGAGCGCTGTGCTAAAGATAGAATAGTTTACTCGGAATGTAGCAGCTTAAGGGGACAGGTGGTCCCAAATAAAGATGTAGAATATAAGAGCTTTATGATGTTACTTCACTTGTCCCCGACTGTGTTCCAGTTGCTGTGAGGCGTTAGATAATAAATTAAAGGTAAGTGGAATATCGTTTATGATTATTAAAATATATTTAGAAGTTATGGTACCTCCGCAATATAGGTATTTAGCTAGTCAAGCGAGTAGCCCCTAATATAATTAAGAGGTCATATTTAACGTGACATTTGGTGGAGGCTCCCATGATCCCAATTTTATAGTTTCTTTTTGTAACAGAAATGCTAGCAAAATTATAAATTATAACTTGAAAATAGGTCTTAAACAATGATTTTTGTAGTACTTTTTCCCTTACAGAACTCCTTAATCAGAGGCTTCACCTCATAACTGAATTATTTGCATTAGTTGTAAATTTCGGTAATAGTAATTTAATATTAGGAAAATTCCATTTGCATAGACTGTTAAACCCGAGTATGTCGTTGCACAAGCCTATATTGCGCTACGTCAGCACCGGCTGAGTTGAGTGCAGAATAGCAAACTTGGCATTGTTTACCGAACGTAATTCCATTAGTTTTAACAATTTCGTGAAAAAAAATAAGGAGTAAATAATTAACCCAATAATTAACGTGTGCAAATTAAAATGTCGAACACTTGAAATGGAAAGGTAAGGAGCCATAGTACTAAAAAAATTAAAGCGTCATTATAAACATAATAAAATTAATTAGGAATGTATTCTTAGAGAAAAAAATCTGTGAAAATAGTGGGTAAATGGTAAAAAGCGTAATTAAGAATAAGAACAAAAAAATAAAACTGGTCATTTTGAGTTGTTGCGCAAGAGTTACTAAAGACTCAGGACGCAATTTCCTCACTCCTATATTCAATATGTGGGGTTTACTATTTTTCACCTCCTATTCTGAGGGGGAGGGAGGCAATTTCTAGGCGCTTTTATTTTTAGTGTAGTTGTAACATATACTTCCGGGTGCAGAAAATACTTTTTTTATAATCCTATATAACTCTATAATGTCTTCCATAAGTTAACTGAACGAAGTACCATATAGTCTTAGAAAACAAGAATACTAAACTCATGGTATTAGAAAGTTGGACGATGCTGTTGGAGAAATATATTCTCTAAAAGATAAGGGCATACCACACACCGCATTAGTTATTGAGCGTGAGTAGTGGTAGCAAGCCGATTCCAGAACCTCCTCCGTGACCTTGACCACCCCTCCACCCAAGGTCAAGGTCACGGAGGATGTTCCAGAATTGGCTTGATGGTGAAAATGAGGAGGACTCCTCATTTTAATTTTAGATGACCTTATCTAATCAGGAGGAGGAGATCGAATTGGAGGAGGTGAATGACTGGTCCAGGTTAATCCCAAGGTCAAGGTCACGGAGGATGTTCCCGAATTGGCTTGATGGTGAAAATTAGGAGGACTCCTCATTTTAATTTTAGATGACCTTATCTAATCAGGAGGAGATCGAATTGGAGGAGGTGAATGACTGGTCCAGGTTAATGAGGAGGTTTACGGATGGAAGGGGTTTTTGGAACCCCTTCCATCACAGAGCAGTATAAATGTAACAGCTGGATTACTATTAAACGTTGTACAAATTTGTCTGTCTCAAAATTGAATCAGTAAAGTTAACATACATCACATTATCGTTAGAAATGGTGTCAACTACTGCAAACCTGAAACAGGCAATTCAATTGCAACGAGAACAATACGATATTCGCCGTCAGGGTCTACAAGATAAAATTGAAAATGTTGTACTTCCGAATATATACGAACAGCGTTGGGAGTTTACCTTGGATCTGCAATGGCAACTTCAACCATTTTTAATAGGTATTGAAATGTGTGATGAATATCTCAATGATATAATATCCATTGAGAAGTTCATAGCCAAAATAGCAAAAATGCAACATTTATTTCCTAGCGTATGTAAAGAGTTAAGTGACCTGATTCATATAACATTAGTCCAGAGCGGTTTGGAGCTTTTGTGATATAAAATAAAGTCATAAATGTGTAAACATTCATTATTTTTTCTAGAAGATAAAATTAAAAATGTTGTACTTCCGAATATATTCATCATATAAAGAAATAGAATAATAAAGATATTACAAACAAATGTTTTTATTTATTTATTATCATAATGCTTACAATAATGCACCTGCTATCGCCAGGCTTTTCGAAATTCAATCGGTTGAGAGTGTTTCTCACCATTAAATATTAACTGTAACTGTGTTCCAGTGTTGTTGACATACTGTATTTGCGCATCTGAGATATTTTTAACCAATCTCCTGGGTACAAACAGCTTAACACGACCACATAAGTAGCACACAAGTCTGCGAGATGCTTTCAACCTGTAGACACGTTCAAGGGGGTACCTGACCCCGATATTTACATGCTTTAATTGAACCAGTAGCACCTTATCAGTATCATCTTGCAATACTTGTTCAACAGTGTTCATGATATTAAATATCGTAGTGGTGGGCTCGATCACTGTACACTGTAAACTGTATACTATAGTAGTAGTATTTCATAAGCTTGGTGAAAAAACGTACTCCGCATTATATATTCAACAAAACCCCACCCAAAACATTCCGCGTGGGGATTTAGAAGGGATTAAATATATTTAAAATAAAACACGAATGAGGAGTATTTTTAGTTATGTTTTATTTTTATTATGTGTATCAAAACATAACCATTACAAATTTGTTGTTACTGTTTCGGTGCCATTACAGATTTCTTGTAAGTGTTTCGGTAAAAAGCTATACAAATCATCTCGTATGTTTAAAAGTTTTAATTCTTTCAAACGGTTTATTAATTGGTTAATATTAATTCTATGTTGTAAATAGTCTTCACATGTAGTCCACCCTTCTTCAAATTCCTTCCGACGTTGTGATAAATATTCAAACTCAAACTCACACCTAAAGTCGTTTAGCGATAATGCAATTTCGCGTGCTAATGTTGAATACTCCTCCTGTTGCAGATTTACAGCTTCTATTAAAGTTGCAGCTTTCTGTTGTGAAATCTGGTCAAGAGAATAACATGTCCACATTGTTGATAGTTGTTGCTCACTCATGTAATAGGTATGGAAGACTGTGAAAAAACAGTGCAGTTATTCTGTATTTAATAGTTCAACCCCACCACTTCGATCCACAAGGACATCACACAACTTTTGGTCAGGGAGTACTGGACAGCACAGCAAGTACCACCAAAAACTTCCAACAAATGACTGCAAATAATTGGATTAATATAATGTAGAGAATGTAAAATGTGATGATACATCAGTAATTTGTTCCTCCTCAATATTATCAGGACACCTTGTAGTATGGTCAGACACGTTAGCCCAAGTCTTCTGTTTATCACACTCATTAGGTGTTGATGAGTAACAATGTGAGTGACTCATCGTACCTACAACAGTTTCGACTGTTAGTACTGCGGAACCATATGGAGAACGGTTTAAATATGTAAAGATTCAAGTCGTGCTTGAAACCAGATTTGCATAGTCCAGTGCAATAACCCCACGCTGTGGCAATTTCTACCTCCTCCGACCTCTTGACATTGAAACATGTTTTGTAAGATGTGGAGGGTGATAACCTCTCTATGCACACATTTCATTGTCGCTGTGAGGAGGGAGGGAGCCATTAAATACAGCGCTTGCAAAATAAAACCTCAGTTTGATCTCCTCCATCATCTTGAACAGTTACAATGTTTGCGTGTGAGCAGTGCGGTAAAAGTTTCACGCGTGCGGATAATGTTAAACGTCATCAGAGAACAGCATGTGTTGGAAAATGTCTCAAATTAAATAATCAGCAAGACAGTGATAATCAACGACAGTTGACCAATGTTAGAAAATGTGAATACTGCGATATTTACGTAAACCAAGCAACATACTCGGCACATCTACGCAGCAATGCACATAAAGCGAATGCCTTAGTATTAACCGATGATGGTGTTGAAAAAATTGCGGGAGCATTTGGGAACAGAATTGTAAGCTATAGAATATCAGAGCCAAGACACTATATACATCTGGAGGATTTTCAAAATGATATTCGAGAAAAAGTAATAAATTTAATTGAGAACATGCGCTATGTTCACAACTGTGTGAAGGTTAATGTTGAATGTTTTGCGTTGTATTACCTGGCTACAAAAGAAGATGCTGAAATTAAATCATTCAACACGAGAAATGCTGTTATTACGAGAGGTGTTGATTTATACGCGGTATATACATCATTTGTGAATGAAATATCAACAAAAATGTCTGAATTTCAGGAGCGGGATTCAGGTAAGATAAATGTTATTGTGAGTAGTGCAATAATGAATAATGAAAAATGTTTTTTGTTGTAGGATGGACATTTGTTCAAATTTTGTATTTGGAGGTGAATATCAATAAATATAATCCCTTGAAGGCGTCAAGTTATATCGATCTACCACCAGATATAAAAAAGAAAGGAGCAATAATCAATGTGCAAAATTATGATCAAGAATGCTTCGGTTGGGCTATAGCATCAGCGATTTGCAAACCAAATGGTTTACCACAAAGAACGTCGTCCTAATCGGAACCATCAAGAGTACTTAATTTAACAGGTTTACAATCCCCAGTAAGTTTGCATGATGTGCCAATATTTGAAAACAATAATAACATATCTGTAAATGTATATGGTTTGCAAGCAACATTCGAGGATGGTGAGATTTGCAATAATGTTGTAGGACCGTTGCATTATACAGAAAGACGACAAAATACACATGTAAATTTGTTAATCATTAGTGATGATAATGGTAATAATCATTATTGTTGGATTAAAAGTTTGTCACGACTTGTATCTAAACAGTTGTCCCTTAATGGGCATGAAAAATTTATTTGTGAGGGATGTTTGGTATATTTTTCGGAAGAAAGTAAATTGGAACGACATATGAGGGAAGATTGTAAACGTGTTAAGGCGGTTTTACCCACCAATTCATTGAGAATAAATAAGATTGGGGAAACAGTGAAGGAAAATATTTTACAGTTTGAAAATTATGAAAAACAATTGAAAGTACCGTTTGTCATCTACGCCGATTTTGAGGCGTTGCTGAAACCTACCCCTAATGATGGTAGAGAATTCGATCATTCAATTTCATTTACAACCAAATGTTATGAGTATGAACCTTACGCATTTGCATATTATATTAAATGTTCGTATGATGATTCATTATCCAAATTTGTAAAATATAGAGGACCACATGCCGCTACAGAATTTATGAGTCAATGAGAAAGCGATGTGCTGAGAATTTATAAAGAACATTTGGGCATAGTAAAACCAATGAATAAATTAACTGATGATGAAAATCGTTTATTCAAAGAGACAAGCACGTGTCATATCTGCAATAAATTTGTGAATGTTAAGGATAAAGTTCACGATCATGACCACCTGACGGGGGCTTTTACAAATGTTGCACATTCACTGTGCAACCTTAATTACAAAATTCCAAAGTTTATACCAGTGTTTTTTCATAATCTTAGTAATTATGACAGTCATCTGTTTGTGAAAACAATGGCGTTAAAAGAAGAAAGAGTAGATGTTATTGCGCAAAATAAAGAAAAATATATTTCATTTTCAAAACGAATAGGTGTTGGACATACGATTGATGCTAGAGGAAAACATAAAAAATTATTTTTAAAACTTAGATTTTTGGACACCTTTAAGTTTATGGCATCATCGTTAGAGAAATTAGCATCATATTTGGTTGACGATAGTTGTAGAGAATTAAGAAGATATATAAAGGATGATGCAAAATTTAGGTTACTTCGACAGAAAGGAATTTTTCCTTATTCTTTTGTAGATTCATTTCAAAAATTAGATTATCCGCAACTGCCTACGGCTGAGGATTTTTTTGATATATTGTCGGATAGAAGTGTAGATGCGAAAAATTATGAACGTGCTCAGCGTGTGTGGCGCACATTTGAATGTCAGACACTTGGTGATTACGCAGATATATATTTAACATCGGATGTGTTGCTTTTAGCTGATGTATTTGAAAATTTCCGCGATATATGCATGAAAGATTATAAACTTGATCCGGCACAGTATTTTACCGCCCCAGGTTTGAGTTGGGATGCTATGTTGCGTATGACTGGTGTTAAATTGGATTTATTAACAGATATAGACATGTTATTATTTTTTCAAAATGGTATTCGAGGAGGTGTTAGTATGTGCACAAAACGTAAAGAAATAGCAAATAATCCATTCCTTCCCAATTATGATCATGCAAAGGAAACATCATACATACTATATTTAGATGCTACAAATTTATATGGGCATGCAATGTGTCAAAATCTTCCTGGAGGATCATTTCGATGGTGGACGAAAGAAGAAATTGATAATGTAAACGTTGCAAACCTGTATGATGATCCTAATGCTGGGTATGTGTTAGAAGTCGATTTGGATTATCCCGCTAATTTACATGACGATCACAACGATTTCCCATTTTGTGCGGAAAGCAGAACACCTTTAGGATCAAAAAATCGTAAACTATTGAACACTTTGTCTTCAAAAACAAAGTATATAATTCATTATTTAAATTTGAAGCAATGCATAGCTCATGGACTTGAGCTGGGGAAAATTTATCGAATTCTCGAATTCAAGCAAAGTAAGTGGTTAAAACCTTACATTGATTTTAATACGAGTAAAAGAAATGAGGCCACAAACGAATTTCTCAAAAATTATTACAAATTATTAAATAATAGTATATTCGGTAAGACGATGGAGAATGTTGAAAATCGGGTAGACATAAAGTTATTAACGCATTTCGAGTCACGACATAGGAAAATTGGAGCAGAGGTTTTTATAGCAAAACCAAATTTTAAATCGGCAAAATTTTTTAGTGAAAGTTTGGTTGCGGTTGAAATGAAAATTGTAGAAGTTCATTACAAGAAACCATTGTATGTAGGTTTCAGTGTATTGGAAATTTCTAAAGGTATTATGTATGATTTTTATTATGGTTACCTTAAAACAAATTATGGAGATCGTGTATGTCTTTTATATACAGATACAGATTCTCTAATTGTGTCTATTAAAACTGAAAATGTTTACAATGATATTAAAAAGAATGTTCATAAGTTTGATACCTCTAATTATCCCACGTCTAATATTCATCAGATTCCACGAAACACATCTATTATAGGTAAAATGAAAGATGAGTATGGTGGACGAATAATTGAATCATTTTATGGTACAGGTGCTAAAGCTTACTGCATACAAGTTGCAGGAAGCGATGTAAATGTTGCTGAAGTTGTTAAAAAAGCAAAAGGAGTTAAAAAATACGTTATAGACAAACATTTAACTGTTAACGACTATAAGCGGATTGTGAACGAAGGGGGGCGGATACTTAAGAAAATGTATGTATTCCGGTCACACTTGCATACAATGTATACAGAATTGAAGAACAAAATTGCGTTGTCAGCAAAAGATGATAAACGGTACATTCTAGATGATAATTGCAACACATTGGCATGGGGACACTATAAAATCCAAAACGATGAGGCAAATTTAGTGTTAGATGAATTAGTAGCTATGTTCTATGAAAATAACTAATCTCTTATAAACTTGTGTAAACACTTAGAAAATAAAAAAACGTTGTAAATGAAAAAAAGTGTTTTTATTAACTTTACCATGTACAATCATAGTTTACAATACATTGTTTTTCCCTATCCAGGAATTATGCGCATCGCTGAGACCCATCCATTTAACGAGGACTTTGTTTCCTTTGCGTTTAATAACCTTTTCAACCAAGAAAACGTCGGGATGTCGAACCTTCTGCAATTCATAGTCATAAAAACCTCCTAATATTTCTACCTCTGAATCTTTGATTATGTAAGTTCGCGGAAATGTATTTTGTATTCTAGAGATGGTAAAAACTTCATTAGACCAGTTCGGCGTATAGTTTTTGGCAAAGGCCTGTCGATGTTTACTGATGCGAACGTAGTCACCAACCTTAAACTTTGCAGGTTTGGGATCCATAACTTTGAAGGAATTATATACAGTGTTGAGAATATTTTTAGCATTTTTCTGATTCACTTTAACTGGTTTAAATCCTGTTGTACTATGGATAGTATTGTTATAGGATTTTACTATTTCCGGTAGTAAATTCAACCAGCGATAATTCCCCTGCATGGAAAACTCTTTCCACATCTTTTCCTTCAACGTTCGATTCAACCTTTCAACGATTGAACTTTTCAGAATGGAGTATGTACTGTAATGGTTTATTCCATAACGCTTCATTAAGTTTTGGAATGCTGCACTATAGAATTCTTTCCCCATATCGGTTTGAAGATTCTTCGGTATATTCTGTCTCCTTTCGAGAAATATCTTGTTCATCTGTTTTGAAACTTCGTAACCAGTTTTTGTTTTTAAAGGTTTAGCCCATGCATATTTAGAAAAAGTGTTAATGACAACTAAAATATACTTATATCCCTTGTTTTCTGTTGAATATGGAATCATTTCCACCAAGTCCGCTTGAAGAAGGTCCCGTAATCCTTTGATGATAACTTTTCGCCTTGGAAAATTTCTTCGTACAGGAGCGTGAATTTCATTGATCAAATCCCTTTTAACTGAAGTCATCCTTGGATAGTAATATTTCAACAAAGTAAGGTTCTTTCGATCTTGTACGTTTTGAAATATATTTGAGGGCAAACGAGTCACCAGGCTTAATTTTATATCCGATAGGATCTATAGCTGCAACACCGTTGATGGTGAGTGTTATGGTTGAAGGAACGTTCACAAGTTTTATTGTTCCTTGGTATACAGTGTTTCCATAATAATCCTTGAAACCCTTGTTGTGAATTATTAATTCATTTGTGGGTGAAAGCGTACCATCTCCAAAAAATGTAATAACTAAATCACTTTTTTGTTCAACGCGTAAAGCTTTGTATTTTGCCGTGTATGTCTTATGGACCAAATGTCTTCCCAAACGATCAATGGTCATGGTTGTTGATATGATAGAACAGACATATTACAAATGAAGGTCAGCGGAATATGTGCAGCTTTATAAATGAATGCTCAATATATAATGTTCGCTTCTTTTAATTCTTCAATAATTGAAATAATTTCATTTTTATGTCTGTTGTGACCAGCCGATTCAGAAGCTAGTAAAAGACGTAAGCGATTGACAAGTTCGTTCGGGTCATCCCAATATTGCAATTGTAACTTTGTATTTGGATTGAACTGTTTCTGAATATAACCCGAACCAGTTTTCCACGCTTTAGCCCACCACACATTTGGCGCTCTACCTGCTAATGTAGGTTTGATAATATTCATGTAGTTGTACCCTTTGTTTGCAGATATTTGTAATTCCGGATTATAGTGCAATCTAGCAGCATGTGTTCGTCGTAATATATCTCTGTACTGACGAACATCTTGAGCTGTAAACTTTCCTGGCTTTTTCTTAAACACTAATTCATACAATCCTGGAGTTCCTTTGTATTCAAAACCAGCAACGCTTAGGTTAGGACCAACAAAATCAACTTTGCTATTGCCTATGTAAAGATCACCTTCAACTTCTTGTACACCATACTTTTTATCAAATACATCCTCAACATCCGTATTATACTCTTCAATGTAAACGCGAGGTAATCGATGAAATTTTTGTAAGACTTCTTGTACCTCTGGTTGTTGCATAGATTCGGATAACCTTTTCTTGGTTTCTTGAAGACGTTGTGAAGCATCACGACTAAATTCCTGTAAGTCGAAGCTGCTATCATCTTCAACTTCTTCTTCGTCTATATACTCATCAAGGTCGACATTCATTTGCGGTGTCTCCGTTTGAGTTTGAGTTGACAAAGATCCAATATCTTCAAGTTTCAAAAATTTAGGTGTCTTTCTTCGTTGCGATTGTATTGGGGTTGAAGAATCAGTTAGTGATTGAAATTTAGAGAATTTTGGCTTCGGTTTATCATGCGGTATAAATGACTCATCTGCTTCATATGATTCATACTTAGATGTTTTCCGTCTTTTTTTAGAATCTTTAGTGAAAGACTCATCTGGTCCGTATGATTGCTCCGGTTTTGGTATTATTTGAACCGTTTGTAACCGATCTGCAATAGCTTTCAAAGGCTCTGTTATTGGTGTGAAAGCTGTCTCAGCACTTTGTCTGGATGTTGCAATTTCAGTCTTCAACAATCGAAGCTTATTACGTAATACTTCACGGGTGTGTAATATTTTTTTAGTAAGTTCCTTATCCATGTTGAATGAATTACGATTTAATTTCAACTGTCCAATATCGGTATTAGAGTTGTATATATGTGTCAAATCCTTTGCGATACCGACCGTTGTTTTTTGCACAGTCAAGGTCAACTACTAGGAAACCATAAGTATCAGTCCAACATTGGCGACAGATATCCTGAAATTTATCAAAAGTCATATCTGCGCCAACGTGATCGTCAAAAATGTGTTTCAAATTCGTAACATCTTGACGGAAAGCTACAATGAGATTACAATTGTCCCTCAACAAATGCTTTGGAATTGCAGCGTAAGATTGACATAAATAAAAACAATCAACGTTCTTATGTCGTCCGAAGGAAAAATATTCCTTTATAACATTTTGGAGCGTACATTGAACATCATCGAAGATGACAACGGAATATTCTTTTACTGTACAAGGTGTAACCATATCATCTACATCGGAACACTCATAATAAAAGAATTCAGGCATCGGTTTCATTAAAGAACGTAAATATTCATACTTTGATTGATTTAGCGATTTGGAGCAGAGGTAAACGTTTTGAAAACGTAATCCATTGGGATGCGTCAGTAGTGTCAGCAAGATGTTTGTTTTTCCCGTTCCCGAAGCGCCAACGATGATTGCTCGCTTACAGAAACCCCCAAAGAGGTCACTATGTCGTTGAAATGTTCTCAAATCACAATTTTCATCAAAATTTTGCACTGGCAATGCGAGTTTATGTGTAAAAAACTTCATATCACTAAATTTGTAAGGTTTCGTTCTTAGGATGGAAGTGGAATGATAATATGGGGGTAATGGTAATCTTTTATAAAAAAAATATTAGAAAAGAATGTAAAACATTTATTTATATTTCTTTGTTTAGCAGTTGCAGGACATTCTACAACGCGCTACGTACGACATTATAGTCCCGTTCAACTGTGTCTATGAGATCATCGAGATCTGACAAACAGCAGTTGAACGAAGCCGCGACCTCCGCATCTTTTAAATGTTTCAAATATAGCAGAAACGAGTTGTAACTGCGTATATTTGACTCAATTAATGACACTACATGCCGGTATGAGTCTTCATTCCTTCCCAGGAATGCCGCTTTCATACCGGCTATGCATTGCTGCATATGTGGTCGATGCCATACGTCGGCGTTGAGTGTAGAGGCGTGCTGCAGCGCAGTAGAGGGAGGTGTGCACCGTCTAATCATGGTTGAGGTTTCCGATCCAGTTCCGACGGCGCTTGAAGTACTGGGTCGGACGTTGAAGGAAGGCTGCAAAAGTGTGTTCTCTAAGACACTTAGAGTTTTTATCAAACCAACTTCCAACGAACCCTCAACATGCGGGCTCACAACCATTGGTGGACTCGATCCGGCAACCGATACCGGTGTAGCCGGTGCAACCAATGTTGGCGCCTCATACGTCTGCAGTCCCTCTGCAACTGAAACAACCGCACCTTCGGAAGGAACATTAGTTGTCTTCTTTCGGTACTGATGCTTCGCCTTTTTCGCCTGACGTGCAGTTGACGAAAGCATCAATGGTTCATCCAGCTCCACCTCATCATCAACCTTCTTCAGTGACAGCCGCAGCTGTCTAATCAGTTCACTGCGACCAACTTTCATTGGCGAGGGTTTTTGTAATAATTCCGGCTGTTGTGGAACCATCACCTGCTCGGTCGGCTTCAGTTGAGGTGGAGACGTCTCATCGGATAATGGCATAGGTGCGTTTCGTGGCTCCGCCATATAGAAGTCAACAATGTCCTGGCTGCTCATCGGCATGTGATGGGATGTGATAAAAGACATGGCTAAGGAAAAGCAAAAAAATCTAAGAAGCTGATAATAATAGTAGTAGTAGAACTTACCGTTGGTTGCTGCTTGTTGTTGTTTGTTGAGGAGGTGCTGGAGGTACTGAAGGCATTGATGATGCTCCTCAATTTATATCTACTCAGTGGTGAAAGGAAGTGGGTGGGAGACTGGTGGGGGGTCACGTGGTTTCAGAGTGGTGGGGGGTCACGTGGTTTCAGAGTGGTGGGGGGTCACGTGGTTTCAGAGTGGTGGGGGGTCACGTGGTTTGGGATAGGTTGGGGGGGTCACGTGGTTTGGGAGAGGGGGGAGGTTCAATCTCATTATCATTGGTCTTCTTCAACCCCAGCCTCAGGTGTCTAACAAGCCCACTTCGGACAATCCGCATTGTTGAGGAAGGTTCTGAAATTGACCTTAAAGGTGAAGCTGCGTGCATGCAAAAGTGGCCGGTTTGGCCGACTTCGAGTGACCTTGAAGGTGAAAAAAATGAAGGTCAAATTTTTCGAGTGACCTTGAACCCGAAAAAAAATCGGCACTGCTCAAGGTGATACGTGCGGCTCTGCTCGAGCCGCTGCGCTGCGCCCGCCCGGCACCGACGCTGCGCTGCGCCCGCCCGGCACCTCATCATTGAGGTGATTAGTTTTGGTCGTGCGCAACAGATGTACTACATTGGGGGTGATATACATGGGGTAACCGTGATTCTTTTTTGAGATAAGACAATAATAGAAGTAACAGAATAAAACATATTTATTAGGGATAGGTATAAAAAAAATCAGTATTTATTTGAAGTCCACTCTGCTCACTACTACTAGTTGTCATGGGTGTTAGTTATTATATACGGTACGTTTTCTTCGATGACGACGATAAAATATTGAAGCTGGATACTCTGGAGTCCTACAAATTCCAAAAGGTTGAACAAAATGTAACCATACCTCCTGGTGCAATGAGAATTAGAATAGTGGGTTTCCATGAAGAAGAAGATGATATAACTATTTATTCTGATTCCGAGTCTGAACTGGACAAACGTGATGTAGATGATGATGATGATGATGATGATGATGATGATGATGATGATGATGACCAGGAACATAATTATAATCAATAATACAAAGTATATACTTACCTTAAGTACATATGCATTATACATACCTTCTTAATAAATTTGTATTAAAAACACTTGAGTATTTTTTTATGGGGAAACTGGGAAAATAAAATAACAACAGTCACTTAAAAGTGATTTTATTAAAAAAATTATAACATATTTTTATTTTAATTATAATTTCATCTTTTTCTTCTTCCTTAGCCTTCTTCTTTTCTTAATCCTCAAACCGAGTCCACCCATGCCTTCCGCCGACACGCACGCACGCACGCACGCACGCACGCACGCAAGCACGGCGTGCGTGGCGGCCGGAGCAGTGCCGATTTTTTTTTCGGGTTCAAGGTCACTCGAAAAATTTTACCTTCATTTTTTTCACCTTCAAGGTCACTCGAAGTCGGCCAAACCGGCCACTTTTGCATGCACGCAGCTTCACCTTTAAGGTCAATTTCAGAACCTTCCCCAACAATGCGGATTGTCCGAAGTTGGCTTGTTAGACACCTGAGGCTGGGGTTGAAGAAGACCAATGATAATGACATTGAACCCCCCATAAACCACCACAACATGTAAAGGATTTTTACAAAAACAAGACTTTCTTTACAATTCAGTTTATTGTGGAATATTACAATACTATAATAATCACATTATTCAATATTCATATTTTTACTACTTCCTTCTTTAACCCCATTATCAATAGGGGGTATCAATTCCAACGCAATGGTGATTTGGATAATTCTCATCATAATACGGAAGTTTTCTTCGCAAACTTTCGTTCTTCTGATAGCGCTTTGGTAGCTTCTCCCATATTTGCACCAATTCATAACAATAAACTCTAATTCTTATAAATGGTAATGGAATGTAATTAAAATCTTCTTTCGATAGAGGTATAAAAGATCCGTGACTTTCATACATTTCCAATACTTCCGCACTTTTATTCATCACATAGTTCACAATTCCAAGTTTGAGCAGATAACTTAAAATCCATTTCATTACTGACATCGTCGCACGTTCCTCACGCGAAACACTTTCTACCTTTAGTGACTTACTTCAATGCACCTTCAACATTTAATACTTTACCAATCGTATTAAATGTAAGAGGTTGGGGTATCGGTAGAGAGGAGAGGAGGGAGAATCGTTATTGTCAATGAAACGCAATCTTACTAACATATTATTTATTAAAAAAATTTTTCGTTTAACAAAACACTTGTTCGTCATGTACTATGGCATCACAATCTATTTTCATTGAATACACATTATTGATTGCGCAAATGCAAACATCCTTTTCGTGAAATGAACACATTGGAACTTGTCTTTCTATTCTGCGGCTATTTGAATTATCCAACGTTTTCACCATGCTTTTATTTGAAACAAATTTCTGTATGTACTTGGATTTCTCTTCACCCCGCACGTAAATTTTTTCATACTTCTTTGATAGTTCACCAATTATGTTACCTATTTTACTTGGTGAAATATATCCTACGGTCCAATTGATGCAATGATGAAATTCCGATAACCATTTTGTGGTTCGTTGATCCCTCGAAGATAGAAATTGTAATGGTGCGGGGGGTTTGAATATGAAGTGGCTCGTCTTCCAGTCGTAACTTACTGCTGCTAATTCCTTCGGTACGAACATACCGCCCGTCCGAAAACCTTGAATGTCGATGATTACGTACTTCATGGTAACAACTTCCGCTATTGACTAAGTAATTTTATCATTGCGATTTCGTTATAAGCATACGTTTACACTTTACACCAGTTGTCTAACATACTTAAATAATGGAGAATACTGGAATGCGCGATTGTGCAGAATTAGACAATACGCTGCTGTGTCTTTCGGTACATTTTCGCGTGTTGTAAATTCAATCCTTATTTCCACGCCGCTCTTATGCACAGCATCCTTTTGATGTGTGCAATCTATTCCTACTAACGCTATGTTCTCTTTAAACTGTGCAGGTTTAAACGCAGGTTCACTATCTACTCCACCATAATAACGTTCTTGAAAACGAGCATACATTTCATATAATATTGCGTAATGATTATTTTTATAATCGATGTTTAAGTTATCGTATGGAAATCGTTCTCCATTTAAAAATACAGTTAAATTTGTTAAGTCTACATTATCAAATTTAGCCATATTCTTTTTCATTTGTCCTTTTCGATTGGTTTGGAAACCTATAATGATAAATCTGGGAGTCTCAGTTTGTGGAGCAGTTTTGACAGCCCACGAATGTTTCGTAGTTTCTGGAAGAGATGGATATTCATGCATTTCCCAACTTCTAAAAGGTAATTTAATGTCGGTATTTTTAGTAGATATCTTATCAAATAGTATTTGCTCTCTTAAACCAACATTGACGTGGGGAACTCGCCACACAATTTTTTCTATTGTTATGTGCACCTTCTCATCCTTATTCACGCTTGGTATGACCGTTTGGACAACGGCGTCGGTATCATCGTTACATCGAATTAATACCAGTTCCTGCCTAGCATTTAGTATGACCTTTCTATAATCTTCTGCAAACCCTAACAACGACCTCAATGGCACAAAAAACGCTAAAATTTCCCATGCTATCCACAATGTCACTTGTATGGTCATCATCAATATTCCAGCCTGCATTTCTCAACCTAACCATATCATTTGGAGTGTACGAAAAATATCCCTTCATTACAGATGAAAGACCTACATATCGTACAGAATCTACTTGCACTCCATTTATATTATATCGAATATCGCTGAAGAGAAAAGCAATGGGGTTGCATATAAATTTTGTTGCTTTGGGAACTCCTTCAATGGTCCCATCAGCTTTCTTCGTTGCTGTTTTTACAACTCCATCTTCGTCTAACAAATTCATTCGTCCTTCTACGTACAAATAACTTTCGCCGGGCACTGTAAAATTATCAATTTCTGGAATGGTGATACGTACTTCATCGCTGTTATTAAAACTTTGAGTTCCAAATGGCTGATGTGAATGATATTCATAACTTATTATAGAATTGTCACTTCTACTTTTATCCGTAACACTTAAGATATCCATTACTTAACGTACTATATATCCTAACTTCCGCAAAAAATTCTTATTCGCAACTGTTATTGTCTTCACAGTTCCACAACTACTGTCTCTTGTATTTGCTAGGGCTTTACATTTACATTTATTTCCCGACTTAGAATTTATTATTTGCAGTATGTTAGTACCATTTCTCCGCCTTCGTTGTCGTCGTACACCTATCATTACTTCACCCTTTCACTTCCTGTAGATGTATACGAATTGTTATTTCTTCTTTTTCACCAAACTTTACAACCTTTCCGTGCTGATCCAAAACCTTCACGACTATACTTGTGATATCTTCGATAAGTACTGGTAAATAAATCGGTGGTTGTGGACTTTCTATTATTTTAAATCCTGCTGGAACGTTTGGGAAAAAATGGTGTAGCACGTGAACTGGTCGTCCGTAGTTGTAAGAGCCGCTTACCAAATTACAATAGATCTGTAGTGCATTTACAGGGTTAATATTTACTCTATTTTCACTAATATGATTCACATTCTTTCCAAGTTTCCTCCTTGTAAATCCTAACAATTTACCGATCGATCGATCTTCATCAAAGTGGATATCTTCAGAACATTTAATGATAACTTTTTGAGTATTTGGATTTCCACGAATACGTATCTTTACTGATTTATTGTTCAGTTCACTTGTGATTTGCTCTGCGAGATCATCTACATCATATGCTCCGGTAGGAATTTCAATTTTCTCTTTCTTATCGCCATACTGCAATCCATTATTATCTTCCGTCACGTTAGCAATTGAATTATACGCGTCAAAATTTAACAATGCTAACTCATAATCTACATCTCCCTTCAAATTTATTGGAGGATACACATTACAACCTAATTCGGAACTTGGACCGGTTAGAGTGAACGTATAAGAATGTGCCACCATGTTTGCAATTCACCAACCACACATCTACTATAACATTAATAACTATGCATATCTACTTATCAAAAACTTTAAACATAAATGGCCACAATTATATGAATTACTTTTCTGATACCGATTGTAGTTATAATCAATTGCTCTCCCACCTCCGGACAATAGATAACTTTGCACTTCTATGGGAGGTTGCAGATCGCCGAAGCTATCGAAATATGAGATATGATCACCTTCCTTCACGTAACTCGTCCAATGAGTTCCTTTACCATCATCATCATCCAGATTAATGATTCCGCTTTCGGCATGGCGAATGCGTTTCGGTAACTTATCCTTCATAAAAACACCTCTAAAATTCGGTATTTTCAGATCCTTAACATGCTTCAGTAACTGAACGTTGGTTAGCGGTTGACGAGGAAGGGATTTAATCAGTTTTTTGAATGTGATGGTAAATACAGTCCGCATCCGGCTTTGTACGGTTTCAAATAATAACCACTTCCCGTCATTTTTTGTGCTTCTAACGCGCGATTATGCCTCTTAGCTTCCTCCATCTGTTCACGAGCGGCTTTCGCTTGATTAACAGTTTTTGCTATTGCTGCAGCTCCAGCTCCTAATGAACCTAACGCTCCCAAAGCTGCGAATAATGGTATTAAGGGGATAAACCCTCCAGTTTTTGGAATTGGAATTATCCTACTTCTCGGGGGAGTAATTTTTTTCTTCCTTAGTTTTGAATATGCGATGTTTACATTTGCTAATAAACTTCTGTTCTTACCACCGCGGGATATAGCTTTCCTAGCTACCTTCATAGCTTGTGTAAAACTTAGCGCACCTCCTCTAATTTTCATCTTTTTTAACCCTTTCCTTCTTTTCGAATTTCCCAATCCCAACTTTGTTTTTCCTTTCATTATTGCGGCAATAGTTGAAGCTGCTAACTTTTCTCCAAATCCTGCGTTTCCACTTTTTATACGTTCAACTGATTTTTCATACAATTGATGGTCGGCTTTGTGTCTATGGCTTAAATCGTCACTTTGGGAATACGAAATATCGTGTTCCTTACAAGCTTCGTCTAACCTATTCACACCGGTGTGGCCTTTCGCTAATCTTTCTTGAAGTTTCGTTCCTGGTCCGCAAAAATTATATCCGGGTATGTGCAGTTCGAATGGAAGCTTATTTATTAACTTATTGATCAATCCTCGACCTACTCTTTTTGCTTTCCGGCGATGACTAGTCGGTTTTGCTACCGAAATCATCATTTAATACTACAAATATCGCACGAAAGGTTTACGTAGACTGTCACGTTCTCCACAATCGTAGCTATATAAATGATAAATTCTACCCCCACATTTTTTCAGTCGACATGCTTCCCACAAATATTCTGCTACGTTTTTAAATAACACACATTTTACGTTAACGCAAAGATTTACTACAACTACTTTATTAATACATTCATTAACACTACATTACATTACATTACCTATTTTATAATCCTTATTATTGTAATATTAACTTTTAATTTAGGAACATTTGACGTATTTCACAATCCAGTTTTATCTTGTCTAATCCCAGGGTGATAAATTCTTTCATAGTGCAAAACTGTTCGGAGATTTCACCATTCATTGCTGTCAATACATTGGTCAGTATATCACCTTCCATACAAGCGGCTCTCCCCAAAATCTGATTATAATAACTGCCCATGTTCAGACCTTTTAAGTATGTTAAACGAGTATGAATTATTTCCTTATATTGCCACATTTCCTTAAGTCCTTCATATGATAAATACAACCATTCTTCACCGCGACAAATTTTCAACACTGGTATAGTTTTCAAACCATTCACATTTCATTCTAAAACCCATATTTTGCATTGCCGGACACACTTCCTGGGTTTGCATGTTCATTAAATGTTGGGTGATTACATGTTCCTGTTTCACAAATTCGTTCCACTGATCCACGGTAAATGTTACGTTTTGTGTTGCCTTCCAAAATATACGCACTGCTGGATCTAAACCAGATTCCATTTTCAAGCCTACCGCTAAAAATTTGTTATTACTCTTGTTCAAAGAGTATACATGTTGACATATTAATGGTTTTTGCATTCTTTGATTTTGATCATTAAAGTCATATACGGTCACTTCTTGCATCATGTTTTGCACCACAGATCCATCAGTAGAAGGTGTTGGTAGCACATTCACACCATTAACGGGTTGCGATAATTGTGCTGCAGCCATGCTAAGATCTACTGGGTTTAGTGTTGTGCACTCGCCATTAAACAATGGTAATAACTTCGTAGATTGTACCTGCGGAGCACGTTTTCTCCTTATCTTCTTTGGGGCATCACATACTCCACCACCCGGTCCTACATTTTGTGTTGGTGTTGTTGACACTAAAATAATGATTTCAATTGATATTACATTTCTTCAAAGTTACAAACCTCACTTCTTCAATGTGTCACTATTTCACTGTTTCTCTGCCGCTTTTACACTGTATGAAAAACATTTCCCACACCACCTTTTATACACAAATCCCACCATCAATTCTTACCAAGTCATAAAACCTCCTCATTAACCTGGACCAGTCATTCACCTCCTCCAATTCGATCTCCTCCTGATTAGATAAGGTCATCTAAAATTAAAATGAGGAGTCCTCCTAATTTTCACCATCAAGCCAATTCGGGAACATCCTCCGTGACCTTGACCTTGGGATTAACCTGGACCAGTCATTCACCTCCTCCAATTCGATCTCCTCCTCCTCCTCCTGATTAGATAAGGTCATCTAAAATTAAAATGAGGAGTCCTCCTCATTTTCACCATCAAGCCAATTCTGGAACATCCTCCGTGACCTTGGGTGGAGGTGTGGTCAAGGTCACGGAGGAGGTTCTGGAATCGGCTTGCTACCACTACTAGCGTGTATTGTTGTGCGGTGTGTGAGGGTTGTGCTCGAAATTGTTGTATTGGCCACGATAAGGTGGATAAATATGGGAATATCTGGTCCAAATTAGTTGTCAGGTACAGTAAGGGCGAGAAAAATATGTATCTCGTTGCATGTACTGCTTGACGGTAGATGTAAAGTAGATGGATTTCTACTAGTAGTAAATGTCTACATAAAAATGCCATGTAGTTATAGTTATTGTTTTATGTTGTTTTATGTGTACTGTCGTAATGTTTTCTTTGTTCTCATGTACAATAATTGCGTGAGGGTGTCCCGATGTAATCCGAGTCGAGGTTTCAGTCAAGTAACAAGAGTGTGCAGAGAGTCTGAATTGAGTAGGGCTCGTAACTAGTCGAGAGTCGAGAGAGGAGAGAAGTCTGGATTGAGTAGGACTGTAAAACTATCCTATTTCGAGGTTGGATAGAAGCTTGAATTGAGTAAGGCTGTAAAGCTGTCCTACCACCCTCCAAAACTAGTAACTGCAACTACTGCTGGACAATCACATCTTCAAGACCGGAGAAGACACCCCCAACAACCATCTCAACATCATTTATTGTTCTGTAATTTTGTTCTTTCTTTTATTATGTTTACCTTGTTTTGTTGTATTATTGTCTGTAATGTTCCCGGAAGTACTAAAATAAAGATTATGTAGAATAAGAACATACGCGAGTCTTGATTGTTCATGGTATTTTTGTTTGTTTGATAGTTGTAGTAACTGAAGCAATATGCTGGAGCATATTTTCCAGCAGGGAAGATAATGCCACGAAAAGTTCTTGTTTACGCTTTAATGGAGCGTTTGCTAGTCAATCCGCATATTGTTTTGCATGTATGCATTTTCAGAAATGCAATACATGACAAAACGACCGGATGGGAGAAATCAGCGAGCGCTGTGCTAAAGATGGAATAGTTTACTCGGAATGTAGCAGCTTAAGGAGACAGGTGGTCCCAAATAACGATGTAGAATATAAGAGCTTTATGATGTTACTTCACTTGTCGCCGACTGTGTTCGAGTGGCTGTGAGGCGTTAGATTAATAGATTAAAGGTAAGTGTAATATTATTTATTAATATTAAAATATATTTAGAAGGTATGGTACCTCCGCCATATGGTTATTTAGCTAGTCAAGCGAGTAGCCCCAAATATAATTAGTGGGTCATATTTAACGTGTCACCAAGGATAGAGAAGCAATTTTGGTCAAATAACCTATAGTCTATTTCAAAGTTTTCAGTACTAACAAAATTGTATTGAAGAATTCGTCTAAGGCCGGCCCTGGTAAATAGCCGAACGCGCATGACCCGTCTACGGTTACAAAATTCCGTACAAACAATTAAAAATACAGAGATTAGTACGTACCTAGAAATGTGATGCGGATTTACAAACATTGTGATTATTAAGCGTTATCGTCGAACAAAACAAACCGATTTAACACAGCAACTACGCGTTTCGACCGATCAATCTTATGTCGCATTCTAGCCATAGAATTGGTATTCATCCGTCTCTGGTACTACACAATCAGTACACAAATACACCCCATTAAGATTCCACAATCCAAATGATTTTTATGGTTGATAAACCAACAAACAGCTGACCGACCGTGACCACGCTTGTGTACGTTCATATCAACCTGGCGAATGTAGGTCATTGTCACGCTCAGCGAGAGAGGCCGCACTGGTGAGAGCCGATATGTTCTCGGCGACGTTGATTTGTCACCAGTTGCAACACAACTGTAGTGGAGTGTTGTCGATTGTCTTCCGCTGGTCAGGGACGGACTCCGCCTTTCTTCATTAATTTTCTCAATAATGCGTTAAGTTAGACCATACGCTATTTGACAGAATATGCTTACTACGTCCTTGGGCATATGCTCCTTCAAGGTTAGCCGTCATTTCTGAAACACCCTGTATATGTACAACTATAAATATCTGATATATTTATTGTTAATCAGTTTTCTACTGCAGACTTTCGTAACTTTAGAATTTTTTGGAAGATCAAATCTATCGCCGATATTACTTGTACTAAACACAAATATTTTTAAATTGAAATCTTGAAATCGCTGTTATCAGAATAAGTTTCGATTAAACTGCTGTATTTGGTGTCTGTATTTTTTTTATTTTGTGATTGATTTTTCCCATGAATTATATCCACAACTGTTTGTTGTATTTATTAACTCTCGAATTAATCGAATTAATTTAATTAATTCTGGGACAAGAACTTTTTTTGATTCATAACTTCTTATTTAACTGTTAAACATTGGAATGTAAACGAAAACAGTATGTACAGGGATAAAAACTGCATGCCTGGGCCTAATATGGCTTTCGTGCAGTGATAAAATGAATAATAAAACACATGGTTTGTTTATAAAATATGTGAGTGTAAGTATGTGCGTGTGGGTTTTTGTGCGTGTGTGTATGTGACATGTGTGTGTGTGTGTTTGTGTGCCTAGGTATCTAGGTAATGTATAGTTAAAGCAAGGCTAAAATTATATACATGAGTGTGGTACTAACATGGAGACACCAAATTTGTTCAATTGCGCACAAACGCACACTTGGACGGCACGCACTATATTTGTTCTTCGCCACCGCTGCTGAAACCGCCGCCGTAATTGCTCCCGCTGCTGCTCCCGCCGCCTCCTCGTGCGCTGCTGCTGCTATCCGCTATACGTTCGTTCGCTAGACTAACCTCCGTGTCCACTTCGCGTTCGTTCGACTGACAAGAGTCCGCTTCTTCTAGCTCTGCTGCAGCTAGGTCGCTTCTATTCTCGGTGCTTCCTCGTTCGTTTGTGCTGTTTTCCGCGTCTGCTACCACCGGCTCCGCTACACTTTCGTTCGATTGACAAAGCTCCGTGTCCTCTTCGCGTTCGTTCGACTGACAAGACTCCGTCCGTTCTTCCTCCGCTTCTTCTACCTCCGCCTCTGCGTCTTCGTCTCTGCCACCGACGTTGAAGTCTCTAGCGCCTTCGCCAATGTCGAGATCCCCAATCTCCCCGTCATTGTCACCCCTATCGTTTTCGTCATTATCAGGATCAAAGGCCTAATGATGTTTGCCTTTGAGCCTGTTTCTCGTGATGTCCCTGATCAAACCATTATCGTGTAATTTAGAGTTTTCATAAAATTTTGCTAAATCTCTAGAAATTATGTCCGAAATATGTTTTACCTCCGAATTTTGATGCAACCAGGAAATCTTGGAATATCTGTCTCCATATAACATTACACGACGAATTTTGTTGTGACTTCTCTGATTTTTTTCTCGATGTGTAATTGCCGAATTCCCCCAACTTTCCGCTCCATACATCATACCCGCTCTTAGGATCGTCTTGTACAGAAGTATTTTATTCGTTTTGCTTAAACAGCTATTCCTGTTTAAGTGCGGGTAGAGTGTCCTGATTTTGCCCGCCGTTTTCTGTGTGTGGCCGAAAGGTTAATCTTTGATCCAAAATATTTCCCAGGGATTTAATTTTGCGAAGAAAGGGTATCTTCTCTCCTCTAAGTGTTACATTTCTACTGATTTTGATTTCCTGGTGCGTTTCGAAAATATGATGACTTCTGATTTTTAGGGGTTGGGCAGAATCTTCCATTTTCTAAAAAAATGTTCCAAAACGTGGATCTTCTGCTTCCATCCTTCCGGTAGATCGTGTATGTGGTGATCCGGATGTCCTGTGCAGTCAGCTTCGTCTCCGTCCAGCACATGACGTCAACGTTGTACCTATCCAGGTATTCTAGCAGGTCTGGCATGTTGGATAACAGGCTGTTACAGTTCCACTCACTTATGGTGTATTTATACATTATCTAGATCGTTGCTAAAAATGTGTAGTGCTTTTACCTTCCCGAATTTGACGGGGGAATTTTGAAGATTTATTTTTCAATTTCTAAGGGGCGAAAGCATGTTGTCCAAATTAATAAGTTTGTTAATTTCCCTGAGCTTCGTAGCTATATCCTCTAAAGTTGCTGCACTATTGTCAGCGGCGGTTGAACGCAAGGGGGGTGGCGCACAGTGTTGAGGAGTCCGGAGGATATTCTGGGAACGGGGAAAAGGCGGGTATTCTTCTACACGCCGCTGTGACCGTGGTGGAGGCGCGATGGACTACTGTTCCGGTTGCGAGTGCCAAGCGTTTCTTTTGGGGGGCGGTGCCGGAATATAATTTGGCGCGGCCGGTGTCTTCGGCGATGTAAGTTGCTTGTGGGCCAATTTTTTCTTGTATACCGGGCACGTCGGGGAGTTTGCTGTTGGCCCTCCATGGCACAGACAGCATTCTACGGGCAGTTTATTTTCCCTTGTCATCGGACAGTCGGCTATCTTGTGCTCATACGGGCACTTCCAGCACCGCGGTTTGTAATAGCAATTCTCTTCCCCGTGGCCACACTGTTGGGAGTTCACGCATTGGGCTATGGGCTTTTTGTTTCTTAGCGTCTGCCAGAAGACCCTAATGCCGGAGACGAATTTGATTTTCGTTCGCAAGTCGTTGAGGTTGTTCTCTTTGCTTAGGGTGAGTATAAATTTTCTGGTCTTCGTACCGTGCATCAAAAGTGATTTGTGCATGTCGAGCCCATACTCCGTACGTAGATAGTCCTTCACCTCCTTGTGGCCAATGTCTGCTGCAGAAGCCTCCACCACGAAGGCTTTTCGGCGCTCGTCACGCGACGTGTAAGTGTCAAAATCCACCTTTTGATCTTCTTTTAGGTATTTTGGTAAGTTTTGCCACTGGTCTTTGATGTGGGACGAGAACTGATATATTCAACATGGTGTGGCCGGTGCCATCATTTAAATACACAGCTAAGACGGATAAACGTGGAAATTCCTAAAAAACTACAAAAAAAGATGGCAACGGCACGCGGTCTTCACAAGCTATCACCCATCCACCCTACTGACCGCGCCTAATGTTGCTTAACTTCAGTGATCGGGCGAGAACTTTTTTTTATTCATAACTTTATTTATTTTTGTTAAAATTGGATGTAAAAGAAACGATATATACAAGATGCCTGGACCTAATTTGGGTTTTGGATTAATACATTTTCATGTATTTTGCATATTCCTTGAGTTTGGAAGAGTCCCTTCAAATAATGCCCGAATTGTAGTCCACTTCCAAATTTTGACGCATCCACTCAAAATTTATATAGATGTCGCCGTTCGAAATAAATTGTAGAATTTTGATTTATAATTTTTGGAATTTTTCTCGGTGTGTAATAGCCAAATGTCCCTAAACTGCCGCACTATACCCGCTCTTACGATTGTCTTTATCAGAAGAATTTTGTTCTTTTTGCTCATGATGCTATTTCTGTTTAAGAGCGGCTAGAGTAGTTTGATTTTGCCCGCCGTTTTGTGCAATACTTTTTCTATATCGTCGCTGTTACTGCAATAGGTCGTATGTCAAAAAAGACGATTCTTCAGGAAATAAAGAAAATGTAATATCTTTTAAGAACTGCCTGATTTTTTTTACTTGCATGTTAGTCTTAAATTGTGTTTAGCATTCTGTTTACGTGGTATAAATAGATTTTAATGGATTGGCCTATAAAGCCTTAAAACCTGATGTTGCATGACATAAGAGATTTTACTTCTAGCATGGTGGTCACATATTTTGACATAAGAGTTATTGCATGTTCTAAATGCAAATGAAACACTGCTTACTTTAATTTTAAAAACAAATTTTTATTTTCTAAATATCAAGGTAATACAAAAATAAATTAAGTACAAACATAACGTCTTAATTCTTAAAACAAATTATTTATGCAACAAATTTTCATAAAATGATCCACAGTCTTGAGGAATCAATTCTTTTAGTACATACCTGTAAATGAGCAAATTTACTTGCTTCTATTCTACAGGGACCTTCATAAAGGCGAGAATATTCATCATGGCTGACGGATGGGCGCTGACGGTGGGGAAGTTCGGTCCAGCCATCGGAAAACTGTATTTTATAGGAAATTATTCCATTTGGTTTATACTGAAGTGCGCAAATATCGGTTACCACATGCTTCCCCACTTTTCTTCCAGGCCTAATGCTGGAATAATATGTTGAATCAAGTTTATAAAAATCTGTATGTGTTAATTCAACAACTTCATAGGGAAAGGGACGTTGTCTAGCTTCTTTTATAATGTGTATATAATTAAAAGGCAGGTGATTTCCTTTCGGCGACCCAGTTTACGTTCGATCAAGCTATGAGCCGAGTCCACCTCCATCTGGGTATGTCCAACCTCTAAGTATTTATGTTCAATAGTAACTGAAAACTTCTTGGAAATACTGAGGAGTGCATTAGATAGCTTTACATTCCTATTCTGATAGCAACATCCATCGCTCCAAATTATGATTGTTGAAGGATTATGTTTCTCAATTTCTTGGATAAGAAATTTCGTTGCTATACTTGCAAAAATGTCACTTTCAAGACCACCCTCGCCCTCATGCCAGACAAAGCAGACTAGTTTGTGGTTTTCCAAGTTATAGTAGGTCCAGTTATGCACTTTTAATTTTGTTTTAAAATAATTTGCTGCAGCATTTAGTCGGGGAGATAGAAGCTACTGCCTGGAGATCTACCGTAAAAGCTAAAGTCCCTTGATTTGCTTGACAACCTGTTTTGTCTTTTTCTTTTTCCTGTCGCGCTTCTGTTTTTTTAGCAAGATGTGCCTGAAAAATGTCTTCTTTTACTGACCCCATTTTGTACCCTGAGCAAACATTGCACTGATCTTTTTTCGGTGTCCATATTTCTAAATTAAGCTTTTTAAATACTTTAAAAAATGTTGTCCACGATACCGATGTTTCGTCCTCTTCTGCACATTTCTTCTGATAGGTTCGGTAAACATGTCTATAGCTATCCCAAATGGGCTCTAAGTACAGCTTTGTACTTGACGGTCTGCAATAATGTGATTCTAGTTTTGCTAAACTTGAAAGAAATTCATCTACATCTTTAGAACCATTTTTACTTTGTTCTATTAATTCCTTGCCAAGGTCGTTACTGGCGGTTTGAAATACATTGTTTTTATCTGTTATCCACTTTTGTATAGTTTTTTCCCCAATATTAAATGTTGACAAAAACATTATTTTGCAAACTTCTTTTTTGATTTATGCTGAATTGTATCATCTCCTAAACTACTCACCACCAGATAATATTTCAAAGTAACTCTCTTAAGTCGTCTTTTGTTTGTTAATGTGCGCCTGTATTTAGGCAGTACTGGTATAACTAAACCTCCTACAAATGATTTTTTCGCTTCCCAAGAATTCAAATTCCAAAACTCATTGAACAAACTTTCTCTTTGATTATCAGATATTGTGGAGCATTGAAACGCTTGTCGTGGTCCTCCTTTTCCCTTTTTTGTCGGTTTCTGCTAGTGACCATTGCATTTTGACCCTATTTTTCGTTGTTCCTTTGGGGCAATTTGCTTTTAAATTTGATCGTCATTCTTTTTAAACCCAGTATACGGTTTACCATGAAGTCTTAAGTCAGCATTTTTAAATCTTTTCCATTTTCCGGGGTTAGCCAGGCCCCTACTTTTTCGTTTTTTATTCTTTCGACCATCGACTTCTTGATTTGAATTTTGGTTAAATTCTTCATTTTCACTATCCTCGTCTGATGTATAATCATTTCCAGTTCTGATTAATTTCTCATTTTCACTCTCCGATAGTTGGTATTCTGATCCAGAATCCTCAAAACAGTTTTCAACATCATGCCTCTTCGTCTTCAGCGTATTCGATTTGTTTATTTTTAGTAACCATACTTTCTTTTTTTTTCAGCACCATTGTCAATGTTTGATGTATTTCTTTTCTGCACAAGTACAGTGGCAGCTAGAGTTACACCTTGTTCTTCGCTTTCTTTACTAGGAACATCTTGAAAAATAGTGGTATTTTTTGAATCGCTTTGCGTCATGTTAGTGGAAAAAGATGTGTGGTCAATAGAATCGGCGTAATCGTAATCATCTCTTTTCTGTGCTGTATGCTGGGCTAATTGTAGTATGCGACTACCCCTACTGTTTCTTGTGAACATAGCTACTCTAATCAGTCTAATCACCTACACCAAAACATCACTTGGAATACATCGTATGTCAAAATATTCAACCAAGTACTTAAAAAGCAGTAACTCTTATGTCAAATATTGTTATTAAAACTGTTTATTACTAATTATTCTGTTATTATAATAGTTAATAGCATAATACTACAACATTTTATGCTGTACAATAAAAATTTTTGTATTTGTAAGTTAGGTACGGTATTTTTATGAAAATGAATTAAAAAAACAAAGAAAAATACCAAAACAAATACTTACCTAATTAATATAACACCTAGGAAGCACACACCAGATAATTATTTATTTACTTTTGTCTATAGATGTAACAAAGAAGGTAACTGTCAAACAGCGTGAATATAACGACATACGAGGTACTACCTACGACACCCGTACCGCATTATTATTGGCTATTTCCTAACGAGATTGTGCAGGCCGATAGAATTGACATTTTGGTCAGGAAAAATGTCTTAAACTAAAAAACGGATATTTTTGGCATACGATCTATTGCAGTAACAGCGACGATATGTGGTTAACCGTTGATCCAAAATAATTCCCAAATAATTAATTTTGCGCCGAAAGTGTATAACTTTAATTTTAGAAGAATTTTAGATTTCTAGAAATTTTGTCTCGGTTTCGTTTTGTAAAGATGATAACTTCGGATTTGGATGGATTGGGCCTAATTTTCAATTTTTCTAAAATAGTTGTCCAGGACGTGGAGGATCCGGAGAGCAGCAATAAATTGCCGTGTCGTCCGCGTACAATGCGATTTTGGTTTGGGGGAGTTTCGGCTCGTCGCGTCGCACAGTTAGAGGGTGTACAACAACGGAGACGGCACCCTGAGGGACGTCGAATTCTATTGAGCGGGCGGAGGAGATTCATTACCCACCCGTACTTGCAGCTTTCTGCCGCTGAAGTAGTAGTGCAAGAACTGTATCAGGTAAAGGGGGTACATGAGCTGGATGAGTTTCTCCATAAGAGCGGTGGGCCAAACCCTACTAAGCGCCCGCTGAATACCTCGGGTGACCATTGCCGTATGCCATCTGGCATTCATTTTCTCCGTTATGTCAGCCACTATTCGTGCGACTTGATGGATGTTATATATAACCGGGTAAGAATCCAAACTGTTCAGCCGGTAGCGTGCTCTCTTCTTGTCCAGACGTAATTAGGCGTTGATTGACGACTTTCTCCGTGATCTTAGAGAGCACACTGAGGAGGGAAATCGGCCTATAAGATGCGGCTTCAGATGGACTCTTACCCGGCTTGTGGATCGGCATTACCAGTGGTCGCTTCCACTGTTTCGGAAAATACTGTAATTTCAGAACTGCCCTTACGATGTACATTATCTGCACCAGTGCCTTTCTCGGCAGGTTCCGAAGCATCTTATTCGTCACCTGATCAACACCGGGGCTCTTTCTAGGGTTGAAAGTGCGAATGATGCCCTGGAAGTCAATTCTCACCCTGGCGCGAGTTATTATCGGTAGGCGATTTATTTGTATGTTAATATCTAACTTACAGACTTCTAACAGTTTCATTGAGGCTCGAACTAATTACAAATTCTACAGATATGTCAATGCATAACGAAGAGTAGGTACTAGAAGATATCATTTGATCTTTTTGTCAAATTATTCGGTTCAAGCGAAGGTTTAAGCATAGTCGGACTACAGGACAGTTTGATGACGTTTATATAATAAAGGGGACGTAGTACTGAATCCATTGAATGGATGAATACTGTTTAATCTTGAAAATATACAGCAGTTTAAAAACGAACCATGTCTATACTGTACTAATTTCAAGACAAGATACAGGTAACTAGTCTGTAGTGTTATATACTCTGGAGTAATATGCTATTTCAACAGGTCCTACCAAAGCTACCATGTCAGACCTGTCAAACCAGGTCAAGCCGTGGTCGTTATTACGGCTGATCACAACATTCTTTTTCTTTAATTCTCTGACTGGAGCTGATAGTTCTAATAATTTAGGGATAGATGACCTCAGATAACTTATCATTCCCATCACTGTGTGTAACTCTTTTTGATTACTTGGAGATTTCAGGTTTATTATTGCATCTATTTTTTTCGGGATCAATACGCTTTCAAAGTTCATTAAAAATAGATCCTAAATACTTGACTTCTTTTTGCGTAAACTGTATCTTTGTTTTATTAAACTTTACTCCTAGCTTTCTTGCTCTTTCTACCACTCTTTTCAATGTAGCATCATGTTCCTGCTCAGTATCTCCACATACTAGCAGGTCATCAAAATAAGTAATTACTTTTTATATCACCAAAAGTTTTTACATTTACCTTTTGAAGCAATATTCAATCCGAAAGGTAGATTACATAATCTATAACTCTACATGGTGTAGAGAACGTGCATAGCTTACTAGATTGCTCATCCAAGGGTATCTGATAAAACCCATCTTTACAGTCTAATACTGTGAAATATTTTTTACCACTCAGCTTACTGCATATTTCTTCCACACTCGCTATTTCATGCATTTATTTAAACCTTCTTGGGTATAAACAAAGTCTTACGTCGCCATTTGGTTTCTCAACTATTGTTAGTGAAGTAACCCCATTATTTTGCCCGATCCTCTTTTTAATAACACCTTTCTGTTCTAATTCATTTAGCTTAATTATTAATTTAATTTTGATAACCTACACATGAAGGCTTTGTGTTGTTAAACGCGATCCTTAATATATTGCTTTGTCTCACTTATGTAGTGTAGACACTGTAGACCACAAGAGCAGGTAAGTTTGTATACTACTTGGTTTTGCAACAGTTCTGGTACTTTATCTTTTGTCATAGTATACAACGCCGATGTGGTGCGGGTGTGATAGTAGACTATATCATGATTCTCCGTTTTTGGTATGCCACATAGCCTATCCGACAAGCCCCCAACGTAAGGTATTCGAACGTAGCTAACGTGACTGATTTCGTGGCTGTTGTTGGGCCTGGTAGGTACGTTGCTCCTCGAAGATAGGTCGAACGTTGGTCATCGGGACCTGAGTTCTATTTCGTCTAAGATATCTATTAATGGCATTACGAGTGTAGCTGTTTTTTATAGCATCTACCTCACCTTTTCTAACTCTATTTTTATCATCGCTGGGTATGAAAAACGATATACTCTCTTCGGTAATCTTTTTACTTACTGTTATAATGAATTTTCTGGCGCACGTACTATGCATTAAAAATATTTATGTACTGCAATGTTATGTTCGACATGCAGCTCGTTCATGGCCATCTGGGCTATAGCCAGCAGCAAAACCCTCCACAACAAAAGCCTTCCTTTGCTCACCTGACGGCGTGAAGGTGTGAAAGTCGACTTGTCATAAGCCTTGAATGCTTTTATCAAATCGCGTAACTAGTCGTTAGTGTTGACGGAAATTTAGATTTGGCCGGGAGAATATCAAACGCGGAATTGTCCCGATCCTACTACCTTTTTCAAATCTGCTGTTAATTTCTTATGCGATTGGTCGCCTGATATATGTAGTACGATAGGGGCAGCATTGGTCAAGCTGAGGGGAAAGGCTGTTTTTTGTTTTTTCACTGCCCTTCGACATAATGCCCACGGTGGTACTTCCGCTTACCAAACTTGGATTCGTCTATTTCAACTACTTTCCCCACGCCCGCCCCCTCATTTCTGCTTCTTCGTTATGAAAAACTCATCACACCTCACGGCAGAAAGAGGACCAATCCACCGCGGGTTGTCTCGAGATGTTCAATTCGTCACAAGTATAACTTAGAGAAACGTGGCGAACGCATAAAACTATAAATCCCACAATTTGGCAAAGGGAGAGTAGAGACCGATAAAAGAACGTCCCTATACGTAGCCCCACTCTGTGAGAACACAGAGTACGCTTATGATGGCCCTTCTGCAATAGCACCCCAATGACCTAAAAAACGCCTTGCAAATTGTTGAGGACTTGTGTTAAGTTTGCCATCGTTCCAACACCTGGAGCTCTCGGGGAATCTTAGTTTTTAGTAGTGTTGGTAACGGGTATATAATATCTCAAAAGGAGACGTTTCAGAAAAAAAGGTGTTGGTTTCTCTTATGTATAGCTTTTATTGCATCTATTGTGAGTACTTTCGCCCTACATTGCAGGCATCATCAGACCCGGCATAGCAATCAGCCATGTATTGTCTCTAAAGAATTGAAGTTTCATTAACAAATAAATATAGACAATACATGGCTGATTGCTATGCCGGGTCTGATGATGCCTGCAATGTAAGGCGAAAGTACTCACAATAGATGCAATAAAAGCTATACATAAGAGAAACCAACACCTTTTTTCTGAAACGTCTCCTTTTGGGAAATTATATACCCGTTACCAACACTATTTATACCATTCCCAGATCAAATTTGGTTACAATTCTTAGTTGTTAGTTTTATTTGACAAATCTTAATCTTCAATTACAACGCTCATCATTCAACTATTTTTCACATAATATCACCTAAATCAAGTAATTTCATATGTTTCAACATCTTTTAATGAGGCCTACTCCGTATCCCCAACGTTAAGCAAACGGGGCAGTTGATGCTGGTAACAACAACACAGTTAGGCCAGGGTGCTCTTTCATACCACGTATCCTTTAGTAAACGTGATTACCGACGGACTTCGTTAACTATAACGGTGGTGAGTCATCAGTAACGATCGGATTGAAACGTAATTCAATTTCGTACTGCGTATCCATTCCAAAGGGATATGAACAAACGGCCAGAGTTAATTCACCCCGTTTAGACGTCGATAACGGACAAATCGTAGCGAGTGCTCTTGACATGCCGCTAAGTGAAACATGGCTCTTGACGGCTTAATAAATTTATTCATTTTGCGTGAATTACACAACGCAGAAAATAGGTAAGTGAGATTGATAACAATAGAAGGTAGACTATTTGATAATTAGTATCATAATTATGAAATCCCGAAAATTAGATTATTGTACAGTGTGTACAATGTTCAATTCGTAAGACTGAAGACTGCTCATGCTTATGTTTAATTTGGAAACTATATAAATTTCTAATTTATTATATAATATAATTAACAAATATTTATTATTTTTTTTTTAGACATCAATTGAATTTGGAAAGGAGAAGGATAAGGGATGCCAGTGACCCATTCCAATTGCCGGATGCACATTTCTGCAAACTTTTTCGGTTGGACAAAAATGTAACCACACATTTGATTCAGCAATTAAGGCCATTAATAAACGAAGAACAGAGAAGTACTGCAATTTCTTTGGAAATTAAAGTGCTAACCATTCTTCGCTTTTTTGCACATGGGTCATACCAGCTTTCTGTTGGTGAGGACTTCAATTTAGGTCTGTCTCAACAGTCTGTAAGCAAAGTTCTTAATGAAATATCCAGATGTATAACAACGAACTTGGCACCAAACTGGATAGTTTTTCCACAAACAGATGTATCACGAAACCGAATAAAAGCTGGTTTTATGGAAAAGTTTGGGTTTCCAGGTGTAGTGGGATGTATAGATTGCACTCATGTTGCGATAATTGCTCCTCCAACAGAAGATCCTACTTACCCAGGATTCGCATATTACAGCCGAAAGGGGTTTTATAGTGTAAATGTGCAATTAATATGCGATTCCAATTTAAATATTTTAAGCTGTAATGCTCGGTTTCCTGGTTCGACCCATAAATCTGCAATATAGAGTTTATCAGCCGTGAAACGACATCTCCACAATCTGTATGGGCAAGGACGTCCAATCGTCCTGGTTACTTGGCGACTCCGGCTATTCATTGGAACCATGGCTTATGACACCTATTGTAGATGCATTAGAAGGTACACCAGAAGGGCGATATACTGCATGTCATATACAAGCGAGAAATTGCATCGAACGTTGTAATGGTGTGTTGAAACAACGATTTCGATGCTTATTAAAACACAGAGTATTGCATTATGGTCCAGTTGTTGCTGGAAATATCATTCAAACTTGTATAGTGCTCCATAACATGACAGTGAGAGCAGGGATGCCTAGCCTGAGGACGAAGTTGATGTAGACGTTGAGGAAGACGATGCTGCTGAGGAGGAAGATTTTAATGATCCAGTTGGTAAGCATTATATTCATATTAAATTGTGCAAGTGAAGAATTGGTAATTTAATTTTTACAGGTGCAGCCGATGGAAATCTTTTAAACGAAGCCAGGCGTATAAGAGCCAGATTAATTAGACAATACTTTACATAAATTATAGAAGCAACGACCAAATAAATAATGAAAAACTCATTGTCTTCTTTTACTATTTGTTTTGTCCTTTACAACTGTAAACCACCACTAAAAATTGATAGTAATATTTGTGAATAGTTAAATTGATAAACCCCCCAAAAAAAGAAGCAGTTCTCAAAAAATAATTTATTAATAGTACCTCAAAAATGATACAAATATAAAAATAAACACAAAAATGTTTTCTTAACACACAAAAGTAAATAGCGGAAAAGTAAAAATATATTCTGGCAAACATAAAACATCAAACATTCTGGAAAAATAACATAAAATAAAAATACATTCTGAAAAATATCACTGAATAACCACAGTAAAATATATTGTTTAAAATATTATATAATAATTACTACCTATAATACATTCATTTCCAGCTTCAGAAACTCAGTTCTGACCTGAATTTGCAGTGCTTCCGCCTTAATTTTTGTTGCTTCGGCAGTAATTTGTGCAATTTCTAATTTCTCCCTTTCTATAGCCAACACTTCTTTATAAACGTCTGCAAATTTCTCTATGGCAGAGGCAAGAGCAGTTATCGAGTCTGCACTTCGTACAGATGCATTGTACCTGCTTTCTTGTGCTTCATTATACGACTTTGCAGCTGATTCTATTAGCGTTTCTATTCGGGAAAACTCGGGTCCACCACTGCAATATATTATGTACAGTTGGTCCGCTCTCGGCGAGTGTTGCGTGTGCAATTGGGAAACCAGAGCACTCGCAGGTGCTCTTTTCTCCAGTGTCAGTTGTCAGTGCAGTGTGCAAAATGGCGGACAATATGAATATTGACGAACGTAAAATGAATTTATTATTGTCAGTATTTTCTTCGTCAAGTGACAGCGAAGACGAAACATTTATAATAACAAACATACGAAAGAAGCATCCAAAAATAACCGATTATACCGGGTGGTCGTTTTAACTTGAGACTCCTAAATATCTCGTGAAATATGCATGGTACGACAAAAGTGTCTGAAACAAACTTGTAGGACTCAAAGGGGGAAATGAGATGACGATATTAGTTTCATTGCAGATGGCGCTGCAATCGGTGAAAATGAGGCTAACTTAATTTTTTTAAATGGGAATACCCAAATTTTTTATCAAATTATGATATTACGCTAAATAAGAAGAATCTTTTGTCTGAAACTTTTTTTCGTACGATGCATTTTTTTTCGTGCGTAAACAAATCCTATGAGCATGACGGCGCAACGCGCTAGATACCAAAATGTGTCCTGGTTACGCACATACCTTCCTACGTTGCACCATGACTGTCTTCTACTAAGTCAACGCTTTGACTGCCAGACGGCGAGCGCATCCCATGCAGTGGAGCGGTCGTAACTAGCGCAGCCGCCACAAACTTCCATCGTCAATAACTTTTAATAGATGCATTGTACGAAAAAAATATTCAGACAAAAGATTGTTCTTATTTAGCGTAAACTCATAATTTGATAAAAAAATTGGGTATTCCCATTTAAAAAAAAAAATGAAGTTAGCCTCCTTTTCACCGATTGCAGCGCCATCTGCGATGTAAATGATATCGTCATCTCATTTCCCCCTTTGAGTCCTACAAGTTTATTCAAGACACTTTTGTCGTATCATGGATATTTAACGAGATATTTAGGAGTCTCAAGTTAAAACGACCACCCGGTATAGGCAAAGTGGTCAATCATTATTCGGATGGTGACGTAAGTATACAGTATACAGATATAATGTGAAATGTATAATAAATCAAAGTATATTGATTTCTAGTAAATGTATAATACATTGCAAATAATAAAAACGTTATACAATTTTTTATTACAGATTAAAAAGGCTTTTCGCGTAGGTAGGGATACTGCCTATGAAATGATTTCTGGATTTAAGACCTCACCATTCTACCCTGTTGACCTGACGCATGGTGGAAGACTGCCAATTTCAGCGGAGAAGCATGTTTTAACTTTTTTGTGGCAAGTAATAATAATTTATAACTATTAAGTAATAGACAAGACTTTATTTATTAGGTTTGCGGCTAACAAATGCTGCCCGCGCGATGTTGCGGAAAGGTTTGGATTGAGTACGTGAGGCCAAAACATTATTTTAAATAGGGTGATGGATTATTTGGTTAACATCGCTCCTTCAGTAATCCACTTGCCAAAAACCGACACAGAAAACGAATTGTTGGAAACGGAGTTTAAGAAGGTAATTATATAAAATGAAAACCACAATGGGAAAATTAAAGTTTTTTAAATAGGTTTCAGGGTTTCCCGGGGTTATAGACGGCACATCTATCCAGATAAGAACTCCGGCGCACAAGATTAAATCAACGTACACAAATCGCCACGATGTACCGTCTATAACTCTACAGGCTATATGCGACAACAAGCGTCGATTTATCGATGTATTTACCGGACCACCTGGAAAAATACATGATTCCAGGGTATTGAAGCTTTCAGATATAGCAGAAAAATTGGCCAAAATATGTGGACGGAGATATCATATATTAGGCGATGGGGCATATTCCATCAGAGAGTATCTTTTAACACCTTACAAAGATTTTGGCAATTTATCAGAAAGTCATACAACTTACAATAAAAAGTTTAGCGCAACAAGAGTGCTAATAGAAAATTCTTTTGGAATTTTTAAAGGCCGTTTTCGACAACTGCAGTATTTGGAAATGCATAGTATGACAAAATTAACAAAATTTATTATTGCATGTTGTGTTATACATAATTTATGTATCAACAATGAGGACTTTTTGGAGGACAAACATCAGTACCCTACGGACGAACCTGCAGATGAATTGCCCCTCGACACTGAAACGCAACTTCGGAAAAGGGGAGAAGAGAAAAGGGATGCTATAAAAAATGCTTTTGCATATTTATAATTTTATTGAATCAAATAAACATAAATAACGATCTGTAGTTTTCATACTTTCACAAACTATTCTTTGCTTATATTAAATAAATAACAAAAAATTAACTCTATATGTATAGCTGGTTAATGAAAATGGATTATCCTTAAGTATTGAGGAAGTGAGAGTGTGACTCACTTCCTTAAGAGTTCTCTAATGAGATCAAGTTTTTCTTTGTGTATTCGTTTCTTAGCTGCCTCCTTCTTCTCGTGCAACTCCAAACGAAGCTCTTCAGCGCTTTTCTTGCCACGTTTTCGCTTCTTTGTGTTCTCTCTTACATGTGATCCTGATGATGACTCACCTTCGTCATCTATAATAATTTAAATTGGTATATGAGATATAGTGAAATACAAGGTTCTTTTAATCTAACACAGCAGTATCAATAAATAAGTGTTTTAGTTTGATAGTTAGGAAATAATCATAATAACTTACCACTTCCAGGAGAAGGAGTTACTATTCTGGGTTTTAGATGACGAACATTAGATGCGCTTCGCAACACTTCTGGTTGAATGCTGTCATCCTGCATCGCTATTTTTGGTAATTCCTGCTCAAAAGGAATTGTTACTCTAGAATGACCAGACTTGCTGTTGTTTTCAACAGCTTTTTTTACGCTTGAGGACCGTCTTATACCTATTTTCGCACTGGAGTCCCGTTATTGTCCAGCTCCAATGATTGTTTATATTAACAGCAATTTCTGCCCACATGTTTTTTCGTATGAAACCTCTTTCTGGGGCCAACTTCGGGAATGTACAGTTCATATTTTTCTAATAGGAATCGGGTTTCGTTATCGCCCCACAATGTAACGCCACGGGTCAATTTTTCTTTTGTCTCTGTGACCTCGTTGTTATTTAAGTAATACGACTTCCTCACTAAAGAAAAAATAATAATAAAAATTTATTGAAATTTTTCCTGTATATGAGGTACTTACATATCGTTTTGTATTCTTTTTATTTCGTAAACGTCTTCTTCCAGGATAATTTCTTCATTTATTATTAAACTTTTTAAATATTGAACAGTATACTCATCGTTCTCTGAAATAACAAAGTCATTTGTCGGCTGTAATACAAATTGATTGAATTAAATTACCTGATAAAAGCCGTATTAATTTCGTTTTCGTTTCGGGAAATTATAAAAAGTAATCTTTGCCGTTGATTTTATACTGCACAATGTGAACAGGAGTTTCCAATATAAAAGAATCCGATGAATATCAATCTCAATCGCTTCCAAATCTATCCAAAGCGATGCTAACGTCAATTTTCCGCTATAACTTTTTAGGTTAGGTTCTGAATCATGCGCCATTCACATGCTTCGATGCGTGTGCACTTGGGCATGCACTACCCTCGTGAACAACTGCACAAAAGCACTCGAAATCGTGCACCCGAGTTTTCCCAAATAGAAACGCTTTAGAAATCTTGACGTATACCTATTTTCATGCTCTGACTTTTTCTTACCCTTGTTCTTGTTTACATTCTTCCCCAACACAATCTTCTTCTGACTTGGTGTTTGACATACTGAAGGCTTGTCTGTCAGTGCCTTTTGTGGAATATTGGGGTCATCGTTTTCCGTTAACGCAACCCTCTCTGTATTTTCTGACAGTTGACACCCGGATTCATAGATATCGTCATGCAAAGATAAATCGCTGTAAATTTCGACTATATCACCCACATTGCACTGCTTTTGCTGTATAACATCATACGTTTCAATCTGATTCTGTTCGGTGTCCACACCCAGTTCATCGGGAACCCAAATGAATGGTCGATAAAACGCTTTGAAACCTTTCCTCTGTGTCGGTTAACTTCTTCCCTTTGTTTGTACCACCACCAGTCCGCAACATCTCTATTTTCATCTCTCTGGTCTTTCTCCGGATATTACATTTCCATTCAAACAGAATCTGGAAAACATACTGCTATAAATGTTATGCATACTAAATAAAATACGAATATGTATTTCACTATTTGACTCTTACATCTGCTTGCCTAGGCAAAAAATCAACATAATTATGTAGGTACGTACTTTCTTCCACTGGTCTGCAGTTTTACAGGGTCCCAATCCAAGTGAATTTATGTGATCGGCGAATTGCTGCCATAACTTGTTAACAACGCCGGCCTCCTGTGGCTTTGTTTTACCGTGCAGTAACACTTTGTGCTGCTCAACAAAACCTATCAGTTCCTCGTACTGAGCATTTGTCGTTCGTTTTAGTCTTTTTGCCATGGTAGAAACAATAAATAAACTCTTAGAATGGCTGCAACAACTACCGGCTACCCGAACCAACTTGTAGCTCTAGAAACAGCTGTTTCACCGCGTGTACTCTATCTTCCTCCGTATCGAAGAAAATAATATCACTAACTCCGTCTTTCCCGAATACACCCGAACGATTACCGTTAGGGCTGTAACTAAACAGAGTTGAAAACGGATGGTTTGAAAATTGGATACGGAGTTCAAATTTTTCCCCTGTTGGTTAAAAGTTTGTTTCTTTGTAACGTTAGACTAACATAATCTTGCACCGTTGAAGTAAACGGTTCGGATACGGAGTAGGGGTCAATATTTCTTTAATGTCATTAACGGTTAGTCACAATGAATTTATCACATGTACTAATTGTTTGTTTATATTAATTGGATCTGGTCTGAAGATGGGTGTTAAAACCCGAAATTAATAACCAAAGAATAAACATAATCAAATAGTTTGCAGAAGATATCTTGTTTTATTTATTAAATATTCGTAAATCAAAGAATCACTGTTGTTTACATAGTTCGTGTATTACTGACCACACAAAATTCCAATATTACAGCCTATCGGAGGCTCGTGAAAGACGATAATTGAGCGTATAGTTTACTCAGGTGCCGCGAACTAACTGATTTCTATTCCATCCCACGCCGTGGCTTTTATTTTATATTTGGCAAGAAGTCATGAGCTGTTTGTGGGCCCCAAAGAACTTGAGTTAGGATTTTTTGTTGCATTCGGCTTTTTGATATTAGTTGATGTTAATTTACACGTATTGGAATTATGTGACAATGCCATGTCTTTATTCCGATGTTGAAACGCCTGACGTCTGCATTTCTGACCGAGTGACCCAACATCTTTCAATATTGCTTTAATGTCATTAACGGAAAGTCACAACGAATTTTCTAACATCTAATATAACCTCTGATATTTATCACATGTACTAATTGTTGGTTTATAATAATTGTAGCTGGTCTGAAGATGGGTGTTAAAACTCGAAATTAATAACAGAAGAATAAGCATAATCAAATAGTTTGCAGAAGCAATCTCGTTTTATTTCTTAAACATTCAACAACGGCAAACTAATGGATGCATTCATTGAGAATCTTTTATTTACATCTCCATCCTGACCTAGAGCCGTACCCCACTAAGAACTACGTACCAATAAACCGAAAGTTCTTAAATTCCAACAATGGAGACACATCTTTGTCACGTTGAGACGCAAAAGATAAGTCAGTACGTTGTTCACTATTACAATTAATCTCTGGTTGATCCACATTTCTTTAGCCACACATCGCTCACGGCCATTAAATCCAGTATGACCTTTAATGCACTTAAGAAATGCAGTAGTAGGAGCTTCACAATCCAGCATTTAAAAGGCACGTAATATATCTTATTATTGTAGAGAAATCTATTTTCAAGCCGCGTATTAATTTCTAATATGAATTCTTTACAATAATCGGTAACTGAAAACGGTTACCTATTTGGAACAGTTACGGTAAACATTCCCGTAGCGTGGCACCAATATCTTCAAGAGCTACCACTGCTCTTTCTTTTAAAATCAAGTCAATTCCACCTGTTGACATTCCCTGTGCAGTCGAGACTGTCTCAGTCAGTCGTCTGACACGTGCTGTTAAGTTAAGGGGACACCTGAAGTTTGTGGTATTGTCGGTAAAGGTGGTGGTGTTGACGATATAGGTGATGGTGTTGTCAATATTGGTGGTGGTGCACTGTTCTCCTTGTCACCCTCGTTTTCTTGATCTGCCTCTCCATGATCCAAGGTTGCCACCGATTCCACTACTGTTCGGTGGCCCTGTATCACAGTAGTGCCGATCAGTGTGACAAGACGTTCGTGTTCTTGGTTTACAGGTTCTGCTAATGGTGGCCCCCCACCAGTACCGCTTCGGTATCTATTTATTGCAGCTTGTTTAGATTTGGCCTTTGCCTGCATATCCTACCATGAGTGAAAAAATATGATTGGATTTAACAACAGTGTTAAATATGTAACTAAAGGAAAAACCTGCAGCTGTGGAATAATAAAAATATACAAATTAACCTATATAACACCCCAAATAGTTCTTTACTTACTTTTCTCCATTGCTTCCACTCCTTCATAGCTCCTTGAAGTGAATTTAAAGTTTCCGTTAGCTTGGACCACATCGCAGTGGAATCTCTATTCGTAAAGTCGCTCGAAAATTTTCGCAACCTTAACTTGGGGTTCGATTCAATATACTAAATCATTGCTTCTTTTTGTCGCGCCGAGATAGGTGCAAGCTGTGTTTTCCGCAATGTTTCTGCCGCTTGAGCCTCCATTGCCGCTTTCAATACACGTTAACTTAAGTACACAACTCACCATAAAACAATGGTGGGCAGATGCGCGCGGGTCATAACAAACCGAATACAATAGAACAGTGTTGCCAAATCCAACTGAAGCTTATCCACTAGAACGCCTACCTTTTTCTACTGAAATTCCACTAGATTTTCATTACTTCCACTAAAATGTTTTACTAGATTTTAATTGTGGGCAAAAACTTGCTTAGAACTCAAAAATGTACGCGTTAAAAAATGTATAAATAGACTAAAAAAGAAGAATAAAAAATATACAGTGTTCTATTAGAAAAAGGAAAGGTTACCAAATTTCCATAATAAAATATGCCTTGCATATTGAAAATATATTTAAACGAAAAATTGTTTAAGCCCACAAAACTTTTGATTGAAATATTTTTTTTTTTTTCGTTTATGTAGGTGCTCCGGCAATATTGACTAATTTTGATTAATTGCTTATAAATAAAAATGAAGCATTTTATAAAAAAGTTAATACAAAAAATTCTTAGAATTAATCAAGGAATAAAAAAAGAATTAGCATAGACAGGGTGTTACGAAAGGTTACCAAATTTCCATTAATAAATGAACACCCGGTGTATAAAAATATATTTAAACGATAGCTTGTTTAAATACAAACTATTGCTTAAAAATTGTTTGAAATAGTTAATAAGTGGTCTAAGTGCTCGTTGTATTTCAACGAAAACTACCCGCGCGGTGATCGATGCGAGCTATTCGCGAGTTTGAAGATACTGTCGTGGATCGTGGACAGTTCACACGTATTGCGTGTCAACGAAAACGTCATCCATTTGATCGCAGAAAGTCGACCATGAACGAGCTCCTCATCGAGACTTGTGCAGTGGTTAGCTCAGTTTTTAGTGCTATTTTGGCAAAAGGATGAATCAGTTGCCCGAACCGAAAGAAAAACGGAAGAAACGGCGTTGGTGGGTTAGAAAGTGGATACTTGAAAGGAATTCGGGAGCACATAATTTGGTTGACAAAGAGCTAAGAAGCAATTACACTGAGGATTTTAAAAACTTATTACGAATGTCCGAAGGCGAATTTGATTACCTTCTGCAACGCGTTTCACCCCAGATTTCAAAATCAGATACAAACATGAGACAAGCAGTAAATGCTAAAACAAAACTTACGGTCACTTTACGATATTTAGCCAAAGGAGACTCTTTCAAAAGTTTGGAATTTTTATTTCGTATTCCAAAAAACACAATTAGTAACTTCATACCCGAGACCTGCGAAGCTATCCACAAGACACTTAAAGAATTTATAATTTATATATATATATATATATATAAAAATATTTTTTTTGTCTTATTTTACGTATTTTATTATAGTAGGTAAGTAAAAAAGTAAAGTAACTATGTGTTCTTATTAAGACTGGTCTACACACCTCTACACTACCTCATCAGAAAAATTACACATATTTGAGTCTGTTCCACTTCTTAGATCTAATGATATGTTGGATGGAGTTGGTGGTTGGCACATTGCGTTAACTATGAAAGAAGTAATTGTTTTTCAAGTTTCATTGCTGTTGGAGGTCCAATACTACGTAACATTGATGCCACATATTTTCCGAAATGGTCATAGCTATCTTGTTTTGTAATTAGTGCAGCACGATTTGAAATATCTTTTAATTTTTCAATGGCACCAGATATGAAAGTTATTTGGGGGTCATGCAAAGCTTTTTTAACGGTTGATGATGAAGGCTTGGATACACTTGAAGGCATGTGTCGTTTAACTGTTCTCCTGGGTGTCTCAGGTTCTGCTGTGATTTGTGGTGTGGATGATACTTCCTTATTGAGATCGTCAATAGAAATTCGCTGTTGAGCTTGTGATTGTGACTGGTCCAGTTCTGACTGCTGCGCTTGAGATTCCTCGGTTCCCTTTGTTGGTAACAACTACGATAAAAATATTAATTATTAACTTATTTCAAGTGCCGGCAACTTCAGATAAATGGAAAAATGTTGAACATGGATTTAGGCAGCGATGGAATTTTCCATGCTGTGTAGGAGCTCTGGACGGCAAACACATTGTAACTCCGATTATTATTTTCTGTATATTGATGTTGGTGCTAAAGGAAGACGGAGGTATTTTTCAAAACACCTCGTTAGACAAAGCTTTTGAAACAAATCACTTTGCAATGCCAAATTATTTTCTTATTGTTGGAGTTTCCGTTAAATACGTACTTAATGAAACCCTACAGTCGGCGTAATATGTCCCAAGAAGAAAGATTTTCATACGGGTCAGTATCTAGAATGCCGTCTCCTATGTAATTGGCATATTTAACTTTATACAGTTCTTCTGAACGACGAAACATCTCGATCACTGCGCTGATCTCCATTCGTCCGGCAGATCCCTCATGATTCGCACCGCACTCGGTTGCGTGATTTTTATGCCATTCTTTAAATTCTTCGGTACTGTCTACAATACTTGGATTTTACTACGAAATCGATTACCTTTCCGGTGAACCAGCCAATTAGAGTTACTAAACCGAATAACGATGAAAATCCGCGTTTCCGCCACGTTAAATTCATAGGTTTTGTCACCAAATGGGCAATTTGGCACTTCCCCTTTATCACAGTTAGCACAAGAAATAGCGATTTTAAAGCCTAAACCACGTTTTCCTTTTTCTGTAAATGTTACATTTGATTTACACTCTGTACACACAACAGCATTCGAAATAACTGTAAAGACTGTAATAAAGTTTATGATGCGATAACTAATAGTATTATCGACTTCAATGTCGTAGTCATCAGCAGAGTCTTTAAATTTTTTTGAAGATGTACTAGCATTCGCATCATCCGGTCTCTCCAATTCGAATCGGTTCAACGGTCGCTTACTTGATGATTTTCGTCTTTTTAAATGCCCGCTGCTAATTTTGGTTCCTTTTCGATAACGATTCACATTACTATCACTCATGATGCAAACTGCCAAAAACCACAAAATCGAATTACCGAGAAAATCCTCGTTTCTCGCAAGACTGGACTAAAACTATTATTTACTTTTGGTAGTAGTACTAGTGCCATCTATTACCTCCTAGAGGAAACATGTAAAACTATATTATCCAAGTAAGCATAACCATCCTCAATAGTAAGAATCGTAGCGCGTTGCCGGTTCTTCACCACCTACTATTCCCGGCCAATACTTACTCCGAGCGCGCAGCAGATGGCATCGGCCGGCATCGAAAGACAGGCACATATTTTACGCTTTCAAAATGATGTTGGATCATATTTTTAAAACCCTGAGGCACCATTTAAGCCTATTTTTTTAATACTAGAGTGATGTTCCCCCCTATTAATCAATATATAAACATATATCAATTCAATAAAATACAATTTTACATCATTTATATGCAGACCTACAACATATCTAAAAAAATCATAGGAAACTGAATTCTGAACCAATCACTAATCACATCACACTTTATCACCAATTCTATAATGACCCCAAGCCAAAGTTGTAACCTTATCCTCATTAATGTATCGTTTGGAATCAAGTGGTGAAAGGGCTAATTTATTTTTAACTAAAATATAAATGGTATGTTTATAAGATCTGAATAATAGCTGCCAAGCTCGTAATGACTGTTTGTTAAATAAACATTTATCATAATCATCAAAAGTAATAACATTTTTACTGATTTTTTTACACCCTTAGCTTTCCTTGTAACACTGTCATTGTCGACCCGATTTGGGTACATTTTTTATAGTTAACCAATATACTCACTCATTCTTACTCTCATTCATACTCACACATTTCTTACAATATACTCACTCATTATTTTTCCACGGTTCTCATCCTTCATTAGATTAAAAACTGCTTTATTTGTCAGGTGTATATTGAAAATATTATCAACGTAATAAGTAGATGTATCAAATTTATCGATGTTTTCAAGGACGTGTTAACAAATATCATCAGTGCGGATTGCAACAGTGAAGCTGTCGGTATCCATGTAGCACAAACCAACGGTATCTCCGTATTTTGGCTTTAAAAATCATAAAAAAATTTGTTCATCAACAATTTTAATAGGTTTAGCACTGAAAACCCGACATAGCTTGACTTCTCATAACAAACGCTTAATCGCTCCATCTGAATGGCTGAAAAGGTTTCAATAAAAATAGCAATATTTTTCAAATATAACTTTGAAATTAAACTACGCGCCCGCAATTTACTCCGCCCGGCTGTGATAATATCCTCTCAATGTGTTATCAAACGTAGGTACGTCAACACGCTTATCAACGTTCTCCATGGTGTTACCATAGACCGAATTATTTATCAACGTGTATAAGTCTTTGTCAAACTCATTGGCAGCACATTGACAATACAGGTTTTGCTGACGTCAGCTTCTTGATCTTGCAGAACGCATTCTCTTAAGCTTCCTTCAACTAAAATTTTACTGACTTTGCAGTAGGTCGGTTAAGGGTCGCATGATTATGACAAAATGTCTGATGCATCGACGGAAGTAGCTCGCCAGTCCCACGAAGCTCCTCAAAGTTCGCATGTCTTTTGGCGTCGGAAGTTCTAACAAACTCTTTAACTTCCTGGACCCTGGCTGTATTCCTAATTCTGTTATTTCGTAACCAAGGTACTCTACCCTCTTCATGAAGAAATAGCAATTGTAGGGTGAGTCCATCCTCTCGTACTACTTCAAGAACCATTCGCAGTTTCCGCACTCCCTCTTTGATCGTACTGGATGGTATAATTATGTCGTCCAGGTAAGCCATCGCAACATCGCACTGCCGGAGCGTTGCAGAGTCCAGAACTCATTCTATTGAACTAGTAATGCCCATCACGGACGATGAAAGCAATTTTCTCTTTGGCGCTATTGGTCAATCGTGCTGGGTAATAACCACTGCGTACGTCAAGGCTGCAGAAATATCGCTTACCTCTTAGTAAATCTCAACACTTTGTGGTTTCTTTATTGATGAATTGTTTCTCTTTTTAAAGCCAAGTAACCAATTCGCCGGGATACCGTCTTTAAACGGGGTTTTGAGTTTGTCGGCATTTACAAACTGGACAACCAGCTCCAGCACCTCACGTCTGGACAATCCAAAACCGCACCTTCCCATTGGCAAAAGAACTTCAGCAAGACGTTTCCGGTTTCGATTGAAATAGCAGTGCTTCTCCCAACTGATTTTGATTTCATATCAAGTTTTCCTTTCAAGCGGTCGGTAATTGTAGTAGCGGAATTTTGTACTTTTTGTTTTTCTCAATATATGTCAAAGAATCGATTGAATTTGTTTATTTAATATACATTTTAAAGAATATTCTTTCATACTTACCAAAAATAATCGCTCAAAACATAATATTTCATTAAAAACCACAGTACTTTGGTGGTAACCACAATGTTAAGCGTGCACCTCATATTAGTTGTTCACTTACTTCTTGTTTAAATAGGGGTAGTGCATAGAAAAATGGTACGTCTCTGCGGCGTTGGTTGCATATTGATTTATAGGTACTGGGTTTCTATAAATTAAAAATAACAATTTTGTTTGAATTATATTAAATGCAGGTAAGTTTTACTCTTGCCCCATTTACGATTTACCCCGCTTCACCTTATATGTTGCAAATTTAATAAAAGAACTGCCGCTGTGATGTTAGAAGCATTATCTGTAACAAGAGCGATCACCTTATCTTCATTTTGCCATTCAAGTAATAAATTCTTCTCCCAACTGATTTTGATGTCATATCAAGTTTTCCTTTCAAGCGGTCGGTAATTGTAGTAGCGGAATTTTGTACTTTTTGTTTTTCTCAATATATGTCAAAGAATCGATTGAATTTGTTTATTTAATATACATTTTAAAGAATATTCTTTCATACTTACCAAAAATAATCGCTCAAAACATAATATTTCATTAAAAACCACAGTACTTTGGTGGTAACCACAATGTTAAGCGTGCACCTCATATTAGTTGTTCACTTACTTCTTGTTTAAATAGGGGTAGTGCATAGAAAAATGGTACGTCTCTGCGGCGTTGGTTGCATATTGATTTATAGGTACTGGGTTTCTATAAATTAAAAATAACAATTTTGTTTGAATTATATTAAATGCAGGTAAGTTTTACTCTTGCCCCATTTACGATTTACCCCGCTTCACCTTATATGTTGCAAATTTAATAAAAGAACTGCCGCTGTGATGTTAGAAGCATTATCTGTAACAAGAGCGATCACCTTATCTTCATTTTGCCATTCAAGTAATAAATTCTTGATCTCATCCCCAAGAGTTTTTTGCAGTGTGTTTTTCTGTGAAACGGCGACAACCTAATAATAATGAATTATTATTATAGGGTAGAGAAAATATGTAAATCATGAAATAGTGTAGAGAACATATGAAAATTATAAAATAAAAACCTCTTTTCTACACAGTTTTTTATTTAGATTACGAAATTTATGGATATGCGACGAGGTTGCATCGTATGAAGTATTACGTAGATCCATAGTGTAGAGAAAATATGAAAATGATTAAATAAAAGCCTATTTTTTATGTATATTACGAAATTTATGGTTAAGCGACGAGGTTGCATCGTATGAAGTATTACGTAGATCCATAGTGTAGAGAAAATATGAAAATGGTTAAATAAAAACCTCTTTTTCCTACACAGTTTTTTTATGTATATTACGAAATTAATGGATACCGCACTTTGCGAGGCAGGAGCAAGGCAGTTGATGTTGAAGGAATCTGATGATCACTGTTATCAGTGTTTGGAAGTGGTGTTGTATTGAAGATGACTCTACCTTTGACCGAACTGCTTAAAAAATGATCAGGTGTGAACACTTGGCGGTCGAAAGGAAAAAATCCCGTTTTTCGGAAACCTGACTGTGTTTGACCGTGCTCAACATCATAAATGGAGAGTGGTGTTCCAGAATGATGCAACTGCCTTGAATCAACGGCAGTATTATATTTGCCTTAAACGAGACGAAAACTGATATATCCAGGACAAGAAACTTATAACTGCAATGAGTGGGCAATGTAACAATATTGTAATACCGTTATCTTTTGCCATATTAAGGGTTTCTATAGTGAGATGGCTTTTGTGATTAACAAAGATTAACAAAGTAGGGGTTTCTTTAGATGATCTACTGTACTGTATAACATATATCCATCCTGAAGGTGCTGCCAATCCCAATGTGGCGGGTGGTGCCCCTGCAAAGTACTTATCTCTCTTCTTTACTAAGGGGTTGGATAGTCATAAATGATAACCCCAATGTCACCTACTAATACGTTTTATTGTCTTATCTGGTACATCGCCTTCAACTGCCTATTTCTAACTGTATCTAATTCTATTCCGTTTTCGTGTCGAAGCACATCCGTTCGCACTGTCAGCAACATCGGCAATCTTGTCACCGGTGTATGTCCGCACTCGATCACGCCACTTACCACGCACTTTTCGGTCATTGTTCGGAATATGATTCCATTACACCTTTCCTATTACAGTACAAAAATTTAACATTACAATGTTAAATTTTTCTTTGTTCTAATATGATTATAACAAACCACATTTAAATTTTCTTAACTAATTACATTTTTTTTACAACTACACCTTCCCTTTTTTCTTTTTTTTGGTCATTATACGGTTTAATTCTATTTTTATGTACCTCTACTAACTTGTTATCTATTTTTAACGTTACATTAGGCGGCTTTTCCTTAATTACTTTATAGGGTCCTCTGTATAAAGGATCTAATTTACTACCTACTTCTGTTTTTAACAGCACTTTATCGTTAAACTTATACATTCTACTGTTATTAACTTTATTATCAACCTTTTCCTTTCTCTTGACTTTAGATTCAATTAAATTATCTCTCGCGTCCTTCCAAGCATTTTGAAGTCTAAATTTTAACTCTGTTGGATAATTATCAAAGTTATACATCGGGTCAATATTATTTAAAATATTACTTGGCATTTTACAATTTTTCCAAAAACAAGTTCATATGGTGTGTACTTGGTCTCCGTATGTACTGTATTATTAAATGCAAAACACCAAAATGGAATCCAAGTGCTCCATACATCTGGAAATTTTGAAATTTGAATTCTTAAATATGCTCCGAGATGTTTATGTGTATTTTCCAATGAACCCAAAGTTTGATGATGATATGCTGTTGAACTTAACTGTTTGGTGCCTAAAATTTTTGCTGATTCTTGAAATAATTTAGCTTGAAACTCCGTTCCTTGATCCGTAACAATATTTTGTGGTATTCCAAGTCTTAACACAAAATTACTAACAAATGATCTGGCTACAGTATCTGCTTCCTTGTTTTTTAGAGGATAAGCCTCTACAAATTTAGTTAGTTCACACTGTATCGTTAAAACATATCTGTTATCATCGTCATCCTGGTTTAGTGGACCCATGAGATCTAAATATATCTTTTCAAATGCTGAAGAAGCAGTGGTGGTGGCTGTCAGAGGTTCTGTATGACTATTCGAGTGTTTATACCTCTGGCAATCATCACATTTTCGTACAAACTTCACAATATCATCTCTCAGGTTTTGCCAAAAATAATACCTTTTGACATTTGCGTACATGCGATTAATGCCTGCGTGTCCGGCTGTAGGAAGAAGATGAAAATCATTTAGTATTAATTGCCTTGTTTGTTTACAGTCAATTTTTCTTGCATTATTTATTATACAAATTTTTATCTTGTAGTCTTTCAGCATAGAATACTCTTTTGTTAGCTGGGTAATTAATTTTTCATTACTATCACATTTCAAAATATACATTTGTGAAATTCCATATTTATTACAAATGTTTCTCAAGCATCTCAACTCTGCGTCTAGAGCAAGTGTTGATCGATTGCTTGCAATATAAATTATATTTGCTTTCAAATCATATATTATATTACCCATTTTTATAACTTCTTTATCATTTCCTATACTCGCAAATTTATTGTATTCAATCTCCTTGAGTTCTACTGAATCAGTTGGTTGTTTAAGTAATTCAACAATTCCCGGATGACCTGTCGGTTCCTTGTTTTCGTTACTCAAAGCCGCGTTAGATTCAGCAGTCTGTTTGCACTGATTTCTTGTCATTACAAACACATTGCTTGATAATTGTTTAAGATCTTGAGATTCTATTCTAATCCTTGAAAGCGCATCCGCCGTTACGTTGTCGCTTCCTTTAACTAGTGTAAGCAAATTAGTTCGAAAAACAAGGAATAGAAGAAAAAATTTATAAAGTTTTGAAATTTTGGTTATGAACTCTCTGTAAGGACCCAAATACAGATCCGAAGAGTTCCCACCTCTCCGGTAGGAGCTTCATCCCCTTTTGCTAAAAAAACTACCCCCAATCGTGATATCGCGGTCTTTTTTGGCGTTTTGCTCGTAAACCGCAATTTTTACGAAAAAATGTTACAGGATTTTTTATATTCTCCATTAAATTCTCTATAAAAATGCCCCTTACTGATTTTTGCGTATCTCCCACCAAACGCTCGTAAATGACCTTGGAATATAGGCATTGTTTTCAGCGCAAAGTGAAAAATGAGCCCAGCGCCGTTTTTTGCGGTGATTATGTTTAAAAATGTTAGTATAAGCAAAAAATGTATAGAATCAAAATTAAAGAGCAGTTTTTTCTCTACAAGGTGCATATAAAATAGGATCCTTATGATCAAGTGTTAGTGTTCATATGATGATTTTATTATATTTATGCATTCTGTACTTTGAGCCCGTTTCCACACCACCTGTGAAGTAGAGCTCTGGGCTCGTATTTTTACGTGGTTTCCCCTGTAGGCCTATTCCACTAATAAAATATATCTATTTATTAATTTTCCTCTGCAAAGTCGTCCTCCTCGATCGAATTGAAACAACTTTACCCGAGACAACTACTGCGGAGCAGCGCAAACCAACTTCTACACAGGTATATCGCTTTCCACATCATTTTTTACAGCCGCAGGATATAAGCTGAAGAATTGAAGTTGGAGCTGGCGCTTCAGTCATAACCACTGGCATTAAAATGTTTTTACTTTTTCTGCAGCCCCATTCAGTTGTCGTTAAAGTTTTTCCTCGCCACGTCTGAATTCGATGAAATCCTGATATGAATGTTGTGCTAATGCAGCAGATGTAGGTGGTAGTCCAGACAAAATTACTGCGTGACTGGATTGGCCAACTAACTTATTAAATGAAATGAACCGGCAATGATTCAAAGATGTCTCTTTTCGGGGTGCCTTGTATAAGGCAAACGTAAATTTCTCACCAGCTCTTGCTATGTCATCTTTCGCCGATGAAGGATTATTGAATATTTCAACTACTTCTTGTAAATCCTTTCTTGATTTTATTAAGTTTATAGTCTGCGATTTTCCTTTCCCAAAAAAGGCAGACGTGGTGTCGCAGCCACTAAACGCATGGGAAAATAAAATGTCTTTGTCTTTGCAACCGTTTAAAACTTCCGAAATTTGTAAGTCATGGGAACTGTACGCCCTTTTCTTAATATTTCCTTGAGCATCTCTCAAAAAGCGCATATCTTTGTCCGATGGAGAAAGCGTGATGAGGAGTGTTAGCAAATAAATATCTTGCCCAACAACAACAGATTTTTGATAAGCACATTAGAATCAGCAGGTATTTCCACTTTTGCTGCTACCGATGATGCCGACTTGCTAATAGTTCAGACTGCGATCGACGCAGCCAACAATTTTGAAAAATCTGTTGTTGGGCAAGATATTGATTTGCTAACACTCCTCATCGCTCGTTCTCCATCGGACAAAGACATTCGCGTTTTGAGAGATGCTCAAGGAAAGATTAAGAAAAGGGCGTATAGTTCCCATGACTTATAAATTTCAGAAGTTTTAAACGGTTGCACAGATAACATTTTATTTACCCATGCGTTTAGTGGCTGCGACACAACGTCTGTCTCTTTTGGGAAAGGAAAATCGCAGACTATAAACATAATAAAATCAAGAAATGATTTTCAAAAAGTGGTTGGCATATTCAATAATCCTTCATCGGCGAAAGATGATATAGTAAGAGCTGGTGAGAAATCTACACTTGCCTTAGACAAGGCACCCTGAGAAGAGACATCTTTGAATCATTACCGGTTCATTTCATTTAATAAGTTAGTTGGCCAATCCAATCACGCAGTAATTTTTCCTAGACTACCACCTACGTCTGCTGCATTAGCACAACATTCATATCGGGTTTTTAATCAAATTCAGACGTGGCGAGGAAAAACTTTAACGACAACTGAATGGGGCTGGAGCAAAAGTAAAAACAATCTAATGCCAGTGGTTATGACTGAAGCGCCAGCTCCAACTTCAATTCTTCAGCTTATATCCTGCGGCTGTCAAAAAGGATGTGGAAAGCGATGTACCCGTGTAAAAGTTGGTTTGCGCTGCTCCACAATGTGCTCTAGTTGTCATGGGTAAAGTTGTTTCAATTCGATCGAGGAGGACGACTTTGCAGAGGAAAATTAATAAATAGATATATTTTAGTAGTGGAATAGGCCTACAGGGGAAACCACGTAAAAAAGCGCGCCCAGAGCTCTACCTCAAAGGTGGTGTGGAAACGGGCTCAAAGTACAGAATGCATAAATATAATAAAATCATCATATGAACACTAACACTTGATGATAAGGATCTTATTTTATATACACCTTGTAGAGAAAAAACTGCTCTTTAATTTTGATTCTATACATTTTTTTGCTTTGACTAACATTTTTAAAGATAATCACCGCAGAAAACGGCGCTGGGCTCATTATTCACTTCGCGCTGAAAACTATGCCTATATTCCAAGGTCATTCAAAACTGTCTGATAACTTCACATCGGGGAGGAATTATATCATAACTATCAAATTTTGATTCTAAAGGTATTGTAATTCTGTCATTGCAAAAGAGAATAGACAAATAAAATTTCTCGAAATCAATAACCGCGTTGTGTTTCGCGAAGAAATCTGATCCAATAATACCATTCATACCATACCCAAAGTCTCGCATTACTAAAAATTCATCAGAAATAATATTGTTATTGAAATTTAATGACAACGTACATGATCCAATAGATTTAGTTGATCGTCCAATGCCGTTTATAGTAATTTGTTTATTTCTATCTATTAACTCATTAGGATCCAAAAACTTTGAAAAAATTACACTTATACTCGCTCCTGTGTCCAAAAGAAATAATAATTCATCCATTCCATATCGCATACGTACATAATTCATGCCATTCATGCTTAATATTACAGTATATCACCGTTATTCACGAAAAAACCGATCCTCGGGCCGTGCGTCTGCAATTTCAGTGTCGTTGACAGCTAGTTCAGCATAATATGCACTGCCGGGATTGCTGGAGTGACCTCGAGTCATTAACCGACCGCGATAATTATAATTATTGCTTGTATTTCCGCGCCATTGTCCACGTGATGGAAAGGGTGTTTGATGCTGACTCCCCTGTTGAAAATGTTGCCTATACTGATAATTATGGTCGTTTTGATTTTCTATTCTAAAGTTGGGATTTCTATTGAAATGTCCTCTAAATCCAGACCGTGGATACCTATTAGTTGGGTTATTATTGCCACGATTTTGAAAAGTGAAAACATTGGTGGGTGTGGGTTTTGAACGCTCCTCGCCTTTTGCAACGCTTATGGCGTCTTTTAATTTTGCACAATTTCGCGCTTTAACTATTGTACGTATATCATGATTTCGGATGCCGTTAGTAAAAGAATTGACTGCAATTTTTTCATTTACTTTGCGTGATGAAACCAACAGATTTTCATCGTCCTCCGCTTGAGCAAGTGTTAAATCGCTCAATAGCTGCTCGATTTCCTGCCCATATTCTTCAAGAGATTTATCGTTTTGTCTCGAATTATGCAACTGAAGCGAAACTACCGTAGCTGATTTTTTCGTTACAAAACTATCCCGCATATCCTTAATCAATAATTCTACCGACGCATAACTTCGATTTAACCTAACTTTAGCTGGTTCCGTCAATCGTGTTTTTAATACAAAATTTATTAAATGAGGATGATCCTCTTCTTTAAGAAAGTCAGAATATAATTTAATTGAATCTATCAACATTTTTGTTGTATTTTCGTTTCCATCCATTGGCGGTAACAGACCGCCTGCTGTTTTTAAATCAAATATAGCAGTCATTGTAGGAACTTCGCTTATTTTTCTACTATCAAGTATATCTCTTACTTCTAATATCGTTCCTTCAATGGCTGATATGTGGAGTTTTAACTCACTTACTATCTTAACATTTGAATCTAACCTATTCGCCTTATCCCTTAACCTTTTTCGTGAATTGATTGAGTTGTTCAAAATATTTATTTAATAATTCTAAATTACCACGCCTATCTTGATTGTCTTTGCTACGATTTATTTTAAAAGATTGTACCTCTGATAACAGCTTATCGAACTCCTCCATCGGTTGTACCCAGTTCTAGTTTTTTCCGCACTTTTCACTTTTCACTTACTCTAATGTTGATGAGCTCCTGGCTTCTCGCTACTTCTCGTCGAATTTTGCGCTCCATAGTGCGCCTGCATCTCCTGTTAATCAGGTACACCACAACAACTACTATTATAACAAGTCCGACAATGACAGCCACTTCTGTCAAGGAAAAACTCATGCTGCTCCCTGCTGTAACACCTCCACTGTTGCCTGCCTGAGTGATGATCACCTCTTTTTCTTCTTTGGATTGATTGTAGCCCATGATTTTTCTTTCGTGTTACTACTGCAATCACCACGAATTACCCACAGACTCCATACATTCGTACGGCAGGATCGCCATGCAAAGTACTTATCTCTCTTCTTTACTAAGGGGTTGGATAGTCATAAATGATAACCCCAATGTCACCTACTAATACGTTTTATTGTCTTATAATAATAATAATAATAATAATACGTTTATTGAAAACCTCTGTGTACATAATAATATAAGGTAGACAAAAAAAACTGCTAAAACATTCCTTTCGCAGAGCTTTACAATCCGATGGATGAAAATTCGGCCAAAGCCGTTCTTCCATTTTATCCATCCATAAAATAAACAAAATAATTCTAGCCGACAACTAATACTATTATTCTCCAGCACGAAAAGAGCAGAACAAAAGAATATTCCATAGTTCGGGTAGAAATCGCAGGCGCAGCACTCTCAGCCATACATGATCACAAAACAAAGATGCGCTCACCAAACATGCCCTCTCTCCCCCGTCCACCTCCCCAACCAAAATCAAATCGAACCAAGCCAGCCCCGCGCCCCCAACTCTCCAACCCTCGCCCTAAACTGACGCTCAGACGTGCACGACCCCACCTTAGCCGAAACACAATTGTAAATTTTTGTTATTTGATAGCTAAAACTGTTTTTAAAGAATTCATTTCTATGCATAGGTGGAGTCAAGGTACCCTTAAATCTAATATTGAGCGTGCGCACATCTGATCGTAATGCGATTTTTCTAAACAGATAGGCCGGTTTTTCAAATACAATAATCTTGCGGAAAAGGAGCGTCGCATGCACCAGACGCCGCGCATTTATGTTTAACCAATCGGCTTCTGCGAGTTTACAGCTTACATGATCGCGTCGCCTCAGCCCAAACATCAATCGCAAACATGAATTTTGTACTTTCTGGATTTTATTTTTAAATTCTTCAAATCTTAGATTTTCGTCTATTAGGACTCCAAAATTCTTTACCTTTTTATTCAGTGGCAAAGTGCTACCATTAATTATAATATTAATGTTGTTGCGAAACCTATCTTTGACTTTTTTGGGCCCAAAAAGTATAAGTTCCGTCTTATTAGTATTAATGTCCAGTCCATGGGGCACAGATACATCAACCATTCGCCGGATATCGTTATTCATCTTGATGCACGCTTCCACTGCCTCGTCCGTTAATTTTAAACTAGCGTAAGCCTTGCTAATACATTTATTAATATGTTCTTCAAATCTTAGATTTTCGTCTATTAGGACTCCAAGATTCTTTACCTTTTTATTCAGTGGCAAAGTGCTACCATTAATTATAATATTAATGTTGTTGCGAACCCTATCTTTGACTTTTTTGGGCCCAAAAAGTATAAGTTCCGTCTTATTAATATTAATGTCCAGTCCATGGCGCACAGATACATCAACCATTCGCCGGATATCGTTATTCATCTTGATGCACGCTTCCACTGCCTCGTCCGCAAAAAAAGATATATACAACTGAGTATCATCCGCGTACCAGTGAGTATTACAGTGACGTGCATAATTTTTAAAATAGCTTATGTAAATACTAAACAGTAAGGCGGAGAGCATCGAGCCCTGTGGGCAGCCCATGGTGGTTCCCATTGATTCCGACTGATTTCCATCTATTACAACCCTTTGCTCTCGAAGACACAAAAAATCTGTCAACAAAGCAACCGCCCTCTCCCGCAAGCCCAAATAATGTAATATGGCGGAGAACAGTGTATGGTTTATCTTGTCAAACGCCTTGGAGTAATCCAGCAAGCAAAGAAGTGTTGCCCTACCCTCGTCTGAAGCTCTAAGAATGTCATCAACAATGTTCATCAATGCGGTGGTACAGCTAAAGCCGGGCCGAAAACCTGACTGAGTATCAGGAAGCGGGTTTTTATCCACAACATGAGACATTAGCTGGTTATAAAGTAACTTTTCCATTAGCTTAGACAGCACCGGCAAAATACTTATGGGACGCAAATCAGAACAAGCTTCCGGGTGCTTATTCTTAGGCAACGGCATCATGATCGCTTTTTCCACTCGTGTAGTCGGGTACGCACTAATACACAGTAACTACGGTTAATAATAATATATATTGATATACGTAACGTGATGAGGATATACAACTGTATCGTATCACAACTCTTTAAATAATGATTCAGGTTCCTCCTTTGTTTGGACCGGCCGCTCTCCGTGATTCACCTATCCACGGTAGGTCAGGCCGTCGTCACACTACACGGCCATCCTGTAAAGCAGATCGTCCTCGATCTGTACATCCTAGGAACAACAATACTCAATAATTAATGTAATCATTACTGAGGGAATCTACTGCTTCCCAAGGTTTCTCATTTAGAGTTTCCATTTCAAATTTCACTTTCCGTTTCATTTATACTTTCAATTTCAAATTACACTTTCATTTTCATTTATATTATAGTTATCGTTATTATTTTATTATCATTATCGTTAACATTAGGCGTTATCATTATCTTTATTATTATCATTCTTTTCTCATTTCAATTGAGGCTGCAAAGAGCTTACCTTATGCCATTGAAGGGTTACCTTTAGTCATTGGCGAGTTACGTTTTTCTATTTGTGGGTTACCTTTTCCCATTGGTGAGTTAGCTTTTTTCAGTTGCTGCTTTACCTATTGCCATTTATGTGTTATCTTTTTCCATTGGTAGGTTACCATTTTCCATTCCTGCTTTACCTATTCCCATTAAGGCTTCATATCGCCGCCACGGAGGGCGTACCTACGATATCATGACGTGTGCCGCGAAGGCTTCATATCGCCGCCACGGAGGGCGTACCTACGATATGTTGACGTGTGCCGCGAAGGCTTCATATCGCCGCCACGGAGGGCGTACCTACGATATGATGACGTGTGCCGCGAAGGCTTCATATCGCCGCCACGGAGGGCGTACCTACGATATGATGACGTGTGTCGCGAAGGCTTCATATCGCCGCCACGGAGGGCGTACCTACGATATGATGACGTGTGCCGCCAAGACTTCATATCGCCGCCACGGAGGGCGTACCTACGATATGATGACGTGTGCCGCGAAGGCTTCATATCGCCGCCACGAGAAGAGTGCGAACGATATGATGATATGTGCCGCGTGGACTTCATATCGGTTGCCACGAGGGCGCATGATATGATGACTTGTGCCGCGTAGGCTTCATATCGCTGCCATGGGACGAGGGCGAACGATATGATGACATGTGCCGCGTGGGCTTCATATCGCTTGCCACGAGGGCGCACGATATGATGACTTGTGCCGCGAAGGCTTCATATCGCCGCCACGGAGGGCGTACGATATGATGACATGTGCCGCGTGGGCTTCATATCGCTTGCCACGAGGGCGCACGATATGATGACTTGTGCCGCGTAGGCTTCATATCGCTGCCACGGAGGGCGCACGATATGATGACATATGCCGCGAAGGCTTCATATCGCCGCCACGGAGGGCGTACCTACGATATGATGACGTGTGCCGCGAAGGCTTCTTATCGCCGCCACGGAGGGCGTACCTACGATATGATGACTTGTGCCGCGAAGGCTTCATATCGCCGCCACGAGGGCGTACGATATGATGACATGAGTGGCAAACCGTTTGCTTTGCACTCCAAAGGTCCTTGATTCGAATCTCCGGATAGGTATACGGATCTTTCACTCCGCCGTCATACTTTGGCAGGCACGTTAACCCGTTGATTCCAGGACGGCAAACCCTGGACCATGACCTGGTCTTCGCCACACAAGCTGGTTGGCTGGACGGCTGGACAAGAAGTGAGCTGACTGGAGAGCTACTTTTCCGACTAATACAGAATGGTACCTGTCGTTAGGTGCAACATCAGCCAAATTGAACGATTCCCTAAACTTTCGCTTGTGTTTATTCTGAAATCATATATGAAACTAGTAAAAAGACGTTACTCCAAAACTTGATACAGTCCTAATCAAATTGCCAACAACTGGTAAGTCCAAAAAACATGGAGGAGTAGTCATCATTTTGGAAGATGTTGGTTCTTTTCGAAAACCATTCTGCGACTAGGTTCTCTGCTAAAACTTAACTTACGAGTTGTTGCTGTGTCAACACATAAGTTATGCCACTAAATACAAGTAGTATTCCAGGAAACATCAAAACAATACTAAAAGTAACATGGTCCAACAGAAAAACTATACTTATCAATCATAATTATCGTTTTTCTTGAACACAAAGCGTCCAGGACGTTGTTCTGGTTAAAGCAAATGTAGATACGCTAAACCTATAATAATCAGAGAACCTGTTTTCCGGCCAGGAGTGGCTAATATCAAGTCGAAATGTACAGCTTTTATTTCTGATTTTGATCAAATCATATATAGTGGTAATTCAAACAAAAATTTCAAATTACAGGATGCGCTTGCGACACTTTTTAGTGTGTTTACAATAATAGTACAGTACTTACTTCCCTTAGTAGATTACTCTTTTTGTTTTAAATTTATAAAATACTTGCAGCCAGTTAGATAACTACAGGCAAAAAGTAACTTCCTCTATTAAATATGTTCAACAGAGCAAGGACTTCCTTAAATCAACTATTTCATCCAAGTTATTATTTGAGACATTACTTTTCTGTAGTCCTCTTCATGTGTTATTCAGATCGTAATTCATCGTAATACAAAACAGAAAAATACGTTGGCGGGCGTGCTGTTGTGATTCGGTGTTTCGTGCAATTGATGCTTTAAAGACCTTGATAATATTTGTATCACAATTATTAAACTTCGTGTTTTCTCCAGAGGTAGCTAGAATCTAATCCTGTTTGCTCTAGTTTCCATTCTCGTTCGGCCATCCTTATAAAATTTCTTTTGATGGGACCTTTTTTTGACAAAAAAAGTTCAGTTTGTTTTCTATGCCTACATGCATTTCCTTCATGTGCTGGTTTGTGACATCATATGGATACCACGTTTACTTTATTTATAAAATAAATTGCGTTCGGGTTATATTTATATTATTTGCTAGGTCTAGCATATGTTGAGCTATTTGGTATGAGTCTTATCATACTTATTTTTAATAAGTTTTTTTTGTACTTCCTTTGTTCTTTAAACAGCTAGTTACTAATACATTTGTGTCTTTGACATATAATACCTCCATAGCGGATGTCATAGTATGATGTGTCCCCATTATTAGCGATACTTAATCTTCTTCGGAAAATTTAGATGTCATTTATTAATTTTTTTGTGTTTCTTTTAGTATATTTAGTGCGTAATAAACTTTGTGTCATTCGACCAATCATATAATTAACTATGTATTCTATTATTTCTACCCATTCACTAATAGCTGCAGTTTTCTAGTCAAATTCCCGTATAATTGATGACATAACAAGCTCCATATGATCGCGACATTTTATAACATCTTTCAAGTGACTTGCTTGGGCATGTTTTGCTATACCTTTCCTCGTTTTCCTATGTTTATTACCGTTAGAACTAACCGGCAAACTTGTGGATGATGTAAATGATTATCAGGACATCGAGAACGGCGACAATCTGACGGTCTTCGTGATTTTCTTTTTCAGTTATCTTTCAGCATCTTGCACAACACAACCACCACTTCTGATGTAGTCGGGTACGCACTAATACACAGTAACTACGGTTAATAATAATATATATTGATATACGTAACGTGATGAGGATATACAACTGTATCGTATCACAACTCTTTAGATAATGATTCAGGTTCCTCCTTTGTTGGGACCGGTCGCTCTCCGTGATTCACCTATCCACGGTAGGTCAGGCCGTCGTCACACTACACTCGGTAGGAAATTTCCCAACCCCAATACACGCGTTAATAACCTCCTTGATGTAAGGGACTATGTGCTGGCAGCAGTATTTAATCATTTTAATGTTTAACCCATCGGATCCGATCGCATTACTGGTTATGGACTTCATCACCTTCTCCACTTCATGATCATGTACTTCAGAAAATCCAAAAGATATGTTGGCAACAACATTATTCAAATAAAATTTAAGCAAATCACAATCCGTAGGAGAATTATCAGAAGACACTATGCTAGCAAAATATTGATTAACTAAATCAGGATCCGACAGATGAGATGGCAGCTGTGTAGAGGAACGATTGTACAGTCCACATGCATTCAAAGCAGTCCAAGGATTTCCCCTTTGATTTAACTGCCCTTCCAGAAATGCCTTTTTTCCCTGTTAATTGCTGCCTTCACATAGTTCCTCACATCCTTATAATAACACCAAGCCTCGTCAGTTCTGCGCAACTTGAAATGCTTGTAAGCATCGTCGCGCAAACGCTGCATAATTTTAACAACGTCTGTAATCCAGGGGCAAGGCGGCTTCCGCAAAGTGATTCTCTTAAGCGGTGCATGACGATCAAAAGCCCACAAAATGCGCTCGGTGAGAAACTGTACTTTGTCATTAATATCTTCCATATCAAAGATCTCATAAAAGGGGAAGCTGTATAGATCAGCCAAGAATGAATCATGCTCAAAATATTTAAAAGAACGGATTACCCGACAAGATGGCAAGTGCACAATTGGTTCAATAGACAAATCGCAGAAGACTGCATCGTGGTCCGAAATGCCTGCAGCCGTAATTACACCCGACTCGGTAATTGTGGTATGATCCGATACAAAGACCAAATCAATCAATGTTGATGAGGAGCCGGTAACTCTTGTGGGTTCATTTATGAATTGTGTCATATTGAAAGACTCAAGACACTGTAGTAGCGACCTGGCAGTGTGTCCCATAGGCTTCAACATATTCACATTAAAATCTCCCATAAGAATTATGTTGTCATAAGTTGGAATTAGGTTGGAAATGTGGGTTTCTAATTCATTAATAAACAAATTACAGTTCAATGCAGGAGACCTATAGACCACGCCCACCAGCAATGTCTTCTTCATGACCCTCAAAGAAATCCATAACGGCTCTATACCTTCAGAGCACGTCACACTTTCATATTTCGAATTTTCTTTCACATATAAAGCCACGCCTCCTCCCCTGGACCCCCTAGCGCTCCTAATCAGAGTATAATTGTTAATCCTTATACGTTGGGAATAAATACCAGTCGATAACCACGTCTCCGAGAGCGCAATCACGTCAAATTCACGCCCAGACTCAATAAAATCCTTAAATTCGTTGAAGTTAGACAGGAGAGAGCGCACATTCAAGTGACAAAAACTAATAGATCTGGACATACAGGTGGCGAACACTACTTCATTCCACTGACCTTTCAAAGCAGCAATAAACCCGAGAGTGAATGCGCATACTAGCAGGTACCTACCCCTATTTAGTGAAACAGAGTAACAAATAAAAATGAAAGAATATCAAATTAACACAAAATGAGCGAGATAAAATATTAGCGCAAACTGCGACAAATACCCAAAACAAACGGCAAAATGCACCAGACAGCTACGAATCTCAACCGCTATTGAGAATCTGATGTTCACGGTACAAACTATGCCACCCTCAATCTGGTACATCGCCTTCAACTGCCTATTTCTAACTGTATCTAATTCTATTCCGTTTTCGTGTCGAAGCACATCCGTTCGCACTGTCAGCAACATCGGCAATCTTGTCACCGGTGTATGTCCGCACTCGATCACGCCACTTACCACGCACTTTTCGGTCATTGTTCGGAATATGATTCCATTACACCCCATGCAACATTATGGTGTTTGATTGTTTTCCTCGTAAAAACCATGTGGCAGTGTCGCAGTGTCCACTGGCACTGATTATGCATCATGTTGCCACTAATACTCCACGGTCACCACTAGTGTACTGACTCACCTGTTTCGTTCCTTTGGATGTTAAAACATTTTTGGGTCTTTGTACAGTGGTCGTTCCCGTTTCGTCTAAGTTATAAATGCGGGTATCATCCACGATTTTTTTCTGATCGGCGGTAGCCCTTTTCTAGATTATCAAAAAAGAAGCTCAGATTGTGCTCATTAAATGATGACGCTCTTAAAAGACTACATCCTTCGGGCGATACCCGCTGCTTTATTTTCCTCCAAAGTTCTTCATCTTTTTTTTTTGTCTTTTGTTGTCTTACCGTAGCACATTTTGGAGCATACTACTTTAGTACTACTTCCATCCAAATTTAATTGCGCTAGACCCAGGCTTTCAGATTATACAGGGTGTGCACGTGAATTATTATTTCCACGAGTGTATGCTTCTTTTTATTAATTTTTTTATTGTAGTATTTTTACCATATTAAAATCAAGTTGTACTCCAGTAATAATTCAACATTTATTCTACAAATTAATTATGTTACAAATTAACAAAAATCATATTACGTCTGAAACCTTCAAAAATATACAAAAAGTCAAACTATACTCAAGCAATATGCGTATACGTTAAAATAAAACAATACTCATATCCTAAATAAATAAATATATCACAACAAAAAGTCAACTTTATACTCTCAAGTCTCAAGTAACGTAGTAACACGTTGAAAATTAACAAAGCTCATACAAAACTAAATAAGCAATCAAAAATATATTAAAACAATATTTTTTATTTATTTATTTATTGAAGCACCTTAGACTTTGATGGCACTTCGAATTACAGAGTTTTGTTTTCTTTACGACACTTTCACCTGTCCGATTTGCAACCACCTTTACACGCACGTCAGTTAACACATTCTTGCGCATTCTCTCAATGAAACCTCTGACTCCGGAACTTGTTCGGCAGAAATGAACTTTTCTTTCCATTGTAAATTGGTTTCTTGAATACAATTGGTTTAGTAAGCCTTGTTTCGTGCCTAATTTAGAAAGGTTGGTGTCTGCTAGCTCAACTACAGTAGCTGGCATATTCTATCCATGCTTCCATCACTACGACCTCGGTCAACATCCGGCACACGAACTCTTACTGTACCGCCTACTTTAGCAGCGTGAAATTTGGTACTAAAGCATTTTCTCGGGTTGTTTTTAGATTATATAGCCATTGCTCTAGTATTTTCTTACAAATGTTTGCCTCTTTCCCAAAATCGGACTATAATGATGTCTACTCCTACTGCCATTACCACTAATCAGAAAGCACCTTTAAGCTGGCCGCAAACGTTGTTCTAAGTTTTATGTTTCAGAATTTGTTTTGGGAAGCAAATGCTCAAAACCTATACTAATGTTATAGTTGATAAACAAGTTTGTTTCATTTCAGTGGGTACACTTGGGATCACGAATCTAGAAACCGAATTCGGAAAAAAAAAATTGTTTGTGGCAGCCTGTACAGCGATCGTGGTCGGTTTGAATTCATCGTCGCTCTGACGACATTGGTAGGCCGTCTACTACTTACTCACCACACCGCTTGTGATATGTATCAAAGTGCCCAACACAATTTAGCAGTATTCATAGTGCCCGGCCAATGTGATACAAATTTATAAAATTGCCCAATCTTTCAGGGCAGTATGAAATTGCCCGGGCATTATGAATATTGCCCGGATTAATCAGTTGGTCTATAACATATATACTACCTACCGTTTTTGTTTTTTTCTAGCTATTATCATGTTCTCGCTCTTGATAGTTGTAATTATTTTTGTTGTTAGCTGTGGTATATCCATCATTATGCTGTACTTAACCATGACCCATTTGGATGTTATATAGGATGTTAGGCAGTTTTCTTTTGGTATCAGTCAAATTTCAATTTACCATCAATGGCTCTGATCACTCTGGTATCCAAGAAGGCGACTGAGTTCTTGTCATCTTTCATTTCTATGGTAAGTAAATTTTATGTGTGTTGTATTCGTTGAATACCGCTACAATTCTGTTCACTTCATCCTTTGGTATAGCCAGTATCAAGTCATCCACGAACTTCTTAACGAAGACTGCCTATGAGGTACCCTACCAAAGATATAAACAGTCAGAAGTTTCGTTTTACAGGAAAATAAATTAGAATTATCTTAGAAACATTTTATTTTAGATAATTTGGCATACTTATAGCTTTCACCTTAATATATTGACCCTACTACGATATTATAGAAAGAATTTGATTCAGTGTCGTTCAAATTAACTTCAGCTCGGAGCTCTTTATTATCAATTTCACCAAGATCTTCATCTTAAGTTGTTCTGTGGTACCTGTGGAATCTACCGCATCTAAAAATTCCTATAGACGCTATCCGTCATCCGTTTTATAACTGCTTTTTGTAACGTCTTTCAGATATTGTGATACATACATTTATTTTAGATTGTTCCTAAATTGATGTGCTGTTGGAATTATTTATTTTGCTCGCACTGTCCTGAATAAATTGTCCAACCAATCTTGTAAATGTGTAAATCTCACCGTTTTTCTTTGAGGATCGGTTGGAAAGGCATTTCTCAGCTCTGTTGTTGGTGTTGATTGAGTTGATAGAGCAGTTATTAGCAGTTTCTATATCGGAACACATTTTGATATGAGTATTTCATAAAAAACACAGCATTTTTAGATGCAGTTTGTCGGCGCTCATGTAAGTTTGTATAAAAGCTCCTCTTCATATCGTCAAATTCCATCTTTTCTTATTAATCACGTAGAAATCTAAGTAGAATTTCTGTTTTATAATAATATGATTTATATTTACCAACCTTATGCTGATATATTGTGTTAAAGGCTCGCCAATGTGTTAGGTGGTTTGCATCTCTTGATGCAAAACTTTAATTTAACTTAATTTTCAAATCACAGTCTTGAAATCTTAAATTTATATAATTTAATACGTTGTGAATAAGATAGTGTAATAATATAGTGTAGCTATCTACCTCTATGATCTTTACAATTCGCACTTAACTGAACTGTGTTACCTTGTACTATCAGCAATATTCAACAAGACGAATGATACGTAACGAAATAGCGCCAGTCGTATTTTGAGGTTAAGAATTAGTACTTGTGTACGATTGCTGGCGCGAACAGTTAAATCCTATGACGTGCGACTTGGTGCGACCTAAACTTATGCCACCAAATGTTTATCGTGTGTAAAATATTCGGCATTCTTCGTTAGATCTACGATAAATTTAAGTAAATACTTTACAGCACTTTTTCAATCATAATAACTAAAAGACAAAATCAACGACGTCTAAACGCTGGATTTTCGCGTCTTTCTTCGCGAAAACCGCGAAACCGCGGACGCGGCCGCGGTTTTGCCTTCAAAATGCCGTTTCGCTGCTGTGTAGACTCGCGAATTGCGGATTTAGCGCCCATTTCTCTTAATTTTTAGCGAAAAATCGACGTACGGCAATTTCGCCGTTTGAATTACATTGCAAAATTTTTTTGGAGTGGGTACACTCCGTTCGGCACTTGCCCGAAAATTTTACCCTTTGTGTTTTCAAAGGATCCTAGGAGAAGCAACGATGGGCGGTCAACCGCGACATTTATTGCTCAAAACAGAAAGCTCTATCGCGTAGGCCAATCTATTTGTCGATATTTTGCCAAGTTTTCGAATTTATTTCCTTCAATTTGAGTCAATTTATGCATATCGATTTGTGGCTGTACTTCTACTAGAGTCTCCATGACGACGGCTCAATAAACTGACAGATCCTCTGTATCATGCTGAAAATGACAACGCTATTCGTCTTACTGCAATCGTTTTGGTCTAAATGGCTAAAAAAGCGGCCAGAAAATGTTATAAAATGTTGTCGCAGGCGTTCCCGGGTAACTACGCGACTATAATAAGTTTTAGTTTGAAGAATTTCCAACGGAAAATAATGGACATGTGCCGGGGGAAAGCATGGCTTTTCGTAGCGTAAAAATGTAGGTATTCCACCCGACCTCAATCATATTTCGTATTTTGATATATTTATTGTTTAACTAAACCGAATGTTTTTTGCGATTTTAGGTACGTGGATTTTAGAGATTGAGTGCCTTTAGGAGCTCGAATTGACAACTATCATTGCATATGAAAAGGCCCTAAGTTAAGTCGGTTGGTACTACCGTAACCGATCTGTCAAAACAATAACATAACCATACCATGCAAAATGTAAGGCAACTGCAAGGCCAAGGCAAGTCCGCGTGACAAAGCTAAGTAAGATCCCTCTGTGCTTAGATCATACATGGCATATACGGTATACCGCATATACAAGGTATTACAATGCATATAAATATTCATCTACATTAGCTGCGACTGCCGTTTGAATGGCTATAACAGGGTCCATATACCAAAGAACTAAGAAGAAGAAGAAGAAGAACCATTGAGATGACGTTTGTGGTTCAAGTGAGTATCAATACAACAACGTATAAGTAGCAGATGGTGTTTAGAGCCTTTTCTAGGTGTTTATTACTGGTTACCGGGCATTTTAATTCAAGTGATACGTTAAAAGACAGTGACTTGTGTCAGAGAGAAGCCTGATTTGGCTTAAACACCATTTTCCTGCACGGAAGAAGTTTGAGGTTAGATTACCTGTGGATTTTGTTTTGTTGTATTAAATAAATATGCAAGTACGACCATCAATAGAACCAATTCCTTTTTTTCAGGTTCGTTTGGCTATAGCAAAGCTTGTGCAAAAGATTTACATACAGACGAGGAATAGCTCTCTGAACGGTATTGCCCAAAAGGTAAACCTTGGACCAGATTCTATTTACACGGTAATAGACTTTCCGAGTGAAATCGATGATAACCCTGCGAGAATTGGTGGCCTAAACGAAGATCGCACATCCATGATTGTAGAAATCGACGAAAGCAAGTTCTTTCACCGAAATTGCCATCGTAGAGTATATCGAGATGGCGGTTGGGTGTTTAGAGGGGCGGAAAGTGACAGTGGACTGAATATATTCTGGTGGAAGGGCCTAACCGAAGAGGGACATTTATGCGCTTCGTTAAAGTTGACGTTGTCGATGTGACGATGATACTTCGAAGAGCTTCTTCACGCGTAACGTTCACAGTAACCTCTCCGGAAGGCACCAAGGAAGTCGCACGAAGGCAAAGTTCAAAGTGCATCCCTGAATTGTCCAAGAGAATTAATGCTTGAATTGCCGAAAGCGAAAGATCGACAAATGGTGATACGTCAACGAGTCTAACCTTCAAAAAACATTGAGAAGTGTGCAACTTTGGTATGTATTTTGATGTGTAATTTTTTTGATCAAAGTGAAAACAACAGAATCTGCTTATTTTGTTCATATTTATTCAGATTTATGGATTTATTTGTTCTTAAAATTATTATTTTTATGGTTTCCTTTTTTACTTATTTTGTTTTCGCTTTTGCATAGTTTGATATGAATTTTCATTTTGTATTTTCCTTTATTTTGCTAATATTTCAAACTTTTGTAACAAAATAACCATATATCAATCTTTTTACTCAGAAAAACTTTTAAAAAACAAACAAATATCATGGGGATTTATTTGTTTATTAAATTCATATTTTAATTTTATTTTTTACCAATTTACTAGGTAGCCAGTTCAACAAAAATCTTCGATGAAGACTGTGTGGCCCAATGCAAGATCAACGAGGAGTACGTGGAAAACGTGCTTGAAAAGTCTGCGATTTGGACCAGATAATATGAATAGAAATGTTTGAGAAACACGAAAACAGCAGTATTGGAGTAATATGAAGATAGAGAGAAAGAAATCCGTGGAAAAGTGTACGAGCGAAAACCTTTAAAAAGTAATTATTATGGGACATTAAAATGGTGACAGAAATATGTAGATTATAAAAGTAAATTATAATATGGGCTGTGTCAGAGTATCAATAGAATAATTGAAATAATCACTGCCAGTTAAAGTTTAGTTCAGTTATTGTTTTTATAAGTTATATTAAACTTATTCCATTATAGTCTTACGAAGATGAAAAACGTGGAAGTTTTACATAATATCAATTCATTTGAAGTAGAGATAATTTATTAAATTATACAAATTTCAGCGACATAGGGTGGTAAATAATTAATTGCCTATCCTATTTACCACATCAGATTTGACCTACTAAAAACTTGCATAAATTTAGAAAAGAGAGAAAATATAAAATAAACTGTTTGATAAAGAACATCTCCTCTAGCCTTTTTTTTATTAGTAAGGACGAATTGTAAAAAATATTAAGATATATAGAAAAGGTGAAGAGAAAACATTGCTTAGAATATTTTTAAATGGGGTGTAATTATTTTGTTTTGAAGAACGGTGGTTGAGTATATTGATTTGAGTATTTTTGAGATTTCTATTTTGGTAATATTTTTAATGATTAACTTTTTATGGAATTGAGAAAGCAAGCTGTTTTTTTATTGCAGCTAGCATTTCTGTCTTTATAGTAATCTGATTTTATAAATTAAAACAAACTTAAATATCAAACTTTTATTGCAGTATTTGTTAATATTCACTTTTTGAAAATTGTATTAAATTTTTTTCAATCAAATTTTTTCATTTAATCAAATGCTCACATTCAAGTTTTTACTCAGTAAAAAGTTTTAGTAGAAAGTTTATTTATGGATTTCATTGTTTATTCTTAAATTTATTTATTTTTTTGTTATTTTTATGGCTCTCATGTGTTATTTTATCTTTGTTTTTGTATATTTCATCTCAGTCATATATATCATATGAATTTTCATTTTCCTTTGTTTTGCTAATATATCATACTTCTGTAATTTTATGAATAATCATACTTCACACAGAATGACATGTACTTTCTAAAAAAAGAACACTTAAAGTTCCATGGGATTTCTATGTACTTTTATTGTTTGTGATAAATTTTAGTTTGTTATTTTCTTTATTTTATTAGTAGTTTACATTTCTGTAACTCTATAAAGAATTGAAAAACAGATACTTAACTTCAAAGGAAACTTTTTATTTGGAATAACATTTACTTTGCTAAAAAAAAAAAAAAACAACAGTAAATGGTAATGTTTCATATGGACTAATTTGATATTTTTATTTTTATTCGATTTATTTTTGCATTTAATTTCTGTTCTTTAGTTTATTTACTTTTTATTATTGTAATATTATACTGTTTGGTGTATATTGCTGGTTTTTCCATTGTTTGATATGTGTTTTAAACTTTTACTCAAAATGATATTTAATTGGCAGAAAACTCAAAGGTAACCAATGTTTTATTAATTAAATGTTCAAATTTAAATGTTAAAAGTGTTAGTTGAAAGTTTATTTATGGATTTGTTTGTTTATTCCTACATTTATTTATTTTGTATTTTTATGGCTTTCGTATATTATTGTTTCTTCGTTTTGGCATTGTTTTGTTATGAATCTTGATTTATTTTTGTTTTGTATATGATACTCTACTCAAAATGGCATGTACTATGTGCGCAAAAAAGTCTTGCACCACATATGCAACCAAATATACTAAACTTAATTTTGTTAGCTTTGTAAATGGTTTTTTATAACCTATACATTCTTACATTAACAGTGGTTTGATTCAAATAGAGCGGCAACCAGCAATATTTACATTTGATTTCATGGCATACTTCGACTACAAGCATTTATAATGACCTTATATTTATCTGAATTAATGTTTTTATAATTGCATACAATCTTTACAATGGAACTTTTTCAAATAAACGTCTAATCAATTTTTAAATGTTGTTATTTTATATTCTTTTTTTTATATTCTTTGATATTATGTTCTCATGAAATTAATGCAGGATGTATTCAAATTTTCTACAAATATTGTCAAACTTGCATTAAACAAATAGTAGTTTATGCATACATTAGTAAATTAATACAATAGGTAAGTATGTATAATACTCTTGGTTATATAATTCGACCCATGCACCGAAGACTATAGTAACTACATAGGGATTGCACTTGAGTTACGATAGTCTTATTATGGTATAATCAAGGATAATACCATTAATACTAAACAGTGATCTACTTTCCTTCAAGGACAATAATTATTGTCATCAAAATCCAGTTGGTTGGTAAAGAACATGTTATTTATTTTAATATTGTGTTTCTTTATCAAATGAAACTAACAGTTTACTATAATGTTTATTGTATTCGCTTCACTTAGTTACGGTACAACATTCGGTTCCGCATGTCCTAACCTTCATACATACGGTCGGTAACTCAGATAGTACAGTTACCTGTAATATCTGTAGTTACAATACATAACAGTCGGTAACGCACGTATTACAGGTAACTGCAATACACAACAAATGTTTATATTCGGAGAAATCACGGACTATAGGTGGCGCTGCGATTCATCAATATGGTGGTTCTGTGATAGATAGGTTATTTGTTAACTTATTGTGTTTATTACGAAAACACTACATTCGGTAAGTTTACTTGATTGTTATATCTTTATAACAACGTTAAGGGTGCTGATCGACGTTGTTTTTGGTTATTATTACCACCATAGTTGTCGTGATAGTTGTAAACACAACATAACCTCATTTATCTATCACAGACAAGTTCAGTTTTCTCCACTGTTGGGCGCCACCGTCGCTGGTTTTATGTCTATGGTTTTGCCGAATGCTTGTTTGGTTATCTTATTAGTAGTAATAATTTTAATACAGATCATTGTAGTAATGGTGGAAACTCTCAATTTATGCAACTAGATTATTATTATTATTTGAACAAAAGGACATATTTGTCATTTGTGTGTTTTAAATTTTAAACTGACATAATCAAATTGTAGACAAAAAAGTGCCTTTATAATAAAAAATGCCTTTTTGATAGGATCACAAATAAAGAAGTTACGACCATAATTAAAAAATAACGTTTTTTGGTTTTTCAAAGTAGCTTGGAAGCCATTTAGAACTCAACTGTTTTCTGAACAGATTATGAAAGAGCACATATGCACTACTTTGCCCATTTAACCGACCTTCTATCTCTAATAGTAACAAAAGTACCCATACAATCCAACGTCCCGTGAGACACACTGTATATTAAAAATACATTTAGCTGTTAGCCACTTTAAAACAAAAAAAAACCTGTTAGAAAATTTAATTGTTTCGGCACAAATTTTGATTAATTGTTTATACCAACGGTTGTTATGTTTAAAACAGTGTTTTTAACATGTTTTAAAACAAATTTAAGCTTTGTTTTAAAAATTTTTAAACAGTTTGTTGTGTTGTGTTTTAAACGATTTTAAAACTACCGAAATTTGAACAGCGTGAAAAGACGCCGATTAAAATGCCGACAAATAAAATATTTGCGTGATTTAAAATGTGTCTAATCTCTGTTTTGTTTGTGTGTGACATGTTTTATTTCATGTTTAAAAGTTAGAACTTGCGTAGTGTTTAAAAACATTGTTCCGTTAAAAAACATTTTATAAAAAAACATAATTTTTTGAAGGTATTATTTTTAATAAAATTCGTTATTTTTTAATTATAAGCAAAACCCCAAATTAAGAATGTGTCTCCACATACATACAAATTTATTTTAATTTGGCAGTTTCAACTTTTAATTTAATTCTATTTAATTTTTTTGTTACGTTTTCTTATTTTTAATTCGTTTGGTTAAAATGTAATTTCATGAGTTTTGATTAATTGCTTATAACTAGAAAATATGTAATTTTATAAAAAATGATTTCTATAAAAAATTCTTAGAATTGATCTTGGAATTAAAAAATTTAAAGATATACATAATGCGTGTGCATTAGAAAAAAAATTTACCAAGTTTTAACAATGAACACCGTATATATTATAAATATATTTACCTGATTCCTTCTTTAAAACAAAAAAAAACCTGTGAGAAAATTTTTTGAAAATTATTTCTGTTTAATTGTTTCGGCACAAATTTTGATTAATTGTTTATACCAACAGTTGTTATGTTTAAAACAGTTTGTTTAAAATGGTTTTTCAACATGTTTTAAAACAAATACTTTGTTTGAACTATTTTGTTTAAACGTGTTTAAACAGTTTAATGAAAAGTAGGCGATTAAAATGCTGAAAAATAAAATTTTTGCGTGATTTAAAATGTTTTTATTGTTTTTTTTGTATGTGATTTAAAACATCTTTTATTTCATGTTTAAAACATGTTTTACACATCATTTTATAAAAAAACATGTTTATTTCGTTAAAAATAACAAAAAATGCTTTTATAACATCCCTGCTTATAATTAAAAAATAATCCATTTTATAAAAGAAGTGATTCTTAATTTTTGAAAATAATCTTAGAATTAAGAAATGTAAAAATATTTCAAATAGTAATATTTGAAAAAAAAAATCAAATATCCAGAAGAAAATGAACATTAGTATATTACAAATATATTTAAACGGTAGCTTATAGTATCATATATTTAACCGCAGCCGCGGCCTTCTGAAGGTTATCCCCTGACAAAAAAGGTCACACATTTTGTTTTAGGCCTTGAATGAAAGAAAAAAAAACCATATGAAGCTTTTTACTCATAATATATATTGCTTGGTTGTTTTAGATTTGTGTTCTTTTATTTTTCTAACATTTTGACAACATTTTGCCCAGTACGACAGATCGGTTGAGAACCTATAGTTTTCGGTGATATAGACAATATGCAAAGTCGCGACGAAGTCGTGACTTTGCTGTACCGAATCAGCGATATACGCGGATCGGCGATCTATCCTGATCGGCGAACTACCCGGATCCGGGTTCTACCCGGATCGGAGGTCTACCCGGATCAGCGAACTACTCGGATCGGCGATCTGCCCAGATCGGCGATCTGCCCAGCTCGGCGATCTGCCCGGATCAGCGATCTGCCCGGATCAGCGATCTACCCGGTTCGACGATCTACCCGTATCGGCGATCTACCCGGATCGGCGATCTGCCCGGATCGGCGGTCTACCCGGATCGGAGATCTACCGACTCGGCAATCTACCCGGATCGGCGTTCTTCACGCATCGGCGATCTACCCGCATCGGCGTTCTACCTGTATCGGCGATCTACCCGTCTAGGCGATGCGCAGACCTATTAGGTCTGCCCCGTTTCTAGTTAATTACATATTTTCGGGGTTATGTTGTATTTGTATTCATGCTACATCAATAGTCTACCATATGGCAGCATTGAAGTGATTAATACTTTGCCGAATGTGCCTTTGGCATTGTATGAAACCCCTAGGCATACTAGTATAATAATTAATCTCGTTATACACAATGCCTCATAATGCTAGGCATTGCACAACATGCCTAGGTATTCCATACAATGCGGAAATATATACATTGCCGCTAACATATGGATGTCCAACAATTAAGGACACTTTTTGACAATCCTTTGGTACCACGTGAATTTTCACCTTTGTGGAAACGTCGTTTATTGTTTATCATTACTACGCTAGTAAACAGTCCCAGGGTCTTCACCATTCCATTCCCGTAGCGTACCAATTAGTCTGTGATTGTCTCGCTTTTGTTTGATGTACATGTAATTCCATTCTCACCGTGAGTGGCCTGGAATTTGTTAGTTTTCAGTTCTACCACGTTTTTGGACATTTTTGTCGACTTTGGAGTTGTGTGGACCGGTTCTGCACGTTTGTTGAACCCGACCCGTTCGAGGTCGTAAAATATATTTCCCGTACCTTTGAAATCCCATTTTTTGTTTTCCGTTGCCTATTTCTTGTCTGTTTTAATAGAAAGCCGCCGCGTCGGGCACCGCTGGCGTGAAGGGTGTGTCCTTGTTTTTTTCCCTTAATCTTGCCTATTTGTATTTGTTTACCTAAACATGCGCCTTAAGTGTAGCTGCTGCGACCAGGAGAATGAAGAGCGACACTTCCTAGGATGTTCTGTGTGTCATAAAAAATACCAACTTACTTGCATTGATGTAACCAAAGCAGAGGCATGTAGAATTCGAGTCGACTCGGGATTGACTTGGTCTTGTGTTGTTTGTAGAGCCTTTGCCGGTAGCATCAGTGAATTAAAGCAAGTAATAATGAACCTTCAAACTGATATACAGGGCCTAAAGGGCGCCTCGCACCAGGATATTGGTTATTCTTTACCTCCGAATGATTTTGAGAAGGTGGTACAGGAGGTGATGGAGCGCGAAAAGCGCAAGACAAATATTATTATCTACAGGCTGGCGGAGAGTAGAGATGCAAACAGGGAAACCCAGGCCGAGCTTGACACTGTGACCGTCGGAAGAATTTTGGCGGACTTGGGTGTTGCGGATGGCAATGCTCCTTTTCAAGTCCAGAGATTGGGTAAATTTGACCCTACAAAACATGATCTGCAGCGCCCACTCAGGGTACAAATGCGTAATGAATCGATGGTCATGTCGATTATACGAAAGTCGGCTGAGTTGAGGGATCAAGCAAGTTGGAAACATATCTCCTTATCCCGTGACAGAACCCCGAAACAGGTTGAGCTTTATCGATCAGTGAGGGCTGATTTGGATAGAAGACTTGCTGCTGGTGAAACTGATTTAAAAATTAAATACGTAGCTGGCATGCCAACCATAGTATCTTTAAACTAGAGAAGCCCAACAGCGCCCACTCTGACACTGTCTCCTTGCATATGTACTACCAAAATACTAAAGGACTGCGTACGAAGACCCACAAATTTTATACCGCAATATCAGAACATAATTACGAACTTATCTTTATTACCGAATCTTGGCTAAACAGTTCTGTTGCCGACGCTGAGTTGTTTGATCATCGCTACAATGTCTTGCGTCATGATCGTGACCCGCTACTTGGAGCCCTTGGCGGCGGAGCAATGCTTGCTATTGCGGATTCAGTGTCGTACTCGCGTGTTGACATTCACTTTCTTGTTGAATTGTTTCCATCTATCAACATTGTGCTAGCTAGGTGCTACTTGAGGGATTTGACCGTGCTTGTTGGTGTCATTTATATTCCACCGTCAACATCTGCAGACCACTATGAGGGTTTTCTTGAAGCGTTGGCTGCTCAAATAAATGGTCAGAACATTCTTCTTGTGGGAGATTTCAACGCTCCGCTGTTTGCCGACGGTATAGATAGCCCTAAATCACGAAGCCTACTCCATTTTACGGACTTCTTAGAACTCAAACAGCATAATGGTATTGTTAATTCGATGGGTCGAAGATTGGATCTTTTCTTTACCAATATAAAATCTCTGATACGTGTTGAGCAGGATGAGCTCCCCTTCGTCCCCGAGGACCCCTTACACCCTGCTCTGAGTGTCACTGCTGAGTTGCATGGTGCTTATAGGCCTAGTTCGTTTCTACGCGCCGAGGATTCCCGATACAATTTTCGCAGGGCTAATTTTCCTGCACTGTACGCTGAAATTTGTGACCTTGATTGGGCTTTTCTGGATGGATACAATGATGTAAATGTGATGATCGATCACTTCTATGCAATATTATATAAGGTATTTGACAGGCATGTTCCGTTGTATGGAGGGGGTCGGAGCAATTATCCTGTTTGGTTTACACCAGAAATCGTAAGGAATATTAAAACTAAGGATTATCACAGACGAAAATATGCATCTACAAAATGTAACTACCATCTGGACGAGTTCAGGAGATTGCGCCTGCTCATAAAGCGACAAATCGACGCATCCTATACTGTTTTCACTGAACAATCGCGAGCCAGCGTTTGCAAGGACCCGAAATCCTTTTGGTCTTATGTAAACCTGAAGAGGGGAGCAAGTAGAATACCCGCTGTGTTAAAAGATGAACTGGTTGAACACTCAAAGCCAGTAGATATTATGAACGCTTTCGCTAAGTCTTTTTCTGCTGTCTACACCTCATCTACGTCCACTATTGAAGACTCTGGGTCAACGTTGCCATCTTTCTCGGTAAGAAGTGTTAACAGGAATGCTCTAATCGGGATAATGGGGAGGATGTCAAACAGGCATACGGCTGGAGATGATCAGATCCCCAGCTTTTTGCTACGGGATGCGAGGTGTGTGTTTGCGGGGCCTTTGTCAACCATCATTGATTGTGCCATCAGGACTTGCACCTTCCCGAATTTGTGGAAACAAGCACGCATTACGCCTGTGTTTAAGAAGGGAGATAGGGCACTTGTTGCTAATTATAGGCCTATCGCAATCCTTTCTAACTTCTCCAAGGTTTTTGAGCAAGTAATCTACGCGTCCATGTATGACGGCGTTCAGGCAGTATTCTCGCCGAACCAGCACGGATTTATCCCTAAACGCTCTACCATCACCAACCTAGCTTGCATCACGCAATATATCTCTGAGACGCTTGACGGGGGAGATCAGGCCGATGTTATTTACACCGACTTTGCCAAAGCTTTTGATACCATAGACCATAGAATTTTATTGCGAAAGCTTGATGATCTTGGTATGTGCGCACCGTCCTTGGAATTGATATCATCTTACCTCTATGGCAGAACATGTGCGGTTCACTACAATGGCTTTAGGTCCGAGTATTTCACCCCTACGTCTGGTGTTCCGCAGGGTTCCAACCTCGGTCCGCTACTCTTCAATATATACATCAACGACTTGCTAACCTCACTAACTTGTCCAGTTTTGGCGTACGCTGATGACATAAAGATATTTTCGTGCATCCGGTCCCTCACTGACGTGGAATTGCTTCAGGATAACCTTATCCGTATCAACAGGTGGTGCACTGCGAATAAGCTAGAACTTAACATCAGTAAGTGCTTCTACGCTACCTATGCCAGGAAGAGAAATCCAATTGATGGAGGCTACACGGTTGAATCTGCACTGTTGACCAGGGTCGAGGAGATGCTTGACTTGGGGGTGTTATTCGACACTACGCTCTCGTTTGTCCCGCATATCAGGAGAATGTGCTCGATGGCATCAAAAATGCTCGGCTTTACGTTTAGGGTCATGAACCGACACGATGATGTGATGGTGTTGAGGCATTTGTATTACGCCCTGGTGGTGTCCCGACTAGAATACGCGTGCGTGGTGTGGTACCCAATTTACACCTGCCATCAACTAACAGTGGAGCGGATCCAGCGGAGGTTCTTGAAGTGCCTATCATATCGTCAAGATGGCATATATCCAGATAGAGGCTGTAGCTACGTCGATTTGCTGGATCGTCATCGCATCCCATCTCTTACCAGCCGCCGTGAAGAGATTAGTGGCGTTTTCTTGGTGAAGTTGGTGCGGTCGGTGGTTGAGTGTCCGTTTCTGCTGTCTCGCGTCGGTTTTCGTGTGCCTCGGTTGGTTTCTCGGTCGTCGGAAGTGTTTAGCAGACCTCCATGTCGAACTAATCTTATGAGGAAGGCTCCCATTACACACATGTGCTCCAATGCTAATAAAATAACAATGGATATTTTTCTATGATTGACTTCACACATACTTTTGGATTTTCTTTTTACTGTATACATACTTTATTTTCTCGCATTTGTTTATGGTTTTGTACTAATTACTTATATTGTTGTCCTTAATTTGGTACGCTGTTGGGCAATAAAGAATATTATTATTATTATTATTATTATTATTATTTCGTTCGATAGCTGCAGACCCACTGATTCAATTTCGATTTCATGTTCAATTGAAACCAGTGCCCAGAAGCTGAGATTCTTACTAAAATAAAAACGCTTGTTTCCGGGGAGCCATCTGTTGAACTGTACAGGTAACACGTCGGTTAATTCAGCTACTTCCCGTTCCTTGCCCGAGCGTTGTATCGGTTATAACGAATATTTATAAACAGTATTGTGACACAATTTTATCATGATTTTATCGTTCTCAGACGAAGATGTAGTGGAGGTAGCAAAAAACGCAGTGTGCAAAATATAACCTATGTATTATTTTCATTGAGTGATGTATGTGGTCTCAAGAAAGAAATTGCACGAAGAGTACAAGCTGTTCGGTTCTCCCAATCACCTACCGATAAAATTGGAATGAAATAGAAACAACTCAGCACAAAATCCCAAAAACTAAAACTATGTATTTGGACCTAGAAAAACAAATCACAATATTAGATGCGGAAACCATCATACAACTTTTATAAATTACATCTATGTTCTTTCTAGAGTTCTACAAACTACTTTTTATGCCAATAGTCATATGAAATACTGTATGTATATAGGTGCATTCTTCCATTACTTTAGTACGTACGCGTTTATTTACTTTTAGGTTTGCCATGATTTTGTTACTCAAAATGTACGAGGATAAACGTAGGTCGATTAGAAAAATCTATTTATCAGAAAACAACAGAAGTTTTACAGAAACACATTTAGTTTAATGATTATTTTAAGTTACTGACCTTACGCAAGAAATATTTGTTTTATATACTTCAATCTTTTAGTTATATTCATTACTATTGTTAATACTATTATAATTACTATTATTACATTTGTCAGTAAACAGGTTATTAATTAATTATGATTTAATTATAAATATTATAATTTAATATAAATTGTAATTTTCTATATATACCTACAAAATGTAAGTTTTTAAAATATTATTGATATCTGACAGGTTCATCACATTCTATTTGTTCCTGAACGGTATTTTGCCTGTTTCAGTAATACAAAATTGTGTCAATTGGTATGTAAAACATTTTATTGTCTTGCCTGCAAGACCCTAGTACGCGAAAAAAAAAAACTCGCCTCGGAAACACATTTTATTGCCTTGCCTGCAAGACCCTAGTATGCGAAAAAACGCGCCTCGAAGGTCAAGCACGGGTCACGTGTACAATGCACCACGTAAAATAAATATATCCTCAAATATATCTAAAATGTGTATTTAACCGCCATCTACCGACAAGAAGATGTATTACGCCGTATATTTGGTTGCATAACATGTATATTATGGATTTCGCATCTTTTCCGGACAATCTCGCGCATAATGTCCGACAACATTTGAAACATGTAACTACTACCTAACAACTACATGTAACTACTCTCATTAAATTTCTCATTTAATTTTTTGTATCTGCTGAGGGGTCCTAAATACTCCTTGAATCGGTTGTCATCTACACCATCGACAATCCATTCTATGGCTTCGGCTTCAGTCATCCAACGTTTATCTCGCCAATTTTTCAAAATAGCATTCGAAGACATGAAAGTACAGTTGATCCATCATCACCAATATGTAAACCTATCTCACACAAATGATATCATTTTCGTTATTGCAAATTATGCATATTTGATGAGGTCACTCGTTTTGCCTTTATGTACAATATCGTAAGGCTAGACTGAGATAAATAAACAAATAAAGTCTAGCTATCTAAACTAATACTTGACATAAACAAAATAGACAAATAGAGTATATGAATGGCAAGGAAAGAGACAGAGATTTAGTTACATAGCCACGATTATAATAATTCGTATTGTTTGACATACGGTAAGAAAAGTTTTACTCGGACGTCAAGTTAACTACATGTTCATGAGCTCCAATGTAATGGGTTTATCGTAACTTGTCATTGGCAAAATGTGACCAGTGTCCAAGCCAATAGAAAGCACAAACAGTTATATCCCATCCGTAAATAGCAACATTTATGATTATACAGTCAAACCTGGATAAGTGGGATCTGAAGGGACGGCCCAATTAGTCTCACTTGTAGAGGTATCTCACTTACCCGGTTTCTCATTTAGGCAGGTTCAAACAGTACTTGCCTCACTTATAGAGGTTCAGATAGTAATTGTCTCACTTATAGAGGTGCAAAATTCTAAATAAAAATGCATGTATGTACAGTTGCTTGCAATAAAAAAAGAGTAGGTACATACTATGTATGTACATACATATGTACTACAAATGTAGACCTAATACATATTGGATGTGTTCGTTTTTTTTTGCATAATTTTTCTGCATGTATTATGTAAAAAGAACTTTATTTGCTAACAAATAATATGATGTATCACATAGGTATATAGGTTACATAAGTCAACATTATTGGAAAGCCATATAATCTGTAATTTTGGTTTGCTTTGTTGTACCTTTAATAAAGAGTGTTTTTTGAATTTCCTAAATTTTATCGAACATATGTTGATTGCCATTGGAAGACATGTCAAAGTAAGTATGTAATGTTTGTAGTGCTTTCTCAGCATTACGTTTTGTTACTTTTTCTTGAATTTCTTGAGGATCGGTTTCTTCTTCGTCTGCTTCTTCTTCTCCCTTTTCTTCTACCAAAGAAGAGGGACGGAAAGCATCTATAATGTCGTCATCGGTCCGCTCACCGGAAATCATTAATCCATCATCAACATTCACAAAGTCTTCAAAGGTCGGTTGTTGGTCATTGTCGTTACTGATAAGTTTGTTCCAATCTTCAATTGAAATTTCACGTTCAATGTTCTCTTCCTCCTCTTCTAAGAATTGAATATCTTCGTTTGTAATCATTTTAAATCCCGACTTTTTAAAGCAGTTAGCTATGGTCGCGTTTTTAACCAAAAACCAAGCTTTTCTTGCAAATCTCATAGCTTGCAGGATATTGATTTCAGAGCGTTTATTCTCTTCTAAACAGTTCAGTATGTAGTGAATGACGTCTTTTTTATAATAAACTTTAAAATTGTTAATAATTCCTTGGTCTAATGGCTGCAACTTACTTGTCGTGTTAGCAGGCAAATAAATAACTTTTATGCAGTCTAGTTTTGGCATGTTATTGTGTGCTGTGCAGTTATCAATAAAAAGGACAATTTTTCTTTTATGCACCCTCATTTGTTTATTGATTGTCTTTAGCCAATCTAAGAAGATGTCAGTGGTCATCCAGGCCTTTTTATTGTTTGTGTAATTAACAGGCAGAGTGTTTACATCCCTGAAGCATCTAGGGTTTTTGGACTTTCCAATCATAAGCAGGAGAAGTTTTTCTGTGCCAGACATGTTTGCGCATAAAAGTAATGTTACGCGATCTTTGCTAAGTTTACCGCCATGGCATTGCTCACCTTTAGACGTAAAAGTTTTATCCGGAAGACATTTAAAAAACAATCCTGTCTCATCCGCGTTAAAAATGTTGTCTGGGGAATACTCACTCAGCAGAGCAGGAAGATCTTCAATCCACTGACTACACACCGCGTCGTCCACCGCACTGCTTTCGCCACAATTTTTTTGAAAACTAAGTCGTTCCTCCTTTTAAAACCCTCTAACCAACCGTTACTTGCGGAAAAACCATCAATTTTGAATCTTGAGCCTTTTGCTTAATTAAGGGCCCATTTATTGGAATATTGCTACTCAAGCATTGTTTTATCCATGCCACAGCACACTTCTCAAGTTCGGGGTACTCTGGTAGACGCGTTCTTTTCAATTTACCTTGCCCGTCGACACATTTGGAAATTACGTTCTCCTTGTTTTGAATAATTCGATATAAAGTCGATCTTGGCACATTGAATTGCGCGCATAGTTGTTCACGAGTCTTGCCACTCTCATACTCACGCACCAACTTTAATTTATCACTCCCTGATAAAACATTGTGCTTTCGTTTGGGTATTTCTTGTATTGCACTTAAAATTAAGATTATTCAACGAGAAACGACTAACGAGACAACAAATCGAAACTACTCTAGGAGAATATTCGTCACAAGTGTCAGAACGTACTGTTTACATTTTGCCTAACCTCCGATTCCCATTGACAGAGGTTCTAAGGCCGGCCGTCTCAGTAATAGAGGTATTTCTATTAAGCCACGGAACAAATTATTCTCATTTAAAGAGGTTTGTCTGTCTCACTAATAGAGGTATTTTATTTAAAAAATGCCGGGACATCACAACTAAATAATAGACATAGTCATATTGGGACATCACAACCCAATAATAGAGGTTTCCCACTTACCCAGGTCCCACTTATCCAGGTATGACTGTATATAGTAAATGGCGGGATGTAAATTTTTAAATAAATTAAAAATTACAGCCACTGGTAAAATGACTCCCGAGTCCCAAATAAGTCGGACAGCTAAACATTAGTGACGTAGAGAGGCACGTACTAGCCATACAGACTAACAAATAATCTGTAGAGAATTCAAACTTCTTTCGAATTCTGCGCGCAGTTCTGCTGCCGTCAAGAGGTGGTTGCTCAGCGTCTATCTCATAATCGAGATTCCTGTCTATTCCTTTGGTTGCATCCATTCGTGCCTTTTTGTCGCCGCTATATTTCTTGGCTCCATCTTTGTCGTTCATAATGTTCCCGTTGATGTTTAAAATAATTTCCTGGTTCCGCGCCAGTAAACCTTTCCCAGCTTTTTTAATTGCCATAAACCTAGAAAAAAAATAATTAGTTTGTTATTGCTACTTTGTACTTTATCTTTACCTTCGTTGTATCGAAGACAACTTAAATATACCCTTGTTTGATATGAACCTTAGTCCGTTAGGTTTAAGCGATTACCGCAATTTAACTTGCATAATATGCACATGAATGTGTCGGCACGGTTATTGTTTCTATTTGGTTTAATTTGATGAGCCTTCCTTTGAATATTATCTGGGCACCTTATAACCTTATCAACATCGACTGGAATTGGCTTACGGTTAACTAGCGTACGGCTGTCAAAATATCGGAGAGCGGCCGTGGGTCGAGTAATTTGTAGTATAATTTTAGGGCGCCACTAACCAGTAAACAAACTAAAATGAACGGCCCTGGTTAGCCAACCAAAAACTTAAATCAAGTTTCGCAATAAAACTAAAACATGATATATCATTAATAATATTTAACTAACTAAAATTATACTGAATAACAAAATTATAAACTTTAATTCCTTAAAACTAAATGTTCTATCGACCGATAGCTATCTGACGAACTTAAATTTATTTAGAACTAATTACAACAAACCAATCGCGTTACGGTAAATTAATTGATTTAAAAAATGGTTTGAATATGATCCCACATGGGCGAAAGTGGTCCTCAATTCCACCACGTAAACAAATTTAATAGCCTGACCTGCTTGAATCCGCTAATTCTGGTTACTTCAATGATGAATCGACGTTTGGGGACGATTTGATAGTTGCTTTCCCCTTTTTCGCGGTCTTCGCACATCAGAAGCCAATTTATCCCGTCGATGCCGTGTGCCAGAACGTCAAGGTAGATATTCAGACAAAGTTTCACGTTGTACGTGTCCCAGGAAATCTATACATATTTACAATCTAAATTAGCGATCGAAATACAATCACAAAGAACAACTTACCCGCGTTGTTTCACTGATTTTTTAGCTCAAATAAGCTTCGCTAATACGGTATTACATGAATATCGAGAAAACGCAAAAATCAGATAACAAGATAAGATAACAAACCATTTTGACAAAATTTACCTATAACGGAAATTACACCGTTATAACCTATAACCATTTATAGAATGACAGGGAATTTTAATTTTTTTTTTTCATAAATGTTTACTTGAGCTCGAGTGAAATAATCTTATTTTATTTGTGGACCTGGTATTGTGAATAAAACAATTACTTCGTCAGCTGGTATTAACGGAAGCGATAGATTTTGGGCCATGGATTTAGTAATTAAGGAGCAGTCACTTCCAAAGTCAATGTACTATTTTATACCTTGGCCGTTTAAAAGAATATTTTTAATGAATTTTTCGTTTGTATTAACTTCTATAAAATTAACACTATATTCAATGGCACGTGCACCAGAACGACCCTGTGAACAGAATCTCCTGTAATGACCTAATTGTTTGCATTTATAACAACGATGCTCGGTTGATTTCGATGGGTTATCGTTGGTGTTTACAGTGGTCTTTCTGCTGCCTTTCATCTAGAATCTTAAAGTGACTGGCTAACACATTTGGATCATTAATCTCCGCTGTCTCAACGGATAATTAAATTAACTTTATCCTCATTGTAGATATTTAATTCTAATTTATTAATTAGAACCAATTTGTTAAATGCGTATTTGTTAAATGGGACGATATTTCACTATGAAAGAAAGTTGATCTACATGAGGACTGTCCGGAGTAGAGTACACAGAGATAGAAACATGTTTGACATGTTTTATTTCAGTCGCCATTGTATTTATTACCTTTTCTGCCAAGATATTGCTCATTTCATCGCCTATTTTTGACGAAAGATATGGTGTGCCACTTCCTTTGTTACCGTGGCGTTTTATGTTTAAGGTCGGAAATCACAGTAGAGCAAGAGAAAATAGGATTTGTTTTGGACGCTTGAAAGGATCAATCAAAATTCTTGTAAAATAAGTGTAATGCCACTAGTATGCAAGTACAAGTACAAAATGTAATTTTTTCAAAAACAAATTGATCGTAAAATGGCGGCTGTGCAGCATTTATCCGAAGGCGGCATTTTTAAGGGGTCCACGGCCGAAAACGTAAACCACTTTTTGAGCTGGAGCAAGAAACAAATTGTTTTCGTTTCTATCTAGCAACAGCAAGAGACGTACGGAGGATCTTTTTAATATGATGATTTTTGGCGAACTTGTGTGTGTGTGTGTAAGACGAACCGTTGACAACTTAATGAAAAAAAAATCGTTACATAATTTTTTATATAGAAAAAACGATGCAATATAAAAAAGAAATCCTACATACGTCGTTGGAGAAAAGTATTTAGAATATGTATACAGTAAAAATTTCAGATCGATCGGTTAAGATTTGTTTGAGTTAGCCTTTCGGCCAATTCAAAAAAAGTGGTTTCGAGGGAAAGGCTTTTAAAATTTTAAGTTCTGCAAAATTATATAATAATCTTACATACCTTTAATCTGCAATGCCTGCACCATATAATTGGCCTTCTACATCTACTCCTCCTTCTCGTTTTCCTTCCGGACAGCTTCAAATTAATGCGGGCTTCTTTTGCACCGTCACTCAGTGATTGTTCGGCTTTCTTGACGCGCTTCTCGTCCGCCTCCAGGCATAGATTATAACTATTTGAGCCAATTTTCATCTGCATAGCGTCGAATATCTGCAAAATTGATAGTAACCCATCATTGAACATGCACGATGCAATGTTTGTGGCAATATCTAGTATTAACTTGCGAGAATTCAAAAGTTTTTAAAAAATCGTCGAATTTGATTCTAACATCGCAAAAGAGGGGTTTCGGATCGCAACTATGATTTTGAAATAAAATGCACAAAATTCTAATCAATATAAAATATAACTTAACGTATTTTTATTTTCATTAAACGGTTTATCTATTAATTATCGTCTTCACTTTCTCCAAAAGAACTCCTCCGTGCATCCGAAAAATTACTTTCATCGCTGTCACCATGATGGCTATGTTGTTAGGAGTCTGATTGCTTCCGAAGATAGGGATCTACTTTTTTCGGTAGTATTCGTAAACTTGTTATGACCGAATCCAAAGACACCAGCAGCCAGTGAAAAGCGTCCTCCATGGTCATCGTCCGCGCGGTTTTTCGCGAATATCGCTCTCGATAGGGTTTCACGTCTTTACTTCTGGCTCCCTGCACTTCCTCTAACAATTGGCTGATTGACAGTGAAAGTGGCACTATTACCTGTGCGCTATGTAATAAAATTATGTGTACTGTCGTGGGCATCAAATATCACGGATATTTCTCAACGAATAATTCAGCAGTGTCTAGGCAGTCCTTTTTAAATTCCGCGATTTTTACGTGGTAGCCACTTGAGAGGACCTGCAGGATGATATGGCATCTATTAATCAAGTGTTCGTCCACCAGCAGGATTTGAACAGAAACCGTTGCTTAAGAAAAAAAAACAGTCGCGCCGTGTTTCCATCGTTGGTACTGCCGTATCCTGGTTTCGGACGATCAAAAAGAAGCCCTAATCGTTTTTTAAATTATGCCTGAACTGCCATTTTTGCTCTGTGTACACTTTCTTTGTCTGTGCTACATTTTTTCTAGTGCCTAAATTCATCTCCAATGTTTTCAGCTGTTTTGATCTGTCTGAATGAAAGTCACCCTCGATCATTCGAAAAATGTTTTCCCGCGTGCACGTGACTTCCATGCTAACCAATTCTGCGAAACAATAACGTATGTATAACCAGAATTATATTTCAGCCTCGTCTCATAAATAATATATTTGTCGCGTACTAGTAGGTGTCATGTGCCGCGGGCTCAAAGCTAAATTCAAAAGAGACAATAGATTACAATCTAATTTGACGTAAAGTGGAGACAGCTCTGTTCAGCTGTGTGTGGAGTGTTAACAGCAACGTTGCAAAAGGAGAGGGAGTAGATCCCACTGGACGATTTATAAAGGGTTTGAGCGATTTAAGGGGTCTTCCGCTTTGTTGGCCGCTTTTCGAGCATATTTTTAGGAACTGATAATGAAAGAACCGTACAAGATTTTTAGACAAGGTTGTTTTTATTCTTTAGTGTTAATATCTACTTTTAATATAGTGGTAATAATAGTGTATAACATTTACAAATTAAAAATTATTGTCTTGGCGTTGTTGCCCTTGTAAATTACTTTGTCCGCGCTTTTGTGCAGCCACTAATGTAAAACGGTAACCACAATTCCAAGTGTTCAGGTCATCTGAAACAAAAAAGTGAATCCTTTTCTTATTTGTTACTTCGTTAGCTATCGTTCGATCGTTCCGTTTCTTAATATTTTGATTTTTGGCAAAATGGCGGCCGTATACCCAAAAAATTTCCGTTTTTGCAGCTTTTTTCGAGTTATAAAACGCTGTAAAAATGAAATAAAACAAAAATTTCAAAAATGAACGATCGAACGAAAACAAGGTGTGTGCCTAAAATAAAAAACAAAGAATCATCCCGATATATGAAATACATTTTCATAAATCGTGGTTACCAGTTGGAAAAACACGACTTTTGGGAAATCGCATTTAAACATTTTGAAAGTAAAAACATGTAATTAAAGAGACTTACGATTAATTTGCAATGCCAGGTCCGTACAGGTCTCCTTCCTGGTCATATAAGAATTCACGATGTGCCACTTGCTCCTCCCGTTTTTCAATTCTAACCCTATTTGCGGCGTCACTCGCCCTTCTCTCCGAGCGGTCGATTCGTTTAGAGTTTAGTTTAGCGGCGCACTCCTCTGGCTAGCGGTCCCAAAGCAATTCCCATTACATCCATTACCTTCAGTATTCCTTGGTGTCCTCACCGCTCAAGCAAATTGTCCGACCATAGGTCAGTATCAATAGGGGTGATTACTTTCAAAACTGAGGGATTAAGGGGAACACGTTTATGCTTGAAAGTCTCCAGAGAACCGGCTGCCGCCACTTGACGCCACTTGCACCAACTGTGCGCACCGGGCGGACACATTGTGTGTTTTGGCTCTTCGTCGGACGAGCTGTAATGATGTAACGATGAAAAATCGCAGCCTTCATTTTTTCATTTTTTCGTAGAATTTAGTCAATGACTTTGTCCGTTAGTTTGCCCTTTTCTTTTCCCCCAATACCCTTATTAGTTTTTTTTACGGTGCCGTGTTCCCATACGCGTTTCGACGTGTCACACTCATTATTTTTTGTTACGGTGACCTCAGCATAAGGATTGCAAGAAAAAATCCCTTTATAAGTTTTACTGTCTCCGTGTCCTACATACGCCACATATTTTACGCCGTGTTTTTCTTCCGATCGTTCGAAAATCTCAGTAATTCCATCAATTTCCATTTTTCCCGCACTGGTTTGCAGCACACATTTCTTCGTGGCTTTTGTACCAAGCTTCAAATTCACCGATATTGTCGTCTTGAATCAACAATTTCATTTGTTGATGATTTATGTAGGCTTGGCAAAAACTAGATTTTACAGTCGCATCGACAACTTTTTTACTGTAGTACCCTATAAGAGTAGATACACCGAACAAAGATGAAAATCCTTTTTTTTTTTCCAGGTACCGTCCCCCGAAACTATCAAATGATTTTCAACATTGCCATGTGACACATTTAACTCTTTTTCCTCATCCACGGCTTTTCGCAGAACAGTTTCGTAGACAGAAGACGCAGCGATATTGATGTTTTCAAGACAAGCGTAGTAGGCAATGTTTGATAATCCGTTGGAAATGTCCATTGATCCGCAGAGTTTGTTGAATCCGTGAATGCCACTGCCCAGCAAACGAAACACGAAAATTAATCGTCGGTTGATTTCATAGGTTTTATTCTGTATCTTTGGGCTCGAATCGACAGATGTTTCACTGTAGTTGCATTTCATAACGAGTTTGAACCCTGTACCCTGTTTGCTAATCTGTGAAAACTATACATTTCCGTGTCAATTCTTGCATACAACGTTATTAGATATTGCAGAAAAGAGACGAATTCGAGAATGCAGTAAAAGAAAGCCGGGAGTTATTAGTGTTTCTAGTGACCGTGTATCCTTCAGCTTCTGCGCCGACGTGCTCACGCTCGTGTCGCTGTCAGAATTATTAGGATTATTCGGATTGCGTTTTTTAGCACGACACGGTCGCGTGGGTATGTCTCGTGCTGCCTTACGGTCCATTTTGCATTAAAAAGTTCATGAAATACCGACCGTAATTACAAGTACAAAATAAATACTGCAACGGCCGAGATGATCACGTGACAATCGGTTTAAAACTGAACCAATAGATGACTTAAGACAAAAGGTATCGACACCAGTGGTGGGAGATGATCTATGATTGGTCGAGTTATATGCAATACGTATATAAGTATGCATTTCGCACGTTTGACGGGATTTCTTCCTCCCGTTTCAGAACAGAGCAACGCACACACAAATTACCGGCTACAACTCAAGATCTAGAGAGAATTTTGCAAAACACTGTTACAGGAACAATTCTGAGACCTTCTAGATTAGAATGAAGCAAAAAAATGATTTGTTAAAACCAGCAAAGCGGAAGACCCCCTTAAGCTCATTTGTCGATTTGGTACGTTTTCAGCTGCCGTTTTAATTGCTTCTGATGCGTGATGTGCCCTCTTGACGTTTGTTTTACTTCGCGGCAACTGTGAATTACGAAAACGAATATTTTAAAATGTATATGTGTACCTTGGGACAAGCTAATTGAATACTCAGTATTCAATTAGCTTTGAAGAAGCGAGCAACATGGTTCGCGAAACGTCAGCATTAACAAATCTTGACACACGGCATAACCCGGAAGCAGTTTATTTTCTAAATGATTCTGGCCGTGAAAGCCTACGCACTTATTTAATTAAAATAATTATATAAGCAAGCAAATATGGTTACTGGACAACCAAAGTACCCAAGGTACCCTTATATAATAACAATAACTGTCTTATTTAAATTGTTAAACTAAAGTCATACGTCAAATATGAGAAAAATTACTGACATTTTCAAACTTCAAATCGATTGAGGCACCCCGTCCCGTGGTCGAATTAAGTTTTTCTTTTGCAGGACTAATTTTTATTCATAGTAGAACAAATCTAGAGGATGACGTGAAAAAAATTCGATCGTAAAAAAATAAGGTCCACCCTAGTGACCATACGTAACAGCTGCAATATGGCCATTATTTACATATCTGACAATTATCGCATTTTTCGGTTAGCGGAAAAGTTATAATGTTTGGGCTGAAATTGTATCTAGATAAAAAATCTATTATTGTATTGTGACTTTGGCTAGGGGTATTATATTTGAAAAAAGAGTTATTTTTGGCCTAGCCAAACTCCTTATCTATCTAAGAATTGACACTGAGAAAGTCATCCATTTTGAACCATAAATAACGCCGTTAATAGAAAACGCGTTTTGGCACAGGTAGAAACAGGTCTTAAGTTTACTTATACGTTTTTCGTGGTTTATAACGTAAGATGTTGAAGGATTACTAATTACTTTAAGAACACTTAATCAAATGTGTCCCATAAAATCACAGGTTATCTACTGGGATTTACACAATAACACATGTGGCGCCACTACAAGGTATGGACTTTACGTACGTGAAGCGTTTTGGCGGTAATATTTGAATCATTCGTAAAATATTTGCATGTCCAAAGGTACACACTTCTCTCCTAACATTCAAATCAAAATCAGTACTGTTCTGTTGCCTAATAAGTAATAACTAGTGTTTATACCCCCAAACGCTATGAATCAAGGAATGTACCTTCACAAATAAGCGGGCCGCTGGTTTGACATCACTGATTTACGCAAACTAAGTTCAAGGAATCTGCAAATCGAGCAAAATTATCGCCTCTGTGATTGGAAATATTCCCTCTAATGTAGGATGAATCACATTAAAATCACCTAGAACCATCTGGATTAATGTTATTAATTACCCTCTATTCATCGAAAGTAAAGTTCATATCAGGAGGAATATCTCCAACGATGAAAATATTATTTGCGATTCTACACTTAATGAACTGAGCCTTTAATGATCTTCGCTGTTCTCTTATCCAGTCTGGATGTAAAGAATGATTAAACATAACAGACCACATAACCATCCACTCGATGACTATGAAAAGCGTGAAAACCAGGTGTTGAGGTACGAAAGTCGAAAGGATGTAACCATGTTTCGGTTATCATAACAATACCTTGGGGCTGTTTAGTCAGAAAATGGAAAGCACTGGGTTTGTTTCTTCCAAGACTTCTAGCATTCTAAAGCACGCATTTCGATGATAAATAGTGCGCCATTTAAACTAGAGAAAATAAACTAATTAATTTAACAAAGAAGAAGAAGTAGTAGGCAAGTTAGTACTACTGTTTGAAGTATGTATTGGGTTGAGAGCTATTTGTCCTCGTTATCAATAGGACTAGCCTCAACTAGGCAAGGTCTCTTACAATATGAGTCTGGTAATTTACCATTGGGAAAAACAATAATTCTTACGGAACATCTAGGGGAATTCTGTTTAATAGGAGAAACAACCGATTTTGTAAAGGTGAAGTTTCTCTTAATATTGTTTTTAACATTACTGTATGTACTCAAGGCTCTTGGACAATATTTTGGTAGGGTTACATCGATCTCCTTCACCCAATTCCTCGTTATTTGTAGGTTCTGGGGTAGATGTCCGAAACAAATCATTTGGCTCTTGAATTTTAAGGTTACTTTAAATACCTCGCCTAATTTTCATCAACTTTTGATACCGTAATCCGAATGTGTCTACTTAATGCGAAATTACGAACGACTATGCTAACAACATAGTCGTCAAGACGACTTGGCAATTTTGGATCACGTTTTGGACGTTCTCTGGTAGTACTAATGGATTCTGTGGTTTCTCCATTCTCTTTGCTATCCCCGTCCAACGAATCTGAGATCGTCTCTTTTTCACAGGTTGATTGAGAGTGAAAGTTATCAGTCAAATCGTTTTCTGAGCTGTCTAATTGGTATGTTGATTCATTCTCGAATATTACGTTACAAGAGCGCACCAGGTCTCTGCGTCCGTTAACGTAAATTCTATAGCCACCAGAACCCTCGTAACCAACTAAAATTCCGCATTCACTTTTGCTTCCAAACTTTGCCTTTCGGTTACGTTCTACGTACCAAACTTTGGTTCCAAACACCTTCAGGCGATTCACATCAAAATGTTGGGTCTTTCCATACCATAGCTCTGTTGGTGTTTTTCCATTCACTGGTGTAGGTGCAGTGTGATTAAGCACAAACACTGCAGTATTGCACGCTTCCGCCCAAAGTTTTATGGACAATTCTTTTTGATTAAGCATGGCACGAGCAGCTTCGATGACCGTCCTATTTTCTCGTTCAGCGGCTCCGTTCTGTTGTGGCGTTTCTGTCATCGCTACTCGAAGCGCAATCCCGCGCCCCGAAAGAGTCTTTCAATGTTTTATTTAAGAGTTCCGTTCCCGCGTCACAAAGTAATGTCTTAATTCGAACACCGGCCGTACTAGCTTCGTTGATAAAGGTTTCAATACACTTCGCCGCTTCGTCTTTCGTTTTAAGACAAAACAATCGTCTGAACTTTGTGAAATCATCTTTCAAAATAAGAGCATATTTCGAACCACCGATGGACTCGCCCGACATTGGTCCAATCAGATCTGCGTTAATTTGTTCACCGGGTTCCGACGCGCGTACCGATCTCGATCCGAAATGCTTCCGGTGCATTTTTCCGCACACGCAACCGACACAAAATTCTTCCTTAACGTCAACTTCGATTCCATGTCTTTGCCACATGTCTCTTATTTTGGTGAGCAAGTCTTTCATGTAACACCTGTAGCGATTCGTTTACCGACGCCATTTTCACGCCATTTCTATTGGTCTGTGCTGCACGCAGAGCTATCATGTTGCTATCGCCACCCACTTTTATACGTTCTTCGTGGTTGCGAATTCGCTCTGTCAGAACATCTAGCGACCTCGAATCGTCTGATTCCGTTTCCCAAACTGTTTTCACAGGTATGTATTCTACAGGCAGAATGTACAGAACTCGTCCCAACAAGATGCACTCATCGAGTTCGGCTTTCTTTTTCTATTTAAGTTCACCATTAATTTCATTAAATAAATTGTGCAACTCACCAATATGGGTAATCATGTCCATGCTGGCATTGTAGGCGTACCCAAAAAATTGTTTAAGCAATTTATCCAAACGCTGACCTGTACCCATACCAAATGTCCTCTTCAAACGGTCCCACATTTCTTTGGGGGTTTTACAGCCAAAAATATGGCGTTTATTCTGCTGACTTAAGGTTCTGGTTATATACAATTGCGCCTTTGCACAGTCGGCGTCATAAGCAGCAGCTTCTTCAGTTTGATCCGCCGTCGGATTTTCCGCCTTGATGGGTTAAGATCCTTTCACCATTGACAACATCTAGAACACGCGCCGCACGGAACAGCATAAGCATTGATTCCATCCACACTTCCCAGTTCACGGAACCCACTAATTCATCCACACAACCAAGCAAATCTCCTCTGTTCGCCATTTTCCCTGTGTGATTCGAACTACCGCACCGAAACTAGTCTGTTGGTACACCAATACAAGCCCCTTCGTGCTTAAACTGACCACGATCGCGAACACGACACAAAACACACTACTTCCCGCACTACAATCACTGCTTCATTAATACACACGTTTACTGGGCCCATAACCTTTTTTGGTTCTGGTTATAAGTAAACGCAGTTGTGTAGTTAAACGTATATTCAAGTAACGTGCTTACAGTACAACGGTTAGAAGAAGACTAACTTAGCGAGGCAAAACAAAACATACGTGCAAACATAATATTATTTGACATGGACGACTATGGCCATCTAGCGGTCACAATGGACAACATATTGTAAACAGTTTCAACAGTTAGCAATAATTTTCATCTTTAACAATAATTGTAAACATTTGTAAGGTACATATCGTATTTGTCAGTTAGTGTTTCCGCAAAAAGTATGAATTTCTAATTACCCCGTTGTGCTGTAAAATGCAATATAAATATCGACAATAAAATAAATAAATATGAAGTTACCTGCAATTGTAATAACATTGGTAATAACAAACAAGCAAGCTTATTTATATGTGGTTTATAGGTTAGTTTTCAATCAATAGTTTTGTTTTCAATATCTATTTGTGTTTCCGCCAGGAATACGCGCCAGTTTCAAAAATTCTGGCCGGCCGACAGCAAAGGCCAAGCACCTATAAAATAAAATACACCACAACTGAAAGAAAAATAGAGAGAACGCGCGTTCTTGAAAGACGGAGAAAATAAATGTTTACGATCGATATGTATGCACTCGAACAACACAAATGCATCACATGACTTGACACGCATCGGGGAAAGCACATAAATTGTGCTATAAGCGAACGACGGCATTGCACCCACAAGGTCACACCAAAAAATCAATATATTTCTTCGCTGAGACGGCAACCAAAAGTACACAACCACATTTCGCCACATTTATCATTGATATAGTACCGCTTGCGCCATCTATGAGGCTTGTCGAGCCGTGGTCAAGACTCGCGTGAAAAGCCACCCTTAAATGTGCCGTTACCAAAACTGAAACAGATACTTTTTGATTAGGCGTTGATTGATATTCCCGGCAAACTTTGAGTAATAAGATTCTGGGTGTATGTAGTATCGCCTTCGACATTATTAACATTTATATCATTGTCGATATGTGTATTAGAAACGTCGGTGGTAAGGGTAGAAGAGCTCGGCAGTGGCGATGCTGTTCGTAGCATTTCAGCTACTTCAATCTTTTTACTAGCCGAATCTTCTATATATCCCTCCGCCACCCTCCATGACGTTTAATCATAAGCAAATCGCCCCCTCTATTTGCCAAATTACATTATAATGTATGTTCCCAACTAGGTTTAGCAATGGATGTGTCTCGGTGGTATGACCACAACCCAGCTCCTGTTGTGAGTAATGATCATATTACCATATTATGGAACATGCCTGTTGTCATTTTATATGGATGACTTGAAACTTTATGCCAAAAATGATGTGCAGTTGAAGAGGAGCCTCAGTATTGTTAAACAATTCTCTGATGATATTGGGATGCAATTTGGCTTAGAGAAGTGTGCTAAAATTAGTATTGTCAAAGGCAAAATTGAGAAAACCGCTGACATATGCCTGAATGATCATTCTAGTATTAATGACCTAACAGATAATACTAGATATAAGTATCTGGGAATGGATGAAGCCTTTGGTATTGATGATGAAGGCATGAAGGTGAAGGTTATAGGCGAATACATTAAGCGTGTGAGGAAAATTTTAAAGTCTGGTTTAAATGGAAAGTATAAAATGCAAGCGATAAATGCATATGCAATTCCTATATTTCGATACAGTGTTGGTGTTTTAAACTGGACGAAGAAGGAAATACGCGATTTGGACATTAAAACTAGAAAACAGTTAACATTAAATTTTATGTTTCACCCTAGGTCCGATGTTTGTAGGCTATACCTGCATCGTTTCGATGGAGGTCGTGGTTTGCAGAAATTGGAAAATATTTATGATTTGGAAATGTTAAATTTAGGAAATTTTATAAAGGCCAACAAAGAAGATAAAGTTATTAAACAATTAATTAGGGATACTTCTGGTAAGTCAATAATTAGTAAACATAAACTAATTTTAGAAAAATTTCAGGTCGAAGAACTAGAAAATTACGGAAATAAAACGTCGGTGGCGAGTTTAAAGCGGGAAATTAAGTTACGAATGAATCGGAAAATGAGGGAGGATTATGTTAGTAAGCCAATGCATGGTCAATTTTTAAGAATTGTGGAGGCTGATGGCATTTCAAAGTCTGGGTCTTTATCTTGGCTTTGTCATGGGAACATGACAAAGGCTGAAACGGAATCCTCTATTGTTGCGGCGCAAGATCAGGCAATTCGTACCAGATATCTGTTGTGTATTGTATTAGAACATTTTATATTTGGTGTACCTATATGTTTTCAAGCGCATGCGCGACAATAAGGAACGAAAGGCGAATTGCTGGTCAGTGGATTCAGCCTCGGTCTGACCACCGAATAACGAGTACGCACAGTAATATTGTATAGCTGAATGTGAAAAATATATAAAAGTGTAACTGAGTATTGGTTGTATTTAATTGGCCCCTTCGTCTATAACATTGGCGACGAAGATGGGATAAAGTACGGGAAGCAACGCTGGATACCGTTAAAGAAGAGGGCAAGGTTAAGGAAGAAGAAAGCGCATGGTCGAGTACAAAAATGGCGATGATAGGAACGATTGAAAATTTTCTCCCTGGAACGGACTTTGTTGCGTATATGGAGCGACTAAAACAATTTTACATCGTCAACGATATAACACCAGCAAAGAAGGTACCACTTTTCATTACCTTAATAGGGCCCGAGACTTACAAAATTTTGAAATCTTTAACAAGTCCGGTTGACCCGTCCACAAAAAAATTCGAGGATATAGAAAACCTGTTAGAAGACCACTTTCAGCCAAAGCGCAATATTATTGCAGAGCGGTTTAAATTCTATAAGCGAGAACAGTTGTTGGGCGAAAGTGTGTCTGACTATATCATACAGTTAAAAGAATTCGCCCAAACCTGCGACTTTGGTACGTTCCTGATGCAAGCGCTGAGAGACAAGTTTGTATGTGGTCTTAATAATACAAAAATCCAAACACAATTATTGAACACGGCTGATTTAACTTTTGAGACAGCAACAAAAAATGCACTCAGTTTAGAGCTGGCAGAGTCGGAGGTGAATAATTTGAAGGCCTATAATAATAATAATATTTGTTCCGTACGAGAGAGAAACAATCATCGCAGTCCAAGGAGGTATCAAAGGTACAACAGTCCAGGCCGAAGGGGACAAAGTCCGTCAAATGGACCCGAAGAGCGGAGTATCGTGGTATGCTATAAATGCCGCAAGCCAGGACATTATGCGCGGAATTGTAGAACCAGTGAGTCAATAATCTCTGCGAGTGACCGAAACAGCTACAGAATTGGTTGGATTTGTAGGGTAAATCACATCCGAGATGACGTAAAGCAAGTTGAGTTAAAAGTAGAAAACCAGGAAGTTCTAATGGAAGTCGACACGGGAGCTAGCCAAACCATAATAAGTTTTGTTGATTATAGCTTAAGATTTTCAAATATTCCCTTAAGTAATATTAATTGTAAATTACAGGTAATTACCGGACAGCGTGTAAATGTTGCCGGATCGTTGGAGGTGGACGTCCAGTGGCAGGATGAAGGTTGTTTCAAAAACGCAAAACTTCCATTGATTGTTATTCACAGCGACACGTCGTTTACGCCCCTCTTGGGGAGAGCCTGGTTAACTGCTTTGTTTCCGCGATGGAGAGAAGCGTTTGGTGAGAAATCTATTAATTTAATAACCGATACCGGTACACCTGGTAATAACTTTAGAGAGAGTGAATCAATACAATCGTTGAAAGAAAAATTTCCTAACGTTTTTACAGGCACACTTGAGGAACCTATTAGAGATTTTAAAGCATCTATCCATCTGAAGTCTGATACTATTCCAATCTTTCGCAGAGCCTATACCGTACCATTTAATTTGCGAGAATCGGTAGACCGAGAATTAGATAGATTGTGCAAAGATAATATTTTAGTAAAAGTTGAACATAGCGATTTTGCTAGCCCAATTGTAGTGGTCCATAAAAATAAGGATAATATCAGAATTTGTGTTGATTGTAAAGTAACTATTAATAAATCATTAGAAAAAGGATTTTATCCTTTACCTCGAGTAGACGACATTTTGGCCAGTTTAGCAAATTGCAAAGTATTTTGTATGTTAGATTTGACAGGAGCTTATCAACAATTAGAAGTAGACGAAAAGTCTCAAAAGTTTTTAACAATTAATACGCATAGGGGGCTATATCGATATACACGTCTGTGCTTTGGCGTGGCTAGTGCACCGTTCCAATTTCAATCGGTGATGGATCAAATTTTAAAGGGCATAGATGGAGTTCATTGTTACTTAGATGATATATTAATTGGGGGAAAAAATGTTGAAACATGTAAACAAAATTTATACATGGTGTTAGATCGACTGAATAAATATAATGTTAAATTGAATGTTAGCAAATGTCACTTTTTTCAAGATAAAATAACCTATTTGGGTCATATTATAGAAAATGGTAAAATTAAGCCTAATCCTGTCAAGGTAGAGGCCATAAAAAATGCTCCAGAACCGAAAAATTTAAAACAATTGCAGTCATACCTAGGACTTTTAAACTACTATTGTCACTTTATTCCAAATATAACGTCTAGATTAAAACCTATGTATAATTTACTTAAAAATGATGTAAAGTTTCAGTGGTCGAATGAATGTAGAGATAGTTTTGAGGAGAGTAAAAATTTATTGTTAAATAATAATATGCTAGAAATATATGATCCAAACAAACCCATAAGTATATCATGTGATGCAAGTCCATATGGGGTAGCAGCAATTTTATCACATAGAGTAGATGGTAAAGAAAAACCGGTGTTATTTGCGTCATGTTCCCTGACACACGCTGAACAAAACTACTCTCAGTTGCACAGAGAAGGATTAGCCATTATTTTTGCCGTTAAAAAATTTCACAAATATATTTATGGAAAAAAGATTACTATATACAGTGATCATCAGCCCTTAAGGCATATTTTTAATCCTAATAAGAATACACCTGCAGTGGCAGCATCTCGTTTACACAGATGGGCTGTGATTTTGTCTATGTATGATTATGAAATCATTTATAAAAAAGCCAGTTTAATGAGACACGCAGATGCTCTTTCCAGGTTACCTCTTCAAGGTGAATCAGAGATAAACAATTTTAAGATAAACTCTCTATACAATTATCCTAGCGAAAAGATTAAAATCACGGAAGTAGCGAACGAAACTGGGTCAGATGTAATATTGTCAAAGATTGTTAGTTATACAAAAAACGGGTGGCCAGTAAAATATGATATAGGGATGAAATATTACTACAACTTGAGAAATTGTTTCTCTATTGAGGATAATTGTTTGTTTTACGGTGACAGATTAATCATACCAGCTATACTTCAGCGCAAAATCTTAAATTTGTTACATGAAGGACATATAGGTACCACGAGGATGAAAATGTTGGCTAGAAGTTACGTGTGGTGGAAAAACATAGATTGTTCCATTGAAAGATTTGTGCAAGAATGTGTGGCTTGTCAGCAAACGTCAAACGTTAAAACCAAACCTGAGCATATAAGTTGGCCTAAATCACAAAAACCTTTTGAACGCATACACTTAGATTTGTTTTACTTTGGTACTTATACATTTTTAATTATAAACGATACTTACAGCAAATGGATAGATATTTGTATGTTAAGAAGAAGTACGGCAGACATAATTTTGGAGAAACTTGAATTTTTATTTGGAACTTTTGGTTTTCCGCAAACCATTGTGTGCGATAATGGTCCACCGTTTAATTCTTTTAAATTTGAAAACTTTTGTAAAGCAGAAGGTATTGTATTGATTCATTCTCCTCCATACCACCCGCAAAGTAATGGAGCAGCAGAAAGAGCGGTGCAAACGGTTAAAAAGGCTCTAAAATCGTTTCTTGTTGATCATAAGTGTAAAAGTATGTCAATGGAGCAAAGAATATTGAAGTTTTTGATACAATATAGAAATACACCTTCGACTGCAACTGGAAAGTCGCCGTCTGAATTAATATTTAATTTTTTACCGCATACTCCACTAGATACGATCAACAAGCGGAAATCAGTTTCGTTTAATTTAAGTAAAAATATGACTAATTTATTTACAAAAAAATCTCAAAATGATGACATGGATGGTTGTTTTATGCATGGAAATAGAATTACTAGGTACAATGTTGGGGAAAAGGTTTTTTACAAAAATTGTTTTAAAAATTATATTAAATGGATTCCCGCTACCGTTATAGATAAAATAAGTGTATCGATGTATAGAATAATTATTGATGGTAACGAGAAAATTGCGCACACGAGTCAGTTGCGGTATTCAAATTTATTAGACAAACATCATCCGGATATACCGATTACACCGCTGACCGATAATATAGATCTCCGTAGATCTAAAAGAATAAGAGGTCCGCCCGATCGTTTAGTGTATTGAGTTGTTCTGGTATTCTTGTGTTCTTTTTTTTTTTTGGGTTGCTAAAGGATGTTAATTTATCTTTCATTGTTTATGGATTATAGCTTTATTTAAGGGGGGAGAAGTGTTGTGTATTGTATTAGAACATTTTATATTTGGTGTACCTATATGTTTTCAAGCGCATGCGCGACAATAAGGAACGAAAGGCGAATTGCTGGTCAGTGGATTCAGCCTCGGTCTGACCACCGAATAACGAGTACGCACAGTAATATTGTATAGCTGAATGTGAAAAATATATAAAAGTGTAACTGAGTATTGGTTGTATTTAATTGGCCCCTTCGTCTATAACAATATCATGAACAGAAGATTATGAAAGTTGCTCATGATGGGAGTTGTAGATTGTGTCATCAGGCTCCGGAACATGTCTACCACTTATTGGCGGCTTGTCCAGTCTTAGCTGAGTCGCATTACATTGCTAGGCATGATAGGGTGGGAACATATATACATTATAATTTATGTTCCCAACTAGGTTTAGCAATGGATGTGTCTCGGTGGTATGACCACATCCCATCTCCTGTTGTGAGTAATGATCATATTACCATATTATGGAACATGCCTGTTGTCACTGATAGAATGCTTGATGCTAATAAGCCAGATATCGTGGTAAAGGATTTCCAGAGGAAGGTGTGCACGTTCATAGAAATCTCGGTACCTGCTGATGCGAATGTTGTAAGGAAGGAGCTTGAAAAACAACTTAAATATAAGGATCTCGCAATAGAAGTTGGACGTATGTGGGGAATGAAAGTGAACATTGTTCCGGTGATTGTAGGTGCATTGGGAGCAGTTAGTCTAAATTATAGTAAGCATGTTAAAGAGTTGCCGCGCAAAATTTCGCCCTGGGAAATTCAAGAAATTGCGGTTTTGGGAAGCGCGAATATTTTGAGGAGAGTTTTATCATAAAAAACCCTAAATTTGCTGCTTAATATTTCATCTTTACCTTCTTTTAATGTATATTGTCTATTAATAAATGTGTGTCTGTGTGTGTGTGTATGTATGTGTGTGTGTGTTTTTAATGACCTTTGCACAAGGCTGCAAGGGTTTTCTGCAGTTTTCCTTTGCTTTGCAAAGAAAAATGAAATTTTTCTTTGCAAAGCATAAATGGCCTTGTGTTTTTCCAAATTGGGTAGAGCTGCAGTGATACCCGCAAAGGGAGTACCCTAGGCTTCAGCGAAGCTCGGTACTACCAATTTGCCCTGATCCTCTTTATTACTTTTCAAAATTATTAGTGTAAGTTTAGTATTTATATGTTGTATCTAAATTATATTATCTAGGTTTCAAATATTTAATGACATGTATCAGAGATTTTCAATAAATAATAATAATAATAATATGGAACATGTCTACCACTTATTGGCGGCTTGTCCAGTCTTAGCTGAGTCGCATTACATTGCTAGGCATGATAGGGTGGGAACATATATACATTATAATTTATGTTCCCAACTAGGTTTAGCAATGGATGTGTCTCGGTGGTATGACCACATCCCATCTCCTGTTGTGAGTAATGATCATATTACCATATTATGGAACATGCCTGTTGTCACTGATAGAATGCTTGATGCTAATAAGCCAGATATCGTGGTAAAGGATTTCCAGAGGAAGGTGTGCACGTTCATAGAAATCTCGGTACCTGCTGATGCGAATGTTGTAAGGAAGGAGCTTGAAAAACAACTTAAATATAAGGATCTCGCAATAGAAGTTGGACGTATGTGGGGAATGAAAGTGAACATTGTTCCGGTGATTGTAGGTGCATTGGGAGCAGTTAGTCTAAATTATAGTAAGCATGTTAAAGAGTTGCCGTGCAAAATTTCGCCCTGGGAAATTCAAGAAATTGCGGTTTTGGGAAGCGCGAATATTTTGAGGAGAGTTTTATCATAAAGAACCCTAAATTTGCTGCTTAATATTTCATCTTTACCTTCTTTTAATGTATATTGTCTATTAATAAATGTGTGCCTGTGTGTGTGTGTATGTATGTGTGTGTGTGTTTTTAATGACCTTTGCACAAGGCTGCAAGGGTTTTCTGCAGTTTTCCTTTGCTTTGCAAAGAAAAATGAAATTTTTCTTTGCAAAGCATAAATGGCCTTGTGTTTTTCCAAATTGGGTAGAGCTGCAGTGATACCCGCAAAGGGAGTACCCTAGGCTTCAGCGAAGCTCGGTACTACCAATTTGCCCTGATCCTCTTTATTACTTTTCAATATTATTAGTGTAATTTTAGTATTTATATGTTGTATCTAAATTATATTATCTAGGTTTCAAATATTTAATGAGATGTATCAGAGATTTTCAATAAATAATAATAATAATAATAATAATAATAATAATAAATGCCTTTATTAAATAAGAAAAGAGAAAACATTCATTGACAATTGATAACTTGTAGGGCGAAGTCCAGGTCTACGTACACACGTAGCCTGCTCAACTTAACCCACTATTCGTACTTAATCGTACACAAGTTAAATGAAACAAAACAAAAAAATCATAATGACTCAGTTGAGTAATCCTTTTTCCCGAATTGACTCACAGAAAACGGAAAAATGACTTAAATAATAACAATAATTTCCGATAATTTCCGCAAAAAGAAAGAATAAAAATCTATATATAATATACACAGAGTGACTGATACATACATATAAATATATACAGGGTCCTGCAACTAAGCTCCCGTCTTCTGTAGCTCACTTACTCATTAAGCTAAGAGTTTGACATTTTGCAAGCTTACCCTGTACTTCAAGGTACAATTCAAGAAATTATTTTTTATTATACAGGTGTTCCAAAAATGTGCAACGCCATGGTAATATATTTTTTAAAATTGCATGCTATACATTTTTCTACACATTTGGAAGCCTTTTATGGTTGCCTACATATCACCAAAATTTTATTGAAATCGGTTGAGTGACCGCAGCGGAAAAAAATATTTTGCATCGTAGACTTTAAAAATCAATAAAAACCACAAAATGCACCGCGTTAATAAAATTTTGCGACGTGCTTATTAAGTTAGATGTATTAGTCTCGTTAACCAAGTGACATTGATCCAAATTATACAGGGTGACCAAAATCCAGTGTCAAACTTGTCAAACTTCAAAGCGTGTTATTGTTCTTATTTTAAATTGGAACCCATACATTTTTTATGTGAAATGATGCAGAATTAAAAAATAAATATTGTTTCTGAATACAACCGCATCACAATTCCCAATATTTTAAAAGTTATTCGCCAAAAACTCATTTTTCAACGTTTCCAACGGCAATTTTAGATAATAAATATCGTACGTGGCTTTGAAAAACCATTTATTTCATAAAAAATAATAGACGTATTTTAGATTTGAGTGTACTTAATTAAGTAGTTATTCAAATGCTAAATTTACTGCATAATTTACCTATAGCGGTAAGGACGGAAATGTGGCTATAGGTAAATTTTGCAGTAAATTTAGCAATTGAATAACTACTTAATTAAGTACAGTAAAATCAAAAATACCTCTCTGCGTTATATTTTATGTAATAAATTGTTTTTCAACGCCACGTACGATATTTATTACCTAAAATTGCCGTTGGAAACGTTGAAAAATTAATTTTTGGCGAATAACTTTTAAAATATTGAGAATTGTGATGGGGTTGTATCCAGAAACAATATTTATTCGTTAATTCCGCATCGTTTCACCTAAAAAAAATTATGGGTTCCAATTTAAAATAAGAAAAATAGCGCGCTTTGAAGTTTGACAAGTTTGACACTCGATTTTGGTCACCCTGTATAATTTGGATAAATGTCACTTGGTTGACGAGACTATTACATCTAACTTAATAAGCGCGTCGCAAAATTTTATTAACGAGGTGCATTTTCTGGTTTTTATTGATTTCTAAAGCCTACGATGCAAAATCATTTTTTTTTGGTTTTTATTTTTTTCCGCTGCGGCACTCAACCGATTTCAATAAAATTTTGGTGATATGTAGGCAACCATAAAAGGCTTCCAAATGTGTAGAAAAATGTATAGCATGCAATTGAAAAAAATATATTACCATGGCGTTGCACATTTTTGGAACAGCCTGTATAATAAAAAAATAATTTCTTGAATTGTACCTTGAAGTACAGGGTAAGCTTGCAAAATGTCAAACTCTTAGCTTAATGAGTAAGTGAGCTACAGAAGACGGGAGCTTAGGAGCAGGACCCTGTATACGCATACATACACACATGCTCACACACACCTACAAAAACGCGGAGGTCACAATTACTGCTTTGACAAGAGACCGGACTTCAATCGCCGCCTAAATCATGAGGACGCCAGCGAGCGCAAGCAGGGAGGAAGGTCGTTATACACATTTGCGACACAGTAGGTAAAGCTTCTCTTAAACAGTTCAGTTGTGTGCATGGGTGGTGTTAAGCCACCCCTGTATCGCAAATTTAAATTGTGTACGTCAGTTCTAAACTCAATTTTGTTGTACAAATACTGGGGGAATCCGTCCGCGACGACGCTACGATATAGACATGCGGCATGCAAAAAACGTCTGTTTGCCTTATTAAGCCACCCAAGATCCTTCAACTTGTGCGAAATTGGTTCCCGCCTGCGTATCCCAAAAATCAACCTCAGACACGAGTTCTGCAGCTTCTGAATCCGCCGAACGTCCCTAGCGTCAATGCATGGACCATAAACGCAATCACAGTTGTTCAAGGACGACATGACGAGGGAATCGCACAATTGAGTCTTGGAGCGAATATCGAGTACATGCCGGATATTATATATCTTTCTGAGACTGCAATATGCCCGTTGTAAACATTTGGATATGTGAGTTCTGTATCGGAAAGTATTGTCAATGATTAGACCCAAATTCTTTACTTCGTCCTTCAACGGAACTGGCACTCCACCGACACCCACCCTCAAATCACCGACTGCCCTCAACCTGTCAAATTTTCTACCGAAAAGAACCATCACAGATTTCTGTGGATTTAAGCGGAGACAGTGATCACCGGAAAACAGACTTAATTTTTCGATATCACGGTTTATTTTTTGACAGGCATCAACAGTGTCCGACGGATGAAAAGAATAATAGATTTGGGTGTCATCGGCATAGCAGTGGACATTACAGTTCTCTATTATGTTGGGCATTTGCGATATATAAATCGAAAATAGTTGAGGACCCATTATGGATCCCTGCACCACCCCCGCGGTCACGCACCGCCACGACGAAGAACCGGCCGCTGAATACACCGCCTGCACACGATCGCCCAAAAAACTAGCTATCAGGGAAACAGCCTCACGACTCAGACCAACAAAGTGCAGAATTGCCAGTAGAAGCCTATGGTCAACCGTGTCGAAAGCTCTCGAGTAATCTAGGAAAACGGCAGCGGTCAACAGGCCCCCGTCGGTGGCAGCAATTATGTCATCAGTGACTGATAATAGAGCCGTCTGACAACCACACCGACGTCTAAACCCAGACTGAATAACGGGGAGAACTGCGTTGATCTCCAGATGCTGTCGCAGCTGGCTATCCAATATTTTTTCCAGAATCTTGGAGAATGCAGGCAGTATACTGATAGGGCGTAGATCGTTTGACGTTTGTGGCGCCGAAATTTTGGGAATTGGAATAATACGCGCTCGTTTCCATGCCGAAGGAAATACAGATGACGAGATACAATAATTAATTACATGAGTTATGTAAGGTAACACGTACGGAATACATAGACATATAGTACGCAGCCCCTATGCCATCCTCGCCCACCGCGCTGCTCTTCAACGACCTAATGATATTAAACACGTTTTCCTCAGACACAGGGCTGAATGTCAGCGCCGAGTCCAAACCCGCTTTAACGTCGTTCAAATACCTATTCAGTGTTACGCCACTAGGTGTGGGTTCTGGCAAACTATCTATAAAAAAACTATTTATATCATCCGGTATGTCTAGATGGGGCGGTATTTGGTAGGAATCTTTATTATCCAACATACTAAACTCTTTCAAATCCCGCCAAGTTGATCGATAATTAGAGCCGCCAAATCTCGTCTTAAAATAAGTTCTTTTTGCACGTATTACAGTGGAGTTTGTTAGGTTTCTGAGGGATTTGTAGTCGGTCCAGTCAGAGTCAAACTTCGTTCTTTGAAATTTGCGCAACGCCTGATCTCGCTGGTTCATCATAGCCTTAACATCCTCAGTTAGCCAGGGCGAGTGACCCTTCGTAATGCGATAATTCTTAAATGGCGCATGTATATCCAAAACAGCCGTAATATTCTCATTAATAAATTATACCTTCCCTTTTACATTAGTAATATCATAGACGTTTCTCCACGGTATCGATTGAAGATGGTCATTAAATACTTCATAGTTTAAATTTCTGTAATCCTTAGAACACTTTAGCAATGGCGGCGCGACCGTATCACGATACGCTAATTTACAGTAAATAAGGCAATGGTCGGCCACGTCCGGACACTCAATAACCCCGCTTGATTCGATCGAATTCTGACAATTATTGAAAATCACGTCTATAAGTGTACTAGATGTTGGCGATGTACGCGTTGGCTCGTTAATAAGTTGCTCAAGCGAAAAAGATTCAATAAATTCAGCAAAAAGCAGCGCGGCACTTGAGTGCACATTCAGCAAATGAATATTAATATCTCCCAAACACACAAATTCATCGCAAACAGGCAACACCAGAGAGATAATATTCTCTAGGCGGTCCAGAAACTGCGGAACGCCACACTTTGGCGGTCTATAAACTGTACCAATCACTAGCCTGACCGCATGCAATCTCAGAGACACCCACAGGCACTCAATCTCCTCGTGAATCCGCAAAACTCGCGGGTCAAGCCCTGCTCTTACATACATCCCCACACCGCCACCTCTACCTCCCACACGATCGCGTCGCAAAAAAGAATAGCCCTGTACGTAAAAAATCTCATCAGGAAAACCGTCATGAAGCCAGGTCTCACTAATTGTCATAATGTCACACTTAGTTCTTACTATACAATTGCGAAGGCCCTCAAAGTTTCGGACAAGTGACCGCGCATTAAGATGGGCAACATGTAAACCAGTCATTATACACTACAAAAAGTAAATATTCACAAACATGACCAGTCAATATACTTCGTTAATTATCAATATAAAGATTAAAATAAACAAAATGCGTACTTATCGGACAGTTTAATATATACAAAGCCACTACAAGACGTACTGAAGAAGTTTCTCAATATTAATAACAAAGAGAACTAATGCAGAAACTTCGAATCACCCAATAATACCCGGTATACCAAAACGTCAACGGAAACTAGCAAAATGAAAAATTAAACAAGTAAGTGAAAGAAAAAGAAAAATATAAAATCAATTCAATAAAAAATCAATCCAAGGGAGCAAACTGAAGTACTCTACACTGACAGCAGTCTCTCGGCAGCAACAAAACAAAAACAAATACGCACAATTTGAGGTGCAATATACTAATTAGGACTAAGAAAAGCAAATAAGAGGCGCAGACTTACTCAGGCTATAACTTTAGATACAACACCGTCCTTGTTTTTCACAAACACGACACCATCACTGGTCCACACGTTGCCGCGGCCGACTTCTTTCACCAATTTGGACACCTCCCTTGCGCGGAGATGCGTTAGATCCTCCCTAATGGTAATATCTGACCCCCTCAGCTTCTTCTTGTTTTGGAAGACTACATATTTGGTTTTGTGGCTAACAAACTTTACTAAAATCGGTCGCGCTTTGTTGCTACGCGGACCAACTCGATGACACCTGTTAATATCCTCTGGACGTACAGGAACACTTAGTTTTTGATTCAGTAGATCTAACCAAGAGCTCTGGGCTCCCAGGTGTCTCTTCCACACCATACACGCGGACACTGTTCCGCCGGCTATACTGCTCCAGCTGGTCCCCCTTTTTCTGGCAGTCGGTCTTCATACTGAAGTTTTCAGTTTTTAATGCCGTTATTTCGCTTTCCAAGATTTGGATTTTACTGTCCATTTGAACAATATTCTCCTGAAGTTCCGCAAACTGCTGTTTTACAAGGTCCATGACAACAGACGTGATGACTTTCAAAAACGATTCTTTTTTAAAAACCTCGACCATGACTTCTTCAAATTCGCTTATCTGCTTCTTCGTGACTACCATTTTAACGTAGTTTTGTCGAAAATCAATCTGGCGGACACAAACTATCACAATTAGCCGTGGAGCACAATCTTTATATTCCTTTAAACCTCGCAAATTTAACTTAAACTGCCGAAAGACCTAAACACGTGTTACTCGTAAGCCATCTAGTGGAATATATATTGCTCTGGATTCGGTAGCTTCAAATAAGTTGCAATTATCTTTGGCACTTGGCCCATCTTATTTATCCCAATTGGGCTGTTTATGCAGTGTCCATTTCGGTACGTTAAGAAGAACCGATTACTAGTTGTCCCAGCAGGGCGAATATTAACATACTTTTGAACTAATGCAATCCACAGTTAATCAACAATCGCAAACGTTCTTGGAAGGCCTGTTTTAGTTTGTAGAATGGAAATGATAATAGTTGCATCCTTATAGTTGAAGTCGTTAACAGACATTTTTGTTAACTCCTCACGTCTGCAAGCACCTGTAACCCATTATTAATATGATCTAAAAACCAAATAATTTAAAAAAAAATCATGATCATCGGTTATGTAAGGAATTTATTTTATTTTTAATTATTGTATTGTACTCAACTTATTTATTATTTGTATTTTTTTTAATAAATCTATTTCGAATAGTGTCCGAGTTTTAGCTTGAACAACTGTACGTACCATTACCGTAAGATAATTTAAATCATCCGCTTGATTAAAGAAAGTATTTATATGTGCCGCTTCTAAAACTTTTGACTTTTTGGGCTGATAATTTTTAGATAGTCTTTTTAAAAATGTTTGTAGCCAGCAAACTTTGAGATATCTATATTTTGGTATAGATTTAGGCAAGCCCGTAACATACTATAACACACCCAAGTTGTAGAAGGTTTTTTGGTTTGCTTTTTTTTGTTAAAATACGCCATTACAACATTTTCTGTAATGTGTTGGACAGAATTTTTGCTGCACCATGCAGTAAAACCATCATATTCTTTTTCGTACACGGCTTTTGATTTCATTGGAAGTAAATTATTAATTACTTCCTCGGCGGGTTTTCTTAAGTCGGGTGGCGTGGAACTTATTTCAATTACGTCCATTTTTTCACGTTTTTTCGACAACTACTATACAAACATAGACAACTACTATTTGCAAGTTCGAATATTTGTTTTTGAATTTATTTGACTGGTATCACGCTACCAACTGCTAAATATAAAAGTACTCTAGATTGTAAGACGACAACCGTAATTTTCGAAATTTATGTAAAATTAATGTTGCAAAGTAGAAAAAATAGTATATAACACTCGTTTTATAAGACGTATTGGCGCACTCGTTCCATTTGGGCACTCCTCGCTACGCTCGTCGTGCCCAAAACTGGCCGTGCGCGAATTTTTGTGTTATAAAACTTGTATTATAATATACTATAATTGAACATCACTGTACAAGCGCTCCATTAACTATGGTGTTGCTACGTCAAATGTGAGAATGGTCTTGTTCGTATAGTCGGTAAGGGTGTGCCCTGTCGTTAAGTCGGTATTTGTTTGTCTGTTCCGTCGCTAGGTGTCGCCACTCAAAGGTGGTAATTTCAAATATTTCACAAACATCCGGTGGCTATTAAAATCGGTGTTTTCGTTAAGAACCTTGTCTGGGTCGGTCATTCTATGTCGTTGTATTTTTATTTCTTCTATCAGGTTCATTCTAATTGCTTATTCAAGTTGCGCAGAAGGGTGACTTTATCTATGTTGGTGGTGTGCTTGTTATATTTTAGGTGCTGTCCGAAAGCAGAGTCTATTTTTGTTGTTTACGTGTTCCCTGAATCTCGTCGAGATGCTTCTGCCTGTTTGACCGATGTAAAATTTCTCACAATCTGCACATTCGATGCGATATATTCCGCTCTTCATGTTGTTGCTGTACTTATGCTTATTATTCACTAGGAAGTTGCCCATCTTTGTGTTGTTTCTGTGTGCAGCCTTTATGTTGTGCTGTTGAAGTATTGTTTCATTGGTCTTGTCCATGCTGCATGATAATTCATAGATGTGCTTGCATTCCATCTCATGACATGGGTAAATTAATTTCAGAATGTTGCTGTTGTGAATATTGTTGTAGATTCTCTGTAGGTCGGTCTCTATAGTCGGGTGGTAGAGTGGAAATCACTTTTGTCATGATCATTTCCTCAGCAATATTTTCTTTAGAGTTTAGCTTAAATGTCATTTTTTTTATTCGTGCGATATACGATCCCATGTCGCATTCTGATTTAAAGGTGAATTGATAAAATTCTTGAAGCAATTTAAATTTTAAACATGGTTGGATAGGCGTAATACATGAGGTAAAATACATGGTTTTCTACCAAGTAGAAATTATGTAATTTACATTAGACAGTTTTCTACATTCAAGTAGGTAATCTACGTATAAAACTTAAAATATTAGTGATTGTAGAGAAGTAGTGCTATGTCATAGATTATTCAACGTTATAATATATGATACAAATATTTTTTTACTACACATGAAAATACTATACCTATATGTAGCTATCCTATTTAAGATTAATATGTGATATACAATATAGACAAATTAATTAATATACAATATAGAAAAAGTAATAATAACGAAAAAGATCGGTTGTATCAATTCAGTAATCATCACACTTGTTACTATATTTTAATTTCAGAGATTAGTAAATGAGAATCAGTTTCTAACAACCTTTCTATTTGCGCTGTAGAGGCAGGTACCCTTAGTAGGTTTTAAGCGAGTTTACTTAACTCTCGATGATTTCTTTCGCACATGCACCAAAATGTTTTTGGAGAAGACACCTTTTTCTGAAAAAGCATACCAAGTTTTGTGCTCCTTTTGATTTCGAGTTATTTTCAATGTTCGGTTGGAGGAAGTCAACAATAGAAAGGGTTACTATAATATGTGTATACACAAAATGGCAAAAAAATTACAGACTATTCATCATTTATTTGTAAAATCGGGCCTACATATTCATAAATTACGTACATTTATAAATAAACTCAATCTTGCTAAACAATAGACTGTTAGTTTTAGAATGCCAGTAAAGTAGTTAATATAATCCGATTCTACGCCAGCAATATTTGGTGTAGAAGTTTCGGTGCAACCTGTCGTCGTGCGCGCCACCTGTTGGCGGCGTCATGTATTAAATTTGAATTTGTATGGATGTAGGTTTTTTAAAAAAGTGACCCGGGCCCGCGCGACGGCTCGAACACGCGCCGCCGCGAATGCAAGTCGAGCGCGCTAATCCTCGCGGCCACGCGGTCTCCTTGCTATGATCGCTTCTAATTCGAATGATACGGCACCGCCGCCGCCGAGCGCGCGCGACCGACGACGGAATTGGCCGATCGCAGCGCGGCCGCCCCGCGGGAAGCGGGCAACGGTCTGCCGTCTTTGAAATAAAAAAAACTGCGTGTTTAAACATATTTATTGAATATAAACGCATAATAAAAAAATGGTGTACATTTTATTTGAATATTTTCTTGTTGATTTTGCGACGGTCCGTCGTATTTGAAATAAGCATATTTATTGAATATAATCGCATAATAAGAAAATGGTGCACATTTTATTTCAATATTTTCTTGTTGATTTTGCAACGGTCTGTCGTATTTGAAATAGAAGGCTGCGTGTTTAAACATATTTATTGTATATAAACGCATAATAAAAAATGGCGTACTAAATTTGAATGACATAGAGCCCACATAGTGGGTGCTGTGTGCACTCGGCATTCGATTGCGTATAAATAAAAGGCCACATGGTTAAATTAAAAAAATGTATTACTAATTCATATTTCTGGAACAAAATAATAAATCATTAGGTGGGATGCATTCGATTGGCAATTTTGTCTATACTAACATATTTCATAAATGTGGAAGTACACGAATGCGTCCTGGACGTAGTAAGCGACCGTCGGGGTTAATTCAATAAGCCCAACAGGCGGCCAAATTGCCGGTCTCGCTGCATCGCTACATAGTAGCACTGGTGTGTGGTCCTAAATAAAATATGATTTAAATAGGGTGCGAATTTAACTTCTATAAACATACTTACACGAAGATGCTCCGGAAGCAGGCTGATGTAAGATAATACTGAAAAAATCACTTGCATTAGAAATAATGCAGATCGGAGCCACCGGCACCGCTGGGTCTGTACGTACCATGTTCCATGTTGGTTCGAGTAGTTTAAAGTTTGCCATTTTACGGCCGGTTTTATAATCCAGATTTGTAATAGAAAGAGCAGTTTTCAAGTGGGGAAGTTCTTCCGCTAGTTCTAAATTTAGTAATTTAAATTTGCAACGGCGATGAAAAAAGTAAATTGTAATAATTTTCGACAACCAGATATACACGAATATTGCTTTCTGCTAAATTGTCATTTCTTTGTAAACGGCAAAGCCTGACCGTCTGTAAGCGTTCGCCCGTTATACGCGAACAGTGGTTTCCTTTAGTGGCATAGGCGAGTGACAGGTCGGACTCATAGTACGCGCGAAGACATCATTGCAGCCGGAGAGAGAGACCGCTCGTTTCGTCGCCGTATTGAAATTTGTCATGGTCATGGTCTGCTGCTGCGGTTAACTTCCGCTGCTTATTTGCCGGGCCATCTAATTTACAGTTGATAAATAGACAAAAAGACGTTCAAATAAATGTTTATTATAAATGAAAGTGCAAACAAAATACAATTAGAACTTCTTAAATTGAATCAAATTCGCCTTGTTTTGCTGCTTCCCTTGTTGTAATTGTCCCATAAAAATTAAGTAGTAATTTCCGGCGCTAACACTATCGCAAAATGTTGGGGTAATTTTTTCTGCCACTCTTTTGGGAAGAAAAATGGAAAATTGATTTTCATCCTGGTCGTCTCCTTCTAAATCAATTAGAACAGAGGGCCATTGGAGATGTGTGAATAGTCTAATACCCGTGACTGTAGTGATAATTAAGTTGCAATTCCTTGATTGGCTTTAAGGGCAAGGAAGAAGCCCACATGCCCGCTTTATTGATTTCATCCAGGTCTGAATCTTCTTCCTCTTCCTCCACGACTACCTTTTTCGGAATTTTGCTTGGCTTTTGAGTTAAATCGCCTTTCGTTCTTCGCTTTCCGCCTGATTTCTTGGCGGCGGCGGCCGCTGTTGTTTTTTTTGGCCGGCATGGATGCATTTTCCGCGTCTGAACTGGAAAAACTTTCGATCTGGTGGCTGTTTAGTGTAGTAGTCGTTACGACTGGAATTGACGGCTGCAAGGTAAAGTTTTGCATCAGATTGATTTCTTCTTGGCTGTACTCGGACATTTTCATTCGCTTGGATAGTGCAACGTCGGTGGCTCAATCGAACTGCTTTGCATTTTAAATGCTCGTCTTTTATATTGTTTAACGCATTAAGGAGAGGGAAAAAGTAAGTTTTACGTAATACAATTTGTTGGCGCAATTTGGGTTAATAATACCTATCAAATAATTCAAACGTGCTGTCGGCAACATACTCTAGACCGGTTAATTCATATAGGCACATTTCGTGAAAAAATGTGAAGCAACTTCCGTGTTTAAAAACCTTAAAAAGAGGCTTTAATATACATGCTGAACACCAAAATCTTTTGTTTAACACGTAATTATCAAAAAAATCGTTATGCCCATCGTAATAGTTAAAATATAGAGTGTAATGCTCAAATTTTTCCCACTTCAAAAATTCTTGTAAACCGAAAGCCGTACGCGTTCCATTAATTTTGGCAAGACACATTTGACAAATTCTGCCAAGGGGCGTATGTATGAACGTGTGTAGGATGCACATCGATTGCTCTGTCGCATTCAAAGTGCTCTGAAGAAATATTGACCTTCTGCATCCGTCTCGCACGAGCGCGTCACAATGATTCCCCATAACCAGCAAAAATTTTAATAATTGTGGCGTGAATTTAAAGTTTTTTCGGAATGTAATATTCTCACTGCATGTTAAGAATAGTAAACAGTCGTCGTCTTGTTTCAGCAGCTTCCACTTTACACTGTGCCAGTTAGATAAAATAAGATTTACTATTTTTTCGGGAATGCCAATGGTGCGATAAGTTGCCACTATATAGTAGATATCAGTTTGTTGTTTTACACTACAACATATGCGTGCAATGCATAAATTTAAAAGCGTATCACTGCTATAGATAACTGACATCTTTACTTCAAAGATGGTAGGTAACTTACTGTACTTTAATAATTGTCCGTTATTAATATAAACAGATGGGAATCCGGAGCCGTTTGCCTACTTTTGCAGCGTGAAATCACTTAATTTGCGTGAAGAGTTGGGTCTTCGCGGTTGACTGGCGATTATAATACACTTACTTAACAAACGCTCGATTTCATTTCGATACGAAATGCATCCGGGTCGTAATAAAAACGGCATAATGTTATATGTAAATGCAATACTTAATAACTCGTCTTCTCTAGAATCATATTGTGGCTTGTTTTTTGTTGCTTAATTATTACAATAGCGGCATCGGCAAAACGCACTCCTTAGCTCTATCTCGCGAGATGGACCCAATAATTAACGTGAAGACTTCGCGGTAGGCCGGCGATTATAATAATATGCTTACTTCATCGATGGTCATTTTTTCGCCCATATTAAACGCATTCGAGGCGCAATCTGTAACAAGTGTATTACATATATGCAAATGCCTTACGTTTGCTGTTAATAATTATCCGGCATTAGTATAAACAGATGAGCATCTGGGACCGTTCGCCTACTTTTGCAGCGGTAAATAACTTAATTTGCGCGAATAGTTAGGTACTCTTCGCGGTTGGCTGGCGATTATAAATACAATTACCTAATGGACTCTCGATTTCATTTCGATGGTAAATGCATCCGGGCCCTAATAAAAACAGCATAATATTATTATATGCAAATGCATTACACGCGGCCTTCGCGCTCGACTGGCGATTTCCGGGTTGTATAAGACGAAAACGGCATCTATTGTCAAGTGCATTGGCATTATGCAATAAGCTGGCTAAACTGCATGAAACCGAAATGTCTTTTTTTTGGACTTAATTATTGCAGCCTTGCCTTTTTTATGCGCGTCGCTAGTGCGATCGTAACAATACGCGTGCAATTCCTTTAGAAAGATTTCCTATAAATACAGTTGGCCGGCCTGCGACTATTACACATTGTGTTTTGAATTTGTGTGCTCGAGTCGTTCGTTCGAGGCTCCTTTAAGTGCCGCCGCGTAAGAAAGCGCCTCAGGATGAATGACAAAGTCATCTTCGAGCACTTACTGCAAAGAAAAGACGCATTTCCGCCAAATAAGCCCATACAGTTTGTGGATCAAGAATTGCCGCCCCATTTGCAGACATTCGAGGAATTCTGGCTGTGCTGCAAAATTAAAGTTTACGATTGCGGACAATCGATCTGCGTCTATTGGACGGATGAATATGTAAGTCATTTTTTTTGCTGATAATAATAAGCTATTACTGTTTTTGTTAGGTTGTAGATGAAGATGTATAAGCTCTAAAGATGAGTTTCGACTGCGGCGTTTGCGGCAAAAGTTTTAGCCGAAAATATACATTAAAAAGGCACCCATGCACAATAGTTTTTTCCACGTTATCGCATCCTTCTGCAACAGGCAATCGTTTTGCCTGCCCTGTGTGCGCCAAACCTTTTTATAGCGACCCTTTTCTTCAACGACATCTCCTAAAAGCCCATACAAATGCAAAAAAGCGAAAGCGTGACGATGTTGATGAATCGCTCGACTCACCGAAAAAGAAGCTAAAAGTAGCTTCGTCTTCGCCAAGCGGCCAACATCCAAACGAAGCGGGGACATCGCGGTCAGGGCGAGAATACGCCTGCGACACTTGCAATGTAAAATTATCAACAGCCTATCAATATAGAGGACATCTGCGCTCTCAAAGGCATCGCGCTAACAATATCACAAGGCTGCAAGACGATGGGGTGAGCGAAATGGCGAGCGCCTTTAAACATCGCATCAAAAGCTACAGAATTGACAGCACGGAGTCTGCCGATATTCCCACATTTTTGGGAAATGTGAAAGCGAAGGTGTCTAAGCTAATGGGGTATTTCGTCGCCGAAATGATAATTTTTAAGTTTCAAATGGAACTGTTTGGCGTTTTTATTAAACCGCAAATAGCAGCAGCAGAAGCGGCCGCAGCCGACGACGGTGATGACGACCCTGACGAAACTGCGCAACATCGGCATTTTGGCGAAATAAAACCTTTAACACCAAATACGTTATTATTGACGGCGGCACTAATTTGAGCGAAGTTTACGACACGCTAGGAAGTAAAATTCAAAAGAAAGCGGACGAGATGGCAGAGAAGGACAGCGGTTGGAGTTTAGCGCGCGTTTCGCACCTTGAAGTAAATATCAACAAGTTTTCGCCGCTAGGCGGCGCTTCCTACATCGACCTACCGCCCGATATCAAGAAAAAGAAGGCTTGTATTAATGTAAAAAATAGGGACAATGCTTGCTTCGCATGGAGCATAGTTGCAGGGCTCGTACCGCCGGAAGATCACGCCGATCGCCCTACGCCCTACCCTCATTATGGGGACGTATTGAAGTTAGAAGGGATAACATTCCCAGTGAAATGAAAAGACATTCCTCGCGTTGAAAACCAAAATAATTTAAGCATAAATATATACGGTTTGGAATACGATACCGCTACTAAGGAGCACATTGTGGTAGGGCCACTTTTTTTTACTAAGTTAGAGCGAGATGTGCATGTCAATTTGTTGCTATATGAGAAAGACGATGGTGTTGGTTCCGCACATTATGTATTAGTTAAGAGCATGTCTAGGTTGGTTTCATCGCAACGCTCCAACGGACAAAAGGGCATATATTTATGCAACGGCTGTTTAACTTTTTTTCTGGCCAAGGAACGGCTTGACATCCATCGCCAGTTCGATTGCAACAGGATATGCACGATTTTACCCACCACATGCTTAAAGACAAATAATTTAGGCGCCTTGGTCCCCGAAAATTTGCTGTTTTACCAATTTAAAAAAAAATTGAGCGTGCCTTTTGTAGTTTATGCCGATTTTGAATGTATGCTGCAGCCTATTCAGTCGTGCGCGCCCAATCCCGCCGCCTCTTATACTCGAAGCACTCATGCGCATATTCCCTACAGCTTCGCGTTTCAAATTGTGTGTTCGTTTAACGCGCAATTTAATAGATTTGAAACGTACACCGGTCCAGATTGCGCGGAGGTATTCGTAACAAGACTTTCGGAAATAGTCCGGCAACTGTATGCCGCGCATTTTAAGAAAATCGTTCCCATGACGCGCCTAACGCAAATCGAGCGCACCCATTTTAATGAAAGCTCGACTTGTCACATTTGCGAAAAGTCGATTGGCAACGGCGACGACGGCAATGGAAAGGTCCGCGACCATTGCAACTTCTCCGGCTCCTACAGAGGCCCCGCCCACAATAGCTGCAACTTAAACTATCAAGTGCGCAGATTTATTCCGATTTTTTTCCACAATCTTTCGGGCTACGACGCGCACCTTTTTATTAAGCAACTAGCTGCGGACGGCGGGAAAATTGATGTAATTCCCCAAAACAAGGAGAATTACATTAGTTTTACAAAATACATAATAGTAGATCAGAGAACAACTAAAGATTCAATTTCTAATATATATTTTCAGATGAGATTTTTAGATTCGTTTCGCTTCATGACCTCCTCCTTAGACGCATTAGCGGCCAATTTAAAAACTGAAGATTTTATCAATGTAAAAAAAAGCGTTTCCCGACCCGGAACATTTTCTATTGACGAAACGAAAGAGCATATTCCCGTATCAGTATGTCGATTCTTTGGCGCGGTTGGAAGAAACGCAACTACCTTCTCGCGACGACTTTTTTAATTCGCTAACTAACACCGCAATAACGGCGCCAGAATACGCGCACGCAAAAACCGTTTGGGACGCGTTCGGTTGCGAAAAACTTTTGCAGTACTCTGATTTGTATTTAAAAGTGGACGTTTTGTTGCTGGCCGATGTTTTTGAAAAATTTCGCAAAGTTTCACTCGACACGTACCAGCTGGACCCTTGCAATTATTTTTCATCTCCCGGTCTATCTTGGGACGCCATGCTAAAATATACCGGAATAGAATTGGAGCTACTAACCGGCATGGATATGTGTCAATTTATCAAAAATTCTATTCGCGGCGGTATCTCGCAATGCTCCCGCCGCTATGCGAAGGCAAACAATTCGTACTTGGCGTCCTACGACCGCAATTCGCCAACCACCTATCTGACATATTTGGACGCGAACAATCTATACGCTTGGGCAATGTCGAACCACATGCCGGTTTCGCATTTTAGATGGCTGTCGAGAGCCGAAACGAACGCGTTGTGCGTGGAGCGCGTGGCCGATACGTCGGATGTGGGCTATATTTTTGAAGTTGACATAGAGTATCCGCAAGAATTGCACGATCTCCACAATGATTTGCCCTTTTTAGCGGAGAATCTTGTTCCGCCTAACTCAAAATTTAAAGATAAAAAATTACTTCTGACTTTAGGCAACAAGCAAAAATATGCGATCCATTATAGAGATCTGAAGCAATTTACGTCGCAACTAAATTTTAAGTCAATATCCATATTTACCGAGAATTTTGTGGCAATTCAGACGCAAAAACTAAAAATTGTCTATGATAAGCCAATATACTTGGGTTTCTGCCTTCTAGAACTCTCCAAATTACTAATTTATGACTTTTATTATGGCTTTTTAAAACGGCAATATGGGGAAAGGGTTGATCTATGCTATACGGACACCGATAGTTTGATCCTACTAACTCAAACGGAAAATGTATATGCCGATATGAAATTGCACATCGATAAGTTCGACACGTCCAATTACAGCGCTAATAACGCGTTTAACATTCCGCTAATTAATAAGGGCATTTTGGGACTGATGAAAGACGAAAATTGTGGTAAAGTAATGCGCGAATTTGTCGGTTTACGCTCGAAGATGTATGCATTTACTGTCGAGGGGGGAAAGTAAGGATGAAAAGAAAGCAAAAGGTATCAAGCAGTATGTTGTTAAGAAAGAAATTAATTTCGATGATTACAAGCGATGTCTATTTGAAAATTGCACTCTATACAAACAGCAGAATTCATTTCGATCGATAAAACATGACATTTTCACTCAAAATCAAAATAAACTGGCCCTCTCTGCGCGCGATGATAAGCGATTTATTTGCGACGATTCAATAAGGACGCTTGCCTGGGGACATTATACGCTCTAGAAAATTTTGCATTTTACGTATTATTAAGTAATTATAAGAGTATTTTTAGTTGCCTTGTGTTGGCCGTTACGTTAAGATGTGTAGCAGTAGTGATAATTATTTTATTGTTGAACTAGACGTGTTCAGTAGCGTCAAGAGCACATATGCCGAACATCTAAAGAAGTGCATAAACTCGAACGATATTGACGGGGCGAAATATATCTTAAGTAAAATTCAAGTGCCGGAAGAGCTGCTCACCTACGGACGTTTATTCAATACGCCAGTTGATATAATAGAGGCGCTTTTTGAGTCGAAACTTCTAACTGATACATTTGTGAAGTGCGCTTTAGAGCTACTTTTAGAAGGAACGGACAATAGTAATAATAGTAATTCTAGCGTTATTGAACTGGATGCGGATTATCTTTCTTCGATAGTCGAAAAGACTGAAAAGATACATTGCATTCGCCAATTGGATAAAAACTATCGAAAATGTTTGCTTTTTACGCTGTTGAGTGGCGACGAAAAGAAAAAAAGATGTAACGTCGCTCTCAATCAACAATGTCATTAACAATTACAAAATGTGCGCTATTATTTCGAAAAAAATCTGATGTGGCCAGGCACATGACTTTATCATACAATATATAAAATTAATAGTTTAGCTGCATGAGAATCTATTTGACTGAGATAAATCGTGTCTGCATTAAAATTAAACTAGTAAGCCAGGATTTGACAGATATTTTGATAGTCAATAGTATCAATCGAAGGTATTGTCAAAGCATTAGCATTTGACACTACCTACTGTCATCAGAATAATAGTTGTTTATCTCACAAGTGCCGAAAGTACGGAATAGCACAACGAGCGGTGATGCGGCGCGCCACCGATGGCGGAGCGTCGTCGTCGCATGTGAGCGAGTCGCGCTATGTAGTTTTCGGCAGGAGTGACATCAACGTTTTTTGTATTGCTTTTTGAGAAATACGTATTTAAAAAATCAAAAATGGTTATATTTCGGTATAGAAAATGTTAGGTTGATACCACTTCTACGAAATGTCAAGTTTAAAAAGCTAATTCAAATTCTGACAGATTTATAGTCGAGGGTTCTCCGAGTGTGACAGCGTGGTGACAGCCATAGACATTTCTGTGGTGACAGCTCAAAAAAAATATTTGTCAAAATCCTGGCTACTATGTAGCATATCAATGCAGATGCGACCGATCTCGATCAAATAGAATTTGCTCTTGCAGCTAAACTATTAATTTTACCAAAAAATGTCATTGGCATAAATTATTCAAAATTTCCTCTGCTTTAATTTATTATTTAACTATTTTGACGAAATTACAGAAATGGCGGCTCATTTCTAAAATCCTTGAAAAAGGCTTAGAATAAACTACCAGTTCCTTTGGACCCTTTTGAACCAAAAGCTTTTCAGCTCTAAGTTTGGTCATAAAACTTCTAAATATGAACTTTCGTCCCGATACCTTTAGTAGTTTCTCCGGAATCGTCTCCACAAAAATCGAGTACACACATACGCACACACACACACACACACACACACACACATACACACACACACACACACACACACACACAGACATTTTTTTGTACCTTGGTCAAAAATGTTCAGGGGACCCAAAAAGACCTATTTCCGGTAAAATCTCAATTTTTTTTTTCGGCATGATTACAATACTTTACCATACTGCGTATGATAAAGTAAAAATGTATGCGACGCTTTGTATAATGCGGACAACAACTTTGTAACAACATTACTGAACGCTATTGGCCTTAAGAATGGTTGGCAGTTTCGTTTCGAGCCGACGACACGCCAGTCGCACAAGGACATTCGGAAATGGCTGACGGATAATGTGCAAAGAGGGCTCAAAGGACATAATGTCGGTTGGCAGACGGGGCCCGATACGGGCGTTTGGCCCTCTAGCAATCTTCAAGATTACATCGATACCCTAAAAATTATAAACCATCACACCACTCTAAATTTGTAACTTTTGGTTTTTTGCGCAAATAAATTTTTTTAGTTCGATGACTCGTTTTATTAATTTAGCAATAAGAAAGAAAAAAAAAAACGATAAGAGATTCACCAAAATAAGTCATTTATTCAGCATAATACATAGTTTTTCTGATATTTAACATTTATAAAAAAAATCACACCTCGATGCCGACGGCGAAGGCGGAGGCGGCGGCGGCGGCGGCGGCAACGACGGCAACGACGGCGATGACCACGCTTGCAGCCAATCTCGAAGAAGGTGAGCATTTTGATGGGCGCATTGCAGACTGTTGATGGCGTGTTTGTTGCAGTGATACTTCGCGCCCACGCCATCAGCTCTCGCTCCCGCCCCTATCGCTGCTTGAAGTTTTAGCGCCGATAGACCGGGGCAGCCCATGTTCTCGACATTGAGAACGCTAATATTGGGCAGCACTTCTTCTAACCATCTTTTCTTTTGTAGGCCCTTAACGAGAATTTGCGAGCCTTCATCAACTCCTGACGCCCGCAACAGTGCGCATAAATTGGCGTAAGGCGATTCTTCTTCTTCTGCTTCGTCTACCGTTGCCGCTTGGGCTTCTTGTGCTGCCGCTGCTGCTGCTGGTGGTGCCACTTGTTGTTGTTGATGATGCCAACGACGAGACGTGTTGTATTGGCGGTAGTTGTTGTTGTTGCAGGCAAAACTATCGGCTTGCTTTTGCCACGCGAGTCCGTGTATTTGCGTCGTTATGAAGCGCACATGTCGCTGTAGACTTTCTTCCAAATGGGCGAATTTTATGGGTAATTTAAAAAATTTGTGTAATTCACTATGGCCGGAATAAAGGTGGATTAGGGACAATTCTTTGCAAATGAATTCGCTATCTTTCAGTTGGAAGCCTTGCACGTCGACGATCCAAGTGTTCATCATGATGTCCTACAGCGATCTGACCGCGCCCGTTAACGGCGTATACTTTAAAATGCGATCGTGGAGCAGAAGGCAATAGAGGGCCGTTTTGTCGGGTATATCTTCGCTCGTTTCGAATTCTAGCCGAACGTCTACGGCGCCCGTAGTCACACCTTCATTCTGTCGCGAACAATCGATTACCACCAGCGTGTGCTCGGAGAAGAACATGTCGGGCGTCAGAAGCGGCTCGCTGCGTCGATTATAGTACGACGCTTGGAATTTCGCATACATCTCGTAGAGAATTGCAAACTGCCTATGTTTGAAGTTGACGTTCAGGGACTCGTAGGGGAACTGCTCGCTGTTGAGAAATAGTTTCACATTTAACAAATTACAATGGTCGAACAGGGTCATATTTTTATTTTGTTGATTTTTTCGATCGGTATGAAAACCTAGAATCGCGTAGCGCGGTTTCTCCAATTGCGAACTCGACTTGATCGCCCACGTATGTTGTCTGGCCTTCGGCAGTAGCGGATAGTCGAACAGATTCCAGCTGCGAAACGCCACGTCCAATTCGCGGCCGCTCGAAATGGTATTCAACAGATGGATGCGCTCCAAATCGCCGACCGTTATGTGCGGCACTCTCAACACTATCTTACTTATGGTGACCGTTAGCGTTTCGGTCGTGTCGCTGCTGAAGATCGCGTTCAAGTCGGCGTTACTACGTAAAAGAACGAGCTCTTGACGTATGTTGAGCATCACGCTCGAATGGTCTTCGGCAAAACCGAGCAAATACTTTAACGGCAAGCACACGTTAAAAAAACCGGTGGTCGGATCGACTCCTTCGTACACGTTCAGCTTATGGCCGGCCAGCGTGGCCACTTCCATTTCGTTTTTTATGAACGACACGAGCGATTTGAGCGTGGTCGCTACGCCGGGGTTTCGCACGCGATCGACAACGACGCCGCCCATCTCGAAGCGAATCTCCTCGAATAGATGCGCGAAACCATTATTAATTATTTTAGCGGAGGGCGATACTTTGCCGTCGGTCTTCAGCAGCTTGCCCTCTATGTAAATGCAACTGCGACTCGGCAGGGTGAGTACGTCGAGTTGTTGAATCGGAATTCGCACCTCGTCATTATTCGCGTACGAATTTGTCGTATAGGGATGATGGCTGTGGATTTCCGACTTTGTGATGGAATTGTCAAATTCGACTTTTCCCGTTACGTTTAAAATATCCATTAGTAGTCGTTCTGCCGGCCTGCTGGTCGCGCAATTTGAATCCCAATGCTTGCAAGAAACGGCGATTTTCAGGTGTTAGCCGTTCAACAGTTGATGGCGAAGTAAGGGCTTTTAGCGCAGGTTTCGAATTTATAAAGTGATTTTGCCGCCGTAGTGCGCTAGTGGACTCGTCGCCGCCGTCGTAATTCCTCGAATTAAAGTTAAGACCCATTAGACTTAACTACTACCGCTGCTGCGTTGCTCTCGCAGATGAAGTCTTATCGTCACGACCTCCTCTCTGAAATTGATCAAATTATCATCTTGATCCACTATTTTAAGGCCAATATTGTCAATATTTTTGGTATTTAGCGGCATGTAGATGACATTTTGCGGCGTCTCGATGATTTTGTAGCCGGGCGGTACGGACGGGAAAAACTCGTGTATCGTATGAGCGGATTTGTCATTCATGTACGCACCGTGTATTACATTACATTCGATTTTAATCGTATTAATTCGCAGAATATCCACTACGTGTTCGGATTCGTACGGCGAGTCCGACGCCTTTAACACTTTTGTTTTATCAAAACCAAAAAGAGACCCTATGGAGTTTTTTACATTCCAGTCCACATCTCGATCGCAATCGACGACACATTTTAAGGTATTGTTGTTTGCGCGTATACTAAATTTTACGCCCGATTTCGCCTTCGACTTCTGCCGCTCTTTGGCAAGCTGCGCATTAATTTCTGCGTCGATGTCGGCAAGCTCGTACGAACCAACCGGTATTGTGATTAATAGCCCGTCAATTTTCAGCGCATTGTTATTTCGGTCGACATTGGGAATTGCATTATAAGTCTCGAAGTTTACCAAGCCCATTTCGTAGTTACCGTCGCCGCGCAACTCAACGGGCGGATTATAGAATGCCCGTAGAGTGGAATCTCTAGCGCTGAGCGTAAACGTTTGGGTCGTCATCATTGCGCGCGTTTCGGCTGCCGTATGAGCTATCTAGCCGTTTCGCAGGAAATTTAACACACAACGCGCCGCAATTGGTGCTGCCGTAAGACTGATACGGTTTGTGGTTATACTTTATGATTACGTCATTTCCGGCACTCTTAAAATACTTTACTATTTCCTTGCTCGGTCGTAAATTCCCAAAACTATCAAAGTAAACAACAATATTCCCCTTTTTAATGTAGGCCACCCAATGCGTGCCCGGGCCATTGGTGCCATCTAAATTGATTATGCCTCGCTCGTTTCTCTTGCTAATGCGTTCGGGTAAAGAGTCACGCATGAAGACGCCGCGAAAGGCGGGAATTCCTCGAGCATACCGTTCTAAATCGATGTTCGTCAATGCAGCCGTCGAGACGGCCTTCTTTTTTTTTCTTCTTAATCCGCCCCCTTGCTGGTATGGTTTCAGATGTAAGCCCTTTCCCGCGACCGCGATTGCTTCCATCGCCCTATTATGACGCGCTCGCTCCCGAAGTTGTTGTGACGATGCTTTGCTTTCTTTAACCGCCTTAGCGATGGACGATGCGCCTGTCGCTAAAGCTCCTAAAGCGCTCAAACCCGCAAAAATTGGTATTAGAGGCAAAAAGCCGCCGCGTTTAGGTGTCGGGATAATGCGCTTTTTCTTTCGCCTTGTCGCCGCCGCTGTTGTTGAAAATCTAATTCCCCCGCCGGCGCGACTGCTACGAGCGCCGCGACCGTTGCTAGCCATTTGTTTTTGTTGTTCCTGACTCTTCGACGTTCGAATGGTTAATTAATGATTTTAAAAGCGGACGCCACTTAAAACATCCTTTAGTAGGCAATAGAACCGCCATGAGGCTGGTTAAGCAAAAATGCCGTCTGCACGTGAATAATGCCGATATTGAACAACGAAAACAGCGCGCTAATAAACACGGCCCTCTTTTGCCGGCCAGCATTCGCGCAATAATATGCGGCCCGTCCAACTGCGGCAAGACGAACGTAATGCTCAGCCTGCTTGAAGATCCGAACGGTTTGAGATTTGAAAATGTGTACGTGTACTCCAAGTCGCTCTTTCAGCCGAAATATCAATATTTAAGGGATTTAATGCGACCGTTAGTCGGTTATCACGAGTACTCCGACGACGCCGACATAATTCATCCTTCCGAGGCCAGGCCAAACTCCGTTTTCATTTTCGACGATGTGGCATGCCAGAAACAGTCCGTCATTAGGGACTATTTTAGCATGGGTCGACATAAATCCATAGACAGCTTCTATTTATGCCAAACGTATACGCACATTCCCAAACATCTCATTCGCGACAATGCCAATTTGTTGATTATTTTCCCAATGGATGATCTAAATTTGCGACACATTTTTCAGGATGCCGCAAGCAATTCAGATTTTTCAAGTTTTGCCGACTTTAAAAAAATGTGCGCCTTATGTTGGGCCGATAAGTACAGTTTCCTAGTTATCAGTAAGGACAATGACTTGAACAACGGTCGATATAGAAAAGGTTTTGATTGTTACATAAAGCGACCGTAATGCTGTCTAAAACATCATTAGTGGACGGTCCTCGTAAACGTTCGGACGTTTTGCCTTCTTATTATTATTATTGTTAACTTTGCGCGCAAGCATGAGCTCTAAGGAAATAACCACTCGATTAATACGCGCTAAGAAAAACATTAAACAAAAACTCGCCGCCCTTAAACAAAGCAAATTAAGCTCCGAAGAACAACTTAGGAGTAAATATAAGCCAATAACAGAAACCCTTCAAAATATAATTACTACTAATGCCGCCGCTTCCCCAAAATTAGAACCAAAAGTAGAAATCGAAAAGGGCGATTACGATGGTGAGAAACCGGCAAAAAAGGAGCCATTAGCAGCGCCACAGCAGACGAAGAAGAATAAGAAACAGAGGGGTCGAACATCATTGCCTTTAGAGGAAGACGACGACGACGTATTTCAAATGATTACGCCAAATGTTGGGCGAGCGGGAGAAGAAGAAGAAGAAACGTTCGAAGCGTATATCGACCCTGACGAAAGCACAATCACGCCGACTCGTCAACGCGAGATGGAAACAACCGAAGACTCGTTCGTGGAGTATATGGATCAATTCGCCCCCTTACCTAGAGAGTATATTGAGGGATTAATTAGGGATACGAAAAACGTGTACGACCATAGTCGTGTGGGCGTCCGTCATGATCCCGAACTTCATAAATTCTACCTTGGCTCCTCTGAATTACAATTTAGCGGTCAAAGTGATAATATTCTCGTTAACGGGCAGGAGTTTAAAGGAACGCCGGGGCTTTACGAATTAATATTCAAGAAAAATCCCATCAACGATACAAAGGAGGATCAACGGAATTATCGCGAAATGGTATTAATGACAAACGCGGCGCGAGTGAATCACGATCCGAATAAACAAATTGCCGGTAATGCCGGCGACAAATATCGTAAAGTTATCGCTCCACTCATTTACGATCAATCGACGCCCAAAAGTGCACGTCCGAAGGCGGCGGCGGCGGGAAGAGCGAGAGCCAGCACTTGGGCTAGCGGCAGCAGCAGCAGTGCGAGTCAATACGGCGGGCGCGGTCTGATGAGCTACAATAACAAACCGATTGAATACGCGTTCTGGGACGACGCGAATGAACTCATCAGCCGCTTAAGGCTGTTGCTTGCGTCGCAAGATGCCGGAAATGACGGTCACGGGAACGAAATTAATAGCATCGTGGAGGAATTACGCGAAGCGCGAATCATTGTATAAATTCGTAAATTTGAAATTTTGTCTATCACTTTTGCCATGACTCTTGATAAGTTTGGTCGTCATATATCCGCTAGAGCAAAAGAATTAAAATCACAGCCGTCACCATCGGCGGATAAAGAATTATACGCATTCATATGTTTACCTATACGCGGCTCGTATAAATTCGACTATTCGACATTAACATTTAATTACGACTTGGATAACGGATCCGCTACGTATCAATATCCATTGAAGCAAAGAGGCGAAATCCAAAGTGCTACCGTTTTTCCTGTCGACTTAATCACACACATTAATTCATCAAAAAAGGGTATTTCAAAGGACAATTTAAATGGAACTGTTATTCGGAACGGTGATGCAATAACATTTAGCTTAGATAGTGGTATTACATCATCTACCACAAAGTTGACAGGAAGACATCGACCAATTAGTACGCATTTGTACGTGGATATACTCGTTAAATATAGAATATGAGCGACCTTAAGCAACAAGTGGTCGACGAACTGCACAAACCGGCCCGAAAGACCTTCAAACGTAGGCGCGTAATCGTGAAAGGACTAGATGATTTATTTCAAGCCGACCTTGTCGAGATGATTCCGTACGCGCGACAAAATCGCAGCAACAAATATATTCTCGTTGTTATCGATGTATTTTCAAAATTTGCATGGGCCGCTCCGACGAAAACAAAGTCATCCAAAGATGTCGCCAACGCGATGAAGAAAATTCTATCCTCGGGACGTCATCCGACAAATTTACAAACCGATATGGGGAGGGCGTTTTACAATCGCGACTTCTCAACGCTAATGAAGCAGCTAAATATCAATCACTACTCAACATATAGTGCGATGAAGGCGTCGGTAGTGGAGCGTTTGAATAGAACATTAAAGGCGATGATGTGGAAGGAGTTCAGCATGCAGGGATCCTATGCGTGGTTGAAATTATTGCCAATTGTTATTTCAAAATATAACAATACGGTTCATTCAACGATTAAGATGAAACCGGTCAACGTTACTCGCGAAAATGAAAAACAATTACTAGAAAGTGTCTATACCCACATCAAAATGAGCAATTTAATTACAAAATTTAAACGAAACGACTACGTACGAATTTCAAAATATCGCAGCCTATTTGCAAAGGGCTACATGCCGAGCTGGAGTAACGAAGTCTTTATTGTTGATAAGATACAGTACACCAATCCCACAACTTACCTATTGCGGGACGCCGGCGGCGAGCCGATTTTAGGGTCATTTTACGAACAGGAATTGCAGAAAGCAAAGTATCCAGACGTGCAACTCGTGGAGAAAATCCTCAGAAAGAAGGGGAATAGATTGTACGTCAAGTGGTTGGGCCTCGACGAGAGAAGTTGGATTTCTAAAGCCGATCTCGTATAAAAATCTAAGAAACGCATGATTTTGCCCATTATAATGCCGCTGCTAGTCAAGAATGCCATCTACGGAAGAAGCTTTGTTAATTCGCTCATCGATAAGTTGCCCGTGGAGCTTCACATGCCCGGCGGCTACCAATTCTGCGGACCCGGCACCAAACTTCACGAGAGACTTTCGCGCGGCGACCGCGGAATCAACGGGCTCGATATTGCCTGCAAAAGCCACGATTTGGCGTACCATCAACACAAGGAACTGAGCAAGAGACATGCGGCCCGGCCGATAAAATTCTGGAGGAAGCGGCTTGGGCGCGCGTTAAGCATCCCTCGGCATCGGCCGGCGAAAAGATTAGCGCCTGGCTGGTAACATCTGCCATGAAGGCTAAGCGCAAATTGGGATTAGGCATGCGACAACACCAAAGGCGGCGACGGCGCAAAATCAACAAGAAAATATTCAAATAAAATGTACACCATTTTTTATTATGCGTTTATATTCAATAAATATGTTTAAACACGCAGCCTTGTGTATTTCAAAGACGGCAGACCGTTGCCCACTCCCCGCGGGGCGGCCGCGCTGCGATCGGCCAATTCCGTCGTCGGTCGCGCGCGCTCGGCGGCGGCGGTGCCGTATCATTCGAATTAGAAGCGATCATAGCAAGGAGACCGCGTGGCCGCGAGGATTAGCGCGATAATAAATAATAAATAACGGCAGTAACGAGTGCGGGGTGTCTCGTTTTTAACGATATTTTTTAGCCGACAACGTTTTACAAGCCCTTTTTATCATTTTTGTAAAACATTTTATCGTTTTTTATCGTCGTTTGTTCTTATAATTTACCCGCCAAGCTGTTAACTCACTGGCGGGTAAAACGTTCTTTGTTCCTTTTTATTTGTTAACTTCGGATAAGCGCCCACGGCGCAAGGCACCGTATTTTAAATTGTTATTCGAAAATATGTTTGTTCATGTTGTTTTTAATGATATTTAATAAAACTTTGTTAATGCTTAATGCTTAATGCGCTCGACTTGCATTCGCGGCGGCGCGTGTTCGAGCCGTCGCGCGGGCCCGGGTCACTTTTAAAAAACCTACATCCATACAAATTCAAATTTAATACATGACGCCGCCGACAGGTGGCGCGCACGACGACAGGTTGTACCGAAACTTCTACACCAAATATTGCTGGCGTAGAATCGGATTATATTAACTACTCAGTAATACATCCCAATAGATGAAATATTGCCTTAGAGATATTATTATAATTTTAACAATATTAATGTGTTACATATACATACTATCATATATCTGTGACAACTAAATATTTGTTAAGTGAACCTGGGACCCTATTCTCGTCATCTTTGTGAAGCGAATGACTCTTTCCGAATGTGTTCGAATTATTAGGAGAGTCGGAGTGGGGATACCACGTATTTAGGAGCACGTTATCGGCAAGTCTTTTCGAATGTGTTCGAATTGTGACGAGCTTCCTTGTTCTGCCGATGCCCGATAGAGCGCGTGACGTGTTTATTATTGTTCTTAGCAGCAGTTTGACAAAACTAACCTATAAATTTTTGGTTATGCTTTGCATGCTATATTACGGCGCTTGAAGCATAATCAACTTGTTTGGATTAAATATACAAGCAAAAACTTGAAGAATCACTTGGGGCTACCCACACTTTGTAAGTATCTCACAACTACACGTTATTTATTATTAAATTTGCAGTAAAATGGACGAGCTCCCGCAAATTCAGCTTATCGAAGAGCGTGAAGCCGCAAATAGGCGACAAATTGATAGGAATGACGTAGCTACATCTCTTGAAGTGCTCGCAGATACCCAATTTGTTCGAATGTTCCGATTAAGCAAGGAATTGTTTTGGAATCTTGTCGAACTGTTGCGAGCTTGCGACCATTCTGACGGTCACAAAACAGCCACAAAACTTTGACATAAGAAAATTTTTTAATTTCGAATGTGGGGGGCTGAGGTCATGGACCCGCAGGAATGACTATCGCAATGTATACAAAATGGAGAACGACCAGCCTAACTGCGGTGCGCTGTACTCTGCGCAGTATGGAACACCACAAATACAACACAAGACGGTGGTATTCTACGTATCATACGTATTCTACATTTTTGGTATGTTTTTTTAAGCTTTTAAGTTTTCGACGTCGTTTACTACGCGTAATGTAGAAAACAGTTTTCTACGCGTATTTACTCAACCCTGATTTTAAATCACTTGTCTCCTTTACATACATATTCTTAAGCTTCCTAAACATGTCACATGAAGATGTACAGTCTAAAAGGTGAATTAATAGTATATTATTTGACGAGCACATAATTAACGATATAAAGCGGGAGTATAAAGTTTACACGCGAGCCGTAAGCGAGCGTGTAATCATGCGAGCGATTTATATCCGTTATGTGCGAGTCAAATACGACCCTTTATCTACGAGTCATAAATTCCATTTTCAGCAAAATATTTTAAATTTATTTGTCAATGATGGCGAGGCGAACTATCAAATAACTGTCATCCACGTAGGTTTTGACAGACTTTGACACTAGCGTTGTATAATGATGACAATTCATTCAAATAATGAGGTCTATAATTGAAATTATAATTTTCACTTCCTTTTAAGACATCCATATTAATTGTGCTTGTGCCATTATTAGATACTTACTTCCCTTTTTTGACAATTCTTAAGTTTTACGACAGTTGGCTTTTAATTGTTTTTAATTTGAGTTTTTATTTGGTTTTTGTCATTTACCTTTTTTTTATTTATTGGCTTTTTATTAGAACCTATTGCACCTGTTCTTTGGTCCGTTTTTACAATACGCGTCCAGCAGTCTTCCAGGGGGTATATCTTGCCGTCTCTCGACCGCCTGGGCGCACGCTTCGTGATTTCGCTATCGAATTGGCATCTTTGACGCTGTAGACCGGTGCGTAATCGTGTCCTCCGTTCATTGTTTGTTTTTACGAAGCGCATAGCGTGGTGCGTATAGCAAGTGGTATACAAGTGGTATTGAGATATTCGCTTGTTTTGCAGTGCCCCGACAATATTTTCCCATCGCATAGAATAGAAAGCATTTTTTACATCTATGGTTACCAATAAACAGTATCTTCTCTTCCCTCTGCTATATTTGTCGCATTCTCGATTGTATCTTAGTAATTGGTCAATCGCGTCGGTGGTGGATCTTCCCTTCCTGAAGCCGAATTGGTGGGGTGAGACTTTTCCGTCTTCCAGCTCGTCGACAAGGCGGTTTCTTATTACCATTTCGTAAGCTTTCGCCCAGGTGTTAACTAGGCATATGGGCCTGTACGCTGTTTCTTCTGTGCCCTTTTTTGGCTTCTCGATGAGGACAAGTTTGGCGGTATTCCATTGTGCTGGGTAGATTCCTCCCTTAATCATATCATCAAACAGTTGCCTGAAGATTTCGGGTTTGGCCTTCGGCATTAGCTTAACTATGTCCGCCGGGACTCCGTCCGGGCCAGCCGCCTTTCCCGTTTTGAGGTCTTTTGTCACCCTGTCAATCTCCTCCTTTGTTACTTTTTTGTGTTCGGTACTTACTTGCCTGTTGTCTGTTCTTTCCCATGTAATTTCAGGGCCCGTTGGAAATAGTTCTTCAATGGTTTTAGCAGCTTGTTGCTCTGTTAGCTTCACTATCAGGTGAGCTTTTAGTCTTTTGCAGATTATTTGGTATGCGTCCCCCCACATATTGTCGTTAAGGTCGTTTAGTAGCTTCGTCCAAGCATCCTTTTTTGCCTTTTTTTATAGCATTGTTGAGCGCTCTTCTGCTGTCTTTGTGTAGCTCATTACTGTTGTGCATTGCCTTCTTCTCCTATTACATTCTCTCCGTTTTTCTTCTATTTCATCATTCCACCAGTATATGCTCAGTTTTTTGTCTTGGTGTACCTCTTTTTCCCGAAAACCTTGTTACTTATGTCTTTGGTAACGTTGTCTAGCTTTTGGGGTGTTAGTCTTCGGATACCTCGGAGGTTCACGTTTATGATATGTGGTGCCTAATTAAGTTTTCCTGTGTTTATTATCCATCTCTTCTCTGACCCTTCGCTTTGTTCGTTCGTTATGTTGCTTATGGTGATTTTTATATCTTTGTGATCGCTAAGGTTTTCTTCCGTCATAGCCTTCCATTCGAATTCGGTGTCACTGAATTTGTTACTTGCTAGGGCAAGATCCAAGATGGATGATTGCTGTCTTCGCAGCCACGTGGGTATTCCGGGGGTGTTAATAATAATAATAATAATAATAATAATAAATAGCCTTTATTAACCTCAAACGAAACAAAAATATACATAGCACAAATGAACATGTTATGATGATGAGGTTAATAGGTGTGGGTTCAGGATGTTAATCCTGCTCTTCCACCCAGACCTAACAGACCCAGCAGAAAAAAACCATAGAAGCGAGTAATAAAATACACACGCCTAATACAAAAATTAAACACAAAAAATATACGATTATCAAATCTCGAAAATAGCCGCGAACGGAGAATGATGGCTCAACCACGCGCACCCAACACCCCCTATCCCAAGGCACCAACCTGCTCAGACATCAGAATAGCTCTACAACGAGACACCAAACGAACTATCCCACCAGACCACACGTCCACCGGCATGGCGTTCCATGTCCGCGCAAAAACGTATCGAAAGGACCGCGCCCGAACCGCCGACCTGCAAAGAGGTGTCTCCATAGTTGCTGGATGTCTAAGGTTAAGGTGGTGGACATCAGTTCTAAACCTAATCTTGCAGTGCAAGTACTGGGGTGTCTTACCGTTGACAACGTTGAACAGCAACCTGCAGCGGTGTAAGTGCCGCCTATTTTTCATGTTTAGCCATCCACATTCCACCATTACCGCGGACACATGCGACCGCCTTGGCATGCCATACACAAACATGAATGCATTCTGCACCCTCTGTATGCGACCAGCGTCCACAGAACGCAAACACTGGTCATAAACAGTATCACAAAAATTAAAGTGTGACAACACCAGTGCATCACTCAACATACGCCTTGTTTCCAGTGTAAGCATATCACGAAAACCATACAGAGCACGAAGACTAAAAAAAGCGGTCCGGATCTTCCTGTTAACATGACAGTCAAACCGCAGCTCACGATCAAGATATAAACCCAAGTCTCTAGCTTCGTTTACAAATGGAATCACCTGGCCACCAATCTGCAGATCAAGTAACTGCTCAACCGATCCGCGCGCCTCCACCCGACCGAAGAGCATAGCACAGGACTTCCCGGGATTCACCGCCAGTGAGTGACTCACCGAAGCATGAGATATGCGCCGCAGATCAGCATTAACATCACGGCAAGCTCCATCCACAGCGTCGGGGGAAAATGAATAGTATAGCTGGCAATCATCTGCATAGAAATGATGCCGGCAGCGGGCAATAGAGTTCCCTAAAAACATACTGTACAAAACATAGAGAAGAGGGCCGCAAATACTTCCCTGAGCAACACCTGAGCAAAGATGACGAGGGCCGGAGGTGACACCAGCAACCCTAACAGATTGCACACGATCCCTCAGGTACTCAGAGAAAAATGCAATCGCACCCGCATCAAGTCCAACGTATCCCAGAATGGCCAGCAAAAGCTGGTGGTTAACGGTGTCAAATGCTCTTGAAAAGTCTAGAAGCACCAAAACGGTCAACTCCCCGCGATCGGTTGCAGTGAGAATATCATCGACCAAATCAAGCATAACTGTCTCACAACCATGTGAAGCCCTGAACCCCGACTGCCTACTCGGAAACACATCGTAGACACGCAGATACTCCCTCAATTGCCAATCCACAATCCTCTCCAGAACCTTAGACAATGCCGGCAGTACGCTAATATGACGCAGGTTCTCAGGACCCGTAGGATCAGCGACTTTGGGCAATGGAGACACAATAGCCTCCCTCCACATTGCTGGAAAAACGCAATCTGCCAGACAAGAGTTCACAATATGGACAATAATGGGGAGAACAGTGGGACAACACAACTTGATAAAATGCATGCCGATACCATCTACCCGTCGCAGAAGAACGAATACTGCGAATCGCCCGGTCCACCTCATCATCTGTTGCTGGACGAAAACTGAAACGTTGTGGGTCTCCGCGGAGCGTCTGCGACGAGTAAAAGTCCAGCAGGTTAGCATCAGCGGCAACAGCGGAAACGGAATCAACAAAATAATCATTCAGCATATCAGGATTTGATAAAGACGAGGGAAGCGCAGCAGTGCGACCATGGCCACGCAAACGGTTAAATGTACTCCAGATACCGCGTGAGTCGCAATTGGCAAACCGAGAACTGTAAAACGCCCTCTTCTCACGCTGAATCGCGGAATTGACAGCATTACGGAGCTGAACGTAATATTCCCTATCGGCCAGCCTCTTTGTTTTGTTGAACCTTTTAAGGGCGTTATTTCGCAACGACATAAACTCACGCAAAGTAGGAGTCAGCCATGGAGAACGCGGCCTAGTAATCTTAACCTCTCAGGCACATGACGGTCGAACAACTGGAGCAGCATGGAAGTAAACAACATTCTCATCAATATCATTGACGTATACAACATCAACCCAAGAAAGACACGCAAGATCCTCCATAAATGCCTCCGAATCGAAGTCTGAGTAATCCCTGAAAACCTTGATGAATGGGTAGATCGACTCAGAAGCAAGAAGAAAACCGCAACGCACCAGGCTATGATCAAAAGTCCCTCCAGCGTCAACGACATCACTCTCACAGATCCCAGCGCAGAAAGTCGTGACAATAACGTCAATAAGAGTGGCGGAAGCATCCGTGACACGAGTCGGAGAGTCTATAACCTGCCGCAAGCTATAAGCATCCAGAAGGGACGTCAAAGCACGAGATTCCGGCAGAGCAGGCCTCAACAGATCAATATTAAAGTCACCCAAAAGAAACATGTCATCACAAGTTGGCAAAATTTCGGTAATTGTATCCTCTAAAACATTTAAAAACATATTGTAATTCTGTGAAGGTGGACGATAAATGGAACCAAATGCAATCCGTCTTGAATTTATATATAATAGTACCCACACCTGTTCTATTTCTCCACCCGTCCTCATCAGTTCAAATCTATAGCCGTCCCGAAAATATAGTCCAACTCCCCCCCCCCCGCGGCCCTCCCTGTCACGGCGCACCAACCGATAACCCTCGACACCAACGAGCCCGTCAGGCAAATCCGGTGACAGCCAGGTCTCCGTAACGGCCATAACCGCATACTCCGAACATCCGAGCAAGCCGACAACGTGTTGAAAATTCTTTAAAAGTGAACGAACATTAAGGTGAGCCACCACAAATCTACCCCGACGAGCCCTTTCCATAATACGCAATACTCAAAAAAGTGACAACAAAAATAAACTATAAATAATAAATTCTACTACAATAAAAGCTGTAGATAATCTTTTCATAATACGCAATACTCAAAAAAGTGACACGAAAAATAAACTAAGTATAAATAATAATAAATGCCACTACAATAAAAAGCTGTAGATAATCAAGAAAAAAAATACAATACTGTTATACCCTGAAGTGATTTCACAAATAATAACAAAAAGTACGCATCAGTCAGAAGAGTGACAAGAAAATAAACAATAAATAATAAATGCTACTTCAATAAATGAAGTAAAATAATCAAGAAAGAATCAGAGTCAATATCACACTGTTATGCACTGAAGTGATATCACAAATAATTAGAAATTACCAAATTAAATAAACAACCAGAAAACAAAATTTGTAAAACACAACAGCAGTTCAGAAAACCAAAATACCACAATGAATGACTAAATCAAGTGAACAAATTCAATCAGGTAAACAAATTCAATTAAGCAAACAAATATAAATGCAGCTATGTATATGTGCACTTCTATGTCCCCAAAGCAATTGTGATTTCAGAATCTTATGAAAACAAAACAAAAATATTCAGAATTTCCTGTCTATAAGTGATATAAAAAATAAAACTAATACTATATTTGGCAACGCAAAGTAATTAATCACCCAAAACTTTATATAACTTAATAAAAGACAATAAATAAAACCTCAAATGACAATTAAATGTATGTAGCGACAACAATAATACGCATATATTCTAAAATTCAACTCCCAATTGCAATCCAACGATATATATATGTAGTAATTAAAGAAGTAAATACAATAAGGTGAAAAAAAAATTAAATTGATGATTATTCTTATTAGAATGATCCAATATTTCAATAATTCAATGTTATCGACTAAACCGAAATGCTATTATACTCTTGGCTGAACTGAACTACTAGCATCGCAATTCATACAGGTATACACTAAAAACTATATTTCATTTTTAAGTTTGTGAGTTTATCTTTGTAAAAACAGTACCATCCACAGTCCACACATTATTCCTACCGTATTGATCCCACAATTGTTTCACCTTCTCCGCTCGCAACCGTGTTAGGTCTTCTTTCACCACAATTCTGGATCCTTTCAAACGCGATTTCGCACGAAACACTTTATCTTTATACTTGTAACTAGTGAACTTTACAATAATTGCACGTGGTAAATCACTTGTCTTCCCAACTCTGTGGCAACGGTCTATATTCGCAGACACCAGGGTGACTCCCATTTTCGTAGACACGAGGTCGAGTAAGAGAGACTCAGTGTCATCTCTGTCCTTTTCCTCAATACCGAAAATTCTAAGGTTTTGACGGCGACCATACTGCTCCAGCTCATCGGTTTTTTTGATGCACAGTTCTTTGGTGGCCCCGTTTTCCGCCTTCAAGCACTCAACTTCCTTATTTAATACGGCAATCTTTTCTTCATATTTATCGATAATGACACTTAGCTGACGCTCAACGACCACCGATATAGCTGACGAAATGCTGTCCAGAAACTCTTTCTTCTGAAATGCCTGAACAATGAGTTCTTCAATTTCTCCGGCTTGAGATCGTGAAATCACCATTTTTTACCGAACAAAAGTCGACCATATCACAGTACACAATCACACTTAATTAACTGAGGACGGTAGAAACTAAAGTTAATAGAATTGGCTGATGCTTCACTGTTATATTGAACTTGTATGAGCCTCAATATACTAGCGTGTACTACTCGTCCACCATGTTGGATCAAACTCTAAATTGAGACCATAGCTGGCTATGACTGAAATAATCAAGATAATAAGATAATAAGATAATAAGATAATAAGATAATAAGATAATAAGATAATAAGATAATAAGATAATAAGATAATAAGATAATAAGATAATAAGATAATAAGATAATAAGATAATAAGATAATAAGATAATAAGATAATAAGATAATAAGATAATAAGATAATAAGATAATAAGATAATAAGATAATAAGATAATAAGATAATAAGATAATAAGATAATAAGATAATAAGATAATAAGATAATAAGATAATAAGATAATAAGATAATAAGATAATAAGATAATAAGATAATAAGATAATAAGATAATAAGATAATAAGATAATAAGATAATAAGATAATAAGATAATAAGATAATAAGATAATAAGATAATAAGATAATAAGATAATAAGATAATAAGATAATAAGATAATAAGATAATAAGATAATAAGATAATAAGATAATAAGATAATAAGATAATAAGATAATAAGATAATAAGATAATAAGATAATAAGATAATAAGATAATAAGATAATAAGATAATAAGATAATAAGATAATAAGATAATAAGATAATAAGATAATAAGATAATAAGATAATAAGATAATAAGATAATAAGATAATAAGATAATAAGATAATAAGATAATAAGATAATAAGATAATAAGATAATAAGATAATAAGATAATAAGATAATAAGATAATAAGATAATAAGATAATAAGATAATAAGATAATAAGATAATAAGATAATAAGATAATAAGATAATAAGATAATAAGATAAGATAATAAGATAATAAGATAATAAGATAATAAGATAATAAGATAATAAGATAATAAGATAATAAGATAATAAGATAATAAGATAATAAGATAATAAGATAATAAGATAATAAGATAATAAGATAATAAGATAATAAGATAATAAGATAATAAGATAATAAGATAATAAGATAATAAGATAATAAGATAATAAGATAATAAGATAATAAGATAATAAGATAATAAGATAATAAGATAATAAGATAATAAGATAATAAGATAATAAGATAATAAGATAATAAGATAATAAGATAATAAGATAATAAGATAATAAGATAATAAGATAATAAGATAATAAGATAATAAGATAATAAGATAATAAGATAATAAGATAATAAGATAATAAGATAATAAGATAATAAGATAATAAGATAATAAGATAATAAGATAATAAGATAATAAGATAATAAGATAATAAGATAATAAGATAATAAGATAATAAGATAATAAGATAATAAGATAATAAGATAATAAGATAATAAGATAATAAGATAATAAGATAATAAGATAATAAGATAATAAGATAATAAGATAATAAGATAATAAGATAATAAGATAATAAGATAATAAGATAATAAGATAATAAGATAATAAGATAATAAGATAATAAGATAATAAGATAATAAGATAATAAGATAATAAGATAATAAGATAATAAGATAATAAGATAATAAGATAATAAGATAATAAGATAATAAGATAATAAGATAATAAGATAATAAGATAATAAGATAATAAGATAATAAGATAATAAGATAATAAGAATCTGATTCTGATTAACACCCCCGAAGTTAGCGTTTATAAAATCCGCCATTATGGCTCCTCTCTCGTTCTCTGTTTGTTCTCCACATACTGGGGCTTTCGCGTTAAAGTCGCCTGCAACTATTATTTTTTTTCTCTTATTTTTTGAATGATTGTCGCTATTTGGTGCAGTGTCGCCCGCAGATGTTCGATGTCCCGGTTGGGTGAACAATAGCATCCTAGAATTATGATTCCCCTCCATTCGCCGTATACGCATTTCTGTCCCTTCTCCGTGTGGGTCGGTCTTTCTGACGCTATTACTCTAATGGTCACGTCTTCTTCCGCACTGTAGAACCATCTGTTTCTATCGATACTGTTTTTGTGAGGTTCCGTGATGATTGCTAGATCTGTTCATGTTCGTTTGTAAGATTTTGGTTTTTTGCTGTTCTTTTGCTGCGCCATGTGTTCTGTTAGACATGTGTTCTGCCTAGTTCTTTTGTTGTTTTTTGTCTCGGTCCTCCGCCGTGTCCATCGCTTGCGTTTCTGTGTCTTGTATTTCAGTTCTGTTGTAACTGATGCTCTCGCTGTCTGTGCGGTGTCCTCTTTTCATTTTCCTCAGCTCGTATCGGTATTTTGGGTACTTCGCCGTTCCCCCGCTGTGCCCCGCCTCCTGGCAATCGGGGTAGTATTGCTCATTTTTGCATGTTTTTGTCAGGTGTCCTTCCCCACATTTGTAGCATTTTCCTGACTTATCCTCTCCCTTACAGTCTTTTGCCATGTGCAATGGCGACCAGCACTTGTGGCATTTATTTAGTTTAATCTTTTCCTCTACCATGCATCTTGCCATTCCTACTCTTATTCATCTATTTTTAAGGATTTTCTCCACATTCTTGTTGTTGGTCTTTAAGGTGGTTGCTAGCATACTTCCTGCGTAGGGGCGGAAGTCGCTTGCCTCGAACTGGATCTTTTCGTCTTTTGTTACTCCTCTTATAGCTATCTCTAGCTCTTGACGGTCCGTTGTTATCGCCATCCCTCGCACTATTATTGTTTTACATTCGTGTAAACCGGTTATTTCTCTGACTTTTTGTTGCATGTTCTGTTCTAGTGTTTTCTGTATTTCCTGCATTGCCTCTCTTTTTTGCGTTGTTATGAGCACTTTTCCATCTCTTGTTTTACGTATACCTTCTATCTGTTCTATTTTCGGCTTTCCTCTCATTTGCTCTTTTATTTATTTCACTATTTCCTCGTACTGTCCGGCCCGGCCCGACATAACCACGACCGGGCGCGGCCCGACAGGCCCGACAGCCTGGTTTGGCCCGGTCCGATCCGAAATGCCGAAAGCCCCACTCGGCCCGAAGCCCGACTCGACCCGAAAGCCCGACTCGGCCCGAAAGCCCGTCTCGGCCCGAAAGCCCGGCTCGGCCCGAAAGCCCGACTCGGCCCGACAGATCGGTTCGGCCCGAAAACCACCCGGGTGTGTGTGGGTTAGATGAAAAACTTTATATTATACTATGCTGTCCTTTTTTAATTGCTGATACAAATAGTATTTTTACTGTGGTCTGTTTTTTAAACAACGAATTGCCGCTGTTGAATCAGAAAAAGTATCTGATATTGGTGATAGTCATAAAATAATGAATTTTTAGGTTGTACATAAGTAGCTATCAAAACTTTCTGTCGTCGGTAGTTATCATTTTGAATTTTAAATTGTCCGCTAATATAATTTACCATTTTGAATTTTGAATTACATGGTAAGTTAATAGTTGAAGGTAACGATTTTATCTTTAGCAGTCATTTACCAAAAAAATAAAATAATTTTCGAAACTTAACATTCCGTGATATAGATAGTTATCAAAAATAATGACTTTTATCTACGACTCGCATATAATAAGTTCATACGTATCTACGACTATATAATCCCCATCATTATATTCTATTCTATTCTATTCTATTCTATACACGCCAATGATTATAATGACACTAGCGTTGTATAATAAAGACGTCCAAATTCGTTCAAATAATTACCTCATTATTTGAACAAACTGTCATCATTATACAACGCTAGTGTCAAAGTCTGTCAAAACCTACGTGGATGACAATTATTTGACAGTTCACCTCGCCATCATTGATAAATTACATTTAAAATATTTTGCTTCAAAGGGAATTTATGAGTCGTAGATTACACGCTCGAATTCTTCTAGCGTTGTCGTCATAGATTTTTCTTCGCGGATGTCTTTTTTAGGTTATATGACAATTTATGTAATTTGACACTGACAGTTCTAGACGGCGGTATGTTTTGATTGAAAGGTTTTATTTCACATATGTTCGATTGGCCAATCAAACGACGTCATTACGTCGTGTGATTGGCTATAACGAATCATGCATTAATAGAAATCGTGCATTAATAGAGTTGTTTAATAAACGATTTTCTATTCACTAAACTGACATAAATAAACGATCGACGGAAAACAATATTAATAACGGTTAATGTCATCAATCGGTCATTATTTTATATATTAATAATATGGTGATATACAGGCGGGATGTAAATTTTAAATAAATCAAAAATTACAGCCACATCCTGGATATGAACCAGGGACCTTTGTGTTTCTAGCACAATGCTCTCCCACCTGAGCTAATGAGGCCTATGAAACACAAAGGTCCCTGGTTCATATCCAGGATGTGGCTGTAATTTTTGATTTATTTAAAATTTACATCCCGCCTGTATATCACCATATATTATATTAACCTATAATATTAATTTGACAAAATATGTCGTTAAACATTTTCATTATTTTATATATTTTTGTAAAACGAAGCCACCATTTTCGGGTCTAAGCTAATATAATATCGCCAAGTCGGCGAACTATCGAGTCAGAGACGGTTTCAAATAGATATTATTAGGGGAAACTTTTTTTTTTTTGCTGAGGGTCTAGCGGCGTTTCTGTGGCGAGCCGTCGTGTCGTACGCGCCGGCGGCATCTTTGTGATGCACCGAGGCGGCGATTTGACAAATGCACCAGCGAGTAAACAGGGGGAAAAGCCCTGACATTACTTTTTAAATGTAGGCAGTTAGGTTTGAGACATAAACCGCCAAACCGTTGCTAATGATTTATTTAAAATGTTTTAACAAGGATACACGGGGTTCAGAACTCGTGCTTGAGACTGATATTCGGTGTGCGCAAATACGATCGCATATCTTATAGACTTAAGGATGTGGGTTGGGTTAATATGGCAAAGAGACGACTTTTGCACGCAGCTTGTCTATACCACAGAATTATAACAAATAAGTCTCCGGTCTGTCTTTATAGAAAAATTTCATTTCGTACTGATGTGCATAATTTGAACTTGCGATAAGGGGTGGTTTTACTCCCCCGCTGCATTCCGCTGAATTGTTTAAAAGATCGTTTACGTACTGTATCGCAAGGATCTATAATCATTTGCCTCCATCTCTACGTTCGCTTGGGTCTGATGCCTTTTGCCGTCAGATGAAACAGAGCCTACTTGAGGTTGAGCTATTGTAGTTGTGTGCGTGCTTGGAGTTATTTGGTTGGGTTTGAAATGTGGTATGTGTGGAACTTTGAATGAGAACTGCAGTTGCAAGTTAATTGTATTATTATTAGGGTTAAGTTGAGCAGGCCATGCGAGAATTGTTTCTTGCATGGACCTGGACTTCGCCTGCTAGAGTTGGATTGTATTATAATTTTGTTTGTTTTGGGTTTATTGTAATAAAGACATTATTATTATTATTATTATATGTATAGCGGTACGGCTTTGTCAGTTTTTGCTAGGATTTTTATTAGAAATGCTTTATCCGCAAGGGTATATAAGAGCATCGGGATTCGGTATGTGCTTATTCATTCTTGTGGAAGTGGCGAAAACATGTACAATGGCAGAACACAGCGAACCATATAATTTAGAGTCCTTAATTACCAAAATTTCAGAAGATTTAAAAGTGATCAATAAATATGGAAAAAGTGATATTTGGAAATATTTTAGTGCCATAGAGTATAAAGGATGTGTAATAGAAAAAAGAGTAGTATGTGATAAGTGCAAGAAGTTATTTCATTATTCTTCAAAATCAGGAACTTCGCACTCGAAACGTCATATAACATTGTGCAGCAATTCTACAACATCAACGGCATCGAATGAACTACAGCCTAAAGTCACACAATTTGTCAAACGCAAAATTAACAAGGAGGACAAGCGGAATCTATGTCGCCAGCCAGTCGAATTTATTTGTAAGGATGTATGACCGTTGAGTATTTTTGAAGGAGAAGGTTTTAAGGTAGGTACCTAAATTTATTTAAGGATAATAACTCAAAATACAATGCATAACTTTTTTCTGAGGTTGCTGATAAAACGTATATCAAACGACAGCGGTGTTCAAGTAGTACACGCCAGAGTTTTACATCAAAAATTTATCAAACGGTTTTGCCGCCGGGCGGAATAATTTGCAATCGCTTATTGATATGGTTCACACTTTTATTAGCTGACGCTCTCGTTTGTTAAATTATCAGTGTAAAACCGAAACAGAATATGGAATATAGAATATGTTTTAACGCAAATTTCCAACGAAATTTATCGCGAAAATTATCGCTATCATTTTTGTCTAACTGCTCCGCGGTGAAACTCATTGTGGTTTAAAACAAATTCTCTTAAGACAAATTCCATATGATGGAATATAACCCTTCACTCACAATATAACCCATCACTTTGTAACTCCTCTTTTACCATATATTACCATTAATCGAGAAAATAGTAAATTCCATGCCTTTACTAATTAATGTCGAGTTAAAAATTACAAATAAATAATTTTTATTAAAAAGTGGATTCTGAAAATAATAAGAATGCAATTTTCACATGCTATCATAACACAGCTTTTCCAGTTAATTAGTAACATAATTGTATATGTTGTTAAATTGGATAAATAATTAACAAACCTGCATTTTCCATTGTAGTTCTTATGATACAATTACGAATGGATGAATTACTTTGTTGATAACTTCACAAAATGAGGTTGTCATAAGCCATAAACAAAATGAGCTTGTCATAAGCCTTAAACAAAATAGTTACTAGTAAATACTATCTTTAAGCAATAACCACTTTACGGTGTGATGCCAATTCCTGTTGCCAGAATTTTTATTGTCTAATAATTATAATAATTGTAATAAAAAATGGGCGTTATATATTTTAAAAACATACATAGCATCAATAAGTAGTATCTACAGCTCTCGAATGGATTTTCAATATTCGTTACTATGCTTAAGCTCATGGTAATTAGAAATTATTATGTACCTATTCATAAATAGCAGATTCCTTGGTCAGCGGTTTGAAATTTCACACATTTTTTTTCTGATTTTGCATCCGAATTAATAAAAATTGGTGCCAAATATGGAACTGTTGCTGTGGATGACATTTTAGCGAGCCATCGTACATTAAAGGATATCTTTCTCGAGGAGGAATTCCGGGAACTACATCACAATGTTTCGCGGGAGGTAAAAGCCTCAATGCATAATGATGTCAATTTTACATCTGATTTTTGGACTGAGTCAAAGAACCAGTATTTATACATCGCTATTACTGCACATTTTTTAAATTATGATTTTGTGTTGAAGACGTATTTAATAGTGTTGAAATTGTTGATGCAAAAAAGACTTCAGAAAATGTTAACCAAAAACAATGAATATTTTGAAAAAGTTTTTTAAATTCTCTGACCAAGAGTTCTAAGAATGGAAAAACAAAGATAATTTTGTTTTCGTTACCGATAACGGCACAAACATGGTAAGTGCATATAAACATTATTCAAGAATATCTTGCGCAGCACATAACTTAAATTTAGTTATAGAAAATTGGTTAAAAAATATTAATAAATATGACTGTATATCAAATTTAATTAATAAATCTAAGGAACTGGTTATGTATTTTAAACGTACAGGATTAAACACAAAATTAGAACACAGATTGAAGCAAAGTGTTCCAACAAAGCATCTACCAGATGCTTTGTTCTATTCTTAATTCGTACGATAATATTGAACAAATACTTAGCTCCGAAAGCAGGCCTGAACGATATTGATCCAGTGTTGTTAAAACAAATTATTGAGATAGTAAAACCTTTTAATGACGCTACTGTAGAACTTAGAGCTTTGACTGCAAACCTAGAATTGCACTAGTATTCCTGTGGTATGTAAAACTATAAAACCATTTTAAGCATGTATGTCAAGATGCCGACGATTTGTCAGTAAAAAAATGTAAAGATATTTTACTACAATATTTGCTCTCCAAATACATAATAAAACCTATACCCTACGTCGGTACGTTTCTAGATCCCAGAATGAGGACATTTAAAAACCTCTTAACAATAGAGAAAGAAAAAGAAACGGTTTATAACCAAATAAAGGATAATATGAAAAAAGTAGAGTTAAATAACGACACATTTTCGTTCGAGACTGAGGATGCCTCGACCAGCATTCACGTCACTGCTCCTATCTCAAATTTGTCTGAATTTTTTGATATTCAAACAGAAGGCCAAATAGAAGTAATAACTACAACCTAGAATTTGAGGATTATATAGACTTAAAACTAGTTGATGCAAATATTGATATCCTTAGATTTTGGAAAAATCACGAAAAAACATTTCCCAGGTTGGCGCAGCTTGCTAAATCGTATTTATCAATACCAGCAACAAGCACTCCTAGCGAGCGATGCTTCTCACTTGCTGGTGATGTGTTGCAAAAGATACGTAGTCAACTCAGACCAGCAGTTGTCTCGAAAATATTATTTATTAAATGTAATTCGCGGTTTAGTAAATAACTACGTATAGTATTATACAGTACTGTTTGTGAAAAAATACTGATGATAAATATTCTCATTTTATATTTTATTTGTTTTATGAATAATTCCTTTTGTGTTATACCTATAATTCTTGTTTGCTATTTATCTCTTTTATTCAGAAATACATTTTCTTTTGTTTTATAAGATCAGTTAGCAAATTAAATAACTGCCGTCAAAGAATGTATTTTATTTACAATAAATCGTGTGCTGTTTAAAGAATACAACTTTATTTGCTATAATAATCAATGGTTTTGTTAATTAAATATTGTCCCTGTTAAAATATGTATTTTTTATGTATAGTCAAAGAATGTATTTTTATTTTTTGTTAGGAATAGATATTATTTTTGAAGTAATTTCTCTAGTTTTTATTTTTAATGTAAACAGCAAAGGTGTTCCTTATTTAATTACATGTAAAAGAAAATAAAACAGCAACATATTTCGTTGTCGATCTCGTGCCGATCAAATATATAATATACTCTGTCCGATCTGAACCCGCCCCTCTCCGGGCCGCGACCATTATAGCTAGTGCAGTATGCACTAAGCTGTGAAGTCGGGACCGCTTCGGTACGATACTACTATATGCGGTCCAGGTCGGCCGCCACCATCCGGCTTTGATTGCAGATTGAGGTATTGAACCCGACCACCAGGCCAGGCCCGCCCAGGCCAGGCCCGACTTCGGGCCCGACCGGACCCTATTCTCGTCATCTTTTTGAAGCGAATGCGTGACTTTTCGAATGGAGTAGGGATATCACCGGTTGCCCGTATCTATGAGCAAGTTTGCTTGTTGCTAAGAACAATAACACACGCGCCACGCCCATACGTTCCCATACGTTTGATTGAAAAGTATGGGCGTGGCGCGTGCATTATTGTTCTTAGCAACAACCTAGATACGAACCAGAGGGCAACCGGTGATATCCCTACTCCATTCGAAAAGTCACGATTCGCTTCAAAAAGATGACGAGAATTGGGAGTTTTCGCTTCGTATAGAAATACTTCAATACACTTAGAAACTTTAGTTTTGGCTTTTAGACAGAATAGTCTACGAAATTTCGTGTAATCGTCTTTCCTGATCAGGGCATACCTCGAGCCACCTATCTTCTTCTCCGACATAGGACCAATTCAATCAGCATTTACCTGTCTACCGCGTTCTGTCGTACAGACTGTACGCGAACCAAAATGTTTCCGGTGCATTTGACGTTTACTTTAAGTCCATATTCTAATAGGAATTTAGCTACTTAACGTTTGGTTTGATGTGCCAGCCTGTCATGCACAACCTGTAACGATTCATTCGCTGAGGCGATATTTACTGAGATCGGATTTGCAACTTTGATTACATCTACGTCCAACACGGTTAGACCATTCGTAATCGCTTTACCACTAACGAGAACTTGGCGTTTTCTTTTTACCACACATGAACCATTTGCGAAAAAGTGTGTTGAGCATTCATGCTTCCTTGCTTCGGCGGTCGAGAAAAGATTCCCACGCAGTTCTGGAACGTAAAACATATTTAAGAATTTACGAATATAGTACTTTTGATATATTGATTTCCGGGTGGAAACCGCGTTGAGGACTTTGAAGTAGTCGACGTTTCGCGCTCTGTTGCAAGAGGCATCTTCAGGACTAAGTTATCAAACCAAGCGCTAAGAAGATACTGTCGTCTGTTGGGGCGGGTCTTTCTATATGAGGGGACTGGTGTCACCAGATGGTGTTTGGAGTGGGGGTAACGTAGTGGAAGGGGTTGGGTTAACAGGTAGGGGTAACGTAGTGGAAGGGGTGGGGTTAACAGGTGGTGGGCCAGCAGGTAGAAGCGGTTGGGACAGGACTGATTTCCAGGTATGAAAACCATCATCTCTATTAATATTGGAGGGGTGTTTTAGGATTTCTATTGATTCACGGATCCTTCTAGGGTAGTAATGGGGTTCACGGGCGAGGACTTTGGTTTGTGCAAACAGGATGTCATGTCCCGTGTTATATCTGTGTTCAGCGAGAGCTGAACCAGCGATTTGTCGCAATCTAGTACAGCGTTCGTGCTCAGATACTCGCACGCTAACTGATCGCTTCGTCTCGCCAATATAGACACTTCCACAAGAGCATGGAATCCGGTACACACCAGAGGAAAGAAGAGGAGGGATTTTGTCCTTTGTAGAAGGAAGTAAGTCCGATAGTTTGGAAAGGGGTTTGAATATCGGTTTTATGTTGTGCTTGCGGAGGATGCGTCCAATACGATCTGTCGTACCCTGGACGTAAGGAAGAAAAGCTGTTGCGATTGGGACGTCGTGATGCTGATGAGGTGTGTTATCTGTTGGGTTTAGGTGTCGGGAAATGGTTTTAATTATCGAAGACTTGGGGTAGTTGTTTTGGGATAAGACTTTGGTTAAGTGGTCAAGCTCGTTTTGGAGGTATGTGGGGTGGGTAATAGAAATAGCTGTTTTTACAAGGGTGTTGATGACAGCTTGTTTCTGAGCGGGGTGATGGTGGGAATTGGCATTGAGGTATCTGTCGGTGTGAGTGGGTTTCCTATAGACGGTATGTTCAAGGGAGCCGGATGGAGTGCGAGTAACTAGGACGTCGAGGAAAGGGAGAGAGCCATCTGTTTCCACTTCCATGGTGAAGCGTATGTCTGGGTGTTGCTGGTTGAGGTAGTCGAGAAAATTGTTTAAGGATTGCCGTCCATGTGGCCAAATTACGAAGGTGTCATCCACGTATCTGAACCAACATTTGGGCTTGAGGTTGTGGGACTCAAGGATTTGTTGTTCAAATGCCTCCATGAAAATGTTGGCCACAACAGGGGATAAGGGTGAGCCCATGGCAGCTCCCGAAACTTGTTCATAGAACTTGCCTCGGAACTGGAAGTAAGTGGAAGATAGACAAGCACCTACCATGTCAGCGTAACAAGAAGGTTGGTTGTCAGATGTAAGGAGTTGGTTAATTATGGTGATGGTATCCTGGATTGGAACCCTGGTAAATAAGGACTCAACGTCGAAACTAACCAGGAGGTCTTGGGGATCAAGGGACAGGTTTTGGATTCTTTGCAGAAAATGTTGGGAATTGAGGATGAAGGAGTCCGTGTTACCGGTATATTTGTGTAGGATGTTGGCAAGAAACTTGGAAAGAGCATAGGTAGGACTGGCAATTGAACTGACTATAGGACGTAGCGGTATATTAGGTTTATGGATCTTAGGTAAACCATACAGTCTAGGAGGTCGGGAATTTCTCGGAATTAGGGCTTGTTGTGTGTCTTTTGGGATGGGAGATTGTTTGATGAGATCTGTAATCTGGCGGGATAGGCGGGAAGTAGGGTCACGACTAAGGATACGGTATGACGGGTCGTTGAGCAGAAAATTCATTTTCTCCTCATAGGATTGGGTGTCAAGGATGACAGTACCTTTGTCACAGTTACCTTTGTCAGCTTTGAGGATGACGATGTCAGTGTTGGATTTTAGGGATTTGAGAGCGGTTAGTTCGGACTTGGAATAATTTGGTGTTGGGGGTTTGGCATGTTTAAGGATTTTAGTGGTTTCGTGACGTATGGGATCGGCAACGTCGGGTGGAAGTTTAAAGATAGAGGATTCAACTGAGGAAATGATGGATTCTATGGGAATATGTTTTGGAGTAAGGGCGTAATTAAAACCTTTTGACAAAAGAGATTCTTCGTCTGGGGTTAGGACATGTTTGGAGTGGTTGACAACGGTATGTTTCAGGGATGGATGTTTGGGCATGTTAGGAGCGGAGAGGTTATTGAATTTGCGTTTGTGGGTTTCGGTAGTAAGGGTCCGGGTTCGATCAGCTTGAGCTGCGGAAATCCTCAAACAATTTTCTCGACTACCTCAACCAGCAACACCCAGACATACGCTTCACCATGGAAGTGGAAACAGATGGCTCTCTCCCTTTCCTCGACGTCCTAGTTACTCGCACTCCATCCGGCTCCGTTGAACATACCGTGTATAGGAAACCCACTCACACCGATAGATACCGCAATGCCAATTCCCACCATCACCCCGCTCAGAAACAAGCTGTCATCAACACCCTTGTAAAAAGAGCTATTTCTATTACCCACCCCACATACCTCCAAAACGAGCTTGACCACTTAACCAAAGTCTTATCCCAAAACAACTACCCCAAGTCCTCGATAATTAAAACCATTTCCCGACACCTAAACCCAACAGATAACACACCTCATCAGCATCACGACGTACCAATCGCAACAGCTTTTCTTCCTTACGTCCAGGGTACGACAGATCGTATTGGACGCATCCTCCGCAAGCACAACATAAAACCGATATTCAAACCCCTTTCCAAACTATCGGACTTACTTCCTTCTACAAAGGACAAAATCCCTCCTCTTCTTTCCTCTGGTGTGTACCGGATTCCATGCTCTTGTGGAAGTGTCTATATTGGCGAGACGAAGCGATCAGTTAGCGTGCGAGTATCTGAGCACGAACGCTGTACTAGATTGCGACAAATCGCTGGTTCAGCTCTCGCTGAACACAGATATAACACGGGACATGACATCCTGTTTGCACAAACCAAAGTCCTCGCCCGTGAACCCCATTACTACCCTAGAAGGATCCGTGAATCAATAGAAATCCTAAAACACCCCTCCAATATTAATAGAGATGATGGTTTTCACTTACATCATACCTGGAAATCAGTCCTGTCCCAACCGCTTCTACCTGCTGGCCCACCACCTGTTAACCCCACCCCTCCCACTACGTTACCCCCACCTGTTAACCCAACCCCTTCCACTACGTTACCCCCACTCCAAACACCATCTGGTGACACCAGTCCCCTCATATATAAAGACCCGCCCCAACAGACGACAGTATCTTCTTAGCGCTTGGTTTGATAACTTAGTCCTGAAGATGCCTCTTGCAACAGAGCGCGAAACGTCGACTACTTCAAAGTCATCAACGCGGTTTCCACCCGGAAATCAATATATCATTGACTCAGACCGCGGAAGTCTACAATTTAGATATAGTACTTTTCCCGAATGTTTACATGTCCAATACCATACGCGAGTAAACGTTCACCGATACCGGTTATCGCAACAGGAAGCGTTAGAGAAACAAATTCACTAAAGTTTGCTCCACGCATTGCTTCTTTTAATGCTTTGCTACCGCTTCTTGTATTGATTCCATAACTTTGTTTCTTAATCTTACCATCTTGAGAATTCTCTTGATTCTCTGGACATTTTGCTGCTATATGACCACGCTGACCACATTTGTAGCACTTCAATGGAAACTTTTTCGACCTTCGTTCACCAAGATTCTTTTCACCGTTGGCTACTGATGATTTACATCTGCTGCTGCTGATGTTACTTGGCAATGTACGCAACGCCACCATGTTGCCTCCTGCGCCCGCACATATCCTTTCTTCATGATTAGGGATTCGCTCCGTCGAGATGTCCAGCGTTGTCGGTAACAACAAATTTATCGTCCGTCATGTTCACCATGCGCTCACGTTAAATCTTCCTTTTTCTTGCAAGTAATTGGTCATCCACTAATCAAAATATCACTTAACTAGTTCTTAATCCCACTTCTGATTTGTAGTAATGGTATTTACTGTGTCAGGACTTAATATAAACGCTCCAATAATTTCAACTAAACTTTATACGTCTTGGTTTCTTCGTAACATAATCATAACTGCTATGTGTCCACATTCTCAAATACAAATTCCTGGTCAGAACAACTGCGCCATCTGGCGGAACTCAAACGGGCGGCAAAATACTACATTTTAAATAAACCTACTACTACAACTCGGCCATCCTGACCTAATGATTGACCCAAATCATTAAATATTCGATACACATACATAATAAGCACATAAAATTCACGATTTATTAAACAACTACTCTAAGCTCAATTTCACAATTGAGAGAGAAATAGATAAAAACATTAAGTTCCTCGATCTTTCTGTGACACTCTGCGACGACTGCATATCCTTCGATATATACCGAAAGCATACAGCTACAGACATCATAATACCGAAGAATTCTTTTTACCCCCCACAATAAAATCCGCAGCGTTCAACTTCATGTTTAACCGCCTACTTAACATACCCCTCAGCCCCACTCACTTCGAAAGAGAACTAGAGACTATAACACAGATAGGACTTGCCAACGGATACAACATTGAAGACATAAACGGCCACTACTCCCGCATCAAAAGACACCACCTACTCAATAAGATATACCCACATTTAAAGGTAAAGGGTTGTTTCGTGTCAATTCCTTTTCACGGCACCTCCACCAATAAAAAACAACCAAAAACTAAGCAAATATAATGTCACTGCGTCCTCTACTAACCCTAATACCCTATCCAGACTGCTGATCAGTAATAAGTTTTTTTCCGACTTTAATACTTCATCAGGTGTTTACAAGATCACATGTAATAATTGCGAACATATTTATATAGGTATGACCTCCAGGGATGGCCAATATCCGTTTTAATGAGCACACTAAGAATAAGACCACTTCAGCCCTGGGCAGACACCTTGTTGAATGTGGACACAAAACATGTATCGAAAACCTTTCCATCCTCCATAACGCGAGCAGATCATACAGACTCTGCCTCCTAGAGAAATATGAGATACTTAAGCACGAAAGAGAGGGACACCGACTTCTGAACGATTTCACAAACTTTCCCAAACCACATCTGTTCAAGATGTTGTAGCCACCCACGCAAGGTACACAACACATTTAACATGTTTAACGCCATATATTTACTCGGTTTGAACCGTTTATTCATATTATTGAGATCTCACGTTGTTTTTTTTGTAATTTAATTATATTTTATGTTGAACACGCGACTCCCTCTGTGTGCGGATGGCCAAATGATTGCACTAATCTGCCCGCACCTCACATGATTGCACCCTACCCCGACAGATGGCGTAAGACACCCTTGTCACGACATTCGATAGGGACTCTTTGGCACGTTTTGCATCTTGTCTGTCTAAACCCACGCCGACATACACTCATGGCTTTTGGCTGTCCCTCATTCGACTTCGACGACATACCCTTAATGAGATTCGCCTGACTAGACGGTGAGTTCCTTTTGCGCTGTTTCTCGTTCTCCGTTTGCCTGTTTCTGCTCTTCTCAGTTTTGTTTTTCTCATTTTAATACACCTAGAGAGCCAGAGCACAACCATACACAAAAAAGTGCCTACGCCATTTTCTTACAACCGAAACAAGGCCCACTTATTTGTGTCTGAACTGAAATTTTGCATGTTTGTTCGATTGTACACACTCGATTTGCGTTTATCGGTTTCACCGATGTTCATTTAATTTATTTTGTTGTATTTGTAGCGTTTTTGCGCTTTACATATATATTGTGATTTTCAATGATGCGCTCGTCTGTTACTTGTTTTTTAATATTTTGATTTTCTTCCTCTAGCCGCACCTGATGATGGTCCATCAACACATGGACCGAAATCGATTGTGAAAAGTATAACATTTTTATCGACAATAAAACACTAGCTACCATACAGCGTTTTATTTTACATACAATTAAGCACATAAACCCTAAAATTAATAATCACATGACAAATTAAATTTTAATCCGCAAAATATCATTTTCACTTTAGCACTTATCACGTCACACAAGAGCAAAAAACAATTTCTAAAAATATATACAAAATTATAAGCATGAAATTCAAAAAAAAAAACAAATTATACACTTCAAGTTCTTAATTAACAAAACTATAAACAATGCCTAAAACATGTAATGGTACATGAATGACTCCAAAAAACAAAAAATTAAAATTACTTATCCTTTACCCAATACCTCATATTTCAAGCATCAATCATTCCTTCATTTATATTTTTTTCTAGTTGTCGTCAACGGACCGCAATGGTCAATATGAATCGTATGAAACGTTGTATCTCCTTTCGGTATATTATGTAAAAGACCTTGCCGTTTGCCTATGTTTGGACTAAAAACTATACACTTCAGACAATTTGATATATAGTCCCCAACTACTTCGCGCAAATTAGGGAACCAATAGTTTCGACGAATAATCTCAATACATTTATCAATTCCAACATGTCCCATTTGGTCATGACTTTCTCTAATCACATTAGATTGCATATACTTGGGTACATAAAATAACAAACTTCTACCATCCTTCCTATAAACCAACCCATTTCTCAATTCAAACAACTTATATTCCGTTTCCTCTAAATCTGATTTCAATCTTGATATGATATCATCTTGAAATTGGTTGATAGCAAGATTATCCTCAAATGAATTTTCTTCAATATCCAAAATATTATTAAAACATCTACTAAGGGCATCCTCATGCCTCATTCGTTCACTACTCTTTCTAATAATATTGTCCCTCAATAAATCCGAAACTATACTGTTTACGGCCTGTTTTTCAGCGAATGATAATCGTCGTGGTTTCTAAAAAAATGGTGAGTGTGGCTGAAGCGCTATTTTCATGTAAAACTTAACATCTGGTTTCTCGGGCCGTTCCGGTTTCTCGTACCGATTTAAAGAAAAATCAACAACACGTCGCCTATCCTCTAAACCAACACACGGATTTATTTGTAATTCAACATTATTCCCCGTCGCTGTGTATTGTATATTCATAATTTCCTCAATTACTGCAATTTCTTTATCGCGTTTCACTTCCGTTTCAAAATTATTCAAGTCTTCAAATGCCGAAATATGAGTCTGCACAGAATTAAACAAACCATTTATTTTACCAATACCATTCTTAATTGACTTTGTCAAAGCGACAATACGAAATCCGTCATTAAACACGCATTGAAATTTTTTACTCGATATAAAATCTGTCCCCAAAACCGAATTGTATGACATCGTGCTATCCGGAATTACATACAATTTTACATTTAGCGAAAAATCATCAACATTCAATGTGGCACTGATGATGCCGACTATCTCCAGTTTGCTACCGTTGATACCCTTGTAAATGCTACCCGAATTATAAGGACTTATTACTTTATTCGAAAGTACACTATGTGCAATCAAAGAAATAGGACTACCGGTATCAACAATCGCATCCAGGTTACCTGATAAACAATCCATAGTGACAGTCAAAGTGTACGGCTCAATAAATTCCATATTCCCTTCTACCAGCATGGTGATGGGCGCTCTTCTTATCCCCGAAGTGGTCGGTATATATGACGGACAGTCCCGCCGTTGATGACCCATTAAGCAGCATTCGGGAACCTCTTTTCCGTTTTGGCTTTGGACAATCAAACGCCAGGTGACCTTCGCCATTACAGTTGTAACACTTCATTGATTGGGGTGTCCTGTCAGGGATTGATGTCTTCGGTGCTCGCGTCAGATTGCTTCGCTCGTAGTTGGCTATTTCGCCCATCACGCTTAGCATATGTGATAAGTCCCGGAACTCCTTCATCTTTGCCTGAGTTTGCAATACAGAGTTCTCAAAACCGTCGATTATGTAAGCAATCATATCTTCTTCTTGAAGATTTAATTTATTCCCCATGAGTATTTTTTTATGATAATAATCTGCAAATGTTTCGTACTTGCTCCACTTCCTTGCTTCAAACTTCCGTCTATTGGCCAGTTTGTCTTGTGAACAAGGAAATATTTTCTTTATTTCTACCTCAAAACTGTTCAGCGTGAATGCTGCATACGATGGCTTCGAATAGTACCAGTTCCTTGCTTTTCCGTTTAATTTGTTGGCAGCAACACGCATCATAACATTGTCACTAATTCGGTATACTCGCTTAACGGTTTTGATTCTGTCAAGCCAATTTTCGATGTCTTCTTCCGGTAAACCACTGAAGTCGGGTATCAGACCTTTTATATCTTCAGGCTTCATCTTTGGCTGTTCACGGTTACTTACAGCATCAATCGTAGCGGAAATTAATTATTTAATGCTCACTGGCGTATCACTAAATTCTTTCGTGTCGTCGGTAACAACAAATTTATCGTCCATCCATGCGCTCACGTTAAATTTTCCTTTTTCTTGCAAGTAATTGGTCATCCACTAACCAAAATATCACTTAACTAGTTCTTAATCCACCTTCTGATTTGTAGTAACGACTTCTCTGGCTCGGTATCCCAAACAGTTTTTATTGGTATATATTCTACCGGTAATATGTCAAGAATACGCGCTAGCAAAATATATTCATCAAGTTCAAAATTCTTCTTTCGTCTTAACTCACTATTTATGTCGTTGAACAAATTATGTAGATATCCGATATGAGTTGTCATATTTACTTCAACGCTGTACGAATGTCCAAAGAACTGCTCGAGTAGCTTGTCCAGGCGTTGACCAGTTCCCATTCCAAACATCCGTCTGAGACGTTCCCATATTTCTTTTGGAGTTTTGCATCCCAAAACAAGACCCTTGATCGGTTGACTAAGTGCATGAGTCATATACAACTGAGCTTTTGCACAATCCGCATCATACGCTTCAATAGCTTCTAATTGCGCTGGAGTTGGATTATCTACTTACATTGGTACCTTACGTGTGCCATCTACAATGTCGAACACACGAATCGCGCGAAACAGCATACACATTGACTACTCCCAGACTTCCCAGTTCTCCGTTCTAACAAGTTCGTCGGCACACGACAAAAAAACAGACTTATACGCCATTGTTGAAAGGAACTAATAAATCACTCGTTGTCTTATTACTTCGTGTTTTCCTTCTAGCACTCTGGGCACATAACCTGTTGAGGTTTGCAGTGGGAAAACACGAATTGTAATTGTAAATTAGCTTTATTTGAAGATAAACGTTCTGAAGATACAATGCTACCGACATACTTATATAAAACAATCATTAATAGTTGACAACTGACATCAGGTTACTCTGTATTTTTAACATACTGACAATCAATATTATTACATAATGTAACCTGAACAACTAAAACTTAAAGATGACGAGGAAATGCAAATATTCCCCACCGAAAATGTAGTAGAAGATGTAGTCTTAATGAAGAAGAGGCCGAGATGATGTCTGATACTGAAACTGTATCTTCTGAGTCTTCTGCAAAAGAAGTAGACGAAGAACGTCCTATTGTTGAAAAGATGACTATAAGGCCAATACTATAATTTGCCTCCTGTATATTTATTCTAACCAAAGTGTTATCAATTTTAAGTGTGGTACTTTAAAAACTAAATAAAACTAAACATTTATCTGATATAGTGCACACAATATACTTTAAGCACTCATTTCCCACAGTTTTTTATAGAGAACCGGTTGATTGGTGATTCAGGCCGTCTCTCTTAATACAGCCAAATAACTGAATGCGGATCTCATCAACTAAGAAAGGAAAATAATAATTAAACATTAGAATTTATGAGAACTAGGATGTAAATTGCCTTACACGATAACTTGAAAATTATACTGCATTTTAAGCTTTGTCAGGACTTGCTAAGCTAACTGAGTTTTAATGATACGGTGTACACAATGATTTGTCTACTAATTTTTACGCATGTACTTACCCATGTTAAGGACCTCAGATTGACAGGAGCAAATCCACCCATACTTATAAAGACTTCCCTGGCTGTGCGATTTTGTATAATCTTTACCAAAGTCCTACAAGTCCTATCGCAATAGTACCAAGGTGACCCAAATATAGCATCTTGTAGTTTCCTACTCTGAAAACGTTACATTTTATAGTGTCCCGTAATCTGACGTCAATGCTGGGAGGGATAATTGCCCAGCTCATTGGCACCTGACTACGGCAACAATAGTTTTCGAGATAGTGGCGTACACATTGAGAACAATGTGAAATTAATGTTAAGAAAATAATAGAAAATGTAAAATATACAGTGTGTATAATTTGAAATTCAAAAGTTTAGAGGTTATATCTCAGAAGCTGTAAACGTTGTATTAACGCCAGTGACTTCACATGGTTGCAAAATACTTAATTCCAAAATTTCGTTGAATTCGGTCGAGGCGTTCCGGAGATTAGTTAAGGCCATAAGAATATTTTGCTATTACTAAGGGAACTAAAAGATCTGTCGAATTCATTAATAAAATATAGCGGGGTCATTAAAAAAAGGCGATGACGTCATCTGTTAAAAACAATTCAAGGTAAAAAAAATTAATTTGACATCATAAGCTGTATTTTGATAATTATAAATCGACGTGTTTGAAGATTTTTAAAAATAGCAAACCGTTCTTGAGATTTTGTGATGTATCCATACTTTTGAAATTTCTAACATATACTGTGAAAGTTAGAAATTTCAGCGCTGACCAAATTGGAATTGTTGGTAGTTGTATTAAAACATTCCACAAAAATAACTATCAGTATCTTTAAATTATGTTAAATGAAAGAAATACTCGAGTCCAGCTTTCGGACAGCCGGAATACTCTCAAAAGATTTATATTAGAAATGCAGGAAAATGTGATTTTGACATTTTTTAACGAATTTACAGTAGAAAGAATCTGATGGAGTTATTGAATTTTGTTTAGGGTAACAAGGTACTGTGAACATTCTTGTGTTTGGCCGTTTAATACAATAGTTTCCTCTAATTATCGCATCATTACCAAATCATTAGCATACGGTAAGTATTGCGAAGTTTGTTGTTGATTTACCTCTTCAGATAGTTGTTCTCCCATTATGCAAGTAACACAAATCTGCAACATGATAGGAGGTACGTACTCAAGGGTCTGAACGAAGGTAGTAATTTCTGTGCTCTGAAAAATATATTAAGTCAAAACCCATAATATCGTTGGACGATATACATTATACATGTTTGGCCAGCTACTTACCGTCATCATGATGAATACCATTAAAGTTAGGTAAGATTGTGACATAGCAACCATTGGCAACAGTTTAAACGACCAATACGTCTCCATCTCAGCGATAAAGTTCAACAAGGCGTTATGAGTATTCACAATTCTTTTAAAATGATGGACTGCTTCCTTTCTGTAAGTATCCGACTGCATTATCCGATGTATATGTGAGTGAACATTCTCTTCTTTTCTAAAATGTTTAGTTACATTTTATTCACAATCGCGTTCGATGATGCTAAGTAGAAATTAATGCAGACGAAACTTTTTACAAAAACAATTTCTATCTTTTGGGACGTGTTCACAAGAATGTTGTTCTTTGCTGATATTTAAAAACCCAATACATTTTTTGTGTACGACCAGGCATTTTTTAAAAAGTACGTAATGCTACATTGTTTTTCAGGTATTCCTGGTAGTCCAGGTAGTCCTAAACATTTTGTGTAGATGATATCATAAAATATTAGATGCGCTATACAGGGGGAATAGCAAGCAGTTATTTATTTACATTTTAATTTTTATGTTTTTTAAATTAATCACCCTGAGTAGGTATGGGGTCGGTCTGGCCGCGCATGCGCGATCTTTTGCGCGCAGCACGTAGTCAACCCGACCTTAACATCCAGAAGTCGGCCATTTTGAACTGGATGTCGGTCATCTTGAAAATAAATTTTCCGCAAAATTCAAATTTAACCGCATAAGTTCAAAATTTTAGGCATTTCAAATTTCCTGGTAAATCCAACAACTTGTGACGTCAATGGTGCATACCAAAAAAAATATCTTAGGCGCCTTCTTTCTTGGTAATTCGAAACCTTTATAAAATAAAACTAAAATGAATTTAAATTTCTCCCTAGAAAACTAAATCGGTTTCTTTTCGGCGGTAAGTAAAAGGTTAACGACCGCAAACATTGATTACTACAACTTTCCATGCAGAAAAATGCATCGCCTGTACGAACTTTTTGCTATAAATGCATTCTGCACAACTGCTCATAGTGTGAACACTACTAGTACTACTACACAGTTTAAAGAAACGTAAATGTTTTTAAAAACATAAAACCTTAAACCACTCTACGAATGTGCCTGACACAAAGTGATATTAATTGCAGTAAATTATGCTGCCCAATTGGCCGGGGTGAGTCAGATAAATAACAAAACTTAAAACTAATAATACAAGGTGTTTTAGAAATTACGGCTAACCTTGAAGGCGCATATGCCCAAGGACGTAATAAGCATGTTTTGTCAAATAACGTATGGTCTAACTTAACGCATTCTTGAGAAAATTAATGAAAAAAGACGGAGTCCGTCCCTGGCCAGCGGAAGACAATCGACAACACTACACTACACTACTAATCGACTATAGTTGCGGTGCAACTGGTGACAAATCAACGCCGCCGGGAACATATTGCGCTCGTTCCACTCCGGCCTTTCACGCTGAGCGTGACAGACCTATATTTGCCAAGTTGATATGAACGTAGACAAGCGTGTTCACCACGGTCGGTCAGCTGTTTGTTGGTTTATCAACAATAAAAATCATTTGGTTTGTTGACTCTTAATGTGGGTGTATTTGTGTAGTACCAGAGACGGATAAATTACAAGTCTATGGCTAGAATGCGACATCACTTTGATCGACCGAGACGCGTAGTTGCTGTGTTGAGTCGGTTTGTTTTGTTCGACGATAACGCTTAATAATCACAATTACTTCACCTACCTATAATCCGTGCTCTGATATGATGGTAGCGATATTTTAAAATCTATTACAACAACTTTTGGGATATTCAAGGAAACCAGAGGTGTATATAGCACATGTTGAAATTCCCAGGCTAGAACATAAAAAAAGCATATATCGCTTTCCCTCCACTTTAAGAACGAGGGAAGATTGACGAATAACCGCGCTGCAGACTCATCGTTCTCACTACCCCAGACTTTCACATTTCTGACATCCCATTTGAATGAAGAAGGACCCAGCGTGCCCATGTTATTCGCAATGGGAACATGAGCCTCTAGTTCTATTAGTTTCGTTTATGGTTGCTCTGTGTTTAGACGTAGAAATATAAATAATTTCAAGCACACCCATCACAAGTCACAACTAGCATTACCTCACTTCGATTAATGAATTTAAAAATATTGACAAGGTCACGCGACATTATTCTCGTTTATAAAGCTCTATTATCAAATCGCGCGGCAATACATGGAACAACGCAGATCCATGGCTAGACATATGCGATGTTTACATGCCGAATAGAAAATGTCTGGTCTGCTGCATTCAGTGCCGCATCCGCATGCTCTATTCGTGCACAGATGTGTATGTTCCTTTATACCAGTGACGTCAAACCAGCATAGAATACCGCTGAAATCCGTGTTAAAGTTTTCGCCACGTACAACAGCGCCGCATTTGGTCGTTCTGCCAAAGTAAAGTTTATTTAGCGGGAAATTTGAATTGAATATTTCATATTGTCCCCCATTCATTAATAAAAATAAAACTAAGTAGAATAACTGTTACTAGAGCTCTCAGACAAATATAAGTACTATATTCTCAGAGCTGTACTAACAGTGACTATAAATATATGCACCAAATACAATAATAAAAATATACATGTAATCAAAAACCTTTATTATTAACAGGATATTAAAATAATATAATAAAACAAATTTACAGTTATGAAAATTTACCAGATCTTAAACTAGAACAAACAAATGTTGCCTAACTGGGTTCTATACCAACACAAACTGCTCAACAAAAACCAAAAGAATTATCTGGTAAATTGAAGTATTTAATTCTATAACGACAGTGACCGCATTATAGCATTGATATTACATTATCTCCACTAAGATTTTTCTAGATTTTAAGTGAAAAAGAAACATACAACATGGTACGGTTCAAACAAATGTCCGATCAAAACAATTTTTCAAAAGTGTTTAGTTTAATTCAGTTATGAGCAGTATTAACAACAGTTAGAGTACAATAATAGTGTACTCCACCAGCAGTAGAAGTTGCGTTGAAGAATTGTCTCTACAAAATGAATTATTAAAACGACTGAATAGTTATCATTTCTTCTAGATTCTATTTAGATTAGAATATCTTCCCAGTTTTGTACCATCTTCCTGATGTGGCGTTTTGAGATACCGCATCAGGGTTCAGGTCCGTAAAACGGAGTTTTAGAGCCTTCTCTGGCTGGGATGTCGGCTTGCTCGTTGCCTTCGATCCTTGAAAGTCCTGGAACCCACATCAGTGAAACTTAGTTCTCTTTTGCTAGTTTTCCCAGGCATAGGTTGCAATCCCAGACAGTTTTGGATTTGTGGACCTGTGATTGCAGGGCTATCAATGTCGCCTGACTGTCTGAGCACATGTAGATGTTTGCCGTTCGTAAGTTCCTATGGGAACAGTACTATTTTGTAGGAAGAGGTTCTGTTGTTTACAATAATGGTGTACCAGCGGCAGGTATTACGTCAAAAATTATGGCTGAATAAAAACAGAAAATAAAGGAATGAATTACCTCTTGCTTTTTGGTAGTATGTTTTTGCATGTAGGATAAAATTTGCAGAATGGTGCTTATGGGATACTAGAATACATTCGGGTATTTACGCGTAGGATGAGATTAAACAGCGTACCATAACCAGTAGCAAAAGTTGCCTCGGAAAATTATGTCTGCAAAAGATATTATTTAATAGACTGAATAAACACAAAAAATAAAGAAATGTATTATTTTTACAATGCTGCTTATGGGACAATAGAATACATTCGAGTATTTCACTGTAGGATGACATTAAACACTGTAAGATAACCAGCAGCCGGAAACCAGCCTCGGAAAATTATGTCTGCAAAAGAGATTATTTAATAGACTGAATAGAAACAGAAAATAAAGAAATGTGAGTATCATAATGTGATGATGATCTTTCTGCGTTACAAACTTAGTGAATCTGTTTCAAAATCGAAGAAGAAATGGCAAGAAAATTGGATTTAGATGCAGTCAAGATTTTGATCCTACAGAAGAAGCACTGCAAGTAGGTCTATCACAAGAAATATGGAAAATTGCATCGAAAAGTATACATTAGATGATCCATGCTAAGTGGATGCTAAGTGCAGATAACGATCTGCAGGAAAATATAGAATAAATTGATTGAAGCCCCTAATGAGGCCAAATTAATGCAAATTAATTTCAAATGTAATAAAAACTTCGATTGTATAATAAAATGCTTGTATTGTTTTTTCTGCGGTAAAAACATTGTGATTAGTTTAGGTTTTGTGCACCTAGATTAGTATCAGAATTTGTATTTATATTTTAATACAGCTGTTAAATTTGTACTTTTCTGTCATTCATAAGATTCTTTTTCCGTGGGATACATATTTTTTTCGTGTCGTTGTTCAGTATAAACTTTTGTCGTGCAAACACCTTATTACTAGGATGTACACGCAGCTTCTGCACCTGCTTCAGAATCTAAGAAAAATATTATGCAACTACATATATTATTACGTAGTAACACAATATTGGCGTTTATAAGTATATACTATAACGATTACTTACCCGAAAGAAGCAATGATGGTACTTCATCAGCCGTGAGACGGTGGGGATAGATATATTGCGGGGCAAACAATCTGCATTTGCATCTGTAAACAAACCTTGATTTTGAACAACTCTCCGGTGTCAGTCCCAAAACTTCTTGGATTCCCACAGCTGCAATCCACGCAGTAAATAGTGACATTTTCTTTTTCTTCTTCGGATCCGGAAAGCGATGCAGAATTGCATGAAGTCTTATACATGAACGCACAGAACACTTACGCACTTTCGGCGACATTTTCTAAAATATCTGTTAAGCGCTACTAGAATTTCTGTGAAAGCGTACAATTGCGTACTATCAAAAGATACTGTAGCGTCTTTCGTTCGTTAAGGTGTGAATTAAAACACTCGGTATATTAAAATAGTCAACTAATTTATTTAACAGTATTACAGTCTTATTACCTAATTATTAAACAGGAACACTAAACACAAAGGTTAACTAACTTACTTAAGGTCACTATAAACATTTATTTTCACTGTATTTATTTCGAACTATTTATGTCGATCAATAATCGCGCCAACGCTCCGACTGCACTCCGAATAACTCTGGCTTAGCGAGCGACGGCCCTCTCTTATATACCCGTATCGATCCGTGCGGGAACGCTCCCGAGTCTTCCACGCTCGCCCAGAACGGTCGCTACTCGCGCTCGCTGCCTCGATGGAACTCTCGGGAATGAGTTGCCTCGAGAACAACCCAGAACTTCTGGCGCCTTCGCGGCTGTTAAGATCGTCACAATACAATAAATATCGGGCGAAATAATGTTTTGCTACCGCGGCGTCTGTCGGTCACCGATTGAACTGATCGAATAATAGAAATCGCTAAAATGGAACTAGTGGCGCCATCAGTGGTCTTTCTGCGAATTACATATCACGGCTACAAACCTCCCATATAAAGTAAACCCCCATGCAAACCAGCGCGCTGGTTTGCAGCGACCCGCTGGCCGTATGCGGCCCTCAACACCCCACAGTAGGGATGTTCGATACGATACGATATTTTGAATGTAAACTACCGGTACTTTACATTCCGATACCCGATATTTTGTACCGGTACTATAGCATCCAATACGGTACGATACGATACGTTTTTGGACGATATTGAATCGCGGCAAACCAATATAATTTTATTTTACAAGTGACACTGATTACAACGAAGGAATTTATATTTCTGTTCTTTTACAGTGTCAGTAAACATCAGGGAAATTCCGGGAAATTCCTACTAAAATTTAACCTAACTTTGGTGTGCAAATCTTTGAGTGCGAAAGTCATTAAATCCATTAGCCATAGTGCTTTTTACAAGCAAAAGACACAAACATGCCACGTTCGTCGACTAGTGTATGGAAAGTGTTTATTAAAACAACACTGTAACACTGACATTAAAATTTATGAAGTTACGATAAACTTAAAAACAAAACACACCTTTAGCGGTAACATCCAACATACAAATTAGAAACAAAGAAAACACTAATGGTTCTGTCAAATTTTTGTTTAACTCAAATGAATATTGGTTTGACGAGAGCCAAACATATATTTATTTTATGTAAAAGCAAGTGACGCTAACGCAGGTGTAAATCTACACAAATAAAACACAAGTTCTTCCCTGCGTGGTATTTATTTCAGTTGGTTACTAGTTTCGCCTAAGAAGGCATTTTCAAACCATCCAACGCTAAAAGGAGAACAAAAAACCATAGAACAAAGTCATAAGTAAAACAGTTAATCAACTCACGGTCAATCAGTTAATCTAGACATCAAGACAAAACAATCAAAGCTCCGGGTAAACAATCTCCAAAAACGCAATTCCCGAAGTGCAGAGAACAATCAATTCGAAAAAGACTAAAAACGAGAAAAACACATCAGTAATGAGACAGCACACAGATAACGCTACTCACAATGCCGTTCGAACACACAATAAAATCAAACAACAAAATCTGTCTCTAGTCCGCGAGAAAATCATGAAACAATCGTGAAAACAATACGTAAGCGTGCAACTAGGTTAGAATAGACTAGACAAAATATAATATAAAATGGCGTAGTTAAAAATACCTATAAACGGAAAAATTAGCCCCAAGCGGTAGGCAACCAGGCGTACGGGCGGGAGAATCAGCAAATTCAAAAATTTCAAACTTTAAACAACAATATAGGTTTCACAGTTAAACTAGACAAAAAAGAATGTGAAACAAACCAAAGTGAACATGAAAATACAAAACAAGGCGCTGGTGAAAAGAAATATCAGGAAGCAGCCACATACAAGCCTTAAAGATTGGCACCTTTCCGAGGTCGACCTGTTCATTAAGTATTACAACCTTCTACGGAACTCCAACGAATAGAATCTCTAAGATAATGATTCCTATTCTCTCTGGACAGGATTTTACCTGCAGGTACCTGGTTAAGAACAGTAAAGATCTGACGGGCGAGCTGCTGAAGTTCAATCCTGACAACATGATGATGGTTTCCTTCGATGTGGAAAACTTATGCAGCAACACACCAATCCCATATACCTTGGAGATAATTAGGAAGAAGCTATCTGCTTCCTCTTTGAATGACACCGAAGCCCAAGACACCTTCGACATACTAAAGCATATCCTTGAGAACAATTACTGTAAGTTTAACAACCATAACTACAAGATAGATAAAGGTCTCCCAATGGGTTCTCCAATATCCGGTATTCTGGCTAACATGTTTCTAAATAACATCGAGGAAGAACACATCATGAACACTTGTAATCCACACAGAGACAACATTGTTTCCTGGCATAGATATATGGACGATATCCTTTGCCTATGGAGTGGTACCCTGGAAGACCTAGATAGTTTCACCTCTTATATTAACAGCCTACTTCCTGAGCTGAAATTTACAACTGAGCTAGAAATCAACAAGTCTCTGAATTTTCTTGACCTAACGATAAAAAGGATCCCGGGAGAATTCAATTTCAGCATCTATAGGAAGCCTACTACCTGTAGTGCTTTGATTCCTGCTGATTCATGTCACCATCACACGCATAAGTTTGCTGCTTTCAGATCCATGGCCCAGAGGATGTTTCGCCTTCCATTAAAGGCAGCTGAACGAGAACAGGAAGAGATGGTTATCGCTGCTCTGGGTAAGATGAATGGGTACCCGCAAAAATCCATACAAAGAATCATGGAGAAGGAAAGGATAAAGCTTTTGCCCTTGTTTTCGAGACCCAATAGAGATGAAACTGAAACATGGAGAAAGTTTACCTTTTTCAACGATGCCTGTTCTAGTATTTCCAGACCTTTGAAGAAATACAAAATTAACTGCGGATTTAAAACCAACAACAATATTCTCAGCCTCCTCAATAAAAAGGTCAAGAACGCTGAGGATAGCTTAAAATGCAGCGGAGTGTACCAAATCCAATGTGATGACTGCCAAGCCTTCTATATTGGTGAGACAGGGAGAGCTATAATCACAAGAATTAACGAACATAGGAAGGTAAAGCACAAATCCGCTTTTGGACAACATCTCCTGGAAACGGGACACCGTAGCTGTAACAACAACAACATAAGAATCTTGCATAAACAGGAGAAAGGCCGCAAGCTTACCCTTCTTGAAGCTTTCCAGATATGGCGTGCTGCAAAGATGAAAAATGCGGGACTACTTAATGAACAGGTCGACCTCGGAAAGGAGCCAATCTTTAAGGCTTGTATGTGACTGCTTCCTGATATTTCTTTTCACCAGCGCCTTGTTTTGTATTTTCATGTTCACTTTGGTTTGTTTCACATTCTTTTTTGTCTAGTTTAACTGTGAAACCTATATTGTTGTTTAAAGTTTGAAATTTTTGAATTTGCTGATTCTCCCGCCCGTACGCCTGGTTGCCTACCGCTTGGGGCTAATTTTTCCGTTTATAGGTATTTTTAACTACGCCATTTTATATTATATTTTGTCTAGTCTATTCTAACCTAGTTGCACGCTTACGTATTGTTTTCACGATTGTTTCATGATTTTCTCGCGGACTAGAGGCAGATTTTGTTGTTTGATTTTATTGTGTGTTCGAACGGCATTGTGAGTAGCGTTATCTGTGTGTTGTCTCATTACTGATGTGTTTTTCTCGTTTTTAGTCTTTTTCGAATTGATTGTTCTCTGCACTTCGGGAATTGCGTTTTTGGAGATTGTTTACCCGGAGCTTTGAATGTTTTGTCTTGATGTCTAGATTAACTGATTGACCGTGAGTTGATTAACTGTTTTACTTATGACTTTGTTCTATGGTTTTTTGTTCTCCTTTTAGCGTTGGATGGTTTGAAAATGCCTTCTTAGGCGAAACTAGTAACCAACTGAAATAAATACCACGCAGGGAAGAACTTGTGTTTTATTTGTGTATATATTTATTTGCTACAGAAGAATTTTTATTTGAGTCAAAACATTATACTTTACTCCAAACAAATGGTATTTGACTCTAATAAACATTCTTTGTAGGAAACAAATATATTTCTGCCTCTAGTCAAACACGCATTTATTTTAGTTAAACAAAAATTTCTTATTATTCTTATTATTCTACTGTACATTATTTGATTTTAAATCTGTGTAAGTATCTACTGCTACGCAAAATATTTTTTATTCGGAATTACGATTCAACAAAAATGTACCGGTACCAAAGTACCGGTACTTTGTGCTCCGATATGGTACACAACCGGTACATTTGATAAGATACAATACGATACGCGATACCGGTACAGCAAAGTGTATCGGAACATCCCTACCCCACGGTTAGGGCCGCGAGCCCTCGTTAAAGATTGGGTTACAATAAAATCAAACTTAAAAAAAATATGAAACTAATTTGTTTACATTCTCTAATTATTAAGTTTGCAAGGAGCTTTGGTGTATGAACAGAAATTACTAACTATGAGTCAGCACAATAGTAATCATTATTATTTGGATATTCCTACATTACATCGTGGGCTTACTATAGAAAGTAAATAATGTAAAGATTCAATTTTCGTAAATATATCGACCAAGTGAAATTTCCGGAACATGTAATTATCATGAATGTTACAAGGAGTTTTTAAAATATTTTTTTGGCTGAATATGAATCCCGTGTCTAAAGCTCCCTATCATGTTACCCACCAAAGAAATTGTGAGAGAAATTTACTAGTAATATAATTCTTCAAAAGTGCACAGATACAACATGAACAGAATTGCCCAAAGTTTTGAAGAATCAAAAAGAATTATTAAAAATAGTTTTTTTTAAGTATCGTTAATATCATTTACAATGAAATATTGAGATTAAAAGCATACTGTAGCAATTGTTTTTTTTTTTGTTAAATGTGAATATGATGATGATGTGATTTAGTATTTCTATTTTTGTACAACCCGCAACTTTTTCAGGAGGTTTTATGTATTGAGAGATTTGGGGTAATTCTGGTCTACACTACACTGGTCAAAAGAATTGGGGGATAATGTCAAGTTGGTCAAAAATTGAAAAATTGTCTCCCCAAACCAGTTATCAGATTTTGATGATTCTTTCACTCATTGATCGCCTAATTTTCAGAAGTAGTACGGATGAAAAGTTTTTATCCGACTTTCAGTTTTGAGTATATGTAGAATGATGTTGTTTTTTCCCCTGTACTCATGAATCTTTGTTTTTAGAGTTTTTCGGTAATTCTGCACTATTTGAAATGAAAAGTGTTAATTTTGTTTTCTGTAGACTTGTGTTAGCACGCGCACGCATATAAATGCAAAATATTGATGTGAGTCATCAACCATATGAAAAATTAACAGCCTAATGAAATTTATCTAACACGGTATTGGTAACATGATATAAGATTCTTAGTAAAGTTGCTATTCTAGATTTTCTCATGTAATTTAAGAAACTGTTACTAAAATACCTAGAAACTTCTTAGAAAATATAAGTTTAACACTTTTTATTTTTTTTTGTATTCGGCCCGCCGCATATATGATCAGAATTTTGTGGCCCGCGCCCATAAATGAGTTTGAGTCCACTGCTTTATATTATCGCGGCGCTATTCGAGTAAACCCAGCCTTTAGAGACATTTTACAATAGGTGTTTCGCAAACATACTCGGTATGTTGAAGTACGTTTATACGGTTACCTGCAGCAGTAAGTGGATTTTTTTAAGTTATTATATGTTTGACTTCAGCACTATCGCAAGAATATGAATAGTTAGTTGCTCTCTATGTCACGTGACAAGTGTATAAATGGTATATACTAACATAACCTAAATCTAACTTCATAGCAATTGTCAACCGTGGATGATTGTGGTTATTCTAGTGCCTATTAGTAAAATGTTAGAAATACTAATACTATAACACTACAAATATATTCAAAATTTTAAACTACTCCGAAGAGAAGACCAGTGCCCACAAGCAAAGAATCCAAATATATAGGCAAAACTCTACGTTCACTAGATATTAGGTATAAAGATCATACTAGGACAAATAACCCCTCAACATTCGGACAACACCCAATAGATAACCATACTATCAAAATGGAACACAGGAAACTCTAATCAATTATTACGAATCTTAACACATTGAAAAATAAAAAAAATGATAACAGCAATGATCTGCTGGACAAGTCTTAATGGTCCCCCAACTACACAGAGCCTTCAATTGATGTAACTTTCCCTGCTTGAATGCTATACTTGACCTTACTTCAGGTAACTTGTACTCACCGTTGCTCGCTAGGAAACGCCTATAGTTTCAGTACGACTTGACGTTTTCAAGTTTAAAATATAGAATAATGTCAAAAGTCCGCAAAAAAGCAACTTATTTATGTGCTGGGTGATCTATTCCGCATCCCAAATATTTGAAAACATGATTAAGCAATTTTGTATTGGAAAAACAACAGCATGCAGTTAAAACTTAACCATTTTCAAGATATGTCCATCACAAGGTTAAGAAGTGCCTTAATTAATACCCACCTAGTTTTCTTGCGGAAATGCAACACAACTTCTGCACCTATACAGTGTGTATCAGCCAAATGGAATAAATTCGATAATAAATAAATGGGGGCGTGTTTGAAAAAACGCTCGGACACGTCGATTTGTATTTGTGGTTGCGCATTTTTTTCAGTAAAAACTGTTTATACAGGGTGTCTCGTGTAACAATGGCCAATACTAACTTTCTTATTTTAAATGGAACACCCTGTATATTATTCAATTTTTGGATTCCTCAGTAAATTCTAGACATATTTTATGTACAATGTCCTATACCAATCTTCAATTGTTTCGGAAAAATTAGGTGTTTTCAGATTTATTTCAAAAATTAACATTAAAAAATAAAGTTACTTGATTACAGAAATTCGATACAACACACTCAATACTTATTTAACATTTAGGTATTGATAACGATAAAGTAAGCAAAAACTATAGGCAAAAACCGTTTCAGTGTTCTTTTTATGTACTGATGAAATAAAAACCAACCTGCCCTAGCCTTAATAAAGTGTTGTCTAACTGCATGACAGGAGCTGTCAGTGTTATAGTTATGGTCATAGTCTTCTGAATTTCATTAACTGTACATCATAAAAATGGTTCATTTAACAGAAATGCACAAAATAACCATTCTACAAATGATTGGTTATGGAGATAATACACGGACACAAATGGAAGTTGCTAGGTTATTTCAAGAAAAATTTCCAAATTTGCTGCCTATATCCCAAGGGACAATTAGTAAAATAGAGAAGCAGTTTCGCGAGCTTGGACATGTAAGGCAGATAATAAAATCAGCTGGCAATGCAACAAGTAACGATACCAAATTGGATATTATGCTTGAGTTTGAGGAAAGCCCGCATACTTCTACTCGACAAGCAGCCACAACGTTCGATGTTAGTCATTCAACGATTTTTAGAACATTAAAACAAAATAAAATGCAACCCTATAAAATGATACCAACTCACGAGCTCATGGAAGAGGACTTTGATAGGAGAACGTATTTTTGCGAAGAAATGATGGCAATGTTAGATAACAATGTCATCCAATTAGAGCATGTTTTGTTTTCTGATGAGTGCACCTTTACGCTTCACGGTCATGCTAATCGTCAAAATTGCCGCTATTCGTCTAGGGAAAATCCACACTGGATGAGAGAACTTACGCAATACCCTGAAAAGGTTAATGTTTGGGCAGGAATTGTTGGAGATAATATCGTAGGTCGCTTTTTTATTGATGGCAATTTGGATGGCAATAATTATTTAGCACTGCTCCAAAATAATGTCTTGCCAACTTTGACAAACTTATATCCTGATCCAGCAAACCCACAAGTTCCAGCGAATATGATATGATTTCAGCAAGATGGAGCACCGCCCCATTACCGAATCAATGTCCAGCAGTACCTCAACCGAATGTTTACCAATCGGTGGATACGCAGGCGAGGATCGATTGAATGGCCAGCACGATCCCCTGATCTGACGCCATTAGATTACTTCTTATGGGGATATGTCAAAAGTATTGTATACAAAACTAAACCTCTCGACTTAGCTGACTTAAGAAGACAAATAACGCTTGCGATTAGATCGGTTACGCCTGAGATGTTTATTAACGTACGAAGAAATTTTTATTTAAGGCTAGGCCAAGAAGTTCGCGGCGAGCGTGTTGAACATTTCCTACATTAGCATTCACTTTTTTGTGTGTTTTATGTTATCAACAAATAAACAGTATTATTTATTAGTTTTTTTTCTATCGAATTTCTTTAATCAAATAATTTTACTTTTTTATGTTAATTTTGGAAATAAATCTGGAACAGTTGAAGATAGGTATAGGACATTGTACATAAAATATGTCTAGAATTTACAGAGGAATCCAAAAATTGAATAATATACAGGGTGTTCCATTTAAAATAAGAAAGTTAGTATTGGCCACTGTTACACGAGACAGCCTGTATAAAAAGTTTTTACTGAAAAAAGTGCGAAACTACAAATACAAATCGACGTGTCCGAGCGTTTTTTCAAACACGCCCGCATTTATTTATTATCGAACTTATTCCATTTGGCTGATACACACTGTATATTAAAATGTACGGTAGTGAAGGGTACTAGTTTTAGGAAAATCACATAGGAACAAGGGAGTTATTTATTTAAAAATCTTCTTAGGGACATATATCTCGAAAACTGCCGACTTTTGACCACATATTTATTGTTTTTTATCATAAAATATGGTGTCATTTAAATGGTCCTGTACGTTTTAGACGCGGATTGTGATTCTCTGTGTAATATGAATTGTGTGTTTGTTGCTACCTGTTGTTGACGATTTTCTATAGCACTGCAGACTAGTTCATTCAGTCGTTCTTTTGCCTCTATTTCTTGTGAATTTGGCTAATGGATAATGACAAGTCTCTTTCGAGAAAGGTTTTTTCTTTTTAAATTGATGCTCAACATTGAATATAGTTTGTCTGCACGGGATAGGCCTGTCTTCAAACGTGTTTGCAAAGAAATTCACGCACTGTTGCGTACCAAAGTACGACTCTATGATTTGGAGTTGTTCTAGCGGAGAGTACATCGCGATAACAAGGTTATGGACCTTACGTTGTTAGCGTTTATCTGTGATAGTGACGCAAAACCAGATCTACTTTCCTACAACAATCGTAATGCCCCACTCAACCGACACGGACGTTGGCGCTGTTGTCTCGTGATACGTTAGTTAATGTAGGCCAATGCAAAAATTTGGCTGTTTATATTGAGTACCTCTTACCTAATATTGAATAAATAAAAATTACCTAATATTGAATAAATAAAAATTACTTGTTCGTGGTAACATAATTTAATTAGTGAATCTTTTAGACTGGTTATCGATTTCGAAAGTATCTTTCATCGTCGCACTTATCATGAACTGTCAAAACACAAAATACAAAACTCAGTGGGTCTCCATGCTGGTGTGTGTGCACGTATTTCCATTCAAAAACTTTTTGAAATCTACTTTTGAACTTGATAACCAGTCTAAAAGATTCACTAATTAAATGTGTTACCACGAACAAGTGATTTTTATTTATTCTAAATTGACCATCATGGAGGATTTTATAACAAGAATCTTACCTAATAAGTCAAATTGGCCAGAAGTGGTATAAGCTATGGTACTCCAGAAGATGTCAGTAGTCGTCAAGTTACCAACTAGTACTAATTGACAGAAGCACTCAAAGATATACGTCAATTGGTAATTTGGAGTTATGAACGGGTCATACGGTCGCCATAGTCGCATTGGCAAAGCCCTGAAAAAAGGGCAAATTAGATATAATAATTTACCTATAAACAGTCAGGGCGAAAAGTATGGACACATTACGTAATCTTTGAAACGGTTTGTTATTTGATTTTTAATTATCGGAACACATAAATACCAAATTCCATTTCCATCTCTAAATTGTTTTTGACTTATGCCTCATCAATAGTTTCGTGAAATGGTCACCCCATATTTTTCTGAGTGATTATGATTGATCTCTTAATTGCCTTCATGTTAGCATCCAAACTTCATGACCTTAAATTTATGAGAAAACGCTAGCTGAAAATTAGGAAATATAGATAATTTTTGGTTGTGAATGGAAAGCGAATGGGTTTTCAGTAGATTAGTTTTACGCTGAATAGGAGTCCGGCTTGAAGGTTGCGCTGAATACGAGTCCAGAGAGCCAACTCTCGTCATCTTTTTGAACCGAATGCGAGACTTCTCGAATGGTTTGGTGAGACGAAGTGGGGATATCAGTGGTTGCCTTCTGTTTGGAACGTATCTATGAACAAATTTGCTTGTCGCTAAGAACAATAAAGCACGCGCCACGACCATACGTTCCGTCGCTTAATAGTAGCTTAATAGTAACAATAACGCACACGCCACGCCCATATGTTCCAAATACAGGCAACCGCCGATATCGCCACTCCGTCTCACCTAACCGTTCGAAAACTCTTGTATTCGCTTCAAAAAGATGACAAGAGTAGATTCCCGGGCTTGTGATGTTAGGTTATTGCGTTTTTGGTTGTTTCTACACCTTTTCCTGCTGTTATTCAGAAAATACCAACTGATATTCAGAAAGCAACACATAATATTTATTCCGATTTATTTTCAGCAAGTAGCAGTTGATATTCATCTATTCCGATTTAGTATCAGAAAGTAGCAGTTGATATTCATCTATTCCGATTTAGTATCAGAAAATAGCAGTTGATATTCAAAATATGTCATTTGAAACTCAGAAATTGACAAATGATATTCAGTAAATTTAAATAATTATAACTGTATTAATATTTTATTTCGACAATTTCTGAGGAAATTATAAATATATTAGCAACAGTTATGTCCTGACATGATTTTAGGGGTATGTATGTATTAATCTATGTATGTACATAGAATAATGTACAATTTGACGTTTTAAAATAATGTTATTTTTCTTTCTGTGCTGAATTAAGTTCTCAATTTTAAGTATAAATTTATAAAAATAAAATATTAATTGACTTTGTATACTTTAACTAAAAAATAAAATAAAAATACATCAAATTTCAGTTCTTATGAACTTGAAATTTAATTCAACGAGTAAAGAAATATATAATCGTTTTAAGAAAAAGAAATGTTCATAATTACCTACAATAAATAAATATCCATGTTTAAAATTAAAAAGTTAAAACATTCGTAATTATGTTGTATTATTATTCTTGATTAAGTGACAATATTTAAGGATTTGAGTTTTTTTGCAATATTTCGGGAAATGTCAGGGTAAATCACTATTATAAACTATGTACATACAATGAGTAAATAAAATTCCATAAATGGTTGTCCAAAGTTTATTTGTCTTTTGTTCTTACAGCTACATGTTTCGGGATATTCCCGTCATGTAAATACATATATAACTATTTTAGTGGCATACTCGATGCTGACTCGTGACAAAAATTCTGGAGAATTCTGAATTACATTTGCTACTTTCTGAATATCAATTGTTACTTTCTGAAAATAATTCGGAATAAATGAATGTCAACTGCTACTTTCTGATACTAAATCGGAATAGATGAATATCATTTGCTACTATCTGAAAACAACTCGGAATAGACGATTACCAGTTGATACTTTCTGAATAACAGCAGGAAAAGGTGTATTATGAAAGCACCCGCACACCACTTAAAGAATCTAATATTTTCTATGAGTCCTTATTGGCGTTTCTAGGACATTGGGTTCAGCGGCTATAAATTTCTAAAAAAATATTTCTATACAAATCGCATTTAGTTAATCCATTGAGAAAACACGGGATCTAGACTTATGAATTGTCTTTGTTTTACTTTTTGTACATTTATGTAGGTGTTTTATGCCTTAAAATGTTACTTCTCTAATTTAAAGGACAAGTTCCCCTTGCTGCTTTAGAGTAATTTCAGTTATATGTGTAGAGGTGTCGATAGTGATGGTGTGGCGCCGGCCTAATCAAAAGGGGCTATGTGAGTCACGGACAACTGCCGTCCTCAATAAAGAGATGGGTATGACTCATTACCAAAACACTTGTAATACGATACAGTTGTGTATCATAATAACGTTACATAATACATCAATGTAGTTTATGATTATCCGTAATTACAGTGTATTAGTGGGTACCCGACTACATCAGATGTGGTGGCGTGGTTGTGGTGTGCAAGATGCCGAAAGATAACCGAAAAAGAAAATCACGAAAACCGTCATATTGTCGTCGTTTTCGGTATCCTCATCATCTTCAACATGGTCGTCTAGTTTTGGCAGAACAACACGTAGTGTAACCATATATCGTGTTCCATTTAAATTTATAGTACTGTTTTCAAACAAAAGATGCATAAACCTAAAAACAATTGATTATAATAGGTACTATGTTGGAAAATATAGCCTCGTAATTTGTTTTTATGTTTTTTAATACATGAAAATAAGCTTTAAAACTGTAAGGGTCAGAATCTGATTGATTAAGTAAGTACGCAGCTACTTCGCCGAAGAGCAATATTACCAAAGAAGAGAAGTACTCTCTGAAGACCATCAAGGACACCAAGGATATTACAGTACTACCAGCGAACAAAGGGAATATACAATGGTGATATTGAACAAGGATGACTACAACCGGAAGATGAACAATCTATTGGACACAAATACTTACCGTAAAATTGCGAAGGACCCAACAGATAAGATAGGAAGGCGAGTGAAGGAATTGGTTAAGTCATCATCGATTCTCGAACAGGAACAAAGAAGCCTTTTTGTTCAAGCCGCTAGGGATCTACGGTTTGCCAAAGATCCACAAGGATAACGTACCTTTGAGACCAATCGTCAGCGCAATAGGCTCCCCAACCTATTTGTTGGCAAAATACTTGTCGATAACCATCCAATCGTTTATAGGACAAACTACATCTTTTGTCAAGAACTCTGAACATTTTATTCAGATTCTGAACGAAGTTGTTAATGACCCGCAGGATATACTCGTAAGTTTCAACGTAACATCACTCTTTACGTGTGTTAAGAAGGCAATCGAAGGCCTTCCGATAACACTTGCGCCCGTAGGTCTACCAACCGATGTACCGACGAATGAGCAAGTAGAGGGTACTGCCATGGGATCACCTCTTTCACCGGTAATCGCCAATTTGTTCATGGAATTGTTTGAAGAAAAAGCCATTAGACCAAGTCCTTACAAACCCAAGCATTGGGTCAGATATGTTGATGATACCTTTCTGGTTTGGCCACAGGTAGAGATAAACTTACTGAGTTCCTGAGCCACCTGAACAATGTTAGTCCTTCTATCAAATTCCCGATAGAAATAGAAGAGAATAATCAGCTGCCATTCTTGGATGTGCTGGTATACAGAACGTTAACTGGCACGCTTGGACATACAGTCTACCGTAACAAGACATACCGATCGGTACTTAAACGCCAAATCACACCACCACCCCCAACAGAAGAGAAGTGTTATTAAGACTCTGTTCAACAGAGCCGAGAAGGTGTGTGACTCCAGCACCTTGGACGAGGAATGGAAACACTTGGAGTGCGCCCTACGTCAGAATGGATACAAGTCTGACATACGGGGTGCCACACAAAGAAAACCGCAAGTCTCAGAGGAGCTGCAAGTCAAATGGGTTCGCTTGCTTACCATACGTAAGTGGGGTATCTGAAAGAATCGGTAGAATACTGAAGAAACCTGGTATCACGGTAAGGTACAGAGCACCAGCAAAGGTAAGGGATCTTTTGCCTAACCCAAAGGATATCGCACCACTCCTGAAGAACGAATGGGTATACAAGATAACATGTGTGTGTAGAACATGCTATGTAGGACAGACAGGACGAAGTATCGAATGTCGAGTCAAGGAGCACAGTAGAGACACCCGGCTACGCAAGATTCAACAGTCCGCTGTTGCTCAACACTGCCACGAGTCGGGACACACAATGAATTTCGATGACCTGAAGATGTTGGCAAGGGTTATTATCATCGAAGGCTTATTAGAGAAACCATCGAAATTTACAAACATCCTAACAACATCAATCGCGAGGATGGTACTGACATTAGTAGGGTCTGGAAATCGATCCTAACGCGGTCAGGTGGAAAAGCACATAGGAGCGGTAGCTCCAGATGTGCGCAGTGAGGTGTAAATTTAGGTATATAAGGGAAATTTTCGTGGTAGGTCTTCAGTATTCAATTAGCTTTGAATAACCGAGCAACATGGTTCCAAAAACATCAGCATTTACAAATCTTAACACATGGCATAACCCGCAAGCAGTTTATTTTGTAAAGGATTTATTACCTTATCCACCAGTATTTTTCAAATATATTCAGAAATATTGGCCATTCTATCAAAAATATGTTGACATCGTTTTCACGAGACTACCGCCATCTATTACAAAACCAGTAACACGCTCTTGTGACCTCTTTCATGCAGGAAAAATTTGTCTAACTTTTCTTTTTGCATGTGGAGTACTTCTCAAAATATACAAAAAGATTAAAATTACCCACCCCGTATGTAGCCACTGGGTATAAGAAATAACGTCGAATGTAAAATCCACCATAAGCACACCAAAGTTTTACCACTTTTTATGCCTCACTATGAATTCCCTACCTGTTTCCAGTTAATACGGGCGTAAAGGCATATGTTTGGGCTGCTAGATGAGCGACTGTAAACCAGGCGATACCGGCAAGATTAGCACGTCTGATATAATCGCACATTGCTCTTTCTTCCAGTTGTGTCTCAGTAGTATACTTAAAAGTGTTGACCATCAATTTGATAAGTTTTGTAGTTTTTTCTTTACATGGATAGAACAGTAACATTCTTGAGGCAACCGTAATATACACACCTATTAACAGACCAGTTTAAATTGTTTAGGGAGGTGGACCATTCTCAGGGTGCGGTTACAGTGCAAGCGACTTTGCACGAATTGGAGACGGCGAGAAAATAAAAAAAAAGAATGCTTTTATTTTCAGTTTAATCGACAAGCGATTTCTCGCAAATTCGCGTGATTTTTCGCGTTCGTAGCAAATCAATGTGAGTAGGTGTGAATGGTTACAGTAGAAGCTAATGATTGCAGATCGCTACTTGCCGCTTCTAAATCAAAAGCGCTTGTTTTTTTGCGCTGTCTCCATTTCTGGAAGAAATATCGGCTATACTTAGCATGCGATCTGAAATAATACAGATTTGCGAACGCAGTCCTGGATTAAGGGAATACGCGCGAATATCAAGATACAATACAGTATGACTACTTTGCGCAAATTTAGATTTAGGTTACGTGAATTGTTTGTCAGATATGTTCTCTGATGAGTTATCAGATACACTGGATTACGCATGATATCCGGAATTCAGGCATTTTTGGATCAATCTTATGGCATGTATAATGCTTTTTACAAGCCATGTCCCGCAAAATCAATTTGTGGATCTTGCAATGCAACCCTACTTAAATACCAATATTTTGCACACTCGGCGTTGATGATAATTATAGCTCTATTCATAGTAACAAAATGGACCGTTTGGAAAGGGGAATATAATATCGGCCCGACAAATTACGTATTCTCAATGAAAAATTGTCCACGGCAAAATAAGTATTCCCCACGATAATGTTAGCACGACAGAATATGTATTCAGCACGACAAATTAGGGATTTTTAACGACAGTTTAATTAACTAGCACGACAGATTTTGTAATTTAATGTTTTTAAGCTGTTTGCGAAAAGTATTGGTTATATTGATTTGACTTTTGAGTTTCATTGATTTTATTTGGTTTAATAAAACTTAATTAACAGCTGTAATGTGGGGTATGCAAAAATTTAATAAAAACACAAATTAAATTTATAATATTGTATTTAAATAAAAAAACAAATAAACAATAATAGAAGTACAATAAATATACCGTGTTTTCATTTCAAAAGTATCCACCCTTAATAACTCTTGACCTGATGTGATTATTTCTTTGAGTGAAAACGCGTCGATTTAGATATTGAGGGAGAAGTTCAAAAATGGTACCTAGAGAATTTTAGGTTTCATCCCTTCGCCCCTCAGCCACCCCACGTTGAAGTTTCAAATGGCACCCCCTATCTTGTGATACATCATTTGAAAGGCCATAAAATTCTCTACTCAACGATGAAAAAAGTGAAATCGATCGATTGTTTCTTAAGATAGACTACACAGAAGATGGAAGGTATGAAATAACTCAACCCTTAATAACTCTTGACCTGATGCGATTATTGCTTTGAGTGGAAACACGTCGATCAAGAAATCGAGGGGGAAGTTCATAAATGGTACCTAGAGAATTTTAGGTTTCATCCCTTCTCCCCCAATCAGCCCACTTCGAAGTTTCAAACGGCACCCTATATCTTGTAATACATCATTTGAAAGGACATAAAATTATCTACTCAACCATGATAAAAAAATTAAATCGATCGTTTGGTTCTTAAGATAGACTAGAATAACGGCCACCATTATTTGCGTTCGCGAAGACTTCGAAAACAGAATGTATTTTTGTCTAGCAAATAATGGTGGCCATTTCGAACATACCATGAAATAATTTCTTATTTTATTATTTATTTCTAATGACTGTAATTTAATTCAACAGTGTATCCAATCAGCAATGTTCCGCTAATAATAAATAATTGATTTCATACCTTCTATCTTCTGGGTAGTCTATCTGAAAAACCAATCGATTGATTAATTTTTTTTATCATGGTTGAGTAGAAATTTTTATGTCCTTTCAAATAATATATCGCAAGGGGGTGATATTTGAAATTTCGAAGTGGGTGGCTGGGTGGTGAAGGGATGAGACCTAAAATTCTCTAAGTACCATTTTTGAACTCCCCCCTCAATATCTAAATAGACGTGTTTCCACTCTAAGCAATAATCGCATCAGGTCAAGAGTTATTAAGGGTTGAGTTATTTCATACCTTCCATCTTCTGTGTAGTCTATATTAAGAACCAATCGATCGCTTTATTTTTTTTTATCATGGTTGCATAGATAAATTTCTGCCCTTTCAAATGATGTATCACAAGATATGGGGTGCCATTTGAAATTTCAAAGCGGGTGGCTGGGGTTGAAGGGATGAAACCTAAAATTTAGACCATTTTTGAACTTCCCCCTTAATATCTAAATCGACGTGTTTTCACTCAAAGCAATAATCGCATCAGGGCAACAGGTATTAAGGGTGGATACTTTGAAATGAACACACGGTATATCCGTACATTCTATAAAAAATAAGCAAATATTTGAATTATTGTCTTGTATTGTTGTGTATTTGAATATTTTTATCTTTTGATTTAGTAGGACTTGTGTAATATTTAGTACCCACTTCATGAACGTTTTAGTTTAATTGGAACCATTGATATGCTTTGATCCAATCCTTTAATGGAGTTGTTTATTGTGAGTAAAATTGTTCATAGTTAGGTGACAATGCATCTCGATATCAAAGCATTCGCACATATTTGCAAGTATAAAATTTGTCAAAAATACAATGGTCGAAGCTAAGTGAGCTATCCTGGCCAACAATGAACAAAATCGAGCAACTAAAAACTATTTTTGGTACGGTTTTCTCCATACACTGTTCGATTGTGTTTATTGATTGCACTTAGCTTAGATTATAGTATTTTTGACAAATTAAGTATCTACTTTGAAATATGTGAAGTACTTACTCTGACTCAATAGTTCATTGATTATTTTTGTTATGGAAGTTAATAACTGTGGTATGTAAATTTATTGTAGTTATCAACCAAAAATATTTTCTTTTTAATATGAATAAATTAAACGTATACCTGATTTTGTGCCGCTTGGTGTATGGGTTAATGTACGGTATCGATCGATCTCAAATTTCACAGCAATTAAGTATTGATATAAATGAACAAATTGAGATAGTCCTGCATAAAACAATAACAGAACAAAAAAAAATAAGCACCACCCTAATTGACATAATAAGAAATGTTACAGAGTAAAGACCCAGTTATTATTATACGGTCGAACTGACAAATATTTTAGTTAAAATGATCATATCAATCAAACAAGCAATTCCCTACCATTCTTCGATTTCTAGTTGTATTTTATAGTCCATATTATCTCTAACTGAAATAATATATAAGTTATAATTATAACTTAGCTACCTGAAGACTGATTGAAAAACAATTATACACAGAATAATTTTCAATTATTCCCAACGCCCTTTTGCAAACTTAAAAACATATTACACATAACCACACTTTTAATGGTAGCACACTGTATCAGTATGAAAGAAGTTTTGTATTGCTGGCCTAGCAGCGCTGCTTGTCATATTACTCATTTATGATCATTTATGGACTTTGAGGTTAAATCACATATGTAGTTTGCTGATTTGATCGTTTAAATACAAATATTGTCGTTCATTTACATTGTTTTTCGCTACATCATATATTATGTCGTTTGTTTACATTTGCTGTCGTTAAAACACATATTTTGTCTTTAAAATGCATATTTTTTTTTATTTTTATTTTGGAAACCGTACATTACGATGGACCAGGTGTGTCAGTGTGGAAGGGTAGGCGAAATATAACGCCAAGATGAATTTATGAAGAATTCGAAATATTCAAGAGACATATAAGAGCACCAGACCTGCTACTGAACCAGGCCATTGAAATTAACCCGAATAGATTATTTCTTAAACTGTTTAAAGTACCTGCCAATGAAACTGCGCCGAATCACGACAACGGTTGAAATGTCGGTCATGTGACTGTAACGAGTTTTTAGGTTAAGACGTATTTTTCCCTTGACCTGTGTTGCAACGCACAATACGATTGTAAACTTGTATAGTGTTCTAAATGTAAAGTGATTTGTTTATTATTGTGTTCATTGTAACCGCAAACTGAAAGACCCGTAATTGTGCCTATTCAACGAGAGATAACCTGTAAAACGCCACATGTTTGTTTGGCAGCTAAATATGACGCAAGGCCTGAAGACGAAACGAAGCTTTCGAAACATGTAGCCTATCAGAACAATAAATAACACCAGATACACACTCCTTGAGTTTTATTGAAATGTAGTTGTTTATCATAACCAACGGTTTCGAAACTGTACATGTTGTTACCACGAACAGACCTAATATTGGGTTATAATGGTATAATATAAGGGTATCCTCTACCGAGTTGAGCGAATAAAATTCTATTTTTGCTAAACAGTTGAGTTCTTATTGCATAGTAAAGGAGAAGAATTTAAGAAAGCTATGATTCCCTAAATTTGGATAGTGTTTTCAGGATATTAAAAGAAGTTAAAAATCGAAACCTAAAAGACGACGTAAACATATGGTCAAATATGAACATACTTACAAAATACAGGGATTCCTCCTCAAACACTAAACTGATTGATTTTTCTTTTACTAATGTAAATGTCCCAAATTCAGACTGCCCTAAATTCCGACATATATCTGTTTAGTTGGGTTACATAAGAAATCTACAATATTGAATTTATTTTAGGACATCCGGTTTGTTGATTTGACATTACATTTATCAACCCACAATCGTCGTTTTATTCTACCAATGTTCTAACGGTCAGAATATAACCTAAAAGTTAGACTGATCTTAATAATTGAATGTTATGCTCAAAGTACCTTGTTTCCTTATAATGTAACAGCAATTCGACTTCTTTTCACATCGCTACAAGATAACAGTAATTCAGAAAATTCTAATAATACCTATTTAAGCTGACTAAAAATGCGATTTATCATCATGATACTACGGTGTACTTCTCTTTTAACTGCTATTATTTACAAATTTAGGGGTGTTGGAATTAGGTACATGTAAATATATCACGTCCTTAAATCAGACATGTGTGTTGGAATTGTGTACATGGTTAGAAGTAATACAAGAAAATAACATAGTTTACATCGTTTACTATATTTCAATTAATTGTACGCATTTTGTCCAAAATCCGTCACGTCCGAGTGTCGGAATCACAGACATCAATAATCCCTAATTATTACACTAGTAGCAGAGAGTAGCGATATTGGCATTAATACACCACCTTTAGAGACAACAGTTGAACTCATGCCATCTCCATTAAAAAAAAATCATAAAGAATAATGAGAATAATGAGCCAGAAGGCCTGAAACACCCAAATAAAGTAAAAAGAAACTGTTCTTCTGTAACATTATTAATGCTTGGAAAGAATATTGGTTAATAAAAAAGAAGAAAGCACAAAAGAAAATCATTCTTGAGAAATAAGAAAGGAAGCGAAAATAGAACAGATTAAAAACCTGCGCCAAGAAAAACACTAAAAATTCCAGATGTAGCCAACATTAAAATACAGACGAGGGAGGGTGGGCAGACTGAAGAAGACTAAGGACTAAGGACTGTTTCATTAAAAATAGTAAAAACATAAATGTTTAACATTTCTTAATAATAAATTATTAACAATATTTAAAACGCTTAATATTTACTTGAATGTTTATATTTATCGGAATAATGTACTATGCACGCCAAAAAAAGTGGTAAAAGTGGTAGCTAATTTTTACTTAATGTTATTTTATTTATCATCTTGACAGTTGATGCTTATTTCGTACTTGAGATTAATGTCAGAATGACAGTGTATATAGGTTCTAAAAGAACCATTTACAAAGCTAAAAATATATGCATGGGCGTATCCAGATTTGGAGGGCAAGGGGGGGCAGCTGCCCCCCCCCCCCTTTCATATTTTGGTATTATGTTTATTAAATACCACTCTTTCCCTTATGAACACTAGGGTGGTTATTTTTATTTAGAAAGAAACGATCCGCACCAAATCGTTTCCAAATCCAGAAAAGTAGCCACGTATTTTTCTTCGAACTTTTGATTTTTAAGGTGCCTTTCGAGGCCTCAAATTTACATGGAAAGAAGACTTTTTTGGTATTTTTCGAATAATTGTTCGGGCTTTGGGAAAACTTATGTTAAAGTTATAGGACTTATAGAAGAATTTGACCAATTATACATGTGGATTTGACGCCCCCAATCCACTCCACAGTGCCCTGAAAGCTACCCAAATGAAAAAAAAATACTTTTTTCAGAAATTGTTCTAATCATTTAATTTTCTTTCTTCTCATAGAAATCATTACTATAAGTTTTGTGGAATATTTATAAACATTTGTCTGTTAATTTATATTTGTTTAAACAAACTCTACTTGTTGAAATAATACGGTTTTCTCGAAAATTCGTCTAATTCTGTTTTCCGAGTTTGAAATGGTAGTTTATTACCTTTGAGGGGCATTATTCATTAAAAAAATTCTTCCTATTTTAAACAATCAATTATAATTCGTTTTCAACTTTTTTCTAATTATGGTAGAAAAGTCAGTTTATTTAGTAACTTATAAATTTCATTTTTGAGAGATCTAGTCTGTATTATGTAATAAACCTAAATTTGAACAGATTCCACTCCTTAATTTTTTTTTTCAATTCGCTTAAAATTAGTTAATTTAGATCGGTCTGACCAACTGTTATTCTGAAGTGATATCATTTATATTTTAGGATGATTTCTAGTGTTTGAATAATAAAATAATATTCGTTTTCAATATTTCATTAAATTAGAGTACAGGTAACAGTTTCCAGACGGCAACAAATCAACATTATTTTGCGACACACAGTGGTAGGAAATCAGAATAAGAAATGGAGAAAGATGAATGTTATTAATAAAATTTTGTTGACTTTAGGAAATTTAATATTTTAAAAAGAAATGTAACTCCCAATTTCCCCAAAAAAAGGGATTTCAATCATTTACATTTTTTCGAATAAGATAATAATTTGCCATTTCGTACTCAGAAAACAGAATTCAAGACAGATTTTCGAGAAAAACGACTTATTTAAATAAGTAGATACTATAAGCAAATGTAAATTAACTGACAATTGTTTATAAACACTCCACTAGATTTATAGTAATAATTTCAATGAGAAGAAAGAGGCTGAATTATGACTGAATGACTGAATTATCTAAAGAATGTACCATTTTCATTTAAGGGTAGTTTTCACGGCACTATATGGATGGATTGGGGGCGTCTAATCCAAATGTATATTAGGTACAAAATTTCCCTGGAAAGTCCTCTGCAAGTCCTTAAGTAATCTTAAGTTTTCCAAAATCCCAAGTAACTATTTGAAAAATACCAAAAAAATGTCTTCTTCCCATGCATTTTCCCATGTAAAATTAAGGCCTCTACAAGCACGGTTAAAAATAAAAATTTCAAAAAAATAGGTCTCCACTTTTTTTGGATTTGGAAACGATTTGAGGGGATCGTTGCTTTCAATCATCACAAAAATTTTTGCAATGCATTTTTGAACCACCCTAATGGGCACCCTTCTCTCATACAGCAAGTTAAATTGAGACAACTGCCCCCCCCCCCTTCCGATTTGAGCTGGATACGCCCTTGAATATATGTTCAGTAGATTCTTTTTACCTAATCTTGCGCCCGACGAAAGAGAAATTAAACTACTCACATCTATTTAAATTGGTTTGTTTCTGTCGCAAATTTTCGTGGGCATTCGCGCAAAATTGTTTGCACTGTAAACGCAGCCTAATGAAAAAAGAAAAAAATATAGTTTTGAAGGATTATTAAGTTTTACTTACTTAGGTTCAAAAGTGTCGCTGTTAAATCCAATAAATTAGAATTTCTTTCCAAGTATAGATGTACAAATGAAAAACCAACTGTGTAAACAAGCACCAAGCAGCTGATCAACCGCCAGGTATACGACCACATTTTAAACTTCAATGTGGACTTTTCCTCCAAATCAATCAAAGAGGTATACCGCAGGAGTAGCAGGACAAAACTCATATATTTTGGTTGTTTCGTCATTGCCGTGCGAGGTTCTGAGATTAGTAGGAAATAAGGTGAAACTTCTTTTATATACGGAGGCTACAATTGAGGTAAATTATTGTGGGGTACATATTCGAGGGAAATTAAAAAAAAGTGTACAGTAATTTCAGCTTTCGTTAAACACGTGTTGTTTTATATCAAGACAATTACATTGGTGATTACTATAAATATCATGTCTGAAAACATTTTTTTACCGTTTTATAATTGTATTCAGACTCGTGAAATACATACAATTATGGCAATAAAAACACTTTATTATGCTGGTTGTTTCCTTTTATACAGTCTATTAATTTTAAACACAACTTATCTATCTTCATATCCAAAATAAAAAATATTAAAAAAATTAATAAATATAAAATTGAATATTCATATCCAGTGTACATTATTTAGTAACTATTAACTAAATTATGAACTAAACATAATAATAATAGCATATACATTTTTTTACATATATCAGAACTTAAGCTTAGTTAGTTTAACAGTAAACTTATTTTATTGCACCTAATCTTAATAGTCAGGTATTATTATAACTTGTGTTAATGTTGTTGTATTATCACTTGTATTATGATTGACCGGAACAAGCGAGCCAGTAAAACAGTTCGGAGAAGACATTAGTGATAACTGTAGCAGAAAGCATACATATTCTTACTAAGAAAAAACATATTGTTGGTTTGAAGGTAAAAGTTACTAACTAATTTTACCTTTTGTTTCAGTTTATTGAAGATCAGTTTATTTGTTCTCTGAAAATGCTATTGTATTATTTACTATTACTCAGATTTTCTCAATAAATGAAAACATTTCTCTCCCGGTGTTGCGTTAGATCAAGAATTATTCTTCTCGATATATGTTCGACGGATCATAAATGAAATATGACCTCTCACAAGTAAATATTTATTATGAATCAAGTTTTTATAAAAATCACATTATCATGTTTCTATAGTATGAACGAAAAATGGGAACTTGATATAATATAAAATCTACCTGAAATATTTACATGGAGACACTAAACACCCGGCGATATCGATATCATATATCTATACGTGTCAGCGAAGTAGAGCACTATAATATAACGCTGAATAAACCAAAATAAGTAATAGTAAAAAAGGAGTACCTTTTAGGATTTGCTTATATAATATCTATGAATGAATTTAATAATTATAATTAATAATAATCATGAATTCTTGATAATTAATAATCATGAATTCTTGATAATAAGACAATTGATAATTAAAATGTAGACATTAAAAACAATTATTTCTTTGGATTTAAGTCGCTTTTTGAATCTTTGTGTGACCTTGGAGTTTAAAGGATCATCGATTAGATTGCAGTTTAAATGCAAAAAAATCAGGAAAATATTGTTTAAAAAATGTCGTGGACTATCTGTAAAACAAAAACTTTTTATAAGTATACGCTCATTGCGGTCTACATGTTCGTAATTGCAGGTAATAGCTGTTGTTTATAAAAGCTGCATAATTTTGGCAACATAAAAAACAAAACAAAATCAATAGGATGAACTTAAACTCAGGAAATTAAACTTAACAATTATAGAAATATAAATCAGAAAGTATAAACATTGAAATATCAGGTCAAAACAATATGAGGATAGGCAAAATTAATTAAAGGTAAATATCAAAACATCTATACCTGATAGTTGTAGTTTTATTTCAATAAATCCGTTCTTCTAACGGAGACATATAGGCATTTTTCTTTCGAGTGCTTCTTCAACAGTTAAATTATGTCTGTGGAGTGTATATAAACACTTATTTTAAAATTTGTATTTACTATTTTTATTATATTTACTTATTACTACTTTACTTATTATATTTACTATTTTGTATTTACTATTTTTGTATGTAGGTACTACATTTCCAATTATTCTAGTTAACATCAGGAGAAGCACCCAAAAAAAAAACATATTGGAGGTCTACCTATAAACCCGCTGCGTTTACAGACAAATTTGTTATCTTTTCAAGAAATTTCCTAGCAACAAATTTCTTTTTCTTCCCTTATTCCACTGCTGGGGTACAAAAATTTGTAGTAGTTAATAGAGACATTCCCAGATTATTAGAAAACTGTGGTTGATCTTCTATTAATAATTTTTCCATATTTTGGAAGCTTATAAAAGTTTTTTCTTTAACATAGGTATATATGATACTCAAATTGGCCCACAGAGCTTTCGGCCAGTTCTATATTCTGAATCGCTCGGTATATTCCGACCCACACCCAAACACATTTTTTAAATATTTTCTCTATCCTTTACCATGGTAAAAGTATTACCAATTCATCCAATCCTTACTATTCGTAATCAACTATACGTATATGTGTAGCTTATAGCATAACAGTAATACCTGTAAAGTAAATTGTTTTTATATGATATTTAAACACAGTTTTCAAACAATTCTTGAAAAAGTACCTGAAGTGTGGATAATAATCGTGAACTCTCCGATTCCATTTCGTCTATGGTCAAAGGAACTTGTTCAGCATGAACACCACAGTCAGTGTTTATATTTCTTGAAACACTTTGGTTTTTCTTCTTTCTTTTATTCGATTTACGAGGTCTCCTCTGCTTATGTATATTTACTATATACTTTGAAAAATATTTTGCTGCTGATTTATTTGTGTAATTTGTTTAGCTATTGAGGTATCAATTTAGTCCTAAAATATATTGAGTTCTTGTTGATGTCATTTATGGTTAAAAGTAAAAAAGTAACAAGAAACCAGAGCGCAGATGACTTATGATTACGTTATACATTACCCTTATTATAACGCAGACTAGTGAGAAATACACGAATTTGAAATGACCCTCTATTACAGTGGTTCTTAACCGGTGCTCCGCGGAACCCTGGTGCTCCGCGAGCTTGTTGCAAGTGCTCCGTAAAATTATGAAAGCCGAAATTGTTCACTCATTTACCGTATGTGATTGAAATAATAATATTTGTGTTTGTATATTATTAACGTACAAAACATTCTCACCTCAACAAAACTAACAATTATAGTATTATAATACAAGAAGACACCCAAAATAAGAGATGGAGCAGGGCGGAAAGACCTAGGTCAATAGCCCAGCCCGTTCGAACACCCAATGGAATTTATTAAATGAAACTATTTGTGTAATAAACTTGTACAAAGCTGGATGTTGGAATAAAGATTATTACTACTACTACAATACAAGTTTTAGAAGACAAAAATTGGCGCACGAGTTGTTTTGTTATATACTATTTTTTAAACCTTGCGACATTAATTTTACATAAATATCGAAAAATGCGGTTGTTACCTTACAATTTAAAGTATTTTTACTTTATCATACGCAGTATGATGAAGTATTGTAATCGTGCCGAAAAAAATTGAGTTTTTAGCGGAAATAGGTCTTTTTGGGTCCCCTGAAAATTTTTGACCAAGGTACAAAAAAATGTCTGTGTGTGCGTGCGTGCGTGCGTGCGTGCGTGCGTGCGTGCGTGCGTGCGTGCGTGCGTGCATGCGTGCGGTGTGTGTGTGTGAGTGTGCGTGCGTGCGTGCGTGCGTGCGTGCGTGCGTGCGTGCGTGCGTGCGTGCGTGCGTGCGTGCGTGCGTGCGTGCGTGCGTGCGTGCGTGCGTGCGTGCGTGCGTGCGTGCGTGCGTGCGTGTGTGTGTGTGTGTGTGTGTGTGTGTGTGTGAGTGTGTGTGTGTGTGTGTGTTGTTTGGTTCAAAAGGGCCCAAAGGAACTGGTAGTTTATTCTAAGCCTTTTTGTGCTGTCACAGTCGAAAAGAACTGATTTCATCAGAGGTTGGACAACCGCTATGGAACGTTGCCGCTCTAGTGCAGAAAAGTACAAAATACAAATTTCAAATAAAATAAGATCACCAATTTGATTGTTTGTTAATAAGAAATATCAACCCGTCTTTATATCTAATTCTAAAAACGACAAATTGAGAAAATTGTAAATAAAGTATAGCGACGAGTGTAGTTTTATTTTATGTTGTTGGTACGGATGTGACATCTACAGTGATGTCATGAACAAATATAAATCTGTCAGAATTTGAATTAGCTTTTTAAACTTGACGTTTCGTCAAAGTGGTACCAACCTAACATTTCCTACACAGAAATATAACCATTTTTTAATTATTTTTTTAAATACATATTTTTCAAAAAGCAACACAATTAACGTTGGTGTCACTCCTGCCGAAAACTAGATAGCGCGACTCGCTCACATGCGACGGCGACACTCCGCGTTCGGTGACGCGCCGCATCACCGCTCGTCGCGATATTCCATACTTTCGGCACTTGTGACATAAATAACTATTATTCTAATGTCGTAGTGTAGATAGTGTCAAATGCTAATGATTTGACAATACCTACAGTTTATCTCAATAAAATAGATTCTCATGCAGCTAAACTAATTAATTTTATATATTGTATGATAAAGTCATGTGTCTGGCCACAACAGATTTTTTTTAAACAGTTGGTAATTAGTGTAAATTCACAACTACGACTGACGCGAACCAATAGCGATTGAGATGTCAGCTTTATTTGACACTTGACATCAATATCATAAATCTTGGAAAACCAAACGTTACTAAAAGTTTGTGATCTAGTGTTTTCACAATGACACCGAAAGCGGTTTCGTTATGAGGTTATAACGAACACAAAGTAGAAAAAATAGTATATTATAATACAAGTTTTATAAGACAAAAATTGGCGCACGAGAAGTTTTGGGCACGACGAGCGTAGCGAGGAGTGCCCAAATGGAGCGAGTGCGCCAATATGTCTTATAAAACGAGTGTTATATACTATTTTTCTACTTTGCGAAATTAAATGAACATATTTTTTTTTTTTTTTTTTTTTTTTTTTTTTTTTTACTTGTTTATTTTACGTCGGTCTAGTTCCGCAACTTAGGCCAATCACCGACGCTGAGGGCAGGCTACACACACCCAGGAATTTTGTCCTACTGAAGGAATTCCAACCTCCAGTAAGAGTTCTTTAACGTGCACGTCGCATAATGACAGCACACGGGGCCACCGGCTTTACTTCCTCATCCGATGGAAGGCGGCATGCAAAGGTATTTGTTCCCTGCCTAAAATACCAGGACGGTCGATTTTAGCCCGAGCCGGGATTCGATCCCGGGCCTCCAGCGTAGATAGCAGCCGCTCTATCCTATACGCCATCGACCCCCCTTAAATGAACATACATTTCGAAAATTGCGGTTGTCATCTTACAATCTAGAGTAGTTTCATATTCAACAGTTGGTAGTTGTACTAAAATTCACAAATACTATTGACGCAAGCCAATAGCGATTGAGATGTCAGCCAGATGTCAGCCTTATTTGACACTTGACGTCAATATCATCAGTCGTGGAAAACTAAAAGTTACCAAATGTTTGTGACCTAGGTATTTCATAACGACACCGAAACCGGTTTCGTTATGAGTTCATAACGAACGCAAAGTAGAAAAAAACATTTACAATTTTCAAATAGTAATAAATATGAATAAAATAAATAAAGAATTTAGAACATAATACAATTAAAATAAAAATGGGTATAGCTCTGCCACATAAAAAGTTCTGAAAATATTTAAGCATTTTATATTTCCTAAAATACAGATAATAAATATGATGTTTTGATAATATTTAGTTTTGCCCTCATCTATATATCATCCACATGTTATGAGCGGATTTATAAGCCTTAGATTAGTATAAAGTTGTATTAAAAATGAGCTTATCAAAAATACTTGAGTAGGTGGTACGGAACTGCTAATATAAAGAATCTAGCCAAATTACCTAAATATTTGACAAACTAAGAAGGTTTTGAAAGTTTTATTATATTTAAATTTATATTACGGCGAACATGTCAGATGCTTGGAGGAACTATCACAATATACCAAATAAGGTGGCGGCATTTATAACCACCAGGTGATATTTCACGAACAAAATTTTGTGGGGCCAGAAAATCAAAACATAGACACACACAAAATGTGGAATTATGTGAATACGGGCAAAAGGAAAACTTTGGAAGCAATTCGGTACATCGAGAGTGCTTTTTCCCTCAAACATTCAAGAGTTGGTTTGTAGAAATACATTTCAAAATTTCCGTTATGTTATAAAGAAGTATATCGTTTTCTTTTCTGGTATCAGACTAATGATTTTCGCCGCAAATAAGCTTCATTCGAGTATTCATTTTTTTTCAATTCGGTAAAAAGTTAGAGCTGATAAAAATATCAATAAAACCGTATTTTAAACGACTATAACTTGTTAAGGAATTGAGAAAACCAATAAGTCAATATGAACCTTTTTACTCGGAATGGCATTTAGTTTTTAGAAGAAAATCTGTTCAAAGTTTTATGTGGATTTTATTTTGTTACTTAAATTTATTTACTTTTTACTGTTGTAATGGCTACCTATTGATTATGTTATTTTTTCGTTTTCGCATTGTTTCTTAAGGAATAGAAAAAAAAAACATTAAGACTATATAAAATATTATACTCAAAATGACATTTGATTTCTAAAAATTAATTCTTCTGAAAAAAAGTAGACTATTCATATATTTATATTTTTTCTAATTAATGTTATTTTGTAACTGTTATTTAATAATCGTTTTAAGTTTGAGTAAAAGTTATGTCAATGTTTTTGGTGCTCCGCAAATTTTTCGTATGATCAAAAGTGCTCCCTGACTTCGAAAAGGTTAAGAGCCACTGCTCTATTAGTTAGATTTATTCTTTTTCCGCAATTCAGTTTACAAAGTATTGCCATGAATGTTTCTGCTGCATGATTATTGGTTTTACCACTAGTTCGGTATGCTTTCCGCAACATATTGTCTAAACTGCCTATAAAATCCCATATGTATTTATTACCATTGATATGATGTAATAACCCCGTGGAATTTAATATATTTAATCTACTATGTTCCGTACTTCCAGCTACAGTTATGCAATAGTTGCCGCTACAGTGTGTATGTTCGCCATATACAAGAAGAGAAATATTTAATATTTCCATTTTCATTTGTTTATTGATCTTGTTGGTCATCAACAGCTAAAATTTTTTATTATTTCTATACTGACAAATCAATACCTGTGAATAAAGTTAAAACGGCTTTATGGCGTGTCTTGCCTACATGTTTAATTAAATGGTTTATACATTCCACCTTACTAACTTGGGTACCACACTTTACACAGCTAAGATTTTTTTTGTCAACACTGAAATCTCCATCTGCCACAAACGAGAGATATTTAAGTATGCAACTCATGCTTTTATTAAATCCTTCGACTATAATATCCGCTTTCACGGACACCACCAAATAATACCTTGTGAGTATTTTTGCCAATACTACACCCTGCAAATCACAAATTGCTAGACAAGATCTATGAAAATTACCAATGGCAGAAAGGCCATCCACAATTACTTCAAAATAAAGGTAACAAGATTATATTATGAATATATACATACTGCACCAGAAGCTGCATTATAGACGTGTACGTTGGAGCGTTTGCTCTACCTACAATTTACATACACAGTAGTCCATGGAATTCCGCTATCATCACCACATCCAATGTCAGTGGACTGCTCGTTTCCAGCTTCACTAGCTTTTTCATTGACAATTTAGCCAATTTTCCCAATGTGTTGACAGCTGCCTCTCAATAGAATAAAACATCTTATTATTCATCACTGGAACATCTATGGTAGCAAGAATAGCACTGACTTGCCCATAGGTACTGCCGCTTCTTATTGTTCCCCATACTATACTAGTATTAACTGAAGCTTTCTCCATGTTTGGTTTCGTCTCATATTTTTATTTTGTATTGCACATAGTACATACAGGTAAAATTTGGCCCTTTACGTTTTTTCATCTACAGGTTTCTACAGGAATTATGCGCCCACTGGTGCATTTTGTTGAATTTAGTGGAATTGACCAGGACAATATGAATGTCCACAATATGAATATGAGATGAATGTCCACAATCCTATTTCCATATAAAACTCTTTTCCCATGACCCTCGGAAGTGAATTGTGAGAGGATGGCTCATTGCCAATGCCCGGACGGAAAAGTATGTTTTCCAGTGTCGTGCGTATTGGGGATATCAAGTTTACGCTCAGCTCAGTGCACCGCAACCTCGGCTCCATCAAAACCAGTTCTCCGCCGACCAGGTGCATCGTATCTCGCTCTTGCTGTGATTTTCTCAAAATTGTTTTCGCTCATCCATTATATTCTGGTTGTCCTTTTGAATTTATTTTTATGTTCGATTTTGGATTTACTTTTTTGTTCTACGCTTTCATCACATAGTAGGTACCTAGTGGTTTGTTTTGTTCGTATTCTCTTTCACTCTTTTGGTTATATGTACTATCGTGGCCATATATTATGTCCCTTCTTTTGACGTCCATTTTCTCGGAAACCTAGGGGCGAAAAAGTTTGAAAAAATTCTGCTGCTGTATAAAAATTAGAAAGCTGTATGTGTTGGCGTTTTCCCGATTTTTCCAAATTAAGAAGAATTGGGGCTGTTTTTGCCACGTAAATTTTATTCGTTTAACTTTAGCAATTAATTACTCCGGAAATAATACATAGATTTGAACGAATTAAATAGTAAAATCACCTGCGGAATGCTAGTTTTCAATGTGCATTTTTGTAAAATCATTGGATTAGTGCTTGACCCACAAAAAGCTATATTATGCAATGCAAGCAATTCCTTTATTAGAAGAGCTAGAATAATCAGCAATGTTCCGCTAATAATAAATAATTGATTTCATACCTTCTATCTTCTGGGTAGTCTATCTGAAAACCCAATCGATTGATTTATTTTTTTATCATGGTTGAGTAGAAATTTGTATGTCCTTTCAAATAATATATCGCAAGGTAGGAAGTGATATTTGAAATTTCGAAGTGGGGTGGCTGGGTGGTGAAGGGATGAAACCTAAAATTCTCTAAGTACCATTTTTGAACTTCCCCCTCAATATCTAAATAGACGTGTTTCCACTCTAAGCAATAATCTCATCAGGTCAAGAGTTATTAAGGGTTGAGTTATTTCATACCTTCCATCTTCTGTGTAGTCTATATTAAGAACCAATCGATCCCTTTATTTTTTTTATCATGGTTGCGTAGATAATTTTCTGCCCTTTCAAATGATGTATCACAAGATAGGGGGTGCCATTTGAAATTTCAAAGCGGGTGGCTGGGGGGTAAAGGGATGAAACCTAAAATTCTCTAGAGACCATTTTTGAACTTCCCCCTTAATATCTAAATCGACGTGTTTTCACTCAAAGCAATAATCGCATCAGGGCAACCGGTATTAAGGGTGGATACTTTGAAATGAACACACGGTATACCTATTGTACATTCTATAAAAAATAAGCAAATATTTGAATTATTGTCTTGAATTGTTGTGTATTTGAATATTTTTATCTTTTGATTTAGTAGGACTTGTGTAATATTTAGTACCCACTTCATGAACGTTTTAGTTTAATTGTAACCATTGATATGCTTTGATCCAATCCTTTAATGGAGTTGTTTATTGTGAGTAAAATTGTTCATAGTTAGGTGACAATGCATCTCGATATCAAAGCATTCGCACATATTTGCAAATATAAAATTTGTCAAAAATACAATGGTCGAAGCTAAGTGAGCTATCCTGGCCAACAATGAACAAAATCGAGCAACTAAAAACTATTTTTGGTGCGGTTTTCTCCATACACTGTTCGATTGTGTTTATTGATTGCACTTAGCTTAGATTATAGTATTTTTGACAAATTAAGTATCTACTTTGAAATATGTGAAGTACTTTCTCTGACTCAATACTTCATTGATTATTTTTGTTATGTAAGTTAATAACTGTGGTATGTAAATTTATTGTAGTTATCAACCAAAAATATTTTCTTTTTAATATGAATAAATGAAACGTATACCTGATTTTGTGCCGCTTGGTGTATGGGTTAATGTACGGTATCGACCGATCTCAAATTTCACAGCAATTAAGTATTGATATAAATGAACAAATTGACATAGTCCTGCATAAAACAATAACAGAACAAAAATATAAGCACCACCCTAATTGACATAATAAGAAGTGTTACAGAGTAAAGACCCAGTTATTATTATACGGTCGAACTGACAAATATTTTAGTTAAAATGATCATATCAATCAAACAAGCAATTCCCTACCATTCTTCGATTTCTAGTTGTATTTTATAGTCCATATTATCTCTAACTGAAATAATATATAAGTTATAATTATAAGTTAGCTACCTGAAGACTGATTGAACAACAATTATACACAGAATAATTTTCAATTATTCCCAACGCCCTTCTGCAAACTTAAAAACATATTACACATAACCACACTTTTAATGGTAGCACACTGTATCAGTATGAAAGAAGTTTTGTATTGCTGGCCTAGCAGCGTTGCTTGTCATATTACTCATCTATGATCATTTATGGACTTTGAGGTTAAATCACATATGTAGTTTGCTGATTTGATGGTTTAAATACAAATATTGTCGTTCATTTACATTGTTTTTCGCTACATCATATATTATGTCGTTTGTTTACATTTACTGTCGTTAAAACACATATTTTGTCTTTAAAATGCATATTTTGTCGTTACGGTACCGAAATTTGTCGTGCGAACCCCTAATTTGTCGGGCCGAAAAATGCCACCCGTTTGGAAACCGTACATTACGATGGATCAGCTGTGTCAGTGTGGAAGGGTAGGCGAAATATAACGCCAAGATGAATTTATGGAGAATTCGAAATATTCAAGAGACATATAAGAGCACCAGACCTGCTACTGAACCAGGCCATTGAAATTAACCCGAATAGATTATTTCTTAAACTGTTTAAAGTACCCGCCAATGAAACTGCGCCGAATCACGACAACGGTTGAAATGTCGGTCATGTGACTGTAACGAGTTTTTAGGTTAAGACGTATTTTTCATTCGACGTGTGGTGCAACGCACCATGCGATTGTAAACTTGTATAGTGTTCTAAATGTAAAGTGATTTGTTTATTATTGTGTTCATTGTAACCGCAAACTGAAAGACCCGCAATAGTGCCTATTCAACGAGAGATGACCTGTAAAACGCCACATGTTTCTTTGGCAGCAAAATATGACGCAAGGCCTGAGGACGAAACGAAGCTTCCGAAACATGTAGCCTATCAGAACAATAAATAACACCATAATGAAATATAGACTATAGGCTACTGTGAGGGAAATGCTACGTGGAGTCGAATAAACGAATTCTATTTTATTGTATATCACAACATTACAAAACAACGTAATACATGATTGACATTACATTCAATATAACCTGTTACTAAGGTAATAATAACAGACAGTGCGGTGCTTCGAGTGCCAGTACTCACACTCCTCTTCACGGCAATGTCGTGGTCATCAGGAGAGTCCTAAGCCACTCCTCAATTTTAGCAGTCGCGGTCCAGCTAATGCTTTTGTCAGTAGATCTGCTTCCATGTCTTCAGTTCGCAGATACTTGACATCTATTGTTCTTTCTCGTATACAATTTCTTATAAAATGCATTTTTAGGTCAATATGTTTTGACTTTGAAGTCACCATTTCATTTTTACTTAATCTTAGGGTAGCTTGATTATCATTTAATATGACTATGTGGTCGTAGCTGGCCCCTAAATCTTTATAGAGATTTTTAAGATGGATGGCTTCCTTTGCAGCTTCGGTCAGAGCAACGTACTCCGCTTCGCCTGTCGATAAGGCGACGCTTCTCTGCTTTTTTGACATCCAGCAAATAGTCGTTCCGGCATATTTAAAACAATAGCCTGAAAAAGACTTTCGATCGAGTTTACATGCTCCCCAGTCTGCGTCAGCCATGCCATATAATTCTTGACCAGTCTTTTTGAAAATAAGACCGATGCTCTTCGTTCCTTTTAGGTAACGAAGTACTCTTTTGGCGCACTTAAAATGCTCTTCTCCATAACAATCATTGAATTGTGAGAGATAGCTTATAGCAAACATTATGTCAGGACGGGTTGCTACTGCCAGATACATGAGCGTACCAATTAAGTTTTTGTAGGGAAGATCATTCCTTTCATCTCTTCTACCTTTTTCTAATATAAGACCTAGCTCTATGGGTGTAGATGCAGGTTCGCAGTCTTCCATCTTGAACTTTTTAAGTGTGGCCTCTATGAACTTTTCTTGGTTTAGCTTGACTTCACCCATTTTATAGGCAACGTCTATTCCAATTAGCCGTTTGGGTGTCCCTAAATCTTTCAATTCAAACTTTGTATTTAGCAGGTCTTTTACTTCTTGGAGCTTTCTTGGACACGAATAGGCAATCAATAAATCATCGACATATATCACGATTATGATTTTAACTCCTCTTTTCTCCAGTAAGTATACACATGGATCAGCTTCTGATGCTTTAAAACCTATGTTATTTAATTCATTGTCGAGCTTTTTGTACCACTGCCTGCCTGCCTGTTTGAGTCCATATATAGCTTTTATAAAATGACATACTTTGTCTTTGGGATTCTTTTTTATGTCTTTTAGCATATTCACTGTTTTATTGTACAAAGTCAGATCTTCTTCTTTACTTTCTTCGACCATAATTTCTGTCAGATAATGTTCTAAATAGTCAGGGTATTACATTACTATATTTTCTTCTAGTTCACCATTTAGGTACGCTGTTGTCACGTCCATCTGGTTCAGTTTTAACCCTTTTTCCATAGCTATTGCAACAACAGATCTGATCGAACTTAGTTTAGCAACAGGGGCATATGTTTCATTATAGTCGACGCCTGGTCGCTGCGTAAAACCCCGTGCTACAAGTCTGGCTTTCCTTATTATGCTGTTGTTTGGTCCTACTTTGTTTCTTAGAACCATTTTGTAGTCAACTTCTTTCATTTCTTTCATTTTCTTTCCTATTTTCCAGGTTCCATTCTTTATATGTGCTCTTATTTCAGATTTAATCGCATCATGCCAGTATTCGTCGTCTTCATTTTCATCTGACAGGTGAGATATTTCTGAGAATAAGTGACTTTCTTCAGTCTCGTACAATACAAAATCCCTGGTCCAGGCTGGCGGGTGCCTTTCTCTTTGTGGCCTCTCATTTTCGGATTCTTCTACAATCTCTGATGCATTCTCGTAAGACTATATTTCCTCTGCTGAAGGAACGTCATCTTGATTGTTAGAATTATTCTCTGTTATTTCAACTTCTATTTGTTGTACCTCTTTAACTTTCTTATTTTGTTTTATTTTGTTTTCTTTTTCAGGTTTTTGCGAGTGTTGTTCCTTTTTGTCTACAAGGTATTCATAGTTCTGACCTTCTTCTTCGAAGTACATTTTTTCTATGACCTTTATGTCCCTGCTCGTCACTACATCATCATCTTCAGGTATATATACTCTGTAAGCCTTTGATGTCAACGAGTACCCCATGAAAATACCTTCTTTGGTATTCTGGGTCAGCTTTCCTCGTTTGTTCTTTTTTAAGACGAAAGTTTTCCTGCCATAAACGTGAAGATGATTACCACTTGGTATTCGGCCCACCCATTTCTTGAAAGGTATATCGCCATTCAGTGCTTTTGTAGGGCTACGATTTATAAGGTAATTTGCCGTCGCTACAGCTTCTGCCCACAGCTTCTTGGGTACATTGGCTTCGATCATCAGACACCTGGCTTTTTCTAATAAGGACCTGTTTTTCCTTTCGCTAATCCCATTTTGTTGTGGAGTATAAACCGTGGTCAGCCTTCTTTGGATGCCATGCGATTTGAGGAAATTATCAAAATCCTTGTTACGGTATTCTGTACCATTGTCTGACTGCAGGTATTTTATCTTTTTGTTGTGGAACGTCTCGACTTCTTTTTTATATTCTTTGAAAATGCTGAATACGTCACTCTTTCTCTTGATAAAGTAGACGTAACAGTATCGAGTGTAATCATCTATGAATGTTACGTAATATCTTGAGCCCGCTAGTGTTTCACATTCAAAAGGTCCACAAACGTCACTATGAATTATTTCCAGCTTGTCCGTTGTGTAGAGGTTATCATGTCTTGTGAAAGGTAATCTTGATAGTTTGCCTTTAATGCAGGTCTCACATGTTACTAACTTTTCATCAGTCAGGTTTAAACCGTACATAAGGTCGTTTCTAGCCATTTTCTTTAGATCCTTTTCATTAATGTGGCCAAGCTTGCGATGCCATTCCATGATGTCACTCTCTGTTTTAGGTGTGTAGTTTGCAGTCTCCTTTCTTTGAAATTCAAGATAGTAGAGCCCATCTTGTCTTTGTGCTGTCAGTGTCACCTCGCCGTTCTTTTCTATGACGTAGGCTTTATTTTCTTCGAAAACAGCCTTATGTCCTCTGTCTGTAATTTTAGCTACAGACAACAGGTTCACTGACACATCCGGAACATATAGGGTGTCGTTAAAATTATAAGTTTGTTCCTTTCTACTGACTGTAACTTTTCCTTTACCTTGAATTTTACTGGTGTATTTGTTTGATGCCAGTTTTAGGTTACTGTTTTCAGGAATCATGGTAGAAAACATGGACTCGTTGCCGCAGATATGAGATGAGCAGCCGCTATCTAGACACCAGATATTTTCATTGGCATCTGAATCTGCAGTACTCAGACAACCGTTGTAGTTTTTGTACTTGTTTCCGTTGTCTTTCTCATTTGCAATTTTCTTTTTAGACCAACACGACTCGGTAGTGTGACTTTTCTTTTTGCAGTTCTTGCAGTACAATCTTCGCTTGTTCTTCTTAACATGATACGCTTCCGAGCTTTCGGGCTTATCGTTATTACTCCTGGCCTCATATTCCTCCAGAATCTTTACTTTCAGATCTTCGGGATCAGGAAGTGTATCTCGAGACTCGATGGCTATTCTAAAATTTTCGAATGTTGTTGGTAAGCTGTAGAGGAGCATTATACTGAGTAATTCCAGTGGAATTTTAATATCCATATCTGCGAGCTTATCCACAATATCCATAAAGTTATTTATATGGTCACGAACATCCTCCTCTGTGGTCATTCGCTTTAGAACTAGCTGTTTTAATAAGGTTGCTTTCCTTGCAGGCCCAGTGCTTTGGTAAGTTGCTTTTAACTTGTCCCATACAGATTTAGATGTTGCGCAGACTTTAATTTGTTTTAACTCGGAAGGTGACAATAAAAGTAGGATCTCAGCTCTTGCCTTCAAATCCTCTTTGTTGAACGCCGATTTCGCCGCCGCATCCGCATCTGACGGTAACGTTTTCTCGCCACTTACTATGTCCCAATAATCGCTTTTAATTAGGACTGCTTGTGCTTGCAGGCACCAAGTGTCATAGTTTGACTTGGTCAACGGCTCTATGTTGCGATGACTCGTAGATGCCATGTTTTTTTTATTTTTTGTGAGTAACCACGCTCTGCTACCACTTTGTAAGGGAAATTCTACGTGGAGTCGAATAAACGAATTCTATTTTATTGTATATCACAACATTACAAAACAACGTAATACATGATTGACATTACATTCAATATAACCTGTTACGAAGGTAATAATAACAGACAGTGCGGTGCTTCGAGTGCCAGTACTCACAGCTACCCACTTGTTCATAGGTTTAAAGTTTATTACATAATCATGGTTTATCTTGCATTCTCCCTACAAAAGATCGAGTTGAAGCATCACATGATGCTGCAGTTGACGCGGCGCTCTACGGTCCTTGGTGCGAGCGGGGAAAGCGATCGACAGCGACGCTGCCAGTAGTGGCGGATCGCACGTGCATTACTATAGTTACTAGTGTTTACGGACACAATACATAAAATGACACGGCGATTACACCTCGCCAAAGAAATTTGGATATCCGGCGACAGATTACCGAATTAAAAAATAATGGCAAAATAAGTCAATAAGATAACAGAACCACGAACAGGCATTTGGAAGTCCCATGGGAATTCTTGGCAATTTAAATCGGGTTTCGGGTTTAGCATTTAACATTAATGAGTGATCTGCAAAATATTCTATCTGTCTACAAATTTACGATGCTAAATTTGTAAAAGTTTTTTGATATTTTTAAGATTTATACGGTCAGAGCTGACGTTTGTAATATATGTAATATATCAAGAGTTGGTATTTATTTTATATTGTTTCTGGATGTATTTAAATATTATTAATAAATAAGCTGTTGAAACTGTTATAATAGCTTGAATATTTATATAACAAAATCGGGCATACCTTTTAAATATTTTTTGGGTTTATCAAGCAAGCTTAATTTAGTATTCACCACTAATCGGAAAATCTGCTAACTCCATATTAATAGATCTATCCGCTTCCATCAAAATCTTGTTTACAACCTTATTGTAGAAAAACTGAAGAAAACATAAGCGCCAATCGATAGAAGAGATTTCTCTCGTACCGGGTCACAATATTATAATCAAAATTATGCAAATATTAAGAATTTAATTGTTAGTTAAAATTACTACCTTGTTAAGTTATGGTTCTTTTGGTGTATTGATAATAAGCTGCCCCGGTTCTCCTACCTGTGTCAGTTTTCTCCGACATGACTGCACCGCTAACGCCTCCTTTCCCCGCAGTAACCCAAAGACCGTAGAGCGTCGGAATTCAGCACAATCTTTTGTATGAAAAATGCAAGATAAACAATAGTTATGTAATAAACTTTAAACCTATGAATTATTGGGTGCCTATTGTCTATATTTCATTATTCTAGCTCTTCTAATAACGGAATGGCTGGCATTGCATAATATAGCTTTTTGTGGGTCAACCACTAATCCAATGATTTTACAAAAATGCACATTGAAAGCTAGCATTCCGAAGGTGATTTTACTTTTTAATTCGTTCAAATCTATGTATTATTTCCGGAGTAATTAATTGCTAAAGTTAAACGAATAAAATTTACGTGACAAAAACAGCGCCAATTCTTCTTAATTTGGAAAAAACGGGAAAACGCCAACACATACAGCTTTCTAATTTTTATGAGCTGTAGCATATTAATCAAGGACAGCACCAGAATTTTTTCAAAGTTTTTCGCCCCTAGGTTTCCGAGAAAATTGACGTCAAAAGAAGGGACATAATATATGGCCACGATAGTACATTTGTTTTACATTTTAAAATTACTGTTCATTTTATGCTTTCTCCGAATAGTAGGTAGTTAGTGATTTAAATTTGCTCTTCATCGTTACTATTCCCAGTGTGCTGTTTCTTACAATTTTAGCTAATTTATTTCCGATTTTAAAATTTAATTTTTTGGTTTGTAGATATAGTTAGAGCTGCACATAGCCCTTGCAACACGTCTATTCTGATTTTGCGTTAAAATGTTGCGGAATAGGTGAGAAATGCTTGCAAACATGGCCTAAAATTCTCGCGCGGTCCAACGCGGTCGAGTAGTGAGGGCAGGCGGCCGACGCGACCCGGGGATGCTCGCCGCGCGTTTGTATTACTATAGATACGCGCTTCCCCGCGTCGACGGCCTACCCCCACTACTCGCGCGGCGGTATTTGGTCATGTTTGCAAGCATTTTTCACCTATTTCGCAACATTTTCAGGCAAAATCAGAATACACGTTTTGTAGCACATCACTTCTACTTTCGAAATACACAAAAAACTTAAAATCGGAGAACGTCCGACGCATCCAGGCTCGCCAAAGCATATTGCATAAAAATATTCAAATCGCAATGCTGCAAATCATAGGACTACGCCTGGGTTGTCCACACTCAAAGTACCCATCAATCGCTAGTTTCACACGAAAAGCCTCCATTACAGCTGTGAAAACGGCGGAGTTATGGATTTTTGAAAAACGCAAATTTTTCCGATTTTTCCAAATTTCCTCCGTTAATATTAATCCAATCGAGTCCGTGCAGGGTTCATTCTTTTTCGTCTTTTCAATGTCTATAATTCGTCTGTTGAAAGCATGAAGATTGCTCCATCGGTTCAGTTTTTACAAGCAAAAACGAAAAAAAATAATTATTTTTTGAGGTTTTTTCTTTATAACAAATTAAGAAATCATATTTGCGAGTTGTAAACACATCACAATACATCTACGGACTGTTCCACGTGACCTGGGACCGTCGGCTTCCTGCTAGTATTTTTTGTCACGAACGCAGTCATTTTCTGCTCTATTGCCTGGTCTAACCCATTAAAAAAAATAATAACACATTTTCCTATCATACTCCACTTAACATGTTTTGCACACGGTATTCACAGAATTTGTGAGATTATTCGGGAAAATTTCCCAGACGTGAATACGCTTATAAGCACATGCAAGAAAATTTTATTGAAAAGCCCTTCTAGATTATCTCTTACGAGGAAAACTGTCCTAATTTACCTTTACCACCACAACCAGTTATTACAAAATAGGGTACATGGTCAGAAGCGGCAATTTTTTATGCAAGGAACTTAAAATCGTTTGTTTTAAACTTAGGTAACGAAGCAGTTAGTATTAACGTTTGAAAAAAGGTACTATCGGTACAGGATATGCCTCAACAATTACAGTTTATTCATACGCTTTATCAGCCTTTGTTGCCAGCCATAAAATACTTTGAACAACAAAACGTTGAACTGGTAAGCAGTAAGCAGTTTTCAAAAGATAGAATCTCCATTGAAACAGTTAAAAAGCATTGAAGCACTAATTAGATTGCAAACAAAAATTGAAGTGGTCGTAGAACGAAATCTGGATTTTAAAGTGATAAAACTGATCTCTATGAATACCTTTACAGATTAAGTAATATCTGAAAAATTTTCTAATTTTGTTGCGATATATTCCTTTGCACCCTAAACAAGCTGCGAAGCATAGTGGTGGATTTTTTTTTCTAATTTTTTTTAATTGAACTTCAAATAGTTGTTAGATACGCGGAAAAATAGTTTTAAGGGGGTGGAAACATATATTTGGCGTGAACATTCCGAAATCTTGTATGTTAATTTTATAACTGCAAATGCAGGAAAAATACTGAAAAAAAACTAGCCCCTATGGGGTGTGTATTGGGGGTGGTTTAGATACAAATCTAGTTTTAAAGTTCTGAAACCTAGTGAGTATAACAATACTGCACCTATGAATATAAGAAAAATAGTTAAAAAAGTCTGTTACAATGGGGTTATTTTTGACAGGGTTGAAATTCAGAAACAAAGTTTAAGTTAAAATTCTGAAACCATGTGCATATGATAATAATACATCTGCAAATACACATAAAATGTTTAAAAAATCTAAAAACCAATGGGATCGTATAATGTTATTATACACGGTGGGCCAAAAAAAACGGTACAAATTTTTGATCACTCGTGTTTTCTATAATATTTTGTCAATTCAAATATTTCTTTTAAGTGTGAAGATTGAAACCGTACCATATTCGCAATAACAGGACGTTTCAATCCACAGTTATGTTGCTTTGTGTTTGGCTATGCAACATTTCTGATAACATCGTGTCAATTTAATGTGAAATGCAAGCTGTAATAAAATTAGTAGGTAATGAATTTTTTTCCTTTTTCCTTTTTTCCTTTGGTCAAAAGGGACAGCAGAGATTTTATTTCATCGAATACAGGGTGATTTTCTTTGCATACAGGGTGAAATTTTGAAACATCGCTTTTTGCTGTTTTTACTGAAAAGGAAGAAGTGGAATTGCGAATATGGTATGTTTTCAATCCTCACAACATAAGCAATTAGTCCTTCAAAGAAATGCTTGCTTAAATTTACTTAAAATCTTTGGAAATAGAAGTAATTGAACATTTGTACCGTTTTCTTTTGCCCACAGTCTATATGTGAATATAGCCAGGTTTATCCAAGGCTTATTTCCTGGTATGTGACGTCACGGAGATTCGGGAAGAAACTAAAATACAATAAGCGATCATGAAGACGTTAAATATAACAATTTTCATTTCCGGAACGTACCGGAAGTAGTCATAACTGCACTCAGTTTTAAGATTTCAAAATAAAACCTAGGTTGTGTGCAGTATCATTGGCTAGATATTTAATAATTAAACACCTTTCGGTGGAAAGAAATCTTACTCAATAATATGGTTTACGAAATAAACCATAAGATACCGATTTTTTTTAAATAATATTTTTTTACAGTTGACTGTCAAAAACTGCCTTAATGGACTTACAATCGCCATCAACAGACCCGCTCAATCATTGATTATGGATATAGTATCACTTGCCTTCTCTACTAACTAAATACAAAACTATTACCTGTAATTATCGCAATGTTTACAGTTTATGCAGCTATGTCATAACTGATTATGGTTTCTTTCGTAAACTGTATTTATAAACAATGTTTTCAACCAAATATTGTGTCTTATTAAAATATCTATCCAATGATACTACACACGACCTAGGTACTGTTCATAAATTCCACCCCCATGCGGTTATCACTACTTTCGATATACTGTGGATATCAAAACTGTTAGATCCATCAGGTATTTTATGTTACGTAAATTACTTTCTTGAGACTCTCTGACGTCATATAACCAAGAAAAAATCATAGTTATATATATTTATGTTGACGAACCTACTAACCCCAATAAGCGATTTCGCCAGTCCACACAAAAAAAAATATTTAAAGCAAATATAACATATTATGACTATTATATCTACGTGGTCATGTAACTAAGTAAGTCAGCAATCAGGAAAATTGTGAAAAAATTGCTTCTAGTTATTGCAAAAAATGAATTTCCAAATTTTTATTAATTAATATTTAATATAAAATCAGGAACCATCCTCAGATAATCCGGCCATATTAAAGTTTACACCAACTACATTCACAATCACTTAGTTAGAAATTGTTCAACACGACAGTCGAGAATTGATGCGGAAATAAGCTTAGTCCAAAAATCTACATCTGACTTTAGCCCGTTACTGTACGTTATCTAAATTTTTCAGGGCGGCAAACTGATTAGTTTTCAGCCATTAGGTTATCTAAGAACATGCTCATGTCACTTTGGATTAAATTGGACCATAGCGCTCAAATAATTTTGAACGGCTACATTCTCATTTTCAACGCACAGTGGTTGAAAATGAGAATCTAGCCGTAGAGAGATCATTTTCAATGTTTAAAGACATTTTAGCATCAAACCGGAATAGTTTTACGGAAGATAATTTGGAGAAATACGCTATAATTCAATCTTTTACTAATTAAATAATTATGAATTAAAAAATACTAACATTCGGGCTATATGCAAATTTCGATGTCTTACGAATTATGATATTTGGCGCGCTCTGTAGGAGCCGAATAATAATAATAATAAGATAATAATCGCAGATTTAATAAAAGTTATATTTTATTCAAATATTCCGCCTAATTAAAATTTACAAACTGGGTACTGTCGCGAGCATAAAAAACGGGGACACTTTAATTTGCACTGATTAAACTGGGCTTCGTAATGCCATGTCAGTACGCTTGTCATGTCAGTTTAATGTCATCTTGAATTTTTAAGTAATAAATAAAAATTTCGCTGTTGAATGTATTTTAGAAGGCAAATTAAAACTCGACTACATGATAAAATCAGCTTCCAAAAAATTGTTTTGTAGGTTGACAAATACTGTCAGTTTAAATGTTACACAACTAAAATTGTTGAGAATATAAGTGCCCAATTCCATATTGCTGTCCCCGTGTTTTATGCTCGTGATCGTACTCTAAAATTACAAGATCAAACGAACTTACCTAAGTGAAGTTCGATCTTGATTATATGAAGCCTCGTCGAAATAAATAATACATTGTAGTACCTTCTATTCTTGTACTGAATCACACGTTTAGAGTAAAAAACTGAAAAAACTACCTGCTGCGCCGGTTGCGGGCGTATATGCCTGATTCACTATTTCATTTCTTCAGAGTCTGGGAAGAAAATGTTTGCTGTTACTTAAGGGGCTATTAGGGAGTGGTGGGTGATTATTTATTTCGATGAGGCTTCATATAAGATTAGGTAAGATCGTTTGATCTTGTAATTATATTACAGCCTCGTCTTATAAATACTACATTGTTGATGTTTAGAGATATAAACAGCAAAATTTTATTTCTCCCAAATAAGAACGTTTGTTTCAACAAACGATAATCCAAATTATTAACTCCAAATTAGCTTCCTATGATCCTAATAAAGCTAATATTAAACTCTCTTCTACGTATATTAACATTATTAACTAATTTATTTTTAATTGTTTCCGAAAAAAAAAAAAAAAAAACTGCCGACTATAACTTTTGGTGACTAAAATTTACAAAAGTATTAGAGTTATCATCCGTCTCCTTGTTAATCTTACTGTAATTAAGCAGTAAGTTCAGCGGCGGGTAATGTGGAGGCGCCTGGTTTGTAATGTGAGACGGAAATGTTTACATCTCAATCCACTTTTATTATTATCATCTAGGAATTTTTGTAATATTTAGTTTTATTACAGTACTGTACACCAGCAGTTACTGCACATATATTGCGATTTTGATGGAAATATGGCAGTCTGATTGGCCCGGATGTTATTATCCGCTTGCCATTTTCTAAGACAATTCCAATTGATTTTATTATGCAAATAATTACGTCATGTAGTAGCTAGTGCCATCAACACTGCAAGTTTGGTGGACAACAGCTCCAATATGTCATGTACATTATACATACCCTGGGACTATCTCCGATTCCCAGGTAACGTTATATTTTGACAAACTCGATCGTAACCCAAACGCGCCTTTAATAAAGCTCTAAAACCTTCTGTTAATCACCAAAATTTGCAATATGGCTGCTAGTCAAACATTAATTATTGAAAATTCCAAAACAAATACCGTTGGATTCTAACATTGAAACATCGATATCTAAGACGCTCCAGGTGTCCAGCTTTCTACAATGACTTGTACGACAGCTGTGAGGGCCAAAGAAGGACCACTATTCCAATTGACAAGAGCATCAAACCAACAAAACTTTCCGGATATTTCAAGCACAAAATAAAATTCTACAATTTGTGTTCGTCCGAAATGCCAAATATCAATTTTTGGCTTTTCAAACTTAACTAACATATCCCAAAAGAAGCAGCTTTACTCCCCTTTTGTACCGTTATATCCCATTCTCGACTGAACTCTGTCTCATGTTTGTCTACAGATGCCTGTAGTACTGATGCCTGTAAGTAAATATTTTTGCTTTGCACCATATCCAAGTCTCCCTGGCCAACCTAACTAGATGGTAAAATTACTGTCCCTACAGATGATATAAGATAAGGGTGTCGTATTATCAACACTACATATAATATTACAGTTTGATGTGTTTTTGGAAAACCTACTTAAAAATCTCTACTTAAAAAATAGAGCCAGTAATTCTAAATAAATTTATAGAAAACTCTGTTCTAATTTTTCTCAGTCTCCCAATACCCCATCCGATTTTATAACGCATCTAAATAATATAAAGTTTTGTGGATTTTTTCGAATTGTTGTGGGGATATTCTGTACCCACTAATGACGCCTTTCGAAAGATTATCAGAGATGTTTATTACAGCATTAAAGCCTCAATTTAACAAAATTCAATCGAAAGGTTTCATAAAGAGTTATCATAGCGTCCAGCGGCACCGGCTGAAGTCTTTACACCTAAGAATCTTGTAGATTCAAGTATTTTGCACATATTTATTTCTTGAGTGTGTTACGGTAAGACAAAATTCCTCCATATTTTTTTTTATTTGGCAACGAAATTGCTATTGTAACGGAGTTACGAATGCAACCTAAAAGTATTTCTTCCTTAGTGCATAATATACACTATGTAGTTTACGTTTATGATAGTTCATATCTCAAATATTCTATCAGTTTAATTGTATCGTTAACCTTTTCTGACAATTCTTTGCTGTTTTATTTTATAGCAGAAAATCATTCAGGTAACTAACCGGCAAAAAAAAATTTCTAATCTTTCACCACCGTTTCATTATTTTGATAAAATAATAGGTAAGCAGAGGATAATATAAGCGGCATACAATGACATTGATAAGGTACATTGTTAAATTTAAATCTAGATATTTTTTATCCGATTCTCTTACAGCGACTGGTAAATAGGTGTCTAAAGTTGCCATTTAGTAATTTTTACCAATTTAATAAAAACTGAGAATGACGGCTCAGTTTGTTAGAGCATTGCGCTAGCTACTCAATAGTCCCTGAGTAATTTCCAGGTTATCGCTGTAATAGTCTAGCAGTTTTTCAAACCTGTACATTTACTTAATGTTCTTCGCCCATATCCCTTCATTGCGTTGGGTGCGACCTGTACCCTGCGTAGGTACTGGTTCTTGTGTAGAGAGTCTTTGATTGTTCACGCTGTTCGCTCAGATCTGTTCCTTTAGACTTTGTCTGAGACGGACCCTTGATATTTAACTTCTTTGGCCATTCCTTTCATACTAATTTTTGGTATTCTTAGGTGAAAAAATCACGTCAAATTACCATTAATTAGTGGGGGCTTTCATTATGGCCACATTAAAACCCTTGCTTAAATTGTAAGCCGCAAGCTCCCGTCTGATTTTGTTTTTCAATCGCTCAAACCCTTTATAAATCGTTGAGTGGATTCTACACCCTCTCCTTTTGCAACCTTGCTGTTAACACCCTACATATAGCTGAACAGAGCTGTCTCCACTTTGAGTCAAATTAGATTGTCATCGATTGTCTCATTTGATATGAAGTCGCGAGATTCCAGCAATAGCTACTGGATTTAGCTTTGAGCCCGCGGTAACTGACTCCTACTAGTAGGCGCCATTAGTACCTGCGACAATATTTCTTCTTCCATATATACCTCCTCTTGTGTTTGGAAAAACAATTATAATAGCGGATTGTATTATTCATGCAAACAAATGCGTTTTAAAAAAACGTGACTATTTTTGTTATATGTAAATAATATCATAACATATACTCGTATAATATGAGCAAACAAGCTAATTCTCAAGTATGCTGTCACAAGCAAGCTTCTATTATAATGATAACGTATTATATTTTATTCTTAACTTTACATCAAAGATATGTTATATATTCTTGTCCCTTTTTCTATTCGGTTATATATTATATATAAATATATGATGAGCATTACTATCACAAGCAAGCTATTTGCAAACTATGCTGTCATAAGCATATTACGGCTACTTTATTGGAGGTCTGTGTTCACAAACACAGCCCTATATTATGATATATACAAAAACAGTCCATGCTGTCACAAGCAGGTTTATAATATCTAATGATAATCTATTATTCAATATATATATCTGAATATTAATTATGAGCATTGATATCACAAGTAAGCTATTTTAGACCAGGCAATAGAGCAGAAAATGACTGAGTTCGTGCCAAAAATACTAGCAGGAAGCCGACGGTCCTAGGTCACGTGAAATAGTCCGTAGATGTATTGTGATATGTTTCCTACTCATTTGTTAATTTGTTATAAACAAAAAACCTCAAAAAAACGTGATTTTTCTTCTTTTTTGCGTGCAAAAACTGAACCGATGGAGCAATCTTGTTGCCTTCAACAGACCAATTGTAGACAATGAAAAGACGAAAAAAATAAACCCCACACGCACTCGATCGCGTTAAAACTAATGGAGGAAATTCGAAAAAACCGGAAAAGTCTGCGTTTTTTTCAAAATTTCAGAACTCCGCGATTTTTAAAGTAGTAGTGGAGGTTTTTCGCGACAAAGTAGCGATTGATGGGTACTTTGAGTGTGCACAATCCAGGCGTTTTCCGATGGTTACTTTATGCACAATTTCGATTTAAATGTTTTTTATGCAATATGGTTCGGCGAGCCTGGATGCGTCGGAGGTGGTCCTATTTTAATTTTATTTATGTAGTTCGAAAGTAGAAGTATTGTGCTACAAAACGTATATTCTGATCTCTTTAACGGGTAAAGGTAGTCCCAATTGTATTATTGGAATGAAAGATCTTGGTTTTCCTTTTAGTATGGCTTTTTTATAATTTGTGAGTACTTTCACCCAACTTTGTGGGCATCATCAGACCTGAAAATAAGTTATGAGGTAACAGCAGTTTTTCATTGAGCACATCGTGCCAAACGAATACGGATAGAACATACCCAAGATACAACAGCCATTTCATACAACAATTTCGCAAAAGAGCGGCAACTCCAAGTACATTATACGTTTCAGCAGGCACTGGCAAGGCTTAGACAGAAAAGAATGTCCGGACGCACCTTCTAAAATTCGAGTAAACCCAATGTACTAATTAAATTAAACAAAAATAATAAAATTACCTAAAAATTCACGAGGACACCACGCAAAACATGACAGACGTCCGGCCATTTTCAAAGTCAACAGAGCCAACCAGTCAGTACCGCCAACACAACACAAACATTTTCTCCTAACCGTCAAAAATATAATATCTAAACAGACAGAAAAAGCAATTTCCCTAAATCATTAAACAACCAACCAAATCACAAAAAATATTCACAGCAACAAATAAACCAAACAAACAATTAAATAATTAAATCTGAATTAGTCTGACTAACGGTAAAATAATTGCGGTGGGCCTGCAACCAAACATGCATGCAGGTAACATGAGAGGCCTAGTGTACAGACACATTCACTCTAAAAACTTTAAACAATTTTTACAAAATTAATATTTCTCACAGACCAGTTCTCAAAGACAATAGTGCACAGCCGGAGATGTTTCTCATTTTAAACTACCTACAATTCTATCTACAATTCTCAATTTATCACACTAAAAACCTAACATCGGGCCCTCAGCAAGTAAGCATAAATGCCAGACAAGTCGTCTGTGTCCCGCCGGAAGTTCATAGTGTCCCTACAGGTGTTAATATAGCACATTTCCAGGAACGCCCGTTTTTTATAGTTTTTTTTCCTTTGTCAAAATCTTAATGTTATCAAAATCCGCACGGTGACAATTGCTTAGACAATGTGAACACAAGGCAGTGTTATCTCTTTTATTCGTGAAATCTCTACGATGTTGTAAAGTACGCGCATGTAATCGTTGTGATGTCATACCAATATATGACATATCACAATCCTGGCAAGGCACTTGATCTTAGGTCAAATTTAGTTTATCAAGTGCCTTGCCAGGATTGTGATATGTCATATATTGGTATGACATCACAACGATTACATGCGCGTACTTTACAACATCGTAGAGATTTCACGAATAAAAGAGATAACACTGCCTTGTGTTCACATTGTCTAAGCAATTGTCACCGTGCGGATTTTGATAACATTAAGATTTTGACAAAGGAAAAAAACTATAAAAAACGGGCGTTCCTGGAAATGTGCTATATTAACACCTGTAGGGACACTATGAACTTCCGGCGGGACACAGACGACTTGTCTGGCATTTATGCTTACTTGCTGAGGGCCCGATGTTAGGTTTTTAGTGTGATAAATTGAGAATTGTAGATAGAATTGTAGGTAGTTTAAAATGAGAAACATCTCCGGCTGTGCACTATTGTCTTTGAGAACTGGTCTGTGAGAAATATTAATTTTGTAAAAATTGTTTAAAGTTTTTAGAGTGAATGTGTCTGTACACTAGGCCTCTCATGTTACCTGCATGCATGTTTGGTTGCAGGCCCACCGCAATTATTTTACCGTTAGTCAGACTAATTCAGATTTAATTATTTAATTGTTTGTTTGGTTTATTTGTTGCTGTGAATATTTTTTGTGATTTGGTTGGTTGTTTAATGATTTAGGGAAATTGCTTTTTCTGTCTGTTTAGATATTATATTTTTGACGGTTAGGAGAAAATGTTTGTGTTGTGTTGGCGGTACTGACTGGTTGGCTCTGTTGACTTTGAAAATGGCCGGACGTCTGTCATGTTTTGCGTGGTGTCCTCGTGAATTTTTAGGTAATTTTATTATTTTTGTTTAATTTAATTAGTACATTGGGTTTACTCGAATTTTAGAAGGTGCGTCCGGACATTCTTTTCTGTCTAAGCCTTGCCAGTGCCTGCTGAAACGTATAATGTACTTGGAGTTGCCGCTCTTTTGCGAAATTGTTGTATGAAATGGCTGTTGTATCTTGGGTATGTTCTATCCGTATTCGTTTGGCACGATGTGCTCAATGAAAAACTGCTGTTACCTCATAACTTATTTTCAGGTCTGATGATGCCCACAAAGTTGGGTGAAAGTACTCACAAATTATAAAAAAGTATATTCTGATTTTGCGTTAAAATCTTGCAAAATAGGCGAAAAATGCTTTCAAATAAGACCGAAAACTGCACAGCGCTCCAAAACGGTCGAGTAGTGCGGGCTGGCGCAGACGCGGGGAAACGCGTATCTATGGTAATCCCAGCGCGTTGCGCGTTTCCCCGAGTCGGCCGCCTACCCCACTACTCGACCGTTTTGGAGCGCGGTGCAGTTTTCGGTCTTATTTGAAAGCATTTTTCGCCTATTTTGCAACATTTTAACGCAAAATCAGAATATACGTTTTGTAGCACAATACTTCTACTTTCGAAATACATAAAAAAAATTAAAATCGGACCACCTCCGACGCATCCAAGCTCGCCGAACCATATTGCATAAAAAACATTTAAATCGAAATTGTGCATAAAGTAATCATCGGAGTACGCCTAGATTGTGCACACTCAAAGTACCCATCAATCGCTACTTTGTCGCGAAAAGCCTCCACTACTACTTTAAAAATCGCGGAGTTCTGAAATTTTGAAAAAAACGCAGATTTTTCCGGTTTTTTCGAATTTCCTCCATTAGTTTTAACGCGATCGAGTGAGTGTGGGGTTTATTTTTTCGTCTTTTCATTGTCTACAATTGGTCTGTTGAAGGCAACGAGATTGCTCCATCGGTTCAGTTTTTGCACGCAAAAAAGATGAAAATCACGTTTTTTTGAGGTTTTTTGTTTATAAAAAATTAACAAATGGTATTTGTGAGTAGGAAACATATCACAATACATCTACGGACTGTTCCACGTGACTTGGGACCGTCGGCTTCCTGCTAGTATTTTTGTCACACAAGAATCTCTATTGCCTGGGCTATATATAAGTGCACACCATGCTGTCACAAGCAGGTTTATATTATCTACGATAATATGTTATATTATATACATATACAATATTGCTCTCCCAAGCAAGCTAATTACCAACTATGCTGTCACCAGCAAGTTTTTATTATCTATGATAATTGATTATATTATATACATACCTTATAATATTGCTATCACAAGCAAGGTAATTGCCAACTATGCTGTCACAAGCAAGTTCTTCTTATCTAAGGATAAGATATTGTATTATATACCTATAATACGGGCATTGCTAACATAAGCAAGCTAATTGGAAACTATTGCAAATACTGCTGTCACAAGCATGTTTTTCTTATCTAAAGATAAGATATTGTATTATATACCTATAATACGAGCATTGCTAACATAAGCAAGCTAATTGCAAACTATTGCAAATACTGCTGTCACAAGCAAGTTATTCTTATCTAATGATAAGATATTGTATTATATACCTATAATACGAGCATTGCTAACATAAGCAAGCTAATTGCAAACTATTGCAAATACTGCTGTCACAAGCAAGCTTTTCTTATCTAATGATAAGATATTGTATTATATACCTATAATACGAGCATTGCTAACATAAGCAAGCTAATTGCAAACTATTGCAAATACTGCTGTCACAAGCAAGTTTTTCTTATCTAATGATAAGATATTGTATTATAAACCTATAATACGAGCATTGCTAACATAAGCAAGCTAATTGCAAACTATTGCAAATACTGCTGTCACAAGCAAGTTTTTCTTATCTAATGATAAGAATAGATATACCTATAATACGAGCATTGCTAACATAAGCAAGCTAATTGTAAACTATTGCAAATACTGCTGTCACAAGCAGGTTTTAAAATTATCTACTGATAATTTGTATTCTATTGACGGTCTTGTGTTCACAACCAAGTCCATTCTTGCTCTGACCTCTTCGCCCTCCGAGTTGGAAAATGCCGTTTCCTTTTTCTTTCCATTTAATTTTGACAGCTTCTTCTTTAACTTTAAAAATTTTCGGTCCATCGAATAGTCACTGTCACTATCGTTCCTATGCCGTTTTTGAGATTATTTAGGCATTTTTAAATACACTAGATTGTATTAAATTATATTAAATATAATTATATTAAATACGCACTGTGCGAAACGATACGTACGATTCAGCACACGAACGAAGAATGAAATAGTGAATCAGGCATATGTATATGCCCGCAGCCGGCGCAGCAGGTAGTTTTTTCAGTTTTTTACTCTAAACGTGTGATTCAGTACAAGAATAGAAGGTACTACAATGTATTATTTATGAGACGAGGCTGTAATATAATTATATATTAGTAGTTATTCTAGAATTTGAAACATTTGCAGTCCAATAACTAAATGCTCTTTGTACTATTGAATTAAGGAAACGCATTCTGACATTAAAGTAGTCCAGATAATGCTGATTATATTTATTCGATAAAATACACTGTGGGCAAAAAAAAAACGGTACAAATGTTCAATTACTTCTATTTCCAAAGATTTTAAGTATATTAAAGCAAGCATTTCTTTGAAGGACTAATTGCTTATGTTGTGAGGATTGAAAACATACCATATTCGCAATTCCACTTCTTCCTTTTCAGTAAAAACAGCAAAAAGCGATGTTTCAAAATTTCACCCTGTATGCAAAAAAATCACCCTGTATTCGATGCAATAAAATCTCTGCTGTCCCTTTTAACCAAAGGAAAAAACATTCATTACTGGCTAATTTTATTACAGCTTGCATTTCACATTAAATTGACACGATGTTATCAGAAATGTTGCATAGCCTAACACAAAGCAACATAACTGTGGATTGAAACGTCCTGTTATTGCGAATATGGTACGGTTTCAATCTTCACACTACAGGTAATTCGTTTTTAAAAGAAATATTTGAATTGACAAAATATTATAGGAAATACGAGTGATCAAAAATTTTTACCGTTTTTTTTGCCCACCGTGTATATATATTTTTTTAAATTATTTTTCACATTTTAAGATTTTATTCATTCGAAATATGTATACATTGAGCGCGTAAAGTAAGGAAACATGACACAATGTCTGAAATGGTTTGTTATTTGAAAAATTTCGTCGATTTTAATTATCAAAATATACATATTTACATCAAATTTAATTTCCGACTTTCAATTGTTTTCGACTTTTGACGCCATCGACACTTACTACATGGCAACACCATATTTTTTGTATTGATAGGTCTGTTAATTGTAAAGTAAACCATTTAAAAAAAGCGAGAAAAAGACAGTTGAAACGTAGTGTTATATTGATAACTTTTTTTTTGTTTGTGGTAAGCAAATATGCGTTTTCAAAAGCTGCATTTCTTGTCAGGTTATTGCGTTTTTTTACGTTTTATGAAGCCGTTCGCACCCCACTTAAAGAATCATTTGGGAACATATTTTTACAATTTCACGTAAAAATACAGAGGTTTAGGTTTACTATGATACCATTTTGAGGTTTCTAGGACAAGGTTCAGCTGGAATAAAATAATAAAGCGAAACACTACTGCCTTCCGCTATCTACCTACGGTAGTCAGACAGTGACACATTGCTCACCGTATCGCTCTGTCTCTTTTGCTTGCGCCTGCAACACTTCTCGCCAGCCAATATAAAGCGCGGGTCCTTTCCAGTTATACGTAGTATATACAGTTCACTGTTCACAACATAATTTTCCGTCCGCGCATTGCCAATTACACTACAAGGTAATACAGAAGATCAGTATTCATAAATATGTGTACAAATCAATTGCAACTTTCATATTCTTCCTGTGTACCCCCATAGTTTTCTTGTCTTTGTAGATATTAGCCCTGAAAATTTTAAGACAATGAAATAAATAACAGTGTGAAAAGCTGTCGAATTGATTTGGCTATGTCCGGCTGTCTGGCCATCAGTTCGTCTGTGTATACGATAACTGCCGCAATTTTGAAGTAACTGATCTGAAATTTGGTATACAAGCTTATCTATTAAAAAGTAAGTACAAGTTCGTTAATGGACAACATCGGTTAACTTTTTTTAAATATTTTGCGGTGTGGGGTATTTTTCCCTTGCTATATCTTCGTAGATCATGAAGGGCACCTCATGCTTTCGTTTTTCAACATTGCGGTTATTTCACTCAAAACATATCAGGATCACTTTACGATCGATTACATTACAACAAATTAACAAAGCAAACAGCTTGCAATGGGAATATCAAAGAACATTAATACTGCATTCATTAATTTTAGTTATATTTCCTCAATCTTCTAATTTTTACAATATTTAACGGTGTATGTTTAATTCTGTCGTGTAGGGAAAAAAGGCTATGATTGTGCATCAGTTATCTGAACCATATCTATTCATTGTTTGCATGAATGTAAACAACGAAAATGCTGTTTGCAACACCTACAATCATATTTTAAGTTGATTTTGAAATGCCTAAGATTACAGTTATAGTTACCGATACAAACGTCCTCATATCAAGAGTCCAAACGCCTAAAGCTGTTATTTTTGCAGTTTTCTGGGCTCGTTGCATTATTAGGCACACAGATTTTCGAAGACCTGGTTGATTTTTTACAAACCAGTTTGATTCGTACACTGCATCTGCCACACTAGTTGTCTAAAATAATAAAGAGTATAGATCATTGTAAGTATCTAGAAATAAAAAAAGTACTTGACTTGCAATATACTGCCCAGCTGTGCAGTACATGTATATTTGAAATGTTAGAGCAACAAATAACGGTACATGTCTTGTAATGAGAAGTACGTCCTTGGATAGTCTGAAATGAATATAAAATAGTTATTGCTCAAAATACTATGGCTGCTTGTGATTATAGGTGAAATGCTATTTTTGTGCTGTCACACTCGAAAACAGCTGATTTCGTACGAGGCAGGAGAACCGCTATGGAAGTTTGCGTGACCTAGTGCGGAAAGTACAAATTTCAAATAAACTAAGATCACCAATTTCATTGTTTGTTGATAAGGAATATCTACCCGTTGTTATATCAAATTCTAAATACGTTAAATTGAGAAAATTGTAAATAAAGTATAGCGATGACTGTAGTTTTAGTTTAGTATGTTTGTACGCATATGTCATTTACAGTGTAAATAACAAATATAAATCTGCCAGAATTTGAATTAGATTTTAGACTTGACGTTTCGTCGAAGTGGTACCAACCTAACATTCCCTATGCAGTAATTTTTTAATAATGATCATAACTTCTTTATTTGTGATCCCATCAAAAAAGCGTTTTGACGCTATAAAGGCACTTTTTTGTCCACAATTATATTATGGCAGTTTCAAAATTTTCGCCAATGGATTCGCCAGGAACAATCAAAACTTTTGTGTTTTTTATGGACGCCATATTGGTTTTATACATGTTTGGATTCATCATTTCTTTCTGAGTCATTTGGTATGCCACATGCCATATTTTGATTACAATAAGATAATAGAATTGACAGAAAGTTGTACACTTCGAGAATTGCTGAAAATCGGATGGTACCATGGAATACGTTTTGGTAAACAATGTGATATCAACCTATCTGTAACCATCTGTTGAAAGAAATTGGTGAAAACCCAGAATTTATAAAAATTTAACGCGAATGCGAGTCTTTTCGAATGGAGTGGGGATATCACGGGTTGCCCTCTGGTTCGTATCTAGGAGCAAGTTTGCTTGTTGCTAAGAACAATAACGCACCCGCCACGCCCATACGTTTCAATCAAACGTATGGGAACGTATGGGCGTGCCGCGTGTGTTACTGTTCTTAGCAACAAGCAAACTCCATCCCCACTCCATTCAAAAAGCTGCGCAATCGCTTCAAAAAGATGACGAGAGTAGATCCCCTGAGACCCAATTCTCGTCATCTTTTTGAAGCGAATGCGAAAAGTCGCGAAGGGAGTGGGGAGTGGGGTTGCAAACACGTTGCTAAAAACAATAACACACGCGCCACGCCCATTCGTTACCATACCTTTGATTGAAACGTATGGGCGTGGCGCGTGCGTTATTGTTCTTAGCAACAAGCCATCAACAAGCCAACTTGCCCCTAGATACGTACCGGAGGGCAACCGGTGATGTCCCCACTCCCTTCGCGACTTCACGCATTCGCTTCAAAAAGATGACGAGAATAGGGGTCCTGGGCCCGCAAAAATTAGCACCTTTTTGTACCGCGCCATAATCAGGTGTGGTTTTGTTTTAATATATGGTGCGATATAGTGGCCAACCAATTAACCGGACCACTTTTTTATAACAAAAATTTAACATCGGAAATGTATGGGCAATATTGCTCTCTGAGGACGTGGAAGAAAGAATAGACGATATACCGTTGGCGTTACAATAAAGTATGTGGTACCAACAAGACGAAGCACCTACACATAATGGCCGAATCGTGAGGAACTATTTAGATATGAGACATAAACGGAGAGTAATTGCTACCTATTCAAAAGTATCATGGCTACCAAGATTGCCGGATATACCCCTTGTGATTTTTATCTATGGAGTGACTTAAAAAATAATAATTTTGGCAGGGTTGGAGAGTTACGCCGGTTACACATTGGGCGGTTTTTGCCGTGGCGGCAAATGTGCCGTCGCCGTTCGTTAGAAAGGTAAAAAAGCCGCCCAATGTGTAGACTCTCATTTGATCACGTACACCAGTATTTGAAAAGAAACGACAAAATTACCGCCAGTCTAGGCTGCACAGCGACCGTCATCGGCAAGACGGCCGCGCGTCATTTATGCCGCTCAGTGTGAAAGCTTCCAATCAATTCTATACACTACTGCCGGAACGACGGCGACGGCAAATTTGCCGCCACGGCAAAACCGCCCAGTGTGTAACCGGCGTTACGTGACACCGTTATCGCCGCTTTCAATTTGATTGACAGAGGAACCCTCGGTAAGGGCACCATATTACGGAATGCTGTGAAAAATTCCTCCATGAAAATGGCGCGATTTTTGAAAACATTATTTAGTTTGTTAAACTGTTGTTACTTTTTTATGTTGTCTAGTTAGCACATTTGTATTTAAATAATAATAATAATAATCGTTTATTGACCCAAAGAACAACACAGTAATTACAAAATTACAAAACCCTAATTACGAAATAACACACAAATTATAAAACTAATATAGGATATAAATAATGGGGCAAAAGTGTTGCCTTCACCGGAATTAGATATTATCGTACATTCCAAAAGTTTACTGTAACTTGACTATGGGCACATAATTACTGTATCACTCAAATGTGTTTTTTCATGGCACCATGCGATCATTTCAGATATTAAATAAAAACTCCAATTTCGCCGATTTATTGTCTTCTAAATATGGCAAGTGGCATACCAACTTACTCAGAAACAAATTCTGAATCCAAACATGTATAAAACTAATATGGCTTCCATAAAAAAAGAAAAGTTTCATTTGTTTCTGACGAATTCATTAGCGATTTTTTTTTAACTGACAATCAAATTGTAGACAAAAACGTGCCTTTATAATGTCCAAGCGCTTTTTAGATGGGATCACAAATAAAGAAGTTATGACCATAATTAAAAAAATTAATTTTCTTTTTTAAAATAGCTTGGAAACCACTTGAAATTCAACTGTTTTCTGAACAGATTATGACAGAGCACATAAGAATGCACTACTTTCCCCATTTACCCGACTTTCTACCTCTATTAATAATAAAAGTACCCATACAATCCAACGTTCCGCGAGACACAGTGTATACATATAATATAATTTTTCTATCTGCAGGGCACTCCTAATTTGTTGTTTTTATATCGTTGCAAAGTTTGAGATCGATCTAAACATATTAACGCATTCCCCAAGTATCTTAAAACGGCGAATAATTACATTAAGAGAAAAACAAAACTTCTTTCGCCACGGTTATTAGCTTGATCTAAACTTTTGGTCTAGATATCAGAGCATTCACATATTTCCAAGTACGTTATTTGTTAAAAACACAATAATCTAAGCTAGGCGACTATCCTGGCCAACAAAGAACAAAATCACAAAAAAAAAACTGGTTCTGATATGCCAAATTGTATCTAGCTTTAAAAAAATCTGATGTGGCCAGGCACATGACTTTATCATACAATATATAAAATTAATAGTTTAGCTGCATGAGAATCTATTTGACTGAGATAAATCGTGTCTGCATTAAAATTAAACTAGTTAGCCAGGATTTGACAGATATTTTGATAGTCCATAGTATCAATCGAAGGTATTGTCAAAGCATCAGCATTTGACACTACCTACTGTCATCAGAATAATAGTTGTTTATCTCACAAGTGCCGAAAGTACGGAATAGTACAACGTGCGGTGATGCGGCGCGTCACCGATGGCGGAGCGTCGTTGTCGCATGTGAGCGAGTCGCGCTATGTAGTTTTCGGCAGGAGTGACATCAACGTTTTTGTGTTGCTTTTTGAGAAATACGTATTTTAAAAAAAATCAAAAATGGTTATATTTCGGTATAGAAAATGTTAGGTTGATACCACTTCTACGAAATGTCAAGTTTAAAAAGCTAATTCAAATTCTGACAGATTTATATTCGTTCATGACACTGTAGATGACGTTCCATGCGGTTCTCCGAGTGTGACAGCGTGGTGACAGCCATAGACATTTCTGTGGTGACAGCACAAATAAAATATTTGTCAAAATCCTGGCTACTATGCAGTTTCATATCAATGCAGATGCGACCGATCTCGATCAAATAGAATTTGCTCTTGCAGCTAAACTATTAATTTTACCAAAAAATGTCATAGGCATAAATTATTCAAAATTTCCTCTGCTTTAATTTATTATTTAACTATTTTGAAGAAATTACAGAAATGGCGGCTCATCTGCAAAATCCTTGAAAAAGGTTTAGAATAAACTACCAGTTCCTTTGGACCCTTTTGAACCAAAAGCTTTTCAGCTCTAAGTTTAGTCATAAAACTTCTAAATATGAACTATCGTCCCGATACCTTTAGTAGTTTCTCCGGAATCGTCGTCACAAAAATCGAGTACACACATACGCGCACACACACACACACACACACATACACACACACACACACACACACACACACACACACACACACACACACACACACACACACACACCCACACACACACACACACACACACACAGACATTTTTTTGTACCTTGGTCAAAAATGTTCAGGGGACCCAAAAAGACCTATTTCCGCTAAAATCTCAATTTTTTTTTTCGGCATGATTACAATACTTTAGCATACTGCGTATGATAAAGTAAAAAGTATTTTTTGATTAATTGTAGTTATTTAGCACTGATTTTCTTAAAACTAGACTCAACTCAAAATTTCTGTGTACGGATTCAGATTTTACGAAAAAAAAAAAACGTACCAGAAACACCCTACTACATAACCCCCTGTTTAAAAGTGGCATAACTGAATATACAATCTGTTGTCAAGAAAGATGTTTTCGATGTTTTTGCATATTGTAGTACGTCTGCCATTGTATTAGTAGACAGATTTGTGTATTATAATCTTTTGTCGGATTTCACCAACAAGAGATAAATAATTGTCGACTTACTTATAATAAAAATTACGGAAAAATAATAAGTTGTAAACGAACAACGGTCGATCTCAAACGTTCACCGAGAAAGCATTCAAGCCCTAAATTGGCTTTAAAACACGCACAAACCGTCAGCACATTAATTATCAAAGTTTGCTACGGAACCAAACAGAGAAAACCATTTAATAAACAACAATATAAAAACATAATAAACAATAATTAAATCTTTGTTTTCGCTCCAAGTTATATGCAAGTTGAATTTGTTTAACGGCTTTGGGAGCTGGTTTGCAATAAAATTCCTGCTTTACTTTGTTGCTGACGTTTCGGTTTTATTTTTCACCTTAATCATAGCTAAAACACAATAGGTTAATATAAAAGAGTCAAATAATATAAAAAGTACCTTAAAGTAACATAAAATTACATAATAAACACTCACACACATGTGTCGACCGACAGACATTCAACGATGAACAATTTTAGAACAACACTGCTTGACAGGCACATATTGGATTCGTTTTTTGAAATAGGGATAGTTGGTTGTATAACTACACGGATCATGTCAGCAAGATAGAAAATATATTCGAATAGATAGTGCTTAAATTGTCCGTATCAGACCGTAAATTGACAGTATTTTGAGTCATTTTTATATAAATCATCTCCATGATGCAACGCTTTCTATAGTTTGACTCCATCTGGAGAATCTTTGGTGCATCAAAGTTGACTGCGTGGCCACTCGACAGAGCGTGCAATGCAAGAGCCGTTTTTTCCCTTTTATTGTTTTGATTTTCGCAATCATATTTGTGTTGTTTGATTCTGCTTTTGAAATATTGGCCTGTTTGACCCACATACGACATCTCACAACCACCACAATCAACCCGATACACCAACCCGCTCACATCCATGCTGTCCACCTTGTCTTTTACTTTAGAATAAAGATTACCAAGATTCTTTTTATTGTATGTAACAATCTTCACCTTATCTGTCTTCAATGCTGAGACAAGTCTAGCAGTTAAACCCGGAACACTTGGAAGTCTGTAATATTTCCATTCCAGATTCTCCCCACCACTAACCATCATATTTCTGGTATCACCTCTCGCCTCATTAAAAAGCACTCTGTTAATCAAAGTTTTAGGGTAACCACACTTTAGTAACATTGATGTTATGACTTTGAAATTGGTTTGATCGAATTCCCTTTCTGACAAACTTACCGCTCGATGTTTTAAATTTTTTATAATTCCAATTTTTTGGGTCATGGTGTGGTCTGAATTGAAATTTATAAATCTATTAGAGTTTATTTGTTTTTGGTACCAGTTTGTTTTTATAATATTGTTATTAGATCTTAAAATAGATACATCAAGAAATGGTAGGGTCCCATCAATCTCAATCTCTGCGGTAACTTTAATTAAAGGGTGGACAGAATTAAAAGTGAAAACGACCTGATCTATGGCATCTTTCGGTATGGCAGTAACTATGTCATCAACATAAACGTATAGGAAAGGTAAATCAAAACCCAATCCCTCCACAGCCTTTTTCAAAATTCTGTTCATCACAAGACTGGCATAGACTGGTGAAGCCGGATTTCCCATGGCTGTACCTTGTTTTTGTTTGTAAAACCCACCGTCAAATTTAAAACTACTGTTGTTAAAAGTAAAAGAAATTAATGTCTTGATATCAGCTAAAGAAAGTGAGGTATGTGGTTCCAGTTCGTGCCAATGTTCAGTAATTATTTCCAATGTTGTATCGAGAGGAATATTGGTAAAGAGGTTCGTAACGTCGAGGGAAACCAATACATAATTCGTAGGCACTACCACACCTCTAATTCTATCAACAAGATCATAAGAATTCCTAATATTAAACGTACATGTATGGGTAATATTATTCAAAACTTCAACTATATACTTAGAGATTACATACGTTGTGGCGCCGGCGCATGACACAATTGGTCGCATCTTTAGGGGCCCTTGTTTATGTACCTTGGGTAATCCATACAACCGTGGAAGGATGCCATTATGTGTTTTAAGTCTACGTCCAATTTCACGTGTGATCTTGCCTTCTGTGACTAGTTGTTGGATAATTTTGTTCAAGTTCCTCTGAATTGTTGGTGTGGGGTCCCGTTGTATTTTTTCATATATTGTGTCATCGTCCAACAAGGTGTTCATTTTTTGGAAATATTCATCCCGATCCATAAGGACTGTTAGGTTCCCTTTGTCAGAACGCGTCACAACGATTTCTGGGTTTTGTTTCAGAAATTGTTTAGTTTTGTAGTATTGGTGATCTACATTAGTTCTGGTGTTTTTATGTGTGGCCTCATACTTGTGTTTTGAGTGTAGAAAGTTTGTTACTATGTTCGTAACTTCCGCTCTCTTTTCGTTCTTGGCATCAGCGTCTTCAGATCGACTATTAATAACGATCTCCACATCAGTCAACAAGTCAACAAACGGTATCTCTCCAAATTCTGGTTTTAAAGTAAACTTTGGACCCAACGAGAGCAATTCAAGGTGTTCATTATCAATTATTGTAGTTGTTCTGTCAATTATCCAGTTCAATTGCATCAATTGCAAACCAGCTCCCAAAGCCGTTAAACAAATTCAACTTGCATAATAAACAATGCTTTATAAACCATAACAAATTGAATTCAATGTTTTCTTGCCAAATAAGAAGAAGAACTGTTACAATACTGTCTTTACCTATTTTATTTACTTATCACTCTGATACTGTTTCAAATAATACGGACACCATACGCAAGTATACATACCCTTCAACCATCAAGAAATATATTGATACACATATGGCAAACAATGATGTTCCAATTTGACTGAGAAGTACCATGGAGTACATGTCATTGATTTGAATGAGATACCTAAAATTTAGGATTAGTATGGTGGTTAAAAAATGCTGTAATTGATTTGATGGACCAGGCAATAGAGATTTTTGCGAGACAAAAACACTAGCAGGAAGCCGAAGGTCCCAGATCACGTGGAACAGTCCGTAGATGTATTGTGATGTGTTCCATACTGGCAAATATCATTTCTTAACATATGATAAACAAACAAAAATCGTGTTTTTTTACGTTCTTTGCTTGTAAAAACTGAACCGATGGACCAATCTTGATGCTCTCAGCAGACGAATTGTACAGGATGAAACGACGAAAAAATGAACCCTGCATGGACTCGATTGAATTAATATTAACGGAAGAAATCCGGAAAACCGCGTTTTCCGGACGTTTTCAAAAAAATTCATAACTCCCACATTTTCAAAGTTATAGCGGAGGCTTTTCGCGTGAAAGTAGCGATTGAAGGGAACTTTGAGTGTGGACAACCCAGGCGATTTCTGATGATTGGTTTTTGCACAATGGCGATTTAAATATTTTTATGCAAAACGTTTCGGCGAGCCTGGATGCGTCGGATGTGGTACGATTTTAATTTTTTTACGTATTTCGAAAGTAGAAGTTGTGGTACAAAACATTTATTCTGATTTTGCGTTAAAATGTTGCGAAATAGGTGAAAAATGCTTGCAAACATGACCGAAAACTGCAGCGCGCTTCAACGCGGTCGACTAGTAAGGGCAGGCGGCCGACGCGGGGAAGCTGGCAGCGCGCTTGTATTACTAAGGATACGCGCTTTCCCGCGTCGACCGCCTACCCCCACTACTCGACCGGTTCGGAGCGCGCGGCAGTTTTCGGTCATGTTTGCAACCATTTTTCACCTATTTCGCAACATTTTAACGCAAAATCAGAATAGACGTTTTGTAGCACAATACTTCTACTTTCGAAATACGTAAAATTAAAATCGGAGCACCTCCGACGCATCCAGGCTCGCCGAAACATATTGCATAAAAATATTCAAATCGCAATTGTGCAAATCATCGGACAACGCCTGGTTTGTCCACACTCAAAGTACCCGTCTATCTCTACATTCACGCGAAAAGCCTCCGCTACAGCTCTTATAATAGCGGAGTTATGAATATTTTTAAAACCGCAGGCTTTCCGGTTTTCCGAATTTCCTCCGTTAATATTAATTCAATGGAGTCCGTGCAGGGTTCATTCATTCTCGTCTTTTCATTCTCTACAATTCATCTGCTGAAAGCATCAAGATTGCTCCATCGGTTAAGTTTTTACAAGCTAAAAACGAAAAGAACACGATTTTTTAGGTTTTTTGTTTATAACAACTTAAGAAATGATATTTGCAAGTAGGAAACACATCACAATACATCTACGGACTGTTCCACGTGACCTGGGACCGTCGGCTTCTAGTATTTTTGTCACGAACTCACTCATTTTCTGCTCTGTTGCCTGGTCTATTGCATAGATCGCTGTGATATAAATGAACACAAATTGAGAAGGCACAGCGTAGAAGAAATTGAAAGTTCATAGATAAGAACACCCCTAACTTACACTTACTCTAGCACTAGGTTGTGTTGCTTTGTTAGTTGAGCTACTCGTTGGTGAACAATTCTGTCGTCTCCAACAGATTTTTCGTTGATTGGTAAATTTGCAAATCCATATTTAACTTTCTCCAATTCACAATATCCATAAGACAGTAAAGAGAAGAGGACTCCATCAAATCCAACAAGTGCGAAGTACATCCATAAAGTTACCCAAATTTGCCATACATAGTTAGCACTGTAGAAGTAATTGTTGTTAATATCGTAGATATTATACCAAACTGCAGGTAATTCTCTTTCTTTGACGAACATTGGTTTGAATAAATATCCAGAAAAAGCTAACGCAAATGTCATGCTGAAAAAATTAAAACCTTTTTGGAATACAGATTGAATCTGCCGTATTTCAGACGCTGCTTCTTCGCCAAAAATATCAACTGGCCAAAATTCTTCCAGTCGTTTGATTACACTTGCACATTCTTTACGGTGTACAAGAAGGACAGCACACTTGGTCACAACCTTAAACAAATATGATAAAATTATGAAACTGCTGCGAGCATTTGGATCAGCAGAGATAGATAACTCAAGAAAACAAAAAGAAAGCTCAATAGTTTTAAGAGCTGCATGTAATTTGGTAGTTGATCTCAAAAAACAATCAAAGAGTCAATTATAAAAAGCTTAACGAAGTACGCGCAAAAAAATAGTATATTATTATACAAGTTTTATAAGACATCAAATTGGCGCACGAGTTGTTTCGACACGACGAGCGTAGCGAGGAGTGCCACGAGTGCGTTAATATAAGTCTTATAAAACGAGTGTAATATACTATTTTTTTTACTTTGCATCATTAATTTTATAAAAATTTAGAAATTCGCGCTAAATTAGAATCCATGGTATTGTGCGGGTACGACGTGGCAGTACTGTACTGTCAACTTCGTAAGGTTGGGATAAAATAACAAAATCTAATTGTGAATAATTTTACTCTACTTTAGCCTACAAGTTTTAATAAATAATCAGCGAGGTCGCAACTATGATCAAAATGGAGCTTGGGGGAACACTTTTAACCCTACTGTTATAAATACATGAAAAATAACCTATAAAGTTACAAAAAAGTTAATATAAAATAATGGTTTCATAATTATAATAATCACAATAGACGTGTCTGGCGGTAACTGATTAGTTACTTCAAAGAATAAGAACTTACTAAAGAATTGTTATAACAGTTAACGCTTAATAGCAGTTTCTACCTAGTACCACTGGCTTATACAAGTTTACACGCACATATAATTGAAACTAAATTGAAATTTCGGTGTAATAATTTATTAGAATAAATTATACTTAGTAAAATTACATGTGGTGGAGGTAATACAAGTACGTTTCACACAACCAGAACTAAGACGAAGTCAAAAGCGACGGACAAAAATGAATACGGTATCGAACCGAGCAGAATTCGGTTCAAAATGTTACCGAAAACTTATACGTTACATAACCTAAGAAATCCTCAACACTTTAAACGTACTATAGCTTCCCACGTGTATGCTGATATTCAATAAACCATTTATTGCACATATACATATAATCCCGCAGCAGTAATTAAAAACGTTCATATCTACGATGTAGGTTTGATCTTCGATAATACCTTATTAAAGTATATTTGGCCTTTGAATTATATCTGAAAAGGCGATTTGATGTTTAGTTGAAAAGAATGATGACGATCGGTTAACAGAGTCGCAAAACATAACCGAAAACGTCATGCTGACGTATTTTGATGAGCACAGCAAAACTAAGAAATCCCCAATCCTGTGGCCATACTATGGCAGGCTACACGCATGTTTAAATATGTATAGAATATTGATATTTCGTAGTTTATGCGATTTCAAGCGATTAAAAAGAAGCACTGTGTGGTTATGTGTTGTACGTTTTTTTATGGCATCGAATGGCAATTGATATCAATGTGTACCAATCTTACTAAAAACGGTGTTACAATTTGTTAATTGTAACACCGAAAACTGTGTTACAATGTGTGCATTGTGAATGCAAAGTAGAAAAATTGATATTATGTTCGCCGCACACAAAAAGAGGTAAGGTAAAAGTCCCAAATTCAGAAACTGTCCTAAACTCCGACACATTTCCGTTTAATTGTATAAAATAAGAAATCTACAGCATTGACATTTATTTTAGGACATCCGGTTTGTTGATTTGACATTACACTTATCAACCCACAATATCGTATCTTATTCTACCAATGTTCTAACGATCAGAATATAGGTAACTTAAAAGTTTGACTGATCTGGATAATTGAGTGGTATACTAATTTTTTTTCCTTATACGGTTACTGCAATTCAACTTCTTTTTTACATCGCTACAGGATAACAGTAATTAAGAAAATTCTAATAATAGCTATTTAGGCTGACTAAAAATGCTTTATATTGTGATAAATCATAATAATACGGCGTACTACTCTTTTAACTACTATTATTTACAAATTTAGGAGTGTCGAAGTTAGGTACATGTAAATATAGCACGTCCTTAAGTCAGACATGTGTGTCGGTATTGTGTACATGGCCATGGTACATGGTTAGAAGTAATACATATGGCTCTATTGCTATCTTTACACAAGAAAATAACATATTTTACATCGTTTGCTATATTACTATTAATTGTACGCATTTTGTCCAAATTCCGATATGAGTGTTGGAATTACGGACATCAATAACCCCTAAATATTACGCTAGCCGAGAGAGAGTAGCGTTTTTGGCATTAATACAGCTTCTCTGGAGATAACAGTTGAACTCTTGTCATGTCCATTAAAAAATCATTATTCTAGCGTGAAACTCCCAAATAAATTAAAAGGAAATTGTTTTTCTGTAACATTATTATCTATTGCTTGGAGAGAATATTTGTTAATAAAAAGTAGAAAGCACAAGCTAAAATCATTCTAAAGAAATAATAAAGGAAGCGAAAAAAGAACAGAATGAAAAGCTGTGCCAAGAAAAATACTAAACATTCCAGATGCAAGAAACAGTAAAATACAGATGAAGGCGAGAGGGCAGACTGAAGAAGTAATTAAAATGGTAAAACATAAATGTTTAACATTTCTTAATAATGAATCTTATTTAACAATATTTAAAACACTTAATTTAAAATACTTGATTGTTAAGGAAATATTTGTTTAAAAAAGTTGAGATAGTTATTACCACCGCATAAATATAAACTTCTACAGTTACAGAGGTAAAAAAATCGTGTTTGTGTGCTTGACTCAATTTTAGATTAATACTTCTGTCTACTGACATTAGGGTACTCAAAATTGCGAGCTTTCGGTCATTTGGTGATAAAAAATACCCAGATATACCGAATTTCAATGAAACAATTTGCGATAACTTGTTTTGTTATGTAGATACGATAAACAGTTTTTAAGATTTTTTTGCCGTGTCTGAAGACGAAGTAAAATTCGAAAAATTTGCATTTTTTTATCATCCCTGTAGGCCCAGTATGTAACGAACAATTGATGCAAGCACACAAAATAGTATCGAGTTGCGGGCATAGTGTTTATTGTATCCATCTTTACACATAAATGAACAATTTGGTAATTTTGGGATTAAATATTTTCACAAAAATTTATACATAACATTATATAACGCTTTAACCTACACCAATTCTTTGAAGCCTCGGGACCGATTAAGGATTTTGGCATTGAATGTAATATGTATGTACACACGAAAAAACAAATGCTCAATCCAAATGTATATGTTACTATAACAGCCTGAAATGCGGTCACACCTAGGATTAACGCGTTAGTCCTAGGTTTGACCAATTTGATTCGGTAAATGTCCTAAAAAATTTATTATGCATTTCATTTCGGGCTTTTACCAACCTACATTGGTCAATCCTAGGATTTACCTCTTCGTATTGGTATAAGATAGTTTTAAAAATTTAGCAAACAAAAAGTTAACGCAAATGTTTTATTGGCTCTGTTCGCGGAAATAGTTTTCTTACGAGTTTGTGTACTATAATGAGTAGGTAAATTACGTTATCACTGTGAAGTGAGTACGATAATAATAGCATATTATAGTAATCTTCTCAAAATATTTTCTAAATTTACCGGAAGAAAATATAAGTACTTTTATTTTATTAAATACCACATAACAAACACACGTTGATTCTTAAAATAAAAATAAAGATTGCGTAATATAAACCACACATAACTCTTTTTTAATTGGCAGTCGATAATATTTTTAATATAATTTTTTTTAAGGAATTTCTTTGGCATGGCTCACAACTGAAGATATAACACAATCGATACAGTATTTTTTTTTTAATTTACGGTTAGCTTCCTTAAAACTTCTTGTTACACTTGGCCGCTACGTGGCCCGTAGCTAGATGATTCGCGTAGGGATATACGCTTTTTTTTATTACAGTAATTTACGCTCAAATTACCAAAGGCAATTTAGCGTTATTTCAACCAAAAATAGACTTAATCATAAGGAACAGATCATAATGTTGCAGGGAAACAATAGTATCTTTGTGTCAACAGCGTCAATTCAAGAAGTCTATAGTAAAGTAAAGAGTAAATTGAATATGTATATTCAATGAGGTAACAATCTGGTATATTCAAATGAATTTAAAGAAAATTTGAACATCTACCTCCACCGTGACAGACTTATGTGACCCAGCGCGTATCTTGTAATAGTTGTTTGTGCAGTTTGGGGTCGTCTGTACAGTGTTCCGGTTGGATTATGACAGCGTGTTATGAAAATTACATATAATACCTAACTGAACAATATTGAACTTTTGAAATAAATGGCTATGTTGCAGGAATGGGGGTTCGAAAGCCTCATGCCGGCATTTGCAGGTGTGTTTCTGTTGTTAATAAATAAGACACAATACCGTGCATACAAGGCGTCCCAACAGTGCAATTTCGGAAGATTGTACCTCTGTTAATGAAGATATTTTAAAACTGATTTCATTCATATATACAGAACTCCGGGCGCACATTTTAAAATTATTAGCGTGTATACAGGTGTTCCATAAGATAGTACCAACCCAAACTTATCTTTTTTTGAAATGGAACAACATGTATTGCCGCACAATTTTGAATTCCTCGCAAAATTTTACGGCAATGAAAAATAAACTTTATACTTTTTGATTAGTTGGCATTTTTATGGAAAAACAGCAGTCTAAGAAAAGCAGTATATCTCAATACCTGTTTTTTTTTAATTTTATTGCGCACGCTTTGATTATGATTAAGCAAGAAGCGTTCTATTAGCGTGATTACCATATCCAAATTGTGTACAGTGTGGTCATAATCTGCAACAAAATAAAGCAAACAGTTTTTCCTAAGAAAGTAATTTTTTTTTTAATGCAACCACCTATATCTAATTAATTTTTTGGCTTCTACGTAGCATTCTATGTCTGTACTAGTACAAACTAGTGCTAAAATAAACCATTGCAGAAATAACCAGTCGACTTCATAAAAATCGATTTTTCTATTAATAAGTGCTTCTACACCTACATTAACTATTAAACCAGGTAAGTATTTACCTAAAGTAGGTTACTGTTTTCTCGAATAATTTCATCTTTTTTTAAATAAAATAAAACCTTTTAGCACATCTGCAATTTAGTATTATAATTTCAAGTAAAATCTTACTTATACTCTGTACGCTATAAAAACTGTGTTAAACAACTGATTAAGGTATTTGTCAGTGGTGGTGATATTGTTAGCGTTGTTAAGTTAGATCTATATAATTTTGGGAACTATGGCGAACTTTTCGCAGAAGCACTAATTGACATGGTGTGGATTCTTGGTCAATGCAATTAAAAATGCTTTATTGGCAAGTACAGTTGACAGATACCACTGACAGATACCTTAATAACTTCGTTAGCACAGTTTTTCACAGCCTACAAGGTATAAGTAAAATTTTATTTCAAATTATAATATTAAATTGCAGATGATAAAAATGTTTTATTTTATAAACAAAATGTGAGATTATGCGAGAAAACAGTACTTTAGGTAAATACTTAACTGGTTTAATTGTTAATGTAGGTGTAGAAGCACTTATTGATAGAAAAATAGATTTGTTTTATTAAGGAGACTAGTTATCTCATCAATGGTTTATTTTAGCACTAGTGTGTACTAGTACTTTTTTTGTGCAGAACGATGCGTAGAATTCAAAAAATAATTAGGTACAAGGTGTTCCATTTAACAAAATTAACTTTCTTAGGAAAAACTGCTTTATTTTGGTGCAGATTATGACCATCCTGTACACAATTTGAATATGGTAGGTAGGTAATCATGATAATAGAGCGCTTCTTACTTAATCATAGTCTAAGCGTGCAAAATTAAATTAAAAACAGTGAGTTATTGAGATATACAGTTTTTCTAACGCTACTATTTTTCCATAAAAATACCAATAAATCAAAAAGTATAAACTTTAGTGTAGGTAATGTTGTTTCGTTGGCGTAAAATTTAGCGTGGAATTCAAAATTGCGCCGAAATATAAGTGGTTCCATTTTAAAAAAATCTGGTGTGACCAGACACCTGACTTTATCATACAATATATAAAATTAATAGTTTAGCTGCATGAGAATCTATTTGATTGAGATAAATCGTGTATTAAAATTAAACAAGTTAGCTAGGATTTGACAGATATTTTGATACTATTGACAGTAGGTATTATCAAATCATCAGCATCTGACGCTACCTACTATTGCTACCTACAATAATAGTTACTTATGAGACAAGTGCGGGAAGTACGGAATAGCGCAACGAGCAGTGATGCGGCGCGTCAGCGAACGCGGCGCGTCAGCGAACGCGGAGCGTCGCCGTCGCATGTGAGCGAGTCGCGCTATGTAGGTTTCGGCAGCAGTGACATCAACGTTCTTTGTGTTGCTTTTTGAGAAATATGTATTTAAAAAGATAATTAAAAATGGTTATATTTCTGTATAGGAAATGTTAGGTTGATACCACTTCTACGAAACGTCAAGATAAAAAAGCTAATTCAAATTCTGACAGATTTACACATCCGTACCAACATACTAAAATAAACCTACACTCATCGCTATACTTTATATACAATTTTCTCAATTTATCGTTTTTAGAATTAGATATAACAACGGGTTGATATTTCCTATCAACAAACAATCAAATTGGTGATCTTATTTTATTTGAAATTTGTATTTTGTACTTTGCCACACTAGAGCGGCAACGTTCCATAGCGGTTCTCCAACCTCTGACTCTGATGAAATCAGCTGTTTCGAGTGTCACAGAAGAAAAAAATCTTTGTCAAATCCTGGCTACTATGTAGTTTCATATCAATGCAGATGCGACCAATCTCGATCAAATAGAATTTGCTCTTGAAGCTAAACTATTAATTTCACCAAAATATTTCATAGGCATAAATTATTCAAAATTTCCTTTGCTTTAATTTATTATTTAACTATTTTGTCGAAGTTACAGAAATGGCGGTTCATTTGCAAAATCCTTGAAAAAGGCTTAGAATTAACTACCAGTTCCTTTGGACCCTTTTAAACCAAAAGCTTTTCAGCTCTAAGTTTGGTCATAAAACTTCTAAATAAGAACTCTCGTCCCGATCCGTTTAGTAGTTTCTCCGGAATTGTCGCCAAACACACTCATTTTTTTGTACCTTGGCCAAAAATGTTCAGGGGACCCATAAATACCTATTTCCGCTAAAATCTCAAATTTTTTTTCGGCACGGTTACAATACTTCGTCAATATGCGTATGATAAAGTAAAAACATAAGTTTGGGTTGTGCTACGTTACGGAACATCCTGTATACACGCTAATAATTTTAAAATGTGCGCCTCGGCGTTCTGTATATATGAGTGAAATCAGTTTTAAAATATCTTCATTAACACAGGCACAATCTTCCAAGATCGCACTGTTGAGACAGCCTGTATATTAAAACTACGACAGTTATTTACGTGTTTATAGAGTCACATATGCGTATGTTGTTGTGTAAAGGCATTTGGCTATATTGTACCTCGTGCACTAACACCTATCTGACGGCAAGGCAGACATACCTACGCCATTCTCGCGACGCGACAGTTTACTGGTGAAGTTGTCGGGGCTACCACGGCGACACTGGTAATGTAACGGGAAAACTACGATATACTACTGTAAGTTAACTGTCCCGTCTCTCACCGGAAGTCGGTATCAACTTTGTTATTTTAAATGGAATGTTATAATTTTAATTTATTTTTTGCTTTCTACGTATCAAAATATATCATTTTTAAGAAGGTTTCCTTATACCTAAATATCAATTTTTTAGTTTTTTATTTTACTATTTTTTGGTGATTTTCGCGGTTACGTCTAAAATTAAATATCTCGGTTATTATTGAAACTAGAAGTTTCATGCTTCGTTGTCCAAAACTAGAAACCTAACCAACTAAGACGATGTTTAGTTCTACTTGATATCTTATACAGGGTGTTCAAAATTTACAACACAACAATTGAAATTTCAAACGTAAGAAACTAATGTTTTTTAAACAGCCTGTATACTCATACACCATTCGATAGGAAATCTTCATCCCTATCAATCAATATTAGGGTTCCCTATATCTATCTTTAATAGTTTGTGAGGTATTGTCACTTTTTCTTTAAATCCATGTTGAATACTCCCATATAAAACGAAAGTAGATACGAAATTTACAACGAAAATTTAAATAATAATAATAATAATAATAATAATAATAGTGATAGATATTTACAAATTTTGCGTGGATGTGTGAACAATTTTTGCGAAACTGTTCCCCTCAATAATTTACGCGACTGGTTTTATCAAATGGACGGTGCACCGGCACATTCTTCGCATGTGGTATCCATTCAACTTCATCCGATGTTTGACCATAGGTGGTTCGGAAATAGGGGACCCTGGCGGTAGGCACCAAGCTCACCAGATTTAACACCATTAGAGTTTTATTTCTGGGGTCTTGTGAAAAGTCAGGTCTAATCCACACCAGTTAATACTCAATTGACGAACAGACTAACTAGTAGCCGACATTAATGGACTTCAGCGACAAGAAATCCGAAGAACGACGATGACAGAAATACAACGAAGAGTTTTAAAATGTTTGGAGCAGAAAGGGCAGCATTTCGAACAACATAATTAAGTTTTAATTTAAATTAGATATCCCAAATTTGTTATTTTAGTTTTAAGAAGCCTTTGTTTGTTGTTACATTCCTATAAATGAAGCATAAATCGTTTTGTATTTAGTTTACATTCTTTTATACTGACAATATTTCAAAAACTATTAAAAGTAGACATAGGGAACCCTGATATTTGTTGATAGGGAATAAGATTTCCTATCGAATGGCGTATCGGTATACAAAGTGTTCCATTTCAAAAAAAAATAGTTGTTTTACGTTTGAAAATTCAAGTATTGTGTTGTAAATTTTGAATATATTAGTTATCATAATGAACTAAATATTGTCTTATTTTTTATGTTTCTAATTTTGGACCACCAATCATGAAACTTCTAGTTCCAATAATCACCGAGATATCCAATTTTAAACTTAACCGCGAAATTCACTAAAAAATTAGTAAAATCAAAAAACTCAAAAATGGTGATATTTAGGTATAGGGAAACATTATCAAAAATGATTAATTTTGGTACATAGAAACCAAAAATAAATAAAAATTATATCATTCCATTTAAAATAACAAAATTGATACCGACTTCCTGTGACCGGACGTGACAGTTTACGTGAGAATATTTTAGCTAAAGAGCTCAGATCGAGTAAATTCTAGTTCCAAAATTCGAAGTTTCCAGAAATAGTAGAACATGAGAAAGTATGTACCAGTTTCATAAGACAACCTATATATGTGTATATTGTTTTTATATTATTGCATATTGTAGTTTATTTATTTTATAGATTAATTTTAATTTCTAGTCACTATATGCAAATTTAACTAAGCCTCTATAATTGAAATGGGAGCTTTTTTGATGCAATCTTACAATTGAAGAAAAAGGTATAAAACAACATATTTTAGAGCTTATAGTTGGGATGCGTTACACAGATGAGAGTAAGTCCATAACAATAATAAATAACAAATATTATCTTTAACTACTTTTGTAGATGCTAAGTTTGCAATTCAGCTATATGTGCCTCACCTAATTCCCCCAAATGTAGAAGCACGATTAGAAACAAACATTAGAAGTACCCCACTATCGGAACGGAAGAACCTATAATCAGTTTTGTGAAGGTAGATAATACTTTATAATACTAATGCAATTTATTTCAGACTCCTGGGGGTATCGAATAGGAAACTGAGAAATACCAAAATATTATTTACAATATAATTTGCATATTTTATTTACATAGTATTGTTATTTAGTATATTGTGGTGTACAAAGAGACAGTACTATTGTAAGATGTATTTATATGAACGTGATTACCTCAATAAATTAGTTATGTTCAAATAATATATTGTATAATTAACCTATTGTTGCATCTGGTAGGTATCAAACTTCTTAAATTCAACGAACAATAATGAAGACGTGAGTGGATGATGGTGTTATGTTACTAAATCAACTATTGAAATAGATTATTTTTTTAATCTATTTTGTTCAGGTCAAGCCATCTAAGCAATTATGTGAACTTATTTAGCCCCAAACATATAATTGATTAGATAGATTGAAACTGAACAAAATTGTTAAGAAAGAACTTTAATTTACTTCAAAGTTTGATTTTGTAACATAACACCTTCATCGTCTCACATCTTCAATTGAATTAATACGAATATCATCAAACGGTTACATTGAGTATACCACTTTTTAAAACAAAGAAATAATTTACTAGAATCAAGGTGGGAGTTGAGTTATTCAGATAAAAATCATAGTTTCATTTTGAATATATGATCTGATCATTTTAACAAATTCTTACATTCATACTGATTAAACGGTTTCATTAAATTTGATTAAATGGTATTCTTTACATGAAGTGCTATATAGTCAATGTGAATAAATATACATTCGTTATATACACATCATACCATCCACTTTAAATATATTTATGTCTTGTTGACAACGATATTTAATTCCTTATATAGGATCTTACCATTTACTCAACCTGAAGCACATACATTCATGCCAAGTATTTCTTTTTTAGTGTGTTGTAACAATAAAGCGAAGTCAGATATGGATATTAACCTGATACACTCCAGCGAGGGGTGTCATTACAATACCAAGCGTATCCATGTCAAAATTAACAACCAATTCCACAAACAGTAATGTTCCAGCACAACACTCTAAAAGAAAGAAAGTGATGGCTTTTTGTAACCAATATTTATCATTGGTCATTGGACTCATTCCAATTCTGTCCAAAAAGAAGAAACATCTCTTAATAACGGGATCGTCCATATCGTCGAGATAAAATGAGTATATTTGCAATCGCGCGGATAATTTTATACTACAATATATCGATATGGCGGTCATCATGTCATTGTTTACTCTGATCCATAATTGATGTCGATGATCGCTGTTGGCGTATTAACAGGCTTACTATGAAATGAAATTAAGTAATTATGTGCAATTTCAGTTGATTGCTATGTGAAACATAAACCTGGATATAATTTTGCATATACATCTTGTAGATGGAATAATTTAGTGATTTTTAAATGCCCGTCTTCTTTTAATTAGCATGAAAAAAAAATAATATTAATAATACTTATGTTTTATAATAATAGACACATATCCTTAGTAAGTATATTAGCGTTAATGTCTAAACGGTTTTCAGGTGACGCTATTTTTAATATAAGTGTACTATTATTCCAACACACCTCCTTACACTTGTTATTAAAATAATTATTTCTTATTCCACTAAGTTACCATTTTTCTAAATTTCTCTAATTTAAATTTATTTAATGATTTCGTAAAATTATCGCCATGCTCTCGTTTGAATCTACTTGAATGATATCAGTAACTCAATTTAGACAGTGAATTAAGTATTGAAATAAAAAGACGACAGATTCGGTGAAGAACTTTTATTGTTTCAATAACTGTTTGGTCCACTTGTGGCCCGTGGTAGTAGAACATAAGTTCCACTACCACGAGCAAACCAACCGTTTAAAGTCTAACTACAATACTGCATGATCCACCATATTCCTCTACTACAGCTTTTATCCCTAAGGATATCTAGATACTGTTTACTGTAATTACAATAGTCGAAACAGTACTATTTTGGTATCTCAGTGTTTGAGCAAATCGATTAGCCAATCGGAAGATCAAATATAGTTGGTTTATTATACTATTTGGCTAATCGACCATAACAAACAAACAAGTAATTAAACCACATTAAATATATCGCTCAAACAATTATGATGAACTTTTGGAACGTTGTAACTTATTTACCAAAAGCGGACTATGAATATAATTGTAAATACAATGTTAAACCTACACCAATAATCTATTTACTATAATATATCATTAATGCTAATGGGCATATAACTCCTCCCCCCTCAGATGGAGGATGACCGTGAGAGCAAAGATCGGAGCGGTAATTCTACAACAGGTAGCTCCTGCACCTGAAGATTCCCCCCAGAAATGGACTTGCTCTACTCTTAATAAAGATACGCAAAACGTGTGAATGAAAGAAAAAATCTGATGTGGCCAGGCACATGACTTTATCATACAATATATAAAATTAATTGTTTAGCTGCATGAGAATCTATTTGATTGAGATCAGTCGTGTCTGCATTAAAATAAAACTAGTTAGCCAGGATTTAACAGATAACTAAATAAATAAATATTCCTTTATTAAAATAAGACAATATTAATTGCAACAAAATATTATTTATATTTAGGGCGCAGTTCAGCCCACTTGTTTCCAAATTGCCTTACTCTTCCACTCAACCCCTTACGCAAACTAGAACTAAGCCATAATTGTAGCAATAATATAAAAATAATTCCGAGAACTTATCAAAACAGAAACAAACAACAAAATTACTCTAGAGTCTAATTACACGTAATTGCAGCAAATCCAACTCAACAAAACATCGCACCTGCCCGTAAAAAATAAAAATTAAAAAGCCTCCAATGTGCGCTCAATGCCTAAAGTTCCCCCTGTTGAGCAAACAGGTAACACTTCACCTTTCCCCCAAAACTGGTTAACGATAATTTGTTCATAACTTCCCTGAGATCCAGTGTATATGTGACTGAGCTGGTAAGAGAATGACCGTTTATACAGCTCAGTGCGATGGGCAGGTGGAGCAAACAAACCCCCAAATGTTAAATTAAGGTTATGGACATACGTTCTACACATTTCTACAGCATATCTTCCGCATGAGGTATTGTGGGATCCTAGTGGATAGCAACTTATGATACAATATTGCTGCATGCACCACCCTAGTGTTATCCATGTTCAACCACCCCAAGTCGCCCAGCCCATTCGATGCATGATCATACTTCGTCAAACCAAAAACAAACAGAACACATGCATTTTGGACACGCTCAACACGCTGCCTATCCAACGCCATCAGGCAAGGACTGTACACGGTATCACAATATGAGATCTTTTGATACTATTACCTACGGTCAATATTGATTGTGAGATAATGTCAAAACATCAGCATTTGAAACTACCGGTACTGTCAGCATTTGACACTACCGGTACTGTCATTAGACTGAAAAATTTGCAAACTTTTTGGTCACTATATAGTATTAAATCAATGCAGGATGCGACCGATTTCGATCAAATAGAATTTGCTCTTGCAGCTAAACTATTAATTTTACCAAAAAATGTCATAGGCATAAATTATTCAAAATTTCCTCTGCTTTAATTTATTATTTAACTATTTTGACGAAATTACAGAAATGGCGGCTCATTTCTAAAATCCTTGAAAAAGGCTTAGAGTAAACACCCAGTTCCTTTGGACCCTTTTGAACCAAAAGCTTTTCAACTCTAAGTTTGGTCATGAAACTTCTAAATATCAAGTTCCGTGCCGATACCTTTAGTAGTTTCTCCGGAAATGAATTAACAAAAATTGGGCGCGCGCGCTCACACACACACACACACACACACACACACACACACACACACGCACGCACGCACGCACGCACGCACGCACGCACGCACGCACGCACGCACGCACGCACGCACGCACGCACGCACGCACGCACGCACGCACGCACGCACGCACGCACGCACGCACGCACGCACGCACGCACGCACGCACGCACGCACGCACGCACGCACGCACGCACGCACGCACGCACGCACGCACGCACGCACGCACGCACGCACGCACGCACGCACGCACGCACGCACGCACGCACGCACGCACGCACGCACGCACGCACGCACGCACGCAAGTACGCACGCACGCACGCACGTACGCACGCACGCACGCACGTACGCACGCACGCACGCACGCACGCACGCACGCACGCACGCACGCACGCACTCACGCACACACACACACACACACACACACACACACACACACACACACACACACACACACACACACACACACACACACACACACACACACACACACACACACACACACACACACACACACACACACACACACACACACACACACACACACACACACACACACACACACACACACACACACACACACACACACACACACACACACACACACACACACACACACACACACACACACACACACACACACACACACACACACACACACACACACACACACACACACACACACACACACACACACACACACACACACACACACACACACACACACACACACACACACACACACACACACACACACACACACACACACACACACACACACACACACACACACACACACACACACACACACACACACACACACACACACACACACACACACACACACACACACACACACACACACACACACACACACACACACACACACACACACACACACACACACACACACACACACACACACACACACACACACACACACACACACACACACACACACACACACACACACACACACACACACACACACACACACACACACACACACACACACACACACACACACACACACACACACACACACACACACACACACACACACACACACACACACACACACACACACACACACACACACACACACACACACACACACACACACACACACACACACACACACACACACACACACACACACACACACACACACACACACACACACACACACACACACACACACACACACACACACACACACACACACACACACACACACACACACACACACACACACACACACACACACACACACACACACACACACACACACACACACACACACACACACACACACACACACACACACACACACACACACACACACACACACACACACACACACACACACACACACACACACACACACACACACACACACACACACACACACACACACACACACACACACACACACACACACACACACACACACACACACACACACAGACATTTTTTTGTACCTTGGTCAAATATGTTCAGGGGACCCAAAAGGACATATTTCCGCAAAAATATAAAAAAATTTTTTCGGCACGATTACAATACTTTACATACTGCGTTTGATAAAGTAAAAACATTAAGGAAACACTGAAACCTATAGAGTAATCGTGTACAACAGATTTATTTGGTATGATATTAAAAGTTATTCTTGTAGTTTTAGTTGCCCGTGATGATTACTTCGTTTAAATTATAACTTACTTAAATTAGTGGTGGAGTTAATTTTTTCTTCTTCCCAACATTTGATACAACACTGTATCCCATAGAAAAAAAAGAATTGTTATATAATCAAGAAACAAGTTGATATGAAACTTTCTTACTTAATACAACATTTTCCTTCCAAGAAATGTGAAACACAAACCGTATGACTATTGTTAAATACTTGTTTCAATATTCACAACATAGTATTCATTTATCTATATCACAACTCCTAAAACTTAAATCCGATCATGAGACATTTTATATTCCGTTCTTATCAAGAAAATAGAACTAACTCACCAGCTATTCATATACATACTACAGTATTACTAGTAATCTACTACACTTATTAACAGCCCAAAATACAAGTCAAACTCTGTGTTAATTTAATTTTTCTATCGCGTATGCTGTATTAGCTTAACTTCAGTCTCGCTTCCTACACTGTCTCACAACCCTACTACCCACAGAAAGTGTGCAGTTCCCTAGATTACGTTTGATTAACGTGCTACGGATCAGGGTTTCACTAATTATAGCACTGCTTTACCGTCTTTAGTGCTGACAACATTTGATGGACACTATACTATCACATTGGTGTGTTTCGCACTAATCGGTTCATACCCGCACTCCGTCACCGATATCACGTAAACCTCACACTCTGCATTCGTGTTGATTTGATGTTCCAGTTCGTGGTTGCACATACAGAAATGTCCCTCTAGTGATATCTTGATACCACCTACTATTACCTCAGTGTACTGTTTAACCAATAGCGATATAAGGTGTTTTGGAAACAATTTGTTTGAGATTTTTGTTTACCCAATTGATAGGGAGAGGATTCTAATGATAATTTTGGAATGTGGTTAACCGGGTTTTAAAAGGTAAGGACACACATGAACGTATTATTATTCTGGCATTTCCCTACACATATAGTATTTTCTGGTTGCATTTAGTTAACAACAAAAGCCTTAAATGGAAATCATGCACTCTTGGCAAGTTCACCCTTCTTATTTTCCCCTTAGTAAATGACAAATGCCTCGCTCCACAATACCGTACACCTCGAAACTCTTCAATTAATGCATTTATTCCAACTACCTTTAGAACTATGTTGTTTGGCTGACCCTCGTGACAATTTATTACCATTCACTGTTTTGCTACCCCATCTTAGACCTGGATTACTTGCCTTTCTTGGCTTTTAATTTAATTAGTTGCCTTTCTCGGCTTTCTGTTTAATGTGCTGCCTATCTTGGCTTTCTGTTTAATTTGTTGCCTTTCTCGACTTTCTTTTTCATTTGTTGCCGTTCTTGGCTTCCTTTTTAATTTGTTGCCTTTCATGGCTTTCCTTAATTTGTTGCCTTCCTTGGCTTTTCTTAACTATAACACCGGTGAGCGTCTTGACAAGACTTTGATTGTTTTGACGTTTTTTCTCACACAGGTTGCACCTTCTGGAGAGTTTGATCCTTTGGCCGTTTCTTAAATTCTATGGCCAATGACGGGCACCTCGACGAGAATTAGATCGTTTTAGTGTTTTTCCCGGTCCTTCGCCGCACAGCATGAAATATTTATCCCCGCAGCCCTGTGAGTTGACATCGGCTTTGGTTTTTTTTGCAACATTTGTCGCTGCCCCCAACTTATCTGGGCTTGGGTTCTCGTTTATTTGCTACTTTATTTTTGATCCTATAGCGAAGTCAAGTCACCGTTTGAGATTTTGATCAATTGGTGGTTCCTGGCTCCGCCGCGCCGTTCGAATAGGTTTATTCTTGCAGCCTGTTGCTTAATTATAGGTCTAAGACAGAGAGAGTATCACTTTTCGAAGTTTTGGTCAATTTTAATTTGGTTGGTATCGTTCGCCTGTGACCGATCTACGTTCTGTGTTTCATTTCCTGAGTCCGGGGTGATTTCTTGGTTTCATGGTTGAGGTCCCTATCGCTGTCCTGATAGTTTGAATAGAGTTGGCGGCACAGTTCTTCCCAGGTGTGGACATGGGTTCCCATCAATCGAGCGGCTCGTCCTACGATTTTTTTGCGCATATATACAAGCAGAAACGCGTTAATGATGTTTGCTTCATTGTGTCTATCAGCGTATGTGTTGATAAAGGTTTCCGAGGCTCGTATGAAGCTGGACAACGTCATCGGATCTCCATCGAAGTTTGGTATGATAGCAGAAGCGGAGCAAATTACATCCTTCACTGAGTATGGATGTACGTACTCATGTGCAGGGTTCAATCGTGCAGATGCAAAAGTTCATTTTTAAGGTTTATAGGGACAAGGGAATCGCCATTAGTAACTTTTTTGTACTTAAAGTAATACTTGAACTGTCAGCCACGTCTCCCGCATCGTCCTTTGTTCTTTTGTAGTTTCAGGTCCAATTGTAGGTCCTGGTTGGATCCGATGATAGGTTCGTTTCCGTCAAGTTACTTCCCTCTTTCTGTCGCTGGTTCGAATTATGTTCGCACAAACCGTTGATACGGACCACTACCGAAGAGTTTGATTCGTAGTGTTGCGAAGAACTACCGACTGCGCCAATTAAGTATTGAAATAAAAAGACGACAGATTCGGTGAAGAACTTTTATTGTTTCAATAACTGTTTGGTCCACTTGTGGCCCGTGGTAGTAGAACATAAGTTCCACTACCACGAGCAAACCAACCGTTTAAAGTCTAACTACAATACTGCATGATCCACCATATTCCTCTACTACAGCTTTTATCCCTAAGGAAATCTAGATACTGTTTACTGTAATTACAATAGTCGAAACAGTACTATTTTGGTATCTCAGTGTTTGAGCAAATCGATTAGCCAATCGGAAGATCAAATATAGTTGGTTTATTATACTATTTGGCTAATCGACCATAACAAACAAACAAGTAATTAAACCACATTAAATATATCGCTCAAACAATTATGATGAACTTTTGGAACGTTGTAACTTATTTACCAAAAGCGGACTATGAATATAATTGTAAATACAATGTTAAACCTACACCAATAGTGTATTTACTATAATATATAATTAATGCTAATGGGCATATAACTAGTGTGTCTCACGGGACGTTGGATTGTATGGCTACTTTTGTTATTAATAAAGATAGACATCGGTTAAATGGGCAAAGTAGTGCATATTTATGTGCTCTTTCATAATATCTTCAGAAAACAGTTGCATTCCAAATAGTTTCCAAACTATTTTGAAAAACCAAAAACTTCTTTATTTGTGATCCAATCAAGAAAAAGGTTTTGACATTATAAACGCACCTTTTTGTCTACTATTTGCATACTATTTGAATATGTTAGTTTAAATTTCTTTTGCCAATGAATTCGTCAAAAACAAACGAAACTTTTGTTTTTCTTATGGACGCCATATTGGTTTTATACACGTATGTATTCAGAAATTTTTTTCTGAGGAATTTGATGTGCCACTTGCCGTATTTACAACACAATAAGCCGACAAAATTGGAGTTTTACTTGAATATCTGAAAATGTCATGGTGCTCTGAAACCCCATTTGAGTGATACAGTATTTATGTTCCCACATCAAGCTACAGTAAACTTTTGGAATGTATTTATTTGTACTAACTACACAACATAAAAAGTAACAACTTTTAACAAACTAAATAGTGTTTTCAAAAATCTCGCCATGTTCATGGAGGCATTTTTCACACCATATACCTTATTTTTTAAGTCACTCCATAGAAAAAAAAAATCACAAGGAGTAAGGACCGGCAATCTTCGTGGCCATGATACTTCTGAATAAGTAGCAATTACTCTCCGTTTATGTTTTATATCTAAATAGTTCCTCACAATTCGGGCATTATGTGCAGTTGCTTCGTCTTGTTGGAACCACATACCTTATCTTAAGGCCAACAGTATATCGTCCGGAAATCGTCTTTAGAGACCAATATTGCCAATACATCTCAAAGTAAAATTTTTGTTATAAAAAATTAGTCCGCACCCGATTATGGCGCAGTGCAAAAACGTGCTGATTTTTGCGGGCCCAGTAGTGCGGTTCAGTTAAAAATACCGCAGTTAGAAAAATATGTTTCATCGGACCTTAACATCTTTTTATAAATTGGGTAGATATCACATTGTTTTACAAAACGTCTTCCATGGCACAATGCGATTTTCAGGAATTCTCGAAGTGTGCAATTTTCAGTCTTCTATCTTCATTTTTTATATCTTATTGTAATCAAAATATGGAATGTGGCATACCAAATTCCGCAGAAAGTAATGATGAATCCAAACATGTATAAAACCAATATGGCGCCCATAAGAAAAACAAAAGTTTCGACTGTATCTGACGACTTTTTGAAGCGCCTTTTTGATGAGATCACAAACAAAGAAGTTATGATCATAATTAAAAAATGACATTTTTTGGGTTTTTTCAAAATAGCTTGGAAACCATTTGGAATTTAACTGTTTTCTTAATAGATTATGAAAGAGCACATAAATATGCACTACTTTGTCCATTTAATCGACTCTATCTCCAATAATAACAATACAATCTAAGGTCCCGTGAGACGCACTGTATAACATTCGTTTACAAAATGATAATGCACTTCTATATACCTAAAGTTTTTAGTGAAAGTACCATATCTAGCTATGTTCAAAGCTCCTAAATTATATTATCTACATATATCATAATTGGCTCTTGAAATTGAATGTTAAAAACTCCGAGTATATCTAGTAACAATTTTATTTCACTTACGGCGTCTGATAATAATGCTACGTATCGGCTAAAGTTGAAAATTTAGTTACAGTACCCTGTTTCTTAGATTTCCACAACATTTCCAAATAATCTTATTACATAGCCTGATGTTGATTTTCTATCTAAATTATCACCTGCCCAACCTGCGTCAACAAAGTAATCAAAAATGTAACAAGTCTTGGCTTTACTGTAAGTGGTCTTCAAACATTTTGTAAAATACAAGTATTTTAAAACTCTTAATGCATATTTAAAATGTGATTAATTATAACAATTTTGAAATCTACTAAAATAATTAAAACTATAACATATAACTGGCCTTGTTGAGAAACTCTCTTGGCTTAAAGTCATGAAATTGTTTATGTAATCATATTCAATGTTAATTCCAAGATGGGTTTTAAGTTTACCTATATCTTTCATTCGAAACCTGGCAGTAGTGGTAGCAAGCCGATTCCAGAACCTCCTCCGTGACCTTGACCACACCTCCACCCAAGGTCAAGGTCACGGAGGATGTTCCAGAATTGGCTTGATGGTGAAAATGAGGAGGACTCCTCATTTTAATTTTAGATGACCTTATCTAATCAGGAGGAGGAGATCGAATTGGAGGAGGTGAATGACTGGTCCAGGTTAATTCCAAGGTCAAGGTCACGGAGGATGTTTCCGAATTGGCTTGATGGTGAAAATTAGGAGGACTCCTCATTTTAATTTTAGATGACCTTATCTAATCAGGAGGAGATCGAATTGGAGGAGGTGAATGACTGGTCCAGGTTAATGAGGAGGTTTACGGTTTTTGGAACCCCTTCCATCACAGAGCAGTATAAATGTAACAGCTGGATTACTATTAAACGTTGTACAAATTTGTCTGTCTCAAAATTGAATCAGTAAAGTTAACATACATCACATTATCGTTAGAAATGGTGTCAACTACTGCAAACCTGAAACAGGCAATTCAATTGCAACGAGAACAATACGATCTTCGCCGTCAGGGTCTACAAGATAAAATTGAAAATGTTGTACTTCCGAATATATTCGAAGAGCGTTGGGAGTTTACCTTGGATCTGCAATGGCAACTTCAACCATTTTTAATAGGTATTGAAATGTGTGATGAATATCTCAATGATATAATATCCATTGAGAAGTTCATAGCCAAATTAGCAAAAATGCAAAATTTATTTCCTAGCGTATGTAAAGAGTTAAGTGACCTGATTCATATAACATTACTCCAGAGCGGTTTGGAGCTTTTGTGATATAAAATAAAGTCATATATGTGTAAACATTCATTATTTTTTCTAGAAGATAAAATTAAAAATGTACTTCCGAATATATTCATCATATAAAGAAATAGAATAATAAAGATATTACAAACAAATGTTTTTATTTATTTATTATCATAATGCTTACAATAATGCACCTGCTATCGCCAGGCTTTTCGAAATTCAATCGGTTGAGAGTGTTTCTCACCATTAAATATTAACTGTAACTGTGTTCCAGTGTTGTTGACATACTGTATTTGCGCATCTGAGATATTTTTAACCAATCTCCTGGGTACAAACAGCTTTACACGACCACATAAGTAGCACACAGGTCTGCGAGATGCTTTCAACCTGTAGACACGTTCAAGGGGGTACCTGACCCCGATATTTACATGCTTTAATTGAACCAGTAGCACCTTATCAGTATCATCTTGCAATACTTGTTCAACAGTGTTCATGATATTAAATATCGTAGTGGTGGGCTCGATCACTGTACACTGTACACTGTATACTATAGTAGTAGTATTTCACAAGCTTGGCGAAAAAACGTACTCCGCATTATATATTCAACAAAACCCCACCCAAAACATTCCGCGTGGGGATTTAGAAGGGATTAAATATATTTAAAATAAAACACGAATGGGGAGTATTTTTAGTTATGTTTTATTTTTATTACGTGTATCAAAACATAACCATTACAAATTTGTTGTTACTGTTTCGGTGCCATTACAGATTTCTTGTAAGTGTTTCGGTAAAAAGCTATACAAATCATCTCGTATGTTTAAAAGTTTTAATTCTTTCAAACGGTTTATTAATTGGTTAATATTAATTCTATGTTGTAAATAGTCTTCACATGTAGTCCACCCTTCTTCAAATTCCTTCCGACGTTGTGATAAATATTCAAACTCAAACTCACACCTAAAGTCGTTTAGCGATAATGCAGTTTCGCGTGCTAATGTTGAGTACTCCTCCTGTTGCAGATTTACAGCTTCTATTAAAGTTGCAGCTTTCTGTTGTGAAATCTGGTCAAGAGAATAACATGCCCACATTGTTGATAGTTGTTGCTCACTCATGTAATAGGTATGGAAGACTGTGAAAAAACAGTGCAGTTATTATGTATTTAATAGTTCAACCCCACCACTTCGATCCACAAGGACATCACACAACTTTTGGTCAGGGAGTACTGGACAGCACAGCAAGTACCACCAAAAACTTCCAACAAATGACTGCAAATAATTGGATTAATATAATGTAGAGAATGTAAAATGTGATGATACTTACATCAGTAATTTGTTCCTCCTCAATATTATCAGGACACCTTGTAGTATGGTCAGACACGTTAGCCCAAGTCTTTTGTTTATCACACTCATTAGGTGTTGATGAGTAACAATGTGAGTGACTCATCGTACCTACAACAGTTTCGACTGTTAGTACTGCGGAACCATATGGAGAACGGTTTAAATATGTAAAGATTCAAGTCGTGCTTGAAACCAGATTTGCATAGTCCAGTGCAATAACCCCACGCTGTGGCAATTTCTACCTCCTCCGACCTCTTGACATTGAAACATGTTTTGTAAGATGTGGAGGGTGATAACCTCTCTATGCAAACATTTCATTGTCGCTGTGAGGAGGGAGGGAGCCATTAAATACAGCGCTTGCAAAATAAAACCTCAGTTTGATGTCCTCCATCATCTTGAACAGTTACAATGTTTGCGTGTGAGCAGTGCGGTAAAAGTTTCACGCGTGCGGATAATGTTAAACGTCATCAGAGAACAGCATGTGTTGGAAAACGTCTCAAATTAAATAATCAGCAAGACAGTGATAATCAACGACAGTTGACCAATGTTAGAAAATGTGAATACTGCGATATTTACGTAAACCAAGCAACATACTCGGCACATCTACGCAGCAATGCACATAAAGCGAATGCCTTAGTATTAACCGATGATGGTGTTGAAAAAATTGCGGGAGCATTTGGGAACAGAATTGTAAGCTATAGAATATCAGAGCCAAGACACTATATACATCTGGAGGATTTTCAAAATGATATTCGTGAAAAAGTAATAAATTTAATTGAGAACATGCGCTATGTTCACAACTGTGTGAAGGTTAATGTTGAATGTTTTGCGTTGTATTACCTGGCTACAAAAGAAGATGCTGAAATTAAATCATTCAACACGAGAAATGCTGTTATTACGAGAGGTGTTGATTTATACGCGGTATATACATCATTTGTGAATGAAATATCAACAAAAATGTCAAAAATTTCAGGAACGGGATTCAGGTAAGATAAATGTTATTGTGAGTAGTGCAATAATGAATAATGAAAAATGTTTTTTGTAGGATGGACATTGGTTCAAATTTTGTATTTGGAGGTGAATATCAATAAATATAATCCCTTGAAGGCGTCAAGTTATATCGATCTACCACCAGATATAAAAAAGAAAGGAGCAATAATCAACGTGCAAAATCATGATCAAGAATGCTTCGGTTGGGCTATAGCATCAGCGATTTGCAAACCAAAAGGTTTACCACAAAGAACGTCGTCCTATCCGGAACCATCAAGAGTACTTAATTTAACAGGTTTACAATCCCCAGTAAGTTTGCATGATGTGCCAATATTTGAAAACAATAATAACATATCTGTAAATGTATATGGTTTGCAAGCAACATTCGAGGATGGTGAGATTTGCAATAATGTTGTAGGACCGTTGCATTATACAGAAAGACGACAAAATACACATGTAAATTTGTTAATCATTAGTGATGATAATGGTAATAATCATTATTGTTGGATTAAAAGTTTGTCACGACTTGTATCTAAACAGTTGTCCCTTAATGGGCATGAAAAATTTATTTGTGAGGGATGTTTGGTATATTTTTCGGAAGAAAGTAAATTGGAACGACATATGAGGGAAGATTGTAAACGTGTTAAGGCGGTTTTACCCACCAATTCATTGAGAATAAATAAGATTGGGGAAACAGTGAAGGAAAATATTTTACAGTTTGAAAATTATGAAAAACAATTGAAAGTACCGTTTGTCATCTACGCCGATTTTGAGGCGTTGCTGAAACCTACCCCTAATGATGGTAGAGAATTCGATCATTCAATTTCATTTACAACCAAATGTTATGAGCATGAACCTTACGCATTTGCATATTATATTAAATGTTCGTATGATGATTCATTATCCAAATTTGTAAAATATAGAGGACCACATGACGCTACAGAATTTATGAGTCAATTAGAAAGCGATGTGCAGAGAATTTATAAAGAACATTTGGGCATAGTAAAACCAATGAATAAATTAACTGATGATGAAAATCGTTTATTCAAAGAGACAAGCACGTGTCATATCTGCAATAAATTTGTGAATGTTAAGGATAAAGTTCACGATCATGACCACCTGACGGGGTTTTTTACAAATGTTGCACATTCACTGTGCAACCTTAATTACAAAATTCCAAAGTTTATACCAGTGTTTTTTCATAATCTTAGTAATTATGACAGTCATCTGTTTGTGAAAACAATGGCGTTAAAAGAAGAAAGAGTAGATGTTATTGCGCAAAATAAAGAAAAATATATTTTATTTTCAAAACGAATAGGTGTTGGACATACGATTGATGCTAGAGGAAAACATAAAAAATTATTTTTAAAACTTAGATTTTTGGACACCTTTAAGTTTATGGCATCGTCGTTAGAGAAATTAGCATCATATTTGGTTGACGATAGTTGTAGAGAATTAAGAAGATATATAAAAGATGATGCAAAATTTAGGTTACTTCGACAGAAAGGAATTTTTCCTTATTCTTTTGTAGATTCATTTCAAAAATTAGATTATCCGCAACTGCCTACGGCTGAGGATTTTTTTGATATATTGTCGGATAGAAGTGTAGATGCGAAAAATTATGAACGTGCTCAGCGTGTGTGGCGCACATTTGAATGTCAGACACTTGGTGATTACGCAGATATATATTTAACATCGGATGTGTTGCTTTTAGCTGATGTATTTGAAAATTTCCGCGATATATGCATGAAAGATTATAAACTTGATCCGGCACAGTATTTTACCGCCCCAGGTTTGAGTTGGGATGCTATGTTGCGTATGACTGGTGTTAAACTGGATTTATTAACAGATATAGACATGTTATTATTTTTTCAAAATGGTATTCGAGGAGGTGTTAGTATGTGCACAAAACGTAAAGAAATAGCAAATAATCCATTCCTTCCCAATTATGATCATGCAAAAGAAACATCATACATACTATATTTAGATGCTACAAATTTATATGGGCATGCAATGTGTCAAAATCTTCCTGAAGGATCATATCGATGGTGGACGAAAGAGGAAATTGATAATGTAAACGTTGCAAACCTGTATGATGATCCTAATGCTGGGTATGTGTTAGAAGTCGATTTGGATTATCCCGCTAATTTACATGACGATCACAACGATTTCCCATTTTGTGCGGAAAGCAGAACACCTTTAGGATAAAAAAATCGTAAACTATTAAACACTTTGTCTTCAAAAACAAAGTATATAATTCATTATTTAAATTTGAAGCAATGCATAGATCATGGACTTGAGCTGGGGAAAATTTATCGAATTCTCCAATTCAAGCAAAGTAAGTGGTTAAAACCTTACATTGATTTTAATACGAGTAAAAGAAATGAGGCCACAAACGAATTTCTCAAAAATTATTACAAATTATTAAATAATAGTATATTCGGTAAGACGATGGAGAATGTTGAAAATCGGGTAGATATAAAGTTATTAACGCATTTCTGGTTTTTATAGCAAAACCAAATTTTAAATCGGCAAAAATTTTTAGTGAAAGTTTAGTTGCGGTTGAAATGAAAATTGTAGAAGTTCATTACAAGAAACCATTGTATGTAGGTTTCAGTGTATTGGAAATTTCTAAAGGTATTATGTATGATTTTTATTATGGTTACCTTAAAACAAATTATGGAGATCGTGTATGTCTTTTATATACAGATACAGATTCTCTAATTGTGTCTATTAAAACTGAAAATGTTTACAATGATATTAAAAAGAATGTTCATAACTTTGATACCTCTAATTATCCCACGTCTAATATTCATCAGATTCCACGAAACACATCTATTATAGGTAAAATGAAAGATGAGTATGGTGGACGAATAATTGAATCATTTTACGGTACAGATGCTAAAGCTTACTGCATACAAGTTGCAGGAAGCGATGTAAATGTTGCTGAAGTTGTTAAAAAAGCTAAAGGAGTTAAAAAATACGTTATAGACAAACATTTAACTGTTAACGACTATAAACGGATTGTGAACGAAGGGGGGCGGATACTTAAGAAAATGTATGTATTCCGGTCACACTTGCATACAATGTATACAGAATTGAAGAACAAAATTGCGTTGTCAGCAAAAGATGATAAACGGTACATTCTAGATGACAATTGCAACACATTGGCATGGGGACACTATAAAATCCAAAACGATGAGGCAAATTTAGTGTTAGATGAATTAGTAGCTATGTTCTATGAAAATAACTAATCTCTTATAAACTTGTGTAAACACATAGAAAATAAAAAACGTTGTAAATGAAAAAAAGTGTTTTTATTAACTTTACCATGTACAATCATAGTTTACAATACATTGTTTTTCCCTATCCAGGAATTATGCGCATCGCTGAGACCCATCCATTTAACGAGGACTTTGTTTCCTTTGCGTTTAATAACCTTTTCAACCAAGAAAACGTCGGGATGTCGAACCTTCTGCAATTCATAGTCATAAAAACCTCCTAATATTTCTACCTCTGAATCTTTGATTATGTAAGTTCGCGGAAATGTATTTTGTATTCTAGAGATGGTAAAAACTTCATTAGACCAGTTCGGCGTATAGTTTTTGGCAAAGGCCTGTCGATGTTTACTGATGCGAACGTAGTCACCAACCTTAAACTTTGCAGGTTTGGGATCCATAACTTTGAAGGAATTATATACAGTGTTGAGAATATTTTTAGCATTTTTCTGATTCACTTTAACTGGTTTAAATCCTGTTGTACTATGGATAGTATTGTTATAGGATTTTACTATTTCCGGTAGTAAATTCAACCAGCGATAATTCCCCTGCATGGAAAACTCTTTCCACATCTTTTCCTTCAACGTTCGATTCAACCTTTCAACGATTGAACTTTTCAGAATGGAGTATGTACTGTAATGGTTTATTCCATAACGCTTCATTAAGTTTTGGAATGCTGCACTATAGAATTCTTTCCCCATATCGGTTTGAAGATTCTTCGGTATATTCTGTCTCCTTTCGAGAAATATCTTGTTCATCTGTTTTGAAACTTCGTAACCAGTTTTTGTTTTTAAAGGTTTAGCCCATGCATATTTAGAAAAAGTGTTAATGACAACTAAAATATACTTATATCCCTTGTTTTCTGTTGAATATGGAATCATTTCCACCAAGTCCGCTTGAAGAAGGTCCCGTAATCCTTTGATGATAACTTTTCGCCTTGGAAAATTTCTTCGTACAGGAGCGTGAATTTCATTGATCAAATCCCTTTTAACTGAAGTCATCCTTGGATAGTAATATTTCAACAAAGTAAGGTTTTTTCGATCTTGTACGTTTTGAAATATATTTGAGGGCAAACGAGTCACCAGGCTTAATTTTATATCCGATAGGATCTATAGCTGCAACACCGTTGATGGTGAGTGTTATGGTTGAAGGAACGTTCACAAGTTTTATTGTTCCTTGGTATACAGTGTTTCGATAATAATCCTTGAAACCCTTGTTGTGAATTATTAATTCATTTGTGGGTGAAAGCGTACCATCTCCAAAAAATGTAATAACTAAATCACTTTTTTGTTCAACGCGTAAAGCTTTGTATTTTGCCGTGTATGTCTTATGGACCAAATGTCTTCCCAAACGATCAATGGTCATGGTTGTTGATATGATAGAACAGACATATTACAAATGAAGGTCAGCGGAATATGTGCAGCTTTATAAATGAATGCTCAATATATAATGCTCGCTTCTTTTAATTCTTCAATAATTGAAATAATTTCATTTTTATGTCCGTTGTGACCAGCCGATTCAGAAGCTAGTAAAAGACGTAAGCGATTGACAAGTTCGTTCGGGTCATCCCAATATTGCAATTGTAACTTTGTATTTGGATTGAACTGTTTCTGAATATAACCCGAACCAGTTTTCCACGCTTTAGCCCACCACACATTTGGCGCTCTACCTGCTAATGTAGGTTTGATAATATTCATGTACTTGTACCCTTTGTTTGCAGATATTTGTAATTCCGGATTATAGTGCAATCTAGCAGCATGTGTTCGTCCTAATATATCTCTGTACTGACGAACATCTTGAGCTGTAAACTTTCCTGGCTTTTTCTTAAACACTAATTCATACAATCCTGGAGTTCCTTTGTATTCAAAACCAGCAACGCTTAGGTTAGGACCAACAAAATCAACTTTGCTATTGCCTATGTAAAGATCACCTTCAACTTCTCGTACACCATACTTTTTATCAAATACATCCTCAACATCCGTATTATACTCTTCAATGTAAACGCGAGGTAATCGATGAAATTTCTGTAAGACTTCTTGTACCTCTGGTTGTTGCATAGATTCGGATAACCTTTTCTTGGTTTCTTGAAGACGTTGTGAAGCATCACGACTAAATTCCTGTAAGTCGAAGCTGCTATCATCTTCAACTTCTTCTTCGTCTATATACTCATCAAGGTCGACATTCATTTGCGGTGTCTCCGTTTGAGTTTGAGTTGACAAAGATCCAATATCTTCAAGTTTCAAAAATTTAGGTGTCTTTCTTCGTTGCGATTGTATTGGGGTTGAAGAATCAGTTAGTGATTGAAATTTAGAGAATTTTGGCTTTGGTTTATCATGTGGTATAAATGACTCATCTGCTTCATATGATTCATACTTAGATGTTTTCCGTCTTTTTTTAGAATCTTTAGTGAAAGACTCATCTGGTCCGTATGATTGCTCCGGTTTAGGTATTATTTGAACCGTTTGTAACCGATCTGCAATAGCTTTCAAAGGCTCTGTTATTGGTGTGGAAGCTGTCTCAGCACTTTGTATGGATGTTGCAATTTCAGTCTTCAACAATCGAAGCTTATTACGTAATATTTCACGGGTGTGTAATAATTTTTTAGTAAGTTCCTTATCCATGTTGAATGAATTATGATTTAATTTCAACTGTCCAATATCGGTATTAGAGTTGTATATATGTGTCAAATCCTTTGCGATACCGACCGTTGTTTTTTGCACAGTCAAGGTCAACTACTAGGAAACCATAAGTATCAGTCCAACATTGGCGACAGATATCCTGAAATTTATCAAAAGTCATATCTGCGCCAACGTGATCGTCAAAAATGTGTTTCAAATTCGTAACATCTTGACGGAAAGCTACAATGAGCTTACAATTGTCCCTCAACAAATGCTTTGGAATTGCAGCGTAAGATTGACATAAATAAAAACAATCAACGTTCTTATGTCGTCCGAAGGAAAAATATTCCTTTATAACATTTTGCAGCGTACATTGAACATCATCGAAGATGACAACGGAATATTCTTTTACTGTACAAGGTGTAACCATATCATCTACATCGGAACACTCATAATAAAAGAATTCAGGCATCGGTTTCATTAAAGAACGTAAATATTCATACTTTGATTGATTTAGCGATTTGGAGCAGAGGTAAACGTTTTGAAAACGTAATCCATTGGGATGCGTCAGTAGTGTCAGCAAGATGTTTGTTTTTCCCGTTCCCGAAGCGCCAACGATGATTGCTCGCTTACAGAAACCCCCAAAGAGGTCACTATATCGTTGAAATGTTCTCAAATCACAATTTTCATCAAAATTTTGCACTGGCAATGCGAGTTTATGTGAAAAAACTTCATATCACTAAATTTGTAAGGTTTCGTTCTTAGGATGGAAGTGGAATGATAATATGGGGGTAAGGGTAATCTTTTATAAAAAAAATTATTAGAAAAGAATGTAAAACATTTATTTATTTAACAGTTGCAGGACATTCTGCAACGCGCTACGTACGGCATTATAGTCCCGTGCAACTGTGTCTATGAGATCATCGAGATCTGACAGACAGCAGTTGAACGAAGCCGCGACCTCCGCATCTTTCAAATGTTTCAAATATAGCAGAAACGAGTTGTAACTGCGTATATTTGACTCCATTAATGACACTACATGCCGGTATGAGTCTTCATTCCTTCCCAGGAATGCCGCTTTCATACCGGCTATGCATTGCTGCATATGTGGTCGATGCCATACGTCGGCGTTGAGTGTAGAGGCGTGCTGCAGCGCAGTAGAGGGAGGTGTGCACCGTTTAATCATTGTTGAGGTTTCCGATCCAGTTCCGACGGCGCTTGAAGTACTGGGTCGGACGTTGAAGGAAGGCTGCAAAAGTGTGTTCTCTAAGATACTTAGAGTTTTTATCAAGCCAACTTCCAACGAACCCTCAACATGCGGGCTCACAACCATTGGCGGACTCGATCCGGCAACCGATACCGGTGTAGCCGGTGCAACCAATGTTGGCGCCTCATACGTCTGCGGTCCCTCTGCAACCGAAACAACCGCACCTTCGGAAGGAAGATTAGTTGTCTTCTTTCGGTACTGATGCTTTGCCTTTTTCGCCTGACGTGCAGTTGACGAAAGCATCAATGGTTCATCCAGCTCCACCTCATCGTCATCGACCTTCTTCAGTGACAGCCTCAGCTGTCTAAGCAGTTCACTGCGACCAACTTTCATTGGCGAGGGTTTTTGTAATAATTCCGGCTGATGTGGAACCATCACCTGCTCGGTCGGCTGCAGTTGAGGTGGAGACGTCTCATCGGATAATGGCATAGGTGCGTTTCGTGGCTCTGCATTATAGAAATCTACAATGTCCTGGCTGCTCATCGGCATGTGATGGGATGTGATAAAAGACATGGCTAAGGAAAAGCAAAAAAATCTAAGAAGCTGATAATAGTAGTAGTAGTAGAACTTACCGTTGGTTGCTGCTTGTTGTTGTTTGTTGAGGAGGTGCTGGAAGTACTGAAGGCATTGATGATGCTCCTCAATTTATATCTACTCAGTGGTGAAAGGAAGTGGGTGGGAGACTGGTGGGGGGTCACGTGGTTTCAGAGTGGTGGGGGGTCACGTGGTTTGGGATTGGTTGGGGGGGGTCACGTGGTTTGGGAGAGGGGGGGAGGTTCAATATCATTATCATTTGTCTTCTTCAACCCCAGCCTCAGGTGTCTAACAAGCCCACTTCGGACAATCCGCATTGTTGAGGAAGGTTCTGAAATTGACCTTAAAGGTGAAGCTGCGTGCATGCAAAAGTGGCCGGTTTGCCCGACTTCGAGTGACCTTGAAGGTGAAAAAAATGAAGGTCAAATTTTTCGAGTGACCTTGAACCCGAAAAAAAATCGCGGCACTGCTCAAGGTGATACGTGCGGCTCTGCTCGAGACGCTGCGCTGCGCCCGCCCGGCACCGACGCTGCGCTGCGCCCGCCCGGCACCTCAGCATTGAGGTGATTAGTTTTGGTCGTGCGCAACAGATGTACTACATTGGGGGTGATATACATGGGGGTAACCGTTGTGTGTGTCGCTTGATTCTTTTTTGAGATAAGACAATAATAGAAGTAACAGAATAAAACATATTTATTAGGGATAGGTATAAAAAAAATCAGTATTTATTTGAAGTCCACTCTTCTCACTACTACTAGTTGTCATGGGTGTTAGTTATAATATACGGTACGTTTTCTTCGATGACGACGATAAAATATTGAAGCTAGATACTCTGGAGTCCTACAAATTCCAAAAGGTTGAACAAAATGTAACCATACCTCCTGGTGCAATGAGAATTAGAATAGTGGGTTTCCATGAAGAAGAAGATGATATAACTATTTATTCTGATTCCGAGTCTGAACTGGACGAACGTGATGTAGATGATGATGATGATGATGATGATGATGATGATGATGATGATGATGACCAGGAACATAATTATAATCAATAATACAAAGTATATACTTACCTTAAGTACATATGCATTATACATACCTTATTAATAAATTTGTATTAAAAACACTTGAGTCTTTTTTTTATGGGGAAACTGGGAAAATAAAATAACAACAGTCACTTAAAAGTGATATTATTAAAAAAATTATAACATATTTTTATTTTAATTATAATTTCATCTTTTTCTTCTTCCTTAGCGTTCTTCTTTTCTTAATCCTCAAACCGAGTCCACCCGTGCCTTCCGCCGCCAGCACGCGCGAAGCGCCTTCGGCCGTGCTCCAATGCGATTTTTTTTCGGGTTCAAGGTCACTCGAAAAATTTTACCTTCATTTTTTTCACCTTCAAGGTCACTCGAAGTCGGCCAAACCGGCCACTTTTGCATGCACGCAGCTTCACCTTTAAGGTCAATTTCAGAACCTTCCTCAACAATGCGGATTGTCCGAAGTGGGCTTGTTAGACACCTGAGGCTGGGGTTGAAGAAGACCAATGATAATGACATTGAACCCCCCATAAACCACTACAACATGTAAAGGATTTTTACAAATACAAGACTTTCTTTACAATTCAGTTTATTGAGGAATATTACAATAGTATAATAATCACATTATTCAATATTCATATTTTTACTACTTCCTTCTGTAACCCCATTATCAATAGGTGGTATCAATTCCAACGCAATGGTGATTTGGATAATTCTCATCATAATACGGAAGTTTTCTTCGCAAACTTTCGTTCTTCTGATAGCGCTTTGGTAGCTTCTCCCATATTTGCAGCAATTCATAACAATAAACTCTACTTCTTATAAATGGTAATGGAATGTAGTTAAAATCTTCTTTCGATAGAGGTATAAAAGATCCGTGACTTTCGTACATTTCCAATACTTCCGCACTTTTATTCACCACATAGTTCACAATTCCAAGTTTGAGCAGATAACTTAAAATCCATTTCATTACTGACATCGTCGCACGTTCCTCACGCGAAACATTTTCTACCTTTAGTGACTTACTTCAATTCACCTTCAACATTTAATACTTTACCAATCGTATTAAATGTAAGAGGTTGGGGTATCGGTAGAGGGGAGAGGAGGGAGAATCGTTAGTGTCAATGAAACGCAATCTTACTATCATATTATTTATTAAAAAAAAAATTTTTCGTTTAACAAGACACTTGTTCGTCATGTACTATAGCATCACAATCTATTTTCATTAAATACACATTATTGATTGCGCAAATGCAAACATCCTTTTCGTGAAATGAACACATTGGAACTTGTCTTTCTATTCTGCGGCTATTTGAATTATCCAACGTTTTCACCATGCTTTTATTTGAAACAAATTTCTGTATGTACTTGGATTTCTCTTCACCCCGCACGTAAATTTTTTCATACTTCTTTGATAGTTCACCAATTATGTTACCTATTTTACTTGGTGAAATATATCCTGCGGGCCAATTGATGCAATGATGAAATTCCGATACCATTTTGTGGTTCGTTGATCCCTCGAAGATAGAAATTGTAATGGTGCGGGGGGTTTGAATATGAAGTGGCTCGTCTTCCAGTCGTAACTTACTGCTGCTAATTCCTTCGGTACGAACATACCGCCCGTCCGAAAACCTTGAATGTCGATGATTACGTACTTCATGGTAACAACTTCCGCTATTGACTAAGTAATTTTATCATTGCGATTTCGTTATAAGCATACGTTTACACTTTACACCAGTTGTCTAACATACTTAAATAATGGAGAATACTGGAATGCGCGATTGTGCAGAATTAGACAATACGCTGCTGTGTCTTTCGGTACATTTTCGCGTGTTGTAAATTCAATCATTATTTCCACGCCGCTGTTATGCACAGCATCCTTTTGATGTGTGCAATCTATTCCTACTAACGCTATGTTCTCTTTAAACTGTGCAGGTTTAAACGCAGGTTCACTATCTACTCCACCATAATAACGTTCTTGGAAACGAGCATACATTTCATATAATATTGCGTAATGATTATTTTTATAATCGATGTTTAAGTTATCGTATGGAAATCGTTCTCCATTTAAATATACAGTTAAATTTGTTAAGTCTACATTATCAAATTTAGCCATATTCTTTTTCATTTGTCCTTTTCGATTGGTTTGGAAACCTATAATGATAAATCTGGGAGTCTCAGTTTGTGGAGCAGTTTTGACAGCCCACGAATGTTTCGTAGTTTCTGGAAGAGATGGATATTCATGCATTTCCCAGCTTCTAAAAGGTAATTGAATGTCGGTATTTTTAGTAGATATCTTATCAAATAGTATTTGCTCTCTTAAACCAACATTGACGTGGGGAACTCGCCACACAATTTTTTCTATTGTTATGTGCACCTTCTCATCCTTATTCACGCTTGGTATGACCGTTTGGACAACGGCGTCGGTATCATCGTTACATCGAATTAATACCAGTTCCTGCCTAGCATTTAGTATGACCTTTCTATAATCTTCTGCAAACCCTAATAACGACCTTAATCGTACACAAACGCTAAAATTTCCCATGCTATCCACAATGTCGCTTGTATGGTCATCATCAATATTCCAGCCTGCATTTCTCAACCTAACCATATCATTTGGAGTGTACGAAAAATATCCCTTCATTACAGATGAAAGACCTACATATCGTACAGAATCTACTTGCACTCCATTTATATTATATCGAATATCGCTGAAGAGAAAAGCGATGGGGTTGCATATAAATTTTGTTGCTTTGCGAACTCCTTCAATGGTCCCGTCAGCTTTTTTCGTTGCTGTTTTTACAACTCCATCTTCGTCCAACAAATTCATGCGTCCTTCTACGTACAAATAACTTTCGCCGGGCACTGTAAAATTATCAATTTCTGGTATGGTGATACGTACTTCATCGCTGTTATTAAAACTTTGAGTTCCAAATGGCTGATGTGAATGATATTCATAACTTATTATAGAATTGTCACTTCTACTTTTATCCGTAACACTTAAGATATCCATTACTTAACGCACTATATATCCTAACTTCCGCAAAAAATTCTTATTCGTAACTGTTGTTGTCTTCACAGTTCCACAACTACTGTCTCTTGTATTTGCTAGGGCTTTACATTTATATTTATTTCCCGACTTAGAATTTATTATTTGCAGAATGTTAGTACCATTTCTCCGCCTTCGTTGTCGTCGTACACCTATCATTACTTCACCCTTTCACTTCCTGTAGATGTATACGAATTGTTATTTCTTCTTTTTCACCAAACTTTACAACCTTTCCGTGCTGATCCAAAACCTTCACGACTATACCTGTGATATCTTCGATAAGTACTGGTAAATAAATCGGTGGTTGTGGACTTTCTATTATTTTAAATCCGGCTGGAACGTTTGGGAAAAAATGGTGTAGCACGTGAACTGGTCGTCCGTTGTTGTAAGAGCCAAATTACAATAGATCTGTAGTGCATTTACAGGGTTAATATTTAATCTATTTTCACTAATATGATTCACATTCTTTACAAGTTTCCTCCTTGTAAATCCTAACAATTTACCGATCGATCGATCTTCATCAAAGTGGATATCTTCAGAACATTTAATGATAACTTTTTGAGTATTTGGATTTCCACGAATACGTATCTTTACTGATTTATTATTCAGTTCACTTGTGAATTGCTCTGCGAGATCATCTACATCATATGCTCCGGTAGGAATTTCAATTTTCTCTTTCTTATCGCCATACTGCAATCCATTATTATCTTCCGTCACGTTAGCAATTGAATTATACGCGTCAAAATTTAACAATGCTAACTCATAATCTACATCGCCCTTCAAATTTATTGGAGGATACACATTACAACCTAATTCGGAACTTGGACCGGTTAGAGTGAACGTATAAGAATGTGCCACTATGTTTGCAATTCACCAACAACACATCTACTATAACATTAATAATTATGCATATCTACTTATCAAAAACTTTAAACATAAATGACCACAATTATATGAATTACTTTTCTGATACCGATTGTAGTTATAATCAATTGCTCTCCCACCTCCGGACAATAGATAACTTTGCACTTCTATGGGAGGTTGCAGATCGCCGAAACTATCGAAATATGAGATATGATCACGTTCCTTCACGTAACTCGTCCAATGAGTTCCTTTACCATCATCATCATCCAGATTAATGATTCCGCTTTCGGCATGGCGAATGCGTTTCGGTAACTTATCCTTCATAAAAACACCTCTAAAATTCGGTATTTTCAGATCCTTAACATGCTTCAGTAACTGAACGTTGGTTAGCGGTTGACGAGGAAGGGATTTAATCAGTTTTTTGAATGTGATGGTAAATACAGTCCGCATCCGGCTTTGTACGGTTTCAAATAATAACCACTTCCCGTCATTTTTTGTGCATCTAACGCGGGATTATGCCTCTTAGCTTCCTCCATCTGTTCACGAGCGGCTTTCGCTTGATTAACAGTTTTTGCTATTGCTGCAGCTCCACCTCCTAATGAACCTAACGCTCCCAAAGCTGCGAATAATGGTATTAAGGGGATAAACCCTCGTTTTTGGAATTGGAATTATCCTACTTCTCGGGGGAGTAATTTTTTTCTGCAGTTCGAATGGAAGCTTATTTATTAACTTATTGATCAATCCTCGACCTACTCTTTTTGCTTTCCGGCGATGACTAGTCGGTTTTGCTACCGAAATCATCATTTAATACTACAAATATCGCACGAAAGGTTTACGTAGACTGTCACGTTCTCCACAATCGTAGCTATATAAATGATAAATTCTACCCCCACATTTTTTCAGTCGACATGCTTCCCACAAATGTTCTGTTACGTTTTTAAATAAAACACATTTTACGTTAACGCAAAGATTTATTACAACTACTTTATTAATACATACATTAACACTACATTACATTACATTACCTATTTTATAATCCTTATTATTGTAATATGAACTTTTAATTTAGGAACATTTGACGTATTTCACAATCCAGTTTTATCTTGTCTAATCCCAGGGTGATAAATTCTTTCATAGTGCAAAACTGTTCGGAGATTTCACCATTCATTGCTGTCAATACATTGGTCAGTATATCACCTTCCATACAAGCGGCTCTCCCCAAAATCTGATTATAATAACTGCCCATGTTCAGACGACCTTTTAAGTATGTTAAACGAGTATGAATTATTTCCTTATATTGCCACATTTCCTTAAGTCCTTCATATGATAAATACAACCATTCTTCATCGCGACAAATTTTCAACACTTTGGTATAGTTTTCAAAACATTCACATTTCATTCTAAAACCCATATTTTGCATTGCCGGACACACTTCCTGGGTTTGCATGTTCATTAAATGTTGGGTGATTACATGTTCCTGTTTCACAAATTCGTTCCACTGATCCACGGTAAATGTTACGTTTTGTGTTGCCTTCCCAAATATACGCACTGCTGGATCTAAACCAGATTCCATTTTCAAGCCTACCGCTAAAAATTTGCTATTACTCTTGTTCACAGAGTATACATGTTGACATATTAATGGTTTTTGCATTCTTTGATTTTGATCATTAAAGTCATATACGGTCACTTCTTGCATCATGTTTTGCACCACAGATCCATCAGTAGAAGGTGTTGGTTGCACATTCACACCATTAATGGGTTGCGATAATTGTGCTGCAGCCATGCTAAGATCTACTGGGTTTAGTGTTGTGCACTCACCATTAAACAATGGTAATAACTTCGTAGATTGTACCTGCGGAGCACGTTTTCTCCTTATCTTCTTTGGGGCATCACATACTCCACCACCCGGTCCTACATTTTGTGTTGGTGTTGTTGACACTAAAATAATGATTTCAATTGATATTACGTTTCTTCAAAGTTACAAACCTCACTTCTTCAATGTGTCACTATTTCACTGTTTCTCTGCCGCTTTTACACTGTATGAAAAACATTTCCCACACCACCTTTTATACACAAATTCCACCATCAATTGTTACCAAGTCATAAAACCTCCTCATTAACCTGGACCAGTCATTCACCTCCTCCAATTCGATCTCCTCCTGATTAGATAAGGTCATCTAAAATTAAAATGAGGAGTCCTCCTAATTTTCACCATCAAGCCAATTCGGGAGCATCCTCCGTGACCTTGACCTTGGGATTAACCTGGACCAGTCATTCACCTCCTCCAATTCGATCTCCTCCTCCTGATTAGATAAGGTCATCTAAAATTAAAATGAGGAGTCCTCCTCATTTTCACCATCAAGCCAATTCTGGAACATCCTCCGTGACCTTGACCTTGGGTGGAGGTGTGGTCAAGGTCACGGAGGAGGTTCTGAAATCGGCTTACTACCACTACTCCTGGCGTACAAAAAGTCTTTTTGTATCCTTTACATACCAATAGATCGTCAACAAATAGCATTAAATAGATTATGTTACCATCTTTCTTACTATATAAACAATAATCATAGTTACTTTTTGTAAAGTACAACTTCTTCAAAAATTCATTGTAACAATTATACATGCACTGGTACTTTCTCCTAAACCGTAAAGAGTATCCTTTGGTTCAACGTAAATTTGCTCTATAATTAATTTCGCCTTACAACAAAATTTTCAATGTTTGCGTTTTAGCTACAGGAGAGTTAATATCTTCTACAATTTCACTTTGTTATAAACCTCTAACGACTAATCGGGCTTTATAAATGTTTTCTAACTTTTTTGTGTAAACCCACTTAACACCGAAGCTTTTTTATTATCTGGTTTTTCAACTAACATCCAAGTTCTATGTATCTTTACACATTCCATTTCTTCTTCATTGCTTTCCTCCACTGTTCTGATTCATTACTGTTAATCGCCTCCAATTTATTTGAACAATCTGGGTATTTTTTTTTTATACAAATCACAATAAGTTACATAAAAATTATTGCCAAATCTACTGGGCATCTTTCTTACTCTATTGGACTTTCTTAACTCAGTTTGTTTGTTCGTTTGATTTCTTGTAGTTTATAGATATATTTCTTGTAATGATTTCTGGTTTATTTTCATCTTGTATTACAGAATCACCAAAACAACTATTATGAAGTTCTTTTTCATTTTCATCTTTATCTAAATCAATACATTTAACATTCTCTTCCAAGATATCAACATGTCTTTGAAGAACTATTCTATTACTTAATAAAACTCTATACCCGACAGCAGGATAACCCAACAAAATTCCCAAATCCGCTTTGCTGCCCCATTTAGACCTTCTCAACTGTTCTGGTCTTGTAACGAAAACTCAACTTCCATATAAACGTATACACTTAACACTAAGTTTTACTCAAAAAAATATTTCATAAGGTGGTTTCTTGTTTATTATATTTGCTAGTATCGTTTTCTTAAGATAAGCAGCTGTGCATACTATCTCTGGTCAAAACTCGCTACATTAGCTTCGGTTAATAAACATGTCCACCTATAATATAACGTTCTGCAGTACGATTTAATTCGTGAACGTGAGGTGGCATGTATTTATAGAAATAATTACTGTCTAAACGGTTTTCAGGTGACGCTATTTTTAACATAAATGTACTATTATTCCAACACACCTCACGCTAATTAAAAGAACACGGCCATTTATTAAGCATGGTAGCAGAGCGTGGTTAGCGTGGTTAGCTTGGTTAGTTTGGTTGGAAGAATTACTGCGACAGGAAATAAGAATGGGTGATATAGCAATGCCAGTGTTCGACAGAGAAGATTAAGAAAGCTGGAAGAAAAGAATGTTGATGTTTCTGAAAATAAAGAAGTTCCGTGAGGCTGCAACAAGAAAAAAGAAAGATGCCTATATTGACTGGGAAGAACAAAATTTGAAAGCGAATAACTATCTTTATAGCTCAATAACAACCAAACAGTTGGAATTTGTTGCTGATACAGAATCTGCGTATAGTATCATACATGAGTTGTATCTACAAGAGTCTACAGCGTTGCAAAGTATTTGGAGAAATTGGGTAGAGAAAATCCTTCAATCTTAATTAAGATTGAAGGATTTCACAGATGTTTTCAAATTTTTCAGTGAATTTGAAAAATCAATCAATTTGTTGAAAGCTGCTGGAGCAAGCGGTACAGAAAAGAAAAAAATGAATTAAATGCTTCGATAATAATAAAAACATATCCTTAGCGTTAATCTCTAAACAGTTTTCAAGTGAAGCTATTTTTAATATAAATGTACTATTATTCCAGCACACCTCACGCTAATTAAAAGAACACGGCCATTTATTAAGCATGGTAGCAGAGCGTGATTAACGTGGTTAGCTTGGTTAGCTTGGTTAGCTTGGTTGGAAGAATTACTGCGACAGGAAGCTGCAACAAGAGAAAAGAAAGATGCCGATATTGACTGAGAAGAAAAGAATTTGAAAGCGAACAACTATGTTCATAGCTCAACAACAAAATTACAGTTGAAATTTTTTGCTGATACAGAATCTGCAAATAGTATAATAGAGAAATTTGATTAGTTGTATCTACAAGAGTCTACAGTGTTGCAAATTATTTGGGGAAATTGCATAGAGAAATTTGAAGAATTTGAATAATCAATCAATTTGTTGAAAGCTGCTGGAGCAAGAGCTACAGAAAAGAAAAAAAATCTGATGTGGCCAGGCACATGACTTTATCATAAAATATATAAAATTAATAGTTTAGCTGCATGAGAATCTATTTGATTGAGATCAGTCGTGTCTGCATTAAAATAATACTAGTTAGCCAGGATTTAACAGATAAATAAATAATTAAATAAATAAATAATTCTTTTATTAAAATAAGACAATATTAAATGCAACAAAATATTATTTATATTTAGGGCGCAGTTCAGCACACTTGTTTCCAAATTGCCTGACACTTCCACTCAACCCCTTACGCAAACTAGAACTAAGACATAATTGTAGTAATAATATAAAAATAATTCCGAGATTATCAAAACTGATTTATCAAAACAAATTGAGATTATCAAAACAAAAAGAAACAAAAAAATTACTCTAGAGTCTAATTACACGTAATTGCAGCAAATCCAACTCAACAAAACATCGCACCTGCCCATAAAAAATAAAAATTAAAAAACCTCCAATGTGCGCTCGATGCCTAAAGTCCCCCTTGTTGAGCAAACAGACAACGCTTCACCTTTCCCCCAAAACTGTTTAACGATAAATTTTTCATATCTTCCCTGAGATCAGTGTATATGTGACTGACCTGGTAAGAGAATGACCGTTTATGCAGCTCAGTGCGATGGGCAGGTGGAGCAAACAAACCCCCGAATCTTAAATTAAAGTTATGGACATCCGTTCTACAGCATATCTTCCGCATCAGGTATTGTGGGATCCTAGTGGATAGCAACTTATGATACAATATTGCTGCATGCAACACCCTAGTGTTAGACATAGACATTTCTCTGGTGACAGCACAACAAAATATTTGTCAAATCCAGGCTACTATGTAGTTCGAGGATGTAGTTTCATATCAATGCAGATGCGACCGATCTCGATCAAATAGAATTTGCTCTTGAAGCTAAGCTATTAATTTTACCAAAAAATATCATAGGCATAAATTATTCAAAATTTCCTCTACTTTAATTTATTATTTAACTATTTTGACGAAATTACAGAAATGGCAGCTCATTTGGAAAATTCTTGAAAAATGCTTAGAGGAAACAGCCAGTTCCTTTGGACCCTTTTGAACCAAAAGCTTTTCAGCTCTAAGTTTAGTCATGAAACTTCTAAATATGAACTTTCGTCCCGATACCTTTAGTAGTTTCTCCGGAATCGTCTCCACAAAAAACGGGTACACACACACACACACACACACACACACACACACACACACACACACACACACACACACACACACACACACACACACACACACACACCACACAGACATTTTTTTGTACCTTGGTCAAAAATGTTCAGGGGACCCATAAAGACCTATTTCCGCTAATATCTCAATTTTTTTTTCGGCACGATTACAATACTTCATCATACTGCGTATGATAAAGTAAAAATGAACTAAGTGCTGCGAACATTGCCAGAATCAATGAGCTATATTGGAACACTGATTGACGTTCTGAAGGAAGAAGTTCAGACTGTAGATTATTTAAAAATAAAATATGCATTCTAAAGTTAAAAGATGGAGAATCTGGGTATTTACACGTGACATGTAACAATAACGATATGAATAATATCTACGTTTTATAATAATAAAAACATATTGTTAGCGTTACTGTCTAAACAGTTTTCAGGTGAAGCTATTTTTAATATAAATGTACTATTATTCCAACACACCTCACGCTAATTAAAAGAACACGGCCATTTATTAAGCATGGTAGCAGAGCGTGGTTAGCGTGGTTAGCGTGGTTAGCTTGGTTAGCTTGGTTGGAAGAATTACTACGACAGGAAAATAAGAATGGGTGATATAACAATGCCAGTGTTCGACGGAGAAGATTAAGGAAGCTGGAAGAAAAGAATGATGATGTTCCTGAAGATGAAGAAGTGCCACGAGGCTGCAACAAGAGAAAAGAAAGATGGCGATATTGACTGGGAAGAAAAGAATTTGAAAGTGAAGAACTATGTTTATAGCTCAATAACAAACAGTTGGAATTTGTTGCTGATACAGAATCTGCGGATAGTATAATCCATGAGTTGTATCAACAAGAGTCAACAGCGTGCAAATTATTTGGAGAAATTCGACAGAAGTTTTCAAATTTTTCAGTGAATTTGAAAAATCAATCAATTTGTTGAAAGCTGCTTGGCAGAGCTACACAAAAGAGAAAAAATAATTAAATGCTGCGAACATTGCCAGAATCTATGAGCTAGCTATATTGGAAAACTGATTGACGTTCTGAAGGAAGAAGATCAGACAGTAGATTATTTAATAACTAGTTGACATTTAGACCGATTAGATAGGAAGATAACCGAAATCGGTAGCCTAGCTAATTTGGTAGACAAATGAAACCAGTGGATTAATAATACTGGTAGATTAGTGTTGTTTTCCCCATTTGTTTACCCTACTCGCGGTAAGGCGGTAACTCGACTTTGCGATAGAGTAGATTGATTATGTGGAAAATCGGTTTTTGACTAAAACCTCTAGTTATGTAGATAAATAGATAATGGTTTCAAAATCAATCCTCGGGCTGCTCGTATGTTCTGACAGATTGCATATGATCATTATATTATTGTCAATTGTATTATAGCTGTTAATCTCTATTTTGTAAAATTATAGTACTTATCAAAGCAAAAGCCTTTATGGACAGGTTTGTTGAATAGACAACTGCTACTAACGTTACATCACAGTTAGTATAAAGCTCATAGCTTAAAATTGGATTGGATATCGATGTTAGTGGCAGTGGGGTGTTAAGATCCTAGATATAAAATTGATGCATAAAAGAAATTGCTCCTTAGCCAATAGATCAAAATTTCAAATGGAGATTTTCAAGGCGTAGGTGCACAACATTTTTCAAAATTTACATCTCTTGACTTGTCACCATGTTGACAATTAAAATAAAAAATCGTGTTTGTTTAATGGTGCATTGAAGCGTAATATTTAACCCACATTTTTTGAAGGAGACGTGATGTCACCGATAGTTTGAAAAAACACTGGCTTTACACCCCATTCAGTAGTCGAAATTATAATAACGTTCAGGAGTATACCAGGGGTCATTTTAGAACATCTTGGCCGAGCATAATGACGACCACATCGCTTAAATTTCCATCGATCTTACTCTAAACATTTAAAACACAAAAAATCAAATGCACACTACTTTGGTTGGTTGAAATTACTGAAAGCTCCGAACAGATCAGCTTTTAACATCTTTGCATATCCCAAACGTGCAGTATCAGCTATTCAGGTGGTCTACTTATAGTTTGGTCCACGGTAAACCTACAACACGGTATGCTGGACAAGATCCTTAAACGCGTTCTCCTAGCGCATGACGTCACGTGAGTTCGCATTCAAATGGAGGCGTTAGTGTATAAAAAAGTAAAACGTCACTTGAGTTCAAGTGGTGGGGGCCAGTAATCTGCGCTTCAACATACCGTGTATGCTGGACAAGATCCTTAAACGCGTTCTCCTAGCGCATGACGTCACGTGAGTTCGCATTCAAATGGAGGCGTTAGTGTATAAAAAAGTAAAACGTCACTTGAGTTCAAGTGGTGGGGGCCAGTAATCTGCGCTTCAACATACCGTGTGTAGGTCTACCGTGGTTTCGTCAAGGGATCTTTGCGTGTTGTCAAAAGTGACAGTCGTCTGAGAAGACGTACGTTACGTTGTACGCTGCGTACAAAACCTGCTCCTAGGAAAACCGGCCTTAAATTGTATCTGACCGCAAAAAAGATTGACAAATGAAATCTCTGTTCATTGTCTACATTATGTAACAGCTTGTCTGTAAGCAAGAAGGCCTGTTTGTAGTTTCTGTTTCAGTAGCTTGAAAAATATTGATTGCTCAGCGCTGAATTAACTTTTGCATAAGCTTTCTTTGGTTAGAAAAGCGCTTTCAGTTTGCTTAAACTAATAATGTTGTTATATACTGTGTCCGGTCAAAAGAATGTGATTATACCTAATTTAATATTTAATGCCTCCTAATATTTTGAAATACTTTTGCAAATAATATTTTGGTATAGCTTTTAAGATAAAAGTACTTTAGCTAATGTCATTTTTATCTTTTTGGCAAAATAAAAACAGCCTATATATGCAATGGCAAACGTGATTATAATTTCGTATTTGATCACCTATAATATTTCTACTTTTATCAAATATCATATTTACATACCTTTGAACATAAAGCTACTTTATTCCTAAGAGTTTGTTATATATTTGGTAATACCTGTTACATGCAAGCAGATAATATATTTGCGTTTTAGGTTTAAGACAAAAGAAGAATTAAATCATAAGCTTATATGAAGAATAAAATTTTCTGAAAAGGTAATATTTTAATTTTGTCCCATTAGTGTTGTCAAAGTTTCTACCGGACACGATATAATATCTATATGCTGCCCATATAATTTTTAATTAGTGATAATCGATTTATACTGTTATTCTAAATTAGGAAACACCTGTATTTATTATTTCCATTTTTTAGATGCACCTAAATTCATTTTCTTGTATGTGATTCGTATTATAAATTCGTATTACGTGTTGTAATTTAAATGACCTCCTGTATATTATGATAAAAAATAAACAAACCATTAAAAACACAATATTATGTACCTTAAATAAATTATATGAAGCATTTTAAAACAAATTAAAAAAAAAACTCCCATCGGGATTTGAACCGCAGCTATTCGTGTCAAAAAATCTAAAGATCGGCACCTTAGACCCCTTGGTCATGGCACTAATTGGCGAAGTGTTAGCATTTCACGTATATTACCTCCGGCTCCTAAACCATAATGATTAAAATGGAGAAAATTATCTGCCCGTGTCGTTTTTTCTAGTGAAAATTGCAATGCACCTGCTTTGCTTTCGTTAAATCTATACAAACTTCACTAAATGTGGCAACTTGAACACTTTTACCTGCGTTGCGTCGCATCGCGTAACAACATTAGATTTTGACGATCTCGGCCAACATATGTAGCAAAGTTATCGTGCTTATATGAAACATCGCAATTTTCCTCAGTTTTCTCAGCTTTCCGGCCAAAATATCCCAATTGCGCCGATATATTTACCCGTCAACGTCAGATAACCTATAAAATTCACTACCTACACGTATGAACGCAAAGATGCAACTGTAACTTTTGACAAATTAATTTGATGTTTCTCCGAGCGCCAAACCCTGACGTCACACGCCGGCCGCCATACTTGCTATAGGGGATCTCCACGACTCCATTCGGGGGCGTTTTTGGGGCACACGCGTGTCGTGGAGCGTTTCCAAAATACATTCACCTCCACCGGAAGAGAACGACGCGTATTTTGAGGGGTCCGGCTTCGCCGTGCGTGCTCTCCGGTCGGAGGAGATAGCTCAGAAAGTTTGGACTGGCGGCGCCGCTTCGCAATTATAATATAAGACAATATTTTATCGCTATTCTGGCCGCTTTTTCAGCCATTTCGACCAAAACGATAGCAGTAAGACGAATAGCGTTGTCATTTTGAGCATGATACGGAGGAACTGTCATTTTATTGAGCCCTCGTCATGGAGACTCTAGTAGAAGTACAGTCATAAAACGACAACCATAAATTTACTCAAATTGAAGGAAAAAAATGCAAAAACTGGGCAAAATATCGACAAACAGAGTGGCCTACGCCATAAAGCAATTCTATTTTGAACAATAAATGCCGTGGTAGAGCGCCCATCGTTGCTTCTCCTAGGATCCTTTGAATACTTAAGGTCTGCAATTTTCGGCAAGGTGCCGAACGGAGTGTACCCACTCCAAAAAAAATTTGCAATGGAATTCAAACGGCGAAATTGCCGTACGTCGATTTTTCGCTAAAAATTAAGAGAAATGGGCGCTAAATCCGCAATTCACGAGTCTACTCAGCAGCGAAACGGCATTTTAAAGGCAAAACCGCGGCCGCGGCCGCGGTTTTGCGGTTTTCGCGAAGAAAGTCGCAAAAATCCAACCAATTGTTACTTCATGATTTGAAATTTAGTTATTATGATAAAATATGCATTCTAAAGTTAAAAGACGGAGAATCTGGCCATTTAGACGTGACACGCAAAAATAACGATATGATTAATACCTACGGTTTATAATAATAAAGGAAAAAGGTTATTTATCGGGCAATTCCGTCATTCGAAGAAGCAACCGTAGACACGTGTTTCGGACTATTAGTCCTCATCAGTACGGTATAGCCAAGGAGTAAGATGGACACTCAATGGAAAAAAAAAACACTCAAATGGAGACCATAAGGGGGGTGCCCATTTGAGTGTTTTTTCCATTGAGTGTCCATCTTACTCCTTGGCTATACCGTACTGATGAGGACTAATAGTCCGAAACACGTGTCTACGGTTGCTTCTTCGAATGACGGAATTGCCCGATAAATAACCTTTTTCCTTGAATATCTTACCGTCGATAAACCTTTTCCATCTATAATAATAAAAACATATCCTTAGCGTTAATGTCTAAACAGTTTTCAGGTGAAGCTACTTTCAATGTAAATGTACATACTATTATTCTAACGTTTAGCTTTTAAGGGGAGGTTCTCATGTAGAGACCGGAAAAGAAGCTCAACTTTGAGACAGTTTTTCAAACAAATTGTAAGAGATGAAATTCGTTTAATAAATATTATTATTATTAATAATATTTTTTCTTCTGCCATATATTTATCAAACATTAGTATAGAAAAGGACATAGCGCCATACAAAACTACATGCAAGAAGTGGATACAGTTGTTGGAAGTATCAGGTCCTGCGCGGCGTGCTTGTCTCAACGACATGCACGATAGCTCCCATAAAAATAAACAGAAATCGAAATTTCAAAAGCGCTGTGAAACTGGATGAAGTTAGTTGGAGGCTAAACCAACACTTAATTTTTACAGATTTTTACAGTTTTTTTCGGTTTCAAATAATATAATTATTTAAAGGTTTCACTTATTATGAGGTTCAGCCTAAAATAAAAAGTATTTTCTCTAAGGAAAAAAAAAAGAATAACTTGATCCGTGAAACGAGTCAAAAGTAATCGCTCAAGCCAGTTTGAAAGATCGTTTTTCTAGAAAAACGCGTCGGTTGTATCAGTGTAAAAGCTCTACGAGAAAAGGATACAGGGTGTAACATTTGAAAAAATTAAATTTTTCCGTTTGAAAATTCAATTATTGTGTTCTAAAATTTGAAGATCCTGTATAACATATCATGATGAACTAAATATCTTCTTATTTGGTTATGTTTCTAGTTTTGGACCACCAATCATGAAACTTCTAGTTTCAATAATAACCGAGATATTCAATTTTAAACGTAACCCCGAAAATCACCAAAAAAATACTAAAATCAAAAAAAATGGTAATATTTAGGTATAGGGAAGCCTTATTAAAAATGATGTATTTTGATACGTAGAAACCAAAAATAAAATAAAAATTATATCTTACCATTTAAAATAACAAATCATTTATATAACGCGGTAGATTCTGATTGGTAAAACTCATCATACGATAATCAGGCGATGCGACCACCCGAGTGTTGGTGCCAAGAGTAAGCTGGGCGTACAATTAGTTGATAATTAGGTGTGATCGAGAACAGTATAGCGGAAACAGTATAGCAAAATTTACAGCCGTTTTTGACAAAGAATTCAATACATATGTAAGAGAAGTCACCAACAAATTGCCAGACAGGTACGGTGATTTTATTATAAGCAACGTAATATATATTTTCAAACTAAATTGTTACTGATATTGCAGCTTGAGACATATTAACCGCCACCGTGTGCCATGGGATAGAGTACCAGTAAAACTGATAAATATTTCGACACGTAAGCATTTTTTACTACGTATATAACTGATATCCATTAGTTTGCATTTATTTTACAGGTTTCCTTACCAGGAGTAGTGGAGCATTGCCTTTGCGGTGGACAGACAAGACGGTTACTTGAGACTATTGCAAATTTATATGTATGAATGTATTGTGGGATAGATGTTATGATACCGAACAAGATAGGATTGATATCTAAATTACATGTGTTATGTATTAATATATTTAAATATATTATTGTGACGATCTTGGCAGCCGCGAAAAGGCCGGAAGTTCTGTGATATTCTCGAAGCAACTCATTCCGGAGGGATCCATGCGGACGGCGAGCGCAAGTCGCGAGCGTTCTGGGCGAACGTAGAAAAGTCGAGAACGATCCCGGTCGGCGATCGATACGGGTATATAAGAGGGCGCCGTTGCTTGCTAAGCCAGTGTTATTCGGAGTGCAGTCGGAGCGTAGGCGCGATTATTGATCGACATAAATAATTCGAAATAAATACAGTGAAGATAAATGTTTATAGTAGCCTTAAGTTACAGTTTGTGTTTAGTGTTCGTGTTTAATAATTAGTTAATAAGACTGTAATAGTGTTAAATAAATTAGTTGACTATTTTGATATACCGAGTGTTTTAATTCACACCTTAACGAACGAAAAACGCTACATTATGTAAATTAATAAGTTTTCTGTATTACTCTTACAGTGTTACTGTCACCAAAAACCAACTAATTAAACTGTTGTTTCTTATTGGCTAGTGACCAGACCACAGGAAACTGGCCGACATAATATTTTTGATTTTTGCAGGCCCCTACATAATTTCTCCGTTTGGTATAAATTTAAGTCCGTATCGGATAATTTTAACACCCAACTCCCTAAATATTTATTGTCAACTCCTTGTCAAATAACAATAGCTACAAACGGAGTGAATGTTCTCCCTAAAATTTCAACTCCGTCCGATTTAACTACATGCGCAAATGGTCGCGAGGGAAATACGTAGTGGAGTTGAATCGGTGTTAATTCCAACTCCGTATTCTCGTCACTTCGTTCGTCGTGCTCAAAACAACTCGTGCGCCAATTTGACGTCTTATAAAACTTGTATAATACTATACTATTATAACATTTCATTGCATGGGAAAATGCAGAAAAAGTATAATATTTCATTCGTAAGTAATGGCAATTTCTCACTCGAACGTTTGGCAGCACTCGCCTACAGCTCGAGCTGCGAACTTCGTTCTCGTGAGAAATTGCTTACATTACTTGCTCATAGAATAATATACTATTTTTAACCTGGAATACCTACCCTCATATTATAACATATTATGAACAGTTTATAAGTTAAAATAAAATATGCAATAAAAACCGCTTTTCCTTTTTCATAAGTTTTAATTGCTTACGTACCGGTTTCGTACATATCTGAAAAAATACCTGAGAAAATATATTAAACCGCTCACTTACAATAATGTCAATCTGAAACGTCCGTATCCCCTTTGTCATTAACACTTACCCACCTTGTGGTGTTATAGCTCGCTTACCGGACTCAAATTGATGACGTATTAAACATCAATATACCGGACAGCATGAAATAAATAATGTAACCTCATTGGTCTAACGACACTTCACTGATATGTATGTACGTACCTACATAGTTTGATTAATTTATCAAGTGACCTTACAAAGCACATCAACTAGACATCAATGGCGTCTTCTAATAGGTTCTTAGGTCATCTTGTAAAAAACGATCACGATACACATTCCGACTGCGTGTAACATTCTTTATATGAAATGTTATAGGAAACTGTAACAATTCTTCTGGGTAATCTAGTGGATCACTCTGAAAATGAAAATAAAGAGGCATATTATACAGATCGTCACATTACATGCATTTCAAACATATGAATCGTTGATAAAAATTCTTTCGGGCCGCACAGATTATACGAATTTATTTCTTGTAATAAATGTAATTTTATTAATTATACTTCGCATAGACCGTACAAAAACAACTCCCTGAGAGATATAATAAATGAATGAAATAAAAAAATTATATTAGGAATTTATTTGTTTGTCAAAATGATTAATAGTAATTTCCCAAAAAGGTCCATAAAATCTTCAAAATACTGAAATGTTCAACATTTTACAACAATGACATAATGACGTAATATGACTTTTGTTTTGGTATTTTAAGAGGGTGTTTTTCATGGTAATCAGTGAGACATTATGTGCTTGAACTTAAATTTAAACAACTAGAAAAAATCGATAAAAAATGTTAAAAGTCAGGAAGAGTTTATACTAGGCAAATATTCATTTTGAGAAATTTGATATAAATATGAGTATTTTAATTATTAAAAATAGACGTACCCGAGGATTATTTTTAATTTTGTAATCAAAGAACCTAAAAAAATTAGTCAGTTTTAGTATAGCATATTTTTAAACTTTTTTACTCATACAATAGCCGTCTTCCAGTAAAATTAGAGGTCTGCAATCCAAACAATTTTGATATGCTTTCATCTCGATATTCTGAAATAATTCCTTCCGTTCATATTATTATTGATTACACTGCGTTACAGAGCAAATAAACTTTTCACGAGACATAGTGCAAGTTGTAGGGCTGGTGTTACTGAACATAATGGTATAGAAGACATTTCCCAGACGATCCCAAAACCTCATTTTTTTGAAAAATATGTTTTTGGGTACGTGCATGTATATAAAAATTCATAACTCCGCCATTTTGTATCCGTTTTGCAAAATAAAAAATTCATTTCAATGTGGTATCACATTTAACAACACATTTTACATTTAACCGATGTATAGGATCGATACGATAAAAAAGATATATAGATTTTCCAGTATTTTTAGATTTTTTTTTAACTTTAAGAGCTATTTGTTGGCAGTTTAAACAACCCGTAATATGATTTTCTTATTTTTTCTTTTTAGCACATTTAAATTTTTATTTAAGGGCCCGTTAAACTTTGGCCGCAACTCAGAATCTAAACAGAGACGGGTGCGACTGGGGGTCTATCATGCACTCACTCGACCGCCCGGGCGCACGCTAGCGTCGTGATTTCGCTATCGAATTGGTATCTTTGACGCTGTCGACCGGTGCATAATCGTGTGCTCCGTTCATTGTTTGTTTTTACGAAGTACGCTACCCTGCGGATGGCAGCCGAAGCGCATAGCGTGGTGCGTATAGCATGGGGTATATCAGAACTCAGAGCGCACCTACAACTCCGTTTATAGCATGGAGTAAGGACAAAATGGTGAGCGCAAAACTCTGCGCATTACCTTAAAATATACCTCAAATCCGGTTGGAAGGAACCTTCGGTACCAACACGAAAAAGTAAAATATTGTCCCCTTCGTTAGAATGTCTGAACATCAATAAATTAACTGTTTTGTTTGTTCTTGGTTTGTGTTTGTTCATAGGTTGATGTAATTATAGATAATGTGCTTAAAACTCACATTCCATACTTAATTTTCAGGGCTCAGAATACCAACCCCAAAAAGTAATTTTTTTAAACACGTGTTCTATTTATTCCAATCAATTCAAATGCAATCTAGAGTGTCTTGATAATTTCGTATCTATATATATATATATATATATATATATATATATATATATATATATATATATATATATATATATATATATATATATATATATATATATATATATATATATATATATACTATATATGGAATATGACGTAAATAGAATCCAAGTGAGAAGTAATTTTTAAAATTAATTAAAAGGATACGGTCTCAGCCCGGATTCGAATTCGGATTCGAATATATATATATATATATATATATATTAGGGTGGTCCACGACGTAATGAGAATTTTTTTCGTGTTTTTTTTTTGTTCTCCACAAGCTTGTTTGTATTCCTTACATCAAAAGAAGTGTGTATTTCAAAATCTGGCTTGTATGAACCACATTTAGAGGTCGCTATGATTTTCAACTTCTTATTACCCGATATTATTAGTGGAGTACAAAAAGTAGATAGGATTGCGGTTCTAGTCAGTGGAGGTGGACTAGAAAAACTATTAGCAGTTCCAAAAATCGATAAAGGTACGGGCGAAGAACAATACAGTGCATGCTTGCAAGTTCTTGATGATTGGTCTTTAAAAAGCATATCCGCGGTCAATGCTTTTACACTACGGCTTCTAACACAGGCTTAAACTTGGGTGCATTCATTTTAATTGAACAAGCCCTTGACCAAGAGCTCATATAGATTGCTTCCCGCGATCATATTTTTGAGGTCATGCTGTCTAATGTTTTTAAGGAAGTTTTTGGATCAAGTGGTGGCCCAGATATTCAACTATTTAGACGCTTTCAGAAACATTGGCCGAAAATAGACTTAAAAACTTTTGTGGTTGGAGACGATTCATTATTTAAACCTAGAATTTGCTTGAACTTCGCCAAGAAATGCATGGTTACTATGCTGATGTTATAAAAGGTCAACAGCCTAGAGACTATTACATCGAACTCTTAACCTTGTGTCAAAACTTTCTTGGCTGTCCAAATAAAACTGAGGCTAAGTTTCGTGCGCCTGGTGCTTTACATGAAGCTCGTTGGATGATACGGGCAATTTATTGTCCGTGTCATCCAGTGGTTAAAAACCTTTTGTTAAGACCAAAAGCAAAGGCGTTAAGACGGAAAAAGATTTATCATCAGAATCCTCTTGAATCCTTTGTAACCAAACATACAACAAGTCTCTTTGATTTGTTAATACATGAGGGAAGAGAAAATGCCATATCAGTTCTTAGAAAAGATCGTACAGAGTGGAAGGAGGATCAAGTTTACATTGAAATAGAAGCAAAAGTTCTCCAATTAAAAGTCGTAAACGACTGTGCACAGCGAGGGATAACGTTGAACAGAAACAATATTTGCTTCGCGTAGTCGATCTGCATAAGACATATTCTAAGACCAATATTATGAAGACGACTATGAACCAATAAAATCTGCAATGTATTACCCGTGAAACATTTATTAGAATGAATATTTTAGTTTTTAGTATATATTAGTATTTCTAATATATTTTAAAGTGTAAAAACTGGATTGTTTCTAAATTTAACCTTTCCCCCAAAAACCATTAATCCTAGCGACCTCTAAATATTACCTAATTGGGGTCAAATTTTACACAGATGTTAGTTAGCACATATGGAACAAAAACAAGTTTGTGGAGAGCCAAAATTTTATACTTGAAAAAAATGGACCACCCTAATATATATATATATATATATATATATATATATATATATATATATATATATATAAACTAAACAATTTAGTCGGGTGTCGATCAAATAAAACTCCTATGTAACACTTTTAATTTTGCTATATTTCGAATCTGCTCAGATTCTTCCTCAGGCAAACTACAAGAGACAAATAATATTCGTGTTACCACACATCCACGTAACGAAATCACAAGACAATAAAAACCAAATATTACAAGAATAAACTTACAATTATGTAATTACAGTAGACAGGCATCAGAGGCGACATAACAATGTTTCTGCGTCGTGATGTAAACATTAACAACACCAAACACAATTATCAACACAAAACACTTTAAAATAACGTGCAGCCATCAAAAAGCTCGCAGCCGTTCAAGCATGTGGACTGCTAGACAAGACGGACCCGCCAAGAAGTATCAGATCCATGCGCAGTAAGTAACAATATCCACCAGTAAGAAAATCAAAAAACTAAACTGTTTTCGGCAGTGTCACGATTCCCCTTATTCTCGAAATCCAGACTCATCACATATGAATAAATGTTGCTCAGTCCCTCAAGGTCGGTTTTGAAATTAATGCTATTATTAGTTGAATTTATATGATACATCTCTAGGAACAAACGGTTGTTATAGTTTCTTTCCGTATCTAGAATTTGTATGTTATCATAGTCAAAAGTGTGATTATTTTGGAGAGCATGAGAAGCCAGGGCGCACCTTGTTTTTCCCGTAGGGCAATCACTTTTATGTAAACAAACCCTGTTTTTTAGCCATTGTTTGGTTACGCCCACATACTCTCCATCACAATCATTGCAACTAATCCTATAAATCACATTAGATTTATAATCAACAGGATCACGATCTTTAAGTCTTGTGAAAAACTTACCGACCTTGTTAGGATAATGTTGAGCAATTTGTGTATTCTCAGGTAGGAAGCGTGTTAATATCTGTTTAAGGGTGTGGGTTAATCCAGGAACCATAGTAAGTTTTTTATAAAGAATTTGTGGTTTGGGTACATCAAAGATGCTGGGGACCTGTACACTAGTGTGCATAGAGAAAATAACCTTGTTAAGTAACTTATTAGGGAAACCATTACGCAAAAAAATACTCTTCAATTTAATGAGTGCAGATCTTTGAAAGGTAGTGTCACAAATTTTTAAAAGTCTGTTCTTCATTGCGCACACAGTGTTTACTTTCTGAACAAAGGAATGGCCCGATTTGAAGTTTATATATATATATATATATATATATATATATATATATATATATATATATATATAACTATTAGTGGTAAAGTTTCTTATGTGATATTTATTTATAGGAAATATAAAGTTGCAGAGACGTTAAGGTGGACGTTTATATGCACAGACCACTTTAACCCTGATGTCCTCGGAAAAAGAACCCTAGGAGCGGTGCCAATTCCATACAATTTCTGTACTGGAATATGTGTGACATATGTACCCAGCATAGGAGAACTACGTGACAAGGAAATAGAAGAGAAAAGAAAAGTGGGTGTAATCTGATAGTGACAAAGAATATGAAATTCATTAGCTTTCACCACGGCGGTGTTAGACACGAAAATATAATAGAAAATGTTTCTATTCTTGAGGGTACAGTAAATATGCCATCTCCGTCAACAATAAGTATGGTAGAAGGCGAGCTAGTATGTCAGCAGCAATACAATACAATACAATACAATCGGCAATCGAAACCAAAGAAATCACGTCACCGACCGCTGCAGGAATAGCTCTGTTATAGAGATAAATCCTAACAATATTTCAGTTGACATTAATTCTCCAAAGAAAAATGCAACAAACTACGACGGAGAAATTTCCTTATCAACAGAGTAGTCTACTATTGGAAATCAATTCCAAAATTGCCTTGACCAGCAAATGAAAAGTTGGACCACATTCGTTTTTGTGCACTATTCTGTATAGACTAAGCAACTTAAAACTGTGATAGCACAAAACAAAAAACCACTGGGATGTCAACATTGAACTGTGAAACCTCGGCAATCTCATCGAATTCATCCGCCAATTGTGATAATGATAATAATAAGCTGAAGCATAGTCTGTCATGGAAAGTGATAGTTTTGAAGGGATGGTTGTGTGTTCTCAAAAAATAACACAAATAATGTTAAGCTTGTTGATTTGTACCTTATTAATTGTAGTATTTAATAAACATTTTTTCCTTAAAGTAATCTATCTCTTCTTAATATCAATGTTTATATCTTTCTTAGTAATTTTTTCAGATATTCGAAAACTTCAGTTACCTCCGAAGAAGCGAGCAACATAATTCGCCAAACGTCAACATTTACGACTTTTCACATAACCCGGAAGAAATTAAATTTAATTCATTTTTTAAACAGTTTCTTATTTCAATAACGTGAAATGTTCCAGTTAATCATTATTTGCCTTATTCATAATTTGTAAAAAGTTTTAAGCTCAGTTCCATGATATATGTATACGAGATTACGTTATGTCATAATTATAATGTCTTAAGTTTGAACGTTAAAATATTACACTGTGATAAAACGACATACAAAACAAGATTTCAAAATAAAAAACAAATTGGTTACTAAAGTGTGTATTTGTGAAAAGCATAGACATTTAACAGTACATATAGTGTGCAGAAACATTGGATATTGTTCGTTTTCAACATAAGTATACGCCTTTGTGTCTTTTTGAATATACTTTTGTTGCTTTTATAAGGACCATTAAAAAATACTATAGACATTATTCATCTATAAGAGGCAATTAAATGCCACGATAAGCCAACCCAACTGAAACTCTTATGCAATTTTTGGGACGACCTGCAAATAAATAAGTTATATGTATAATAATAGCTGCGTTCGGATATTGTACACCGTTACACTTTTTACACCCAATAACATGTGTCATTTGGACGGTGTACCCGGTGTCAACGGAGTACAATATCCGAACGCAACTAATATAAAAAGTTTTATTTTTACTTACCTCTCAATTGTGGGGTGTTTCCTCTACTACGAAATTATCAACATTTGAATACCTTATATGTTCAAATTTCGGATAAACGTATTGCAGTCCTAGATTTGTTTTGTTTAAAAACTTGTGGGTGATAACATTGTTAAAATATGTACCAAAACGTCACGGTAATCTTTGCACTCTGGAATTATACATACTAGGACCACTGAACCCGAAAAATATCATGCTTGGATTTGTATGCAACCTTTTGCATTGTGTTTTTAAGATTACACTATACCAGTAAAAGTATATTTAGTTTCCGCATTTAATTTAAAAGTCGCCAGACAAAATAAACTTAAAAATTAAATAAGTTAAATTATTAAAGCTCTAGAACAGTAATGGACAGTACCGTACACAATAGGGTGTATCGAAAAAACATTATTTTCCAAATTTCAAGTTGACATAAATTTGTCCATAGGGACCAACAACTACCACAAAAATTGGCCCAATTAAAAACGATTTAGGTCTTCCGCAGGAGGCCTAAAGATTATAATTTCCTTTTAAATTCGATTTCTTTCTTATTTTATGATGAAGTGACTTTTTTCAAATAGAAAAAGTTTAACAATGAATAAATAAACAAATTAATAAATATAGACTTTTTTTAGACTTTTGGGAAATTAATGTACAAAAACTATATTACACTAAGGCAATATTTAGATACTCTTCGGGTATTGCTTATCAACATAAATTTTCTTATTACATTATATTTATATATTTCTATAAATCTATGTTATTTCTATCGCTACTTTCTCAACCGCTGTATAGAATTGCGTGAATGTTGTTATAGCTCTTCTAGTCCTGAAACCAAAATTGTTCAACAGGCTAATTTTGTTATTGCTAGCTTAAAGAAAAAAATAGAGGCTATTATCAAATAATTAAACAAATAGGTATTAGAACTGACATTAACTTTTTGTTTTTTATTAATTAATTACAGACATTATTGTTAAACATTTTATATTTAATGAAAATTTATGTTAAAAAATGTGGAGAAATTAATTTTTTTATGAAATTTATAAACTTTAGGCCCCTTGCGGGAGACCTACATATTTTTGTATTGGGCCATTTTGTTGTGGTGTATGTGAGTTCATAGACACAACTTTTTATCAACTTTAAGTTTTGCATTTCGAATAAAACGTTTTTTTTTGATGCACCCTAATACACAATATACATTGGACTTCCTGATATGAATGATATGAAGTTACCGTTAAATTGAATGGTCTAAATATATGACTTTTTAGAAAAAACAATTTTACTTTGTAAAATATTGATAACTCTGAGAAAGAGAGATTTCTTAAGAAGAAAGACATTGGCTTAGATTCGCAGTGAACGCAGATAAATAAACAACTTATATAAAAACCTACTCACTTTTCATTCACAGATTGTTACCCCTAATCAGGTGTGTAAAATAAAACACACAATAATACCCCTAATATTTTTCGAGTTCCAAATAAATTTTCGTCGAAATTAAGTAAAGCCATAAAATTGCTAAATTAATAAAAAAAAAATCTGTTGCAGCAATAAAATCGAATAAATTATACGCAAAACAAAACGCCACAACTAGCAGTAGATACAATTAACATTTAAACGAGAACACTTCATTAATTATCCGTTACTTTGTTTACACCCTGTAAATATATTAACTTCCAAAATTTGACTTTACATTCATAGTATTTTTAAGATAACAACATTTTTACCAAATCGCACAAAATAAAAAGTGATAAACTTCTACTATTAGCAATATTATGCAAACAAGTTTTTACAAATATCAGAGTATATTCCTCGGGAGATCTAATTACACTCTACTTTTTATGTAACAAATCTATTTTGCATTAGAAAGTACTATGCACCACAGTATCAAAGTGATGCCACACTAGTTATGTACATATGATACATACAATAAATTTACTCAATAAAAAGGAATATGACAAATAATAATAATATTTGGTACATAATATATAATAGCATTACTTTATTCAACGCTTTTGCGTTCGTAGGATGTGAATTGACGGAATAAGACTCGCACCACTTTGCGTTCTCCGTACATCTCTTACCCGGACCACGCGATGTAATTTTTAGCGAAAAGATAGTCGAGTACTCGGCTTCGATGCGCAGTTGACAAAATTTACCATTCAACGGCGGGAGTGATTAGCGTTGGTACATGACTGTACGCGGCTATGCGTAGCTAACTACAAGAGCGCCGACGCAGCGTGACGTAGTATAGGACACTCCGTGCGAAAATCTGTCGGTTTGCCCAGTGCCCGAGAGAACGGCACTCGACCCTCGATAGAATTATAATTCGCTAGCGACCCAGGTCGAGTGACTGCAAGATCGACCCCCTGTTCTTTCTGATGGGCGGTGCGAACGTGATCCCACTCCGTTGAAATTGCAGTATTGGCCGGGTGCGCGTCGACAAGCACGTCTGTTTCACCGCAGGAAAAGTCTAAGATAGCCAGGAGGTGGCGCTGTTCTAAGCAGTTTTCTCCCTAGTAATTACCGACGTGGTGCAGTTACCTGTAGCGAGAGCGCGTTTACGAACGCCAACAGCACACAGATATAATAAAGTCGACTACAGCGCCTTTGCGTGTAGCGGTGACCGAGAACAGTTCCTGCGGAAAAATAGTCCGCCGGGATTCCGCAACGGGCGCCTAAATAGCTTTTGAAACCCCCACTCTATACTGTGCACGGGGCCAATAGGAGTGTATCGCCGTGTGCGACGTGCAAGCGATCGCCTACAAGCTTATGGATATACGTCATATCAAAACTTATACGAACGCGAAAGGAAACCAACAAATGTTTTCGATGTCCATGAACGCTTTCTGTTGAATCGATTTATTATATTTTATGTTGTCTTTTAACATATTACGCCAGTTTACTCGATTTATAATCGATTAATAGTCTGTACAAATTGTACAACGTACTATCGTGGCCATATATTATGTCCTTTCTTTTAACGTCCATTTTCTCGGAAACTTAGGAGCAAAAAACTTCTGGTGCTGTCGTTGATTAATATGCTACAACTCATATAAATTAGAAAGCTGTATGTGTTGGCGTTTTCCCGATTTTTCCAAATTATGAAGAATTGGCGCTGTTTTTGCCACTTAAATTTTATTCGTTTAACTTTAGCAATTAATTACTCCGGAAATAATACATAGATTTGAACGAATTAAAAAGTAAAATCACCTGCGGAATGCTAGCTTTCAATGTGCATTTTTGTAAAATCATTGGATTAGTGGTTGACTCACAAAAAGCTATATTATGCAATGCCAGCAATTCGTTTGTTAGAAGAGCTAGAATAATGAAATAAAGACTATAGGCTACCCACTAATTCATAGGTTTAAAGTTTATTACATAATCATGGTTTAACTTGCATTTTACCTACAAAAGATCGAGTTGAAGCATCTCATGATTGCTGCAGTTGACGCGGCGCTCTACGGTCCTTGGGGCGAGCGGGGGAAGGGATCGACAGCGACGCTGTCGGTAGTGGCGGATCGCACCTGCATTATTGGGAGGGTGCGTGATGCAAGCGCCTCTCCCGAGGTAAGCGAGTACTATGTCCACGAGGCGTAAATGGAGCAGTTCACAACTATATGTTACAGTTATCTGTAGTGACTGGTCCAATCAAACTTGTATTATTATATTGTTTTTGGAAAATAACTGTTAATAGTGAACTTCGTTAACTTAATTTCATTGAACTTAATTTAATTTCCAATATATTATAAAATATAATTTTAAACAACTATTAGGTAAGGTTATGTTTCATGTACAATTAGTTCAGGTTAAGTTATTGTTTTTTGATTAATAAACTAGCTAGGCTGTGCTGTAGGGTCCGAGATCTAACTCTTATTTGCACAGTCACTTATCAATTAGCCTGCAAAACACGTGCACAACACAAAATGAGGTTAGTTTATGTTATGAGACTTTTAGGTTGTATTGTAATTATGTAGAACACGTGTACAACACAAAATGAGTGTACTTTATGTTTTGGGACTTTTAGATTATATTGTAACTTTCTTATAAAACAAGCAATCAAACTAGACAAACCCTTTTACTCAAACTTAATAATAAGATTATATTGCTGAATTGTGAATGTAATTTGAAAATAAATTTCAGTTTTAGCTCAACATGAGTGTAATAATCTTGGAAATGTATAAACTTTGCTTTTCTTGTTGTTTCTCCTATTATTCGTACATTTGTCAATACAAAACTTATAGTGTCCCCCCATTACGAAGTTACTAATGAACGGTCTTTTGCTGTGAACCACAGAATTGTATACTTATGAGTTATGACAGCTAGGCAACAACATAATGCGCCGTAAACTACCATGTAAACTACTGCACATCTGTAGGCCGATATTTCTCCGTTTGTCCGCCACGGGCGCCTAGACCGATTTTCGTCTCCCTTCTACGGGGCATGTACGGTGCCAATAGTGTTTAAGGACACAATACATAAAACGACACGGCGATTATGCCTCGCCAAAGAAATTTGGATATCCGGCGACACGTTACCGAATTAAAAAATAATGGCAAAATAAGTCAATAAGATAACAGAACCACGAACAAACATTTGGAAGTCGCATGGGAATTCTTGGCAATTTAAATCGGGTTTCGGGTTTAGCATTTAAAATTAAGGAGTCATCTGCAAAATATTCTATGTCTACAAATTTACGATGCTAAATTTGTAAAAGTTTTTTGATATTTTTAAGTTTTATACGGTCAGAGCTGACGTTTGTAATATATGTAATATATCAAGAGTTGGTATTTATTTTATATTGTTTCTGCATGTATTTAAAGATTATTCATAAATAAGCTGTTGAAACAGTTATAATAGTTTGAATATTTATATAACAAAATCGGGTATACCTTTTAAATATTTTTTTAGTTTATCAAGCAAGCTTAATTTAGTATTCACCACTAATCGGAAAATCTGCTAACTCCATATTATTAGATCTACCCGCTTCCATCAAAATCTTGTTTACAACCTTATTGTATAAAAACTGAAGAAAACATAAACGCCAATCCATAGAAGAGATTTCTCTCGTACCGGGCCACATATTATAATCAAAATTATGCAAATACTAAGAAGTTAATTGTTAGTTAAAATTACAACATTGTCAAGTTATGATTCTTTTGGTGTACTGATAATAAGCTGCCCCGGTTCTCCCAGCTGTGTCGGTTCTCTCCGACATGACTGCACCGCTAACGCTTCCTTTCCCCGCAGTACCCCAAACACCGTCGGGCGTCGGAATTCACGCGGAGTTTCAGCACGATCTTTTGTATGAAAAATGCAAGATAAACAATGATTATGTAATAAACTTTAAACCTATGAATTATTGGGTAGCCTATAGTCTATATTTCATTATTCTAGCTCTTCTAATAACGGAATGGCTGGCATTGCATAATATAGCTTTTTGCGAGTCAACCACTAATCCAATGATATTACAAAAATGCACATTGAATGCTAGCATTCCGCATCTGATTTTAATTTTTAATTCGTTCAAATCTATGTAGTATTTCCGGAGTAAGTAATTGCTAAAGTTAAACGAATAAAATTTACGTGGCAAAAACAGCGCCAATTCTTCTTAATTTGGAAAAATCGGGAAAACGCCAACACACAGCTTTCAGAGCACCAGCACCACAGCACCAGAATTTTTTAAAATTTTTTCGCCCCTAGATTGCCGCGAAAATGGACGTCAAAAGTAGGGACATAATATATGGCCACGATAGTACATATATGCATTTAGGGGCACAGGAATCTGTTCAGATATGTTGATTATGTGTCGAAATGCGTCGAAAACACATGAGTTAATCTTTTAGTAAGTAATAAATACCTTTGCAATTTAATGTTCGAAGTAATATTATGACAAATACCTACACTAAAGAATCTAAATGACTTATGGCCCAGAAATTGTGATTCACAAGTTTTACCGTTTATAAACAATAATTACTTTCGAGTTTAGAATCTTTATTTAACAAACGCAAAGAAAAACGAAAGAGAAGGATATTTATTACTTGTGTTGTAACTACTACCCATTATATCACACAACTTTTGTTGTTGAGTGTAGTAAATTATTACACTCAACAACAAAAGCAACGCATGTGTATCTAGGCGCCTGTAAATAGCACGTAAATCCAACAGCCACTGCCGGAGAAGGGCGGAGTCAACACGTCGATCGCCGACTTCGCCGCGAGAGGTCACTACCGACGACATAAAATTGTACATTTTGCCACTGTTCGAATTGTGTAAATATTAAATATTTGCGATAAAATTGTACCTATATACCTATAAGACATATTTTTACAAAGTTCATATGGCATTCTGATCGAAATACAAACAGAACATTCCGTATCGAGAAATTGAACATTTTGGTAAGGTAAATCAAATTTTGTAAGCATTCCATGATTCTTACGCATCCAATAAGCCACGCTGAAAGTTTTATCCATTTCGCGCTAAAACTAACTTCTAAAATCGTACAGTCCGTTTACGGGTGGGTTGAACTGCCTCTTGATACCAGTTTATTTATTAGAATCGGTTGGGCACTTCATCGGACACGTCACATTAGGCAGAAGGAATATACCGCCATAATATATTGTAATAAATTCGTACCTACTTAATTCATACACATTAACATAATAATTACTTTTAACATCCTTTTAATGGTCTGTGATAGATATTTCAACTTAATTTTTTATTTTGTAAATCCTATACAAAATGGCGAAGTTATAAATTTTTAAATAATTGTGAGTACCCTAAAAAAATGTTTTTTAAATTCGACCGTCTATACCATTATGTTTAGTTGCATCAGCTCTACATCTTACACTATGTCTCGTAAAACGTATATTTCGTTTATTTTTTTTAAGACACAGTGTTATTTTTGTGATTCATAATTTATTATCATTTAGTTCCACTACTTCGATTGTTTTTACGATATTAAACTACTCTCTGTTACAGAGTGGTTTAGAATCAAAATATCGGACGAATAAAGTATGGAAACTAGTTGGCCAGGTTAGAAAATATGTATACAAAATCTAGGGCGAAAGAGAAACCTGGGAGTCTACTCTCGTCATCTTTTTGAAGCGAATGCGAGGCTTTTCGAAGTGTGTGGGGATATCACCGGTTGCCCTCTGGTATGTATCTAGGAGCAAGTTTGCTTGTTGCTAAGAACAATAAGGCACGCGCCATGCCTATACGTTTCAATCAAACGTATGGGAACTTATGGGCGTGGCGCGTGTAGTATTGTTCTTAGGAACAAGCAAACTTGCTCAGAGATATGTACTCCATTCGAAAAGTCTCGCATTCGCTTCAAAAAAGATGACGAGAGTAGACTCCCAGGTCAACCAGTGTCAACTTAAAAATCAACTAAAAAGACTCTAACAGAAAATACATATAATTCAGCATATCAAGGAAGGGAGCTGCGTGGATTGCTGCTATAGTTGGGTCAAGGGATCTTTGCGTATTATCAAAAGGGACATGAATAAAGAAGAATTTTTCCTAGGGGAGAACAAGGCCTGTCAATTGTGCACAAAATAATGTTTGAACATTTTTATAATTGTAATATTATATATATTCAAGGTAGTCCGATTTGAGAAAAGGCTAATTGAAGTAAATACTTCGTAAAATTTTACCAGTGGAACTATGAAAGTTCATAGGCTTTTTGACGTGTATACTAAAAGGTGTAACAGTACCCCTGAAAGCGACACCACTGGAATTAAGAACTACACAATGACCTGCTTACTATAGTTCTGTCTTTGTTCTACATACTAGTATACGAGGTCGTGTGTCTTAGCCAGAGAAGACGTACGGCCAACGTTAAGGTCAGTCATTTCACATGTCGTGGAAAGAGTAAACGCGTGATAATCACATCGTAACACAGCGTATTGTCACTTTTGACAATACGCAAAGACCCATTGATCGAACTACATCAAACTATCATAACATCTATTAGCCCGGGTATCCACCAGATCGGGCCGAAAAATATCGGCACGATCTGAGCCGTACGATAAATATCGTGCACATGTATATTTATTGGAACCTGTCCATTGACACGATATTTATCGGGCATAACACACATCGTGTCAGTGTGACGGTTCCAATAGACATGCATGTCCCCAATTTTTATGTCCTACATGATCATAACGTGACATTTTACATCTTAGATACCGGGGAAAAAACTGCTTCTTAACGCCCGCGATGGCGCCCGCGCGAGCATTAAGGGTTGCCATGGTTATATGTCAAATATATCAATTATAAGCCATTCAAAATGTAAATTTTAAATCGTCAATGTCAATCATTGGCGATTAAGGTTATACGTTTGACAATTAATTGACTGTATAGGCTCCTGGCCGTTTAATATAGGCTTTAAAATATATAATTATCTGTTTACGTTCGATTTCTAATATTAACAAACTTATTTTTTTGGCATAAATAAACCGCCGCGCCGCTACTGGGTGACTTCTGAGTAACAATTCACCATGACTACTGTCAAAACAAACTAGAAAACTTTCCACCCTTGCTGTAGGTCCGGTCACACTATACTACACACATCTTAAAAACATTCAACCTTAAACTTACACTGTGGAAGAACTGGGAATGAATCATGGATACATTCGTACGCAAAAAACAATCTCCCATGGTGACATCTTCTGCATAAATTGACGATTCTTGTTGACATTCTTCGGGACTAAATCTTTGGAATACTGCTCTGCTGAGTACTCTTCCACCGCCACCAGATAAGTATATTCCATTATCATTATATGTGCCTTTTCCAATGGCCACCGGTATTGTAGAGTCGTAGCAACTCAATAATTGTTGAAGCCGGTATACACTAGAATCATGAGCGATGTTAGGAAATATTTGTAAGGAAAACACTATTCGTAACTTGTAGTAAATCTTTATTCGTGGTTACGACATGTTTCGGCTAGGCACAGCCATTTTCAAGTAAACCGTGTCAAAAAGGTATATAATTCCCGATCTAAGACTTCATCAAACGGAAGAATTGGGCGTGGGCGAGCACGCATTGTCCACTGACCAAAATAGACAAACCTTGTCAATGTATATAGGTTCGGCAACGTGAAAAATGTAAGAGACCGACAAACTATGTCCCACAGAACCAGCAAATCGAGGTAACTCGGCCGCAGTACGTCACGAAATACAAGCGAAAATCGAAAACGCAGACAACAGTCAATTTCCGCAAACAAAGGTCGAATAAAAAATATTGATTCTGAGACCGCGCAAGCGTACGCGCGCGGCCTTTTGGTTAGCTTTATAAACATATCGCTTTTATTGCTATAAGGTTTTGCAACTGTTTTCCCTCTGACTTTATTGTTTTATACAATAATAAACAAATAAATAACTCTCTACATACGTCAAACCTACCCACGAGAAGTGCTTAAAATAGACACAATAAATAAATAAATATCTAACACTTAACACAAATGTAGACGTCAAACAAATTCGTACAAGGGAAACAAAAAATTCGGCAGTTGAAACTGTTCGTTCATAAACAAGGTGCATACCTGATTATCGTGTCGTCATCCAATAGAACAATCCATTTGACGTATGGCATGCTTTTTAGATCCTCCTTAACGTACTTCATAAGACCAATCATTTTTCCGCTGAACCCAATGGTGACATTTGAACCGGTTAATTTTATTGTTGGAATGCGAATATCTACAAACATTTTCACCTTTATAAATAACTAGCAATGTCAACGGATCGAAAACAGTAAGCGCATATTTTGTAGTAGGTACTTGTAGTTCTGGAATCCGTCATGTGGGATATATTAGCATAGCTCCCTTAACAGCAAAAAGCAATTGGGACAAAAACTTTGTGGTACCAACATCACTTCTAATGCAACAATTGCAATAAATGGTACATCGGTCAAATAGAGAGGAAACACGTGTCATGCTAACGTGTTTCCGAAGCCTATTGTAGACCAAAGTAACATTAGGCAACATGTAGCATGCGACATGGCTTATTGTGATGGACCTAACCTTGTCGGCTGTAATTTTATTTGAATTGTAAATAGCAGTAATATATCTGGTCCGATGTTGTTGCCTGTTACTGACGCCGTCTGTTTCTCTTGTTTAAATTCGGTTTAAGTGCACATCAACAACAAAAATGGAATTTCAGCCATGGACAGCCCTTAAATGGCAATCAGCACACCACCGACATGGAGCATCTCACTCTGCTGGAAAGTTTAAACAAGAGGAATATGATAGATGAAGTCGAGTTAGAACGGCATAATTTAATGAACCCCTAGAATATACTCATCAAATGTGAAGTCATAAGCATGAGCATAAAGTGCGAGTTTCTGCACCAGTTTGTATGAATAACTTGGCAGAAATATTTGCGGTCGTGTTTGTTGAACAAAAAAGAAACTTGGAGGGTTCGACCATTCAATAACAACACTTGCTTAAATTGTTACGTTTCGCTTTAATTTTCAAAGCTTCTTGAGACAATATTGAAAAACCAATCACAATTAAAAAAGCAAAAAACATAATTAATAATAAAGACTTAAACACTAAAACAAAAACGGTGAATTAGATGAACTTGACAACAGGTGGTACATCAATCAGGTAATTCAAACTACATCCAACACAGGCACAAAAGTTCCAACATCGTTAAGCACTAATTCAACAGTAATAAACGGAACGAATGGCACCAAAGTGACATGCTGACTCGTCAAATGGAAATCGTCGGTACAACGTGCAAGACTTGGTCGGTACAACGTGCACGTTGTTTCCGTTCGTCGTCCAAGGTGCTGGAGTCGCACACTTTCTCGGCTCTGTCGAATAGAATGTTAATAACACTTCTCTTCTGTTGGGGATGGTGATGTGATTGGTCATTCAAGTACCGATCGGTATGGGTCTTCTTACGGTAGACTGTATGTCCAAGCGTACCCGTTGACGTTCTGTATACCAGCACATCCAAAAATGGCAGCTGATTATCCTTTTCTATTTCCATCGTGAATTTGATAGGATTAACATTGTTCAGGTTGCTAAGGAACTCAGTAAGTTTATCTCTACCGTGTGGCCAAACCACAAAGGTATCATTAACATATCTGACCCAATGCTTGGGTTTGTAAGGATTTGACCTAATGGCTTATTCTTCAAACAATTTCATGAAAAATCCCGAGAAGGTGTGCGACTCCAGCACCTTGGATGACGAACGGAAACACTTGGAGTGTGCTCTACGTCAGAATGGATACACCAAGTCTGACATACGGGGTGTCACACAAAGAAAACCGCAAGTCTCAGAGGAGCGGCAAGAGTCAAAGGGGTTCGCTTGCTTACCATACGTAAGTGGGGTATCTGAACGAATCGGTAGAATACTGAACAAACCGGGTATCACGGTAAGGTACAGAGCACCAGCAAAGTTAAAGGATCTTTTGTCTAACCCAAAGGATATCACACCACTCCTGAAGAGCGAATGGGTATACAAGATAACATGTGAGTGTGGAACATGCTATGTAGGACAGACAGGACGAAGTATCGAATGTCGAGTCAAGGAGCACAGACACCCGGCTACGTAAGATTCAACAGTCCGCTGTTGCTCAACACTGCCACGACTCGGGATACACAATTAATATCGATGACGTGAAGATGTTGGCAAGGGTGGGTAATTATCATCGAACGCTCATTAGAGAAGCCATCGAAATTTACAAACATCCTGACAACATCAATCGCGAGGACGGTACTGACATTAGTAGGGTCTGGAAATCGATCCTAACGCGGTCAGGTGGAAAAGCACATGGGAGCGGTAGCTCCAGATGTGCGCAGTGAGGTGTAACTTTAGGTATATAAGGAAGATTTGTTGGTAGGTCTTCAGTATTCAATTAGCTTTGAAGAAGCGAGCAACATGGTTCGCGAAACGTTACCATTTACAAATCTTGACACACGGCATAACCCGGAAGCAGTTTATTTTCAAAGTACTAAGTAAGTTTAAGGTTTACTTTAAGCTGCTTTTGGAGTGCCTCTAAAATTTGGCAGACATGTGTAATTTATTTACCTTCATGATCACTGAAGAATCGGATGAGTTCAACAACATTGCCCCACGTACTGAGTATTCCTGGTATTCTTGTTGTGTGAAATTTTCGGCAAGTTGAAACGGCATAGTATATATGCTTTATTTTCACAAGTGGTCCCTACGATTCAGATACTGTTGCTGCACTTATACTATTTATTAATTACACTGTGTTACAGTGAAAATATACTTTTCACGAGACATAGTGTAAGTTATTCAGTTGGTGTAGCTGAACATAATCCATTTACGAAATTTTCCAAACACCCCCAAAATCTCGATCATGTTCAAACAAATTGTTTTTGTGTTCATGTATGTGCATAAAAATTCAAAACTCCGATTTACAAAATAAAAAATGCAATTTAAAGAGGGAACAGAGACCATGATAAGCATGTACTGTTCGATCAGATCCAATAAAAACTCGAAAAGTTATGGACGTTCAAAAGATTCAGAAGATTCCCATTATTTTTAGATTTTCTGAACTTTAGCAGCAGTTTGATGGCCTGTTTCACTCCATTATATTTTTTTTCTATTATTTAAAGCCCATTTAAATTTACATTTAATACGAGTGTGTTTATTAGAATCAGTGGAAATTTGACTGAGTGATCGAAGTTTAAGCACCGTCTTGGCATTTACACTGGACCAGTGGTTCTTAACTTGGGTTCGATTGAACCCCAGGGGTTCGGTGAGTCAGTCTCTCGGGTTCGGCGGAGGCAAAGACTAGAAACCAACAGCACCCGACTGCTGATATAATGGTTTTGTAAATTTTGTGCCCCTATGTATGAATATTAAATATATACCTATGTTTTGAACTTGAAAAAATCATATTTTATTTTACCAATTAAGAAGGGTTCGGTTATCGCGCATAAGAAACTGGTAGGGGTCAGTAACTCGAACAACGTTGAGAACCACTGCACTAGACAGAAGGAATATACCTACAAGGAATATTACCTATACCGTAATAAATCCGCACTCTTTGTTTACATGAACTAGATATTATTTTGATTGTTTATTACCTTATTTTATTGTTTTAGTTAGAAAAAGCTCCATTTTTTCATCTGTGGGTTTAGTAATCAAAATGCTGGGTAGATGAAGTTAAATCAGTTTATTCGGGCAATATCTAGATTTTGAGCACGGCTCGTCTCCAGTTGCACACTACATGGTACAATACATCATTAACAGTTCATTTAAATGTACATGTGCTCGAAATCTAGATATTGCCCGAATAAACTGATTTAACTTCATCTACCCAGCATTTTGATTACTAAACCCACAGATGAAAAAATGGAGCCTTTTCTAACTAACTTAAAGGATGCGAAGCTATCCGTACTACTCCAAAGTATGCACAGATACATGGAAAGGCGTGAGAAGACAAGACACCACATAGAATTTCTACATCAAGCACTACATCATGACGTAACACCGAAAGCTTTCAGAATGAGATTACCAAAGAACTTTAAACACAGAACGGAAGCTATGGAGAAGCAACTCATAAGGAAAAGACTGCGAGAACACTATAAGCGAGAGACTGAACATGGAACGAAACTGAAATACCTTCATAAGAGACTATTAACCTTGCTCCATCACATTGAAATGGAACACGTGATACAGAAATTTAATAGCGTTATTTACTACGATTTATACGAGGAGAATGAGAAGAGAAAGCGAAAGCTACAGAACGACCGACAAAAGAGATCAAACGACGCACGACACAAGGAAGGGGACACAGATAAAAACGACCGAAGAACCCTAAAGATTAAAAGAATCAACACCAACCATCCGTACGCGAACATAGAGCTAGCCGATGAAGACACTTTCCACTTCGCATTTCGTGCTCAAAATCTAGATATTGCCCGAATAAACTGAATGGTACTTGTAGATAGACAAGACTACGTTGCAAAAACACTAGAATTCTTTAAAGGTAACGACATCATAAATATCAACAGAGATCCGCTACCAAAATTCGAAAAAGTGGTAAGAGAAACTATAAAAGAATCACATTACACAATCCAAAAACTAAATTACAAGTATCACTCCCTCATAAACATGAATAACCAAACTCCTGTCCTTTATAGCCTAATCAAACTCCACAAACCTGAAAAGTCCATCCGACCAATAGTATCGAATATAGACACCCCAGTAGATAGACTCGCCAAAATGCTACAGCATACCTTGCGTAACACATTCAACTTCCGGCCTACCTTCTCCATCACTAACTCATCCCAACTAATCTCCAAAACCAAGAATTTGAAACTCAATAATAAATCCAGACTGATATCGTTGGATATAACTAACCTGTATACGAATATACCTAGAACCAAGACCCTTAAAATTGTAAGAAAATTCTTAACAAACAGAATTAATAACTCGGACACCCTAGATTTAATAGACATAGATTTTTTAATGAACTTAATCGAGTTAGTAACAAAACAGAATTTTTTCACCTTTAACAATTCCACCTATTGCACGAAGGACGGTCTGTCTATGGGTTCTTCTCTGTCCGGGCTGCTGGCTGAACTTTATATCGATTATATTGAAAACAAAATCTTTTGTGGGCGACATTCTCATTGTGTACGAAGGAAATGATACCCAACTCATAGCACTTCACAATCTATTTGATAATATGGGAAAAGTAAAGTTCACAATTGAAAAAGAAAATAATGGTCAACTTAATTTTCTCGATATTACCACCCTTAGCAGACATGAAAACAATTTTCAATACGATATATACCGTAAGCCCACCAGCACGGACATAATAATACCGAAACAGAGTTATACTCCAACGATATATAAGGAGGCTTCCTTCAAATTTTCCTAACAAAATATAATATCACAGCCTCCTTCCGTTCCAACACAAAAATGAGCAACTTCCTAATCAACAACAAAAGAAAAATCCCAAATGCCCAAAAAAATGGTGTCTATAAAATTGAATACAAAGATTGTGCATCATTCTACATAGGCCAAACAGGCAGGAGCCTGGTCACGAGATTCATAGAGCATATAAGGAATGCCAACGGAAGTTCTGCAATCGGGCGACACACACAGAGACAGGACATACAATCACAGAGGAAAATATAACGTTACTTCATGAACAACGGAAAGGCAAGAAACTAGACCTACTAGAGGAGATGGAAATACAGAAGAATAAACCCGGTAACAGTGAAACACTACTTAACGAAATTACAGATTGTTACAGCGAAAGAATATATTTAAAATTCCTCCCACGAAAACCACCAGAGTCAGCGTAGCGCCATCTGTGATCTACCCTCAGCACTACACTGATTATCGAACAATTCAACTAGATCCTCAATCCGAATTACATCAGTCAAGACCCCTTGATTGAAGCATATTGTTTTTGTTTGCTGGCCATTTCCATGTATTTTTTGTATTTTATGTTTTAATCTTGTCCGCTTTTACGTTTTGCATTTTCGAACGCAGCGCCATCTAATGGTTAGTTTGACAACTAACACAGCTATGTTCATTACACATGTTGACAGATAAAATGGCTGTACCACGTTGAATCTCATGACTGCGTGCTGTTATTTTTCATTAAGCTTGCCTGTGATTTGAAAATTGATTTTATTATACTGACGAAAGACCACCCCGACCGAATGAATGTAAAGGTGCAGTAACCTGACGGTATGTACACTTAAATGAACTGTTAATGATGTATTATAACATATGTTTTTTTACCATGTAGTGTGCAACTGAAGACGAGCCGTGCTCGAAATCTAGATATTGCCCGAATAAACTGATTTAACTTCATCTACCCAGCATTTTTATTATTTTATTGTATTTTGGTCTACCTAATATGTTATTAAGTATTATTCGACTTGTACCCGAATATCGTAAAATCATGAATCGATAATCTTAACCTATTACAATTGTGTTTACTATTAGGACGATGTAGGTCTCTAGTATCACTAAATTTTATATAAAATAACAATATAACTGAGCCATAAACAGCAAGTAATCAGCTATAGTGCGTACTTCAGTGCAAATATAAAAAAACGTTAAATGTGTGACAATAGCAGTAAGTTTTGTTACGTCTGCGAATTGTTTGTGGAGAAACAGCATCGGGTACAATTAGTAAAAAATAAATCAGTGGTTGAGGCATACAACAAATTTATTTACTGTGTTTACACCGCAAGTTGTTGGTATGAACCAGAATACGTGTGTGTAGTTTGTTGGTCAAAATTGAAGTTATGGAAATCCAAAAATGTTGATAACTCAAGAACTGGAATGGCATTTTCTACTCTGATGATATGGCATCATCAAACTCCTTATTTGATTTCTTTGCGGACAGTTGGCCAACTCAGTGACGAATAAGGTGAACGTTTTCATTAGCAAATGGAAGCTATTGAAAAACGTTTTCAAGGAAAAACACCATCAACATGATCGCAGACTTAAACGCGAAACAGATGATGTATAAACGACGGCGATCGAGTACACATTTTAAAGTTTTGTTGTATTTGTTTAGAATACAGTTGGCTTATAGTTACAAAGTATAGTAGAATGATTAGTTACTTAGTTACACATTTCTTATTGACAATTGTTTTAAACAATTCATTCAATATACCTCTATCAAACTATGTAGACGGGTGTCATTGACTCCTATTTCTAAAAAATAAAATAAGTTGTTCATTACAATTATTACATATGTCATTACATATGTAAAAACATGGTCCGTCGAGCCGGATATCTTAAGGAACTGGAATCCAAGGGTGAAGAACATACCAATCTTACTCTCTGAACTGAGGATTTTGTTGAAGAGGAACTATTTGCCATTGAGAATTTGCAATCATCAGTTGGACAAAAGCTCAATACTGGAAACCATTGCAACCATTTCAGGTCAATTGGTCATTTCAGCGCGTTGCAAATACCAGTCAAAAAGCAGTACTAGGACAGACGCTCAACACTGAAACTCATTGCAGCCATTACAGGTCATCACAGGTCATTTTCAGTTCGTTGCAAGCAATAGTCAATATTTGTCAAATTGACAGCAAATACGTCAGTTATACTTAAGTTCAAAATATTTTCAATTTTGTGCAAGAATTTATAGTAACATGGATATCAATACAATAGTAAAATGTCGTGGGTCAATAAAGGCCAAACTAACAATTATCAAAAAACATGTTCAAATTTTTAAGCAAAAGGACCTTGACGCACAAGTTACAAGCACTTCTGTAGAAGAGCTAAACATAAGATTACAAAAATTTGGACAAATGTTTGATGAGTTTCAAAATATTCAGAGTCAAATAGAAGTATTACATGATTCTTTAGAGCAGCAAATGTTAGAGAGGACAGAATTTGAGGACATTTATTGTCAAACACTGGCAGATGTAAAGCTTTTGCTAGCAAGACATACAGAAAGCAAAGTTTCCGCCATCGATAGCAACACAGTTTCGGCACCAAACAATTTAAATAAACTTTCTCATATATCCTTACCAAATTTTGATGGTGATTATAATTACTGGTTAGAGTATCGTGATACTTTTGATTCGCTAATTAACAAAAATCAAGGAATTGGCCAAATACAAAAATTTCATTGTTTACGTGCTTCACTAAAGGGAAGTGCACTGCACATCATTCATTCAATCGAATTTACTTCATCAAATTATAGTCTTGCATGGGATCTGCTTTGTGAACGCTATGATAAGAAACAGTTATTAGTTAATAATCACATAAAGGCAATTTTTAATATACACAATATAATAAATGAATCTGCAACCGAATTAAGATCATTAATTGATACATTGTCAAAACACATTAGGGCGTTTTAAGCATTTTAAAGCAACCTACACAGCATTGGGATACATTAATAATTTATATAATATTGCAAAAATTGGATAAGAAAACTTGCCGTGAATGAGAAGAATGAAAAAATAATGATCAATTACCTACTTTCCTAGTTGATTTAGAAACATTTTTAAAACAAAAAGCAAATTTATTAGAAACAATGGAAGGTCATAATAGCAAACCACAAGTAAATAAAAATAAAATAATTCTTTTATTTCAACTAGTTTAAAGTGCTCTCTTTGCAAAGAATCACATTTTGCATATAATTGTCCAGAATTTCTTGCAATGAGTGTTGAAGAACGGCAAAAACACGTTAAGCAAGCTAAATTGTGTAATAATTGTTTAAGACCAGGTCATTTTAATGCTCAATGCAAATTTGGAAATTGCAAGCAATGTAACCGTAAACACAATTCTCTCTTACATTATGAAAGGCAAACCGATTAAAGCGTTTCTCTAAGCTCCAGTTGCACTAAAACATCCAAAGTTCTTTTATCAACTGTTTTGGTAAATATATTTGACATCAATAATAAAGTTCATATCATCATCTTTTGCATCAAAGCTAAAAATTATTTAAACAAATATTGGTATTTCAGTCAGTGGCATAACTCAGCAAGCCCTGAATATAAAACAATAATGTCAAGTAAAAATTAAATCCAGAATCAACAACTTTGAAAAAGAATTGTCATGCTTAATAATTCCAAAAATATCAGATAATATACCAAATATTTCTATTTCTGTTGAAAATCTAAATATACCAAGCAACATAAAATTCGCAGATCCTAAATTTGCAAACCAGGACCCATTGATATGTTAATTGGTGCAGAATTATTTTTGAAGCTTATATGCGTTGGACAAATAGCACTTGGAGAAAGAAAACCAATTTTATAGAAAACGCAGTTTGGTTGGATGGTATCAGGTAATTTTCCTGATATTTCACAAACTAGGAAATGATTTTTCTCTCAAGACATAAGTAAGAAATTAGAAAAATGCTGGCATATAAATGACAACGTTTCAGAATCAATTTTGTCAAAACAGGATACATATTGTGAAACTTATTTTGCAAAAACATTAAAGAAAGATAATGAAGGTAGATTCATTGTATCTATTCCTTTTAATGAAAATTTGCAGCATTTAGGCGAATCAAGGCAAAAAGCGTTAAACAGATACATGTCATTAGAAAAGAAATTAAATTCAGATATTATTTTAAATCAAAAATACTTTGATTTTATTCAAGTATATATAGATTTACAACACATGACCAAAGTAACTAACACGATTGAAATTGATGAAGATGGCTATTACCTACCACATCATTGTGTTGTTAGAAATGATAGTTTAACCACAAAGTTGCGGGTTGTATTTGATGGTTCAGCTCCAACAGATACAGGTTACAGTCTGAATGAATGCCAAATGGCTGGTCCAGTAGTTCAGGATGATCTTTTATAAACATTTATGCTGTTTCTGCAGATATTAGTAAAATGTATAGACAAGTCCTCATTGCAGAAAAGCAACGAAAATATCAAAAAAACTTATGGCGTTTTAATGTTTCAGAGCCTACATCAGAATATCAACTAAATACAGTCACGTATGGTACAACTTCAGCGGCTTACTTAGCAATCAAATGTTTACAACAAGTAGGTATTGAAAATAACGAAACAAATGAGCAAGCAGCAAAAATAATACAGCATGATTTTTGTGTTGATTTGTTAACTGGTTTGATTCATTAGAAAACGGTGCCATAATTTGCAATCAGATATCACAACTTTTAAAGGGCTGTTGTTTTGATCTACGTAAATGGATTTCAAATGACCATAACATTCTCAAACGGATTCAACTTGTTGACACTCCATACGGGATCTTAGAAATTTGAGAAAATGAATGTAAAGCTACTTTAGGTTTAAATTGGATATGTCGCGAAGACAATTTAACTTACAATTTCACTTAACAGCTCCAAAATATGTCACAAAACGATCTATACTTTCAACAATTACAAAATTTTATGGTCCACTGGGATTACTTGGTCCAGTTATAATAACAGGTAAAATTCTATTACAAAAACAACACCAAAAACCAATATGGGATGAAACAGTACCTCAAACATTGCACACCATTTGGCTTGATTGGATAAATTGCTTAGATCAGGTAAATTTAATATAAATCCCACGCTATGTATTTTGAAAAGATTATGAGAAAATTAAACTGCACAGTTTTGCAGATAGCTCTGAAATTGCATATGGTTGTTGTATATATGCTAAGGCAATAAAACACAATGGTCAATGCACCATCAATTTATTATGTGCAAAAAGTAGAGTAGCTCCATTAAAAACCCTTTCAATACCAAGACTTGAATTATGTGCAGCATTATTACTATCTCAATTGATGGCTAACATAAGCAATGCTTTCACAATAAATATATATAAAAAGTTTTACTGGAGTGACTCGGTTATAAATCATGGTTGGATTAGAGCAAAATGCAATACTTTAAAAACTTTTGTAGCAAATCGAGTAAGCAAAATTCAGACTTTGACCTGTATTGATGATTGGTACTATGTTCCATCAATGGACAATCCAGCAGATTTGCTGTCAACGTGGTATAAATGCTAGCGTAATAAAAACATCAAATTTATGGTGGTCAGGCCCAGAATGTTTAAATTTTGATAAACAGAATTGGCCTAAATTAAATGCAAATACAAAGATTCAAGATATCCCTGAATTAACGAATATTCATTTGATAAATGTAATGATTTAAATAAATTACTCCGAATAGTTTCATATTCTTTAAGATTTGCTAATCATTCTAAGGTTAAAGCAAAGTTTTCAGTTGACTTACTACCTCTAGATGAAATTAACAATACTCTTCGTTTTTTAATAAAACTGTCTCAACACGATTCTTTTGGCTATGATATAACACTTATAAAAAATAATCGCCCTGTAAAAGGATTTCTAATCAAATTATATCCATTGCTTGATGATAAGAAATTACTAAGAGTTGGAGGAAGACTATCTTTAGCAGATTTCAAATAGATAAAAAGCATCCGATAATTATTCATTCAAAACATAAACTTACACAACTTCTCTTCGAAAGAGAACACATACGACTTCTACATGCTGGTCCACAACAATATATTCTATACACGAACAATATTGGCCAATAGGTGGGAGAAATTTAGCTAAACAAGTTTGTCATAAATGTGTAAAGTGCTACAAGGCATCTCCTAAGACGTTACATCATTTAATGGGATCACTTCCAAAAGCACGCGTAACTGTTGCCATTTCAAGTTTGTGGTGTTGATTATGCAGGTCCATTTATTATAAAAAATAAATATGGGCAAGGAGCTAGTAAATCGAAAGCATACCTATGCTTGTTTGTCTGTTTTATCACAAAAGCAATGCATCTAGAATTAGTATCAAGTTTAAGCACAGACTCATTTATAGCTGCTTTAAAAAGATTTATTGCTAGAAGAGGTAAACCATCAGACATTTATTCGGATAATGGATCTAATTTTATTGGTGCGGCTAAAGAAGTAAAAGAAATAAAAACATTTTTCAAACAATTAAAAATTTATATTATAAATTCAATGACCAATTCAGAAATTAACTGGCATTTCATTCCTCCATATTCACCTCATTTCGGTGGTCTCTGGGAAGCTGGAGTGAAAGTAGTTAAATCGCATTTAAAACGAATTTTGGAAAATGCAGTTTTAACTTTTGAAATGTTTTCAACAGTACTTGCACAAATTGAAAGTATTGTGAACTCACGTCCGCTAACTCCGCTTTCAAACGATATTTCCGATTTGTCTCCATTATCACCTAAACCGTTTGAACATTTTCCAAAAATGCCAACAGCAAAAACAGCATATTTGGAAGAGATGGCCCCAGAAATATATCAGCGAACTACAGCAACGAACAAAATGGTTTAAAAATATCGAACAACAAGCTACACCTGGCAAATTGGTTATACTTAAAGAAGACAATTCGCCGCCTTTATAGTGGAATTTAGGTAGAATCATAAAGGTTCATCCTGGTACAGATGGCATAATACGAGTAGCGTCAGTGCTAAAATATGTGTTTTACCAACAGACTGATATGACATTTTTAACAATGCCTCAAGTTTGAACAATTTATTACCTTAGAGCGACATTATTCATTAAAAAAATTTCTCCTATTGTTTAAACAGTAATTTATTATTCATTTAAATTTTTTTCTAATTATGGTAGAAAATTCAGCTTTTTTGAGTAATTAACTTATAAATATTATGTTCGAGATATCTTGCCTATATTATCTAATAAAACCACATTTATTTAATCTTTTTTTATTGCATTCACCTAAAATAATTGTTTTAGACCGTTATTTTGGCCAACGTTGTTCTCAAGTGACATCATTTATATTTTGGGATGATTTCTATTGTTCAAATAATAAAATATTATTCGAACGTTGTCAATTTCAAGTCTCTATTTTCGAGCCGAGTAAAGTTCGTAAAGCTCGTAAAGCTACCACCAAAACATTGGTGGTATCCAAGCAGCTCTATGATACAAACAAAAAATGACAGTTCTATTAAATCTTTGTGAGATGGTTTATTGGGTTAGCTACTGCGGTTACCTATTATAACATCACCTAGGTAATGTTACCGAGCCAAATTTGAGTCTCTCTCGCACGCGTATCATCAACAGAGCATTATGTAGTTGGCATAGTTTCTCGGTCTATGGCAGTGTTACTACCTTCTACTATATAATATGGCAGAAATACGAAAGAAAGTGTTTTTGGTTGATTTTGAAGAGCAGCAAATTGTTGGAAATAAACTTTTAGAGTTTTGTAGAATTTTACTCTACAATATGAGATAAGTGAACTTAAATTTGAGATTAAGTGCTCATCTAGTCGTTGATGAAGTGAAACTTTTCTGGACTAAGGCAAATCTACCGATAAGAAATCCCCAACGCTGTGTGGAAAAAGTTGAACAGTTGTATTATGAATACAGGAGAATACAAAAAAATGCAACTCGAGGAGTAAAGACGGAGAATGATTTTTTACAAAAACTGGAAATTCTCTTCGATATTGCACCGCAATCTGTATTAGAGGACTCAAAAGTTTCACCCGAAGCTAAATCATTTTTGACAAATCAAAGAAAAGAGACCCGAGAAGGATGTCTTATACCCGTTAGAATATACAGAGATGAAGTGCAACGAAAGTTGGAACTTGTTGAAAATCGGAAAAAAGTGCTCGTGAGGAATTGGAACTTTTGGGTAAGTTTTGCATCTTCTCACAAATAAGTTTTACAAATAAAAACAGGAAAATCTTTCACAATGATTATTGAAAATGTTGGAAAGTATAATCACTCAGGAATATATTAATTAATTATGAATTAGTTAATCAATTAATTAATAAACAGATTTTTTGATTGATCAGTTCAAGTTTTTCTATTCCAGAAGCTTCCGTGGAATTGGCATCGTCGACTAGTAGCTGTACTAGCTCTAATGGTTCGCCGAGAAAATTGAACGCTAGTTTTTCTTCTGAGGATGAGGCAATGATATTGTTACCTGGTTCATCTGGTACTGAAAAACCTCCAAAAACCACCATTTTAACTGGAAGACTTGCTGCAGCTCTTGACGCAGCGAAATTGAGCGACAGACAAGCAGTTCATATCATTGCGGCTTGTACTGATGCACTAAGGGTCAATCTTTCTTCCACTGTCTTGAGCAGATCTTCGATACACCGATTTAGGCAAAAATTCAGAATGTAACACATGGAGAAAGTTCGAGATAAAAGTAAGAAGTTCAAGAATAAAGCAGCCGTCTTACATTGGGATGGTAAATTGCTCCCTGCTCTCATTGGCAAGGAAAAAGTGGATCGACTGCCTGTTATTATCACTGCAGAAGGTGATACTATGTTTCTCGGAGCCCCGGAAGCTGAATCAGGAACGGGTAGAGATGAACCCGATGCTGTGCACGAGACCCTTCTACAGTGAGATTTCCTCGATGAAGTGAAAGCTTTTTGTTGCGATACGACAGCTTCGAATACTGGCAAAAACAGCGGTGTTTGTAAGTTGCTAGAGGTTGCTTTGGGGGATGAAAAGATACTGTTTTGTTGTCGACATCATATGGCTGAAAATTATTTGAGAGTGGCTTTCGAAGGAAAGTTCGGACAGACAACGGGTCCGAATGTTCCGTTTTTCAAAAAATTTCAAGATTCGTGGAGTAGGATAGATCACACGAAATTCCAGTCTGGAGTGGCCGATCGATTGGTGATGAAAGCTTTTGAAGGTGAAGTCGATGAACATCTTCTTTTTGCGAGAAGGAAGCTGAACGATCAACACTGTCGAGAAGATTACCGAGAGTTTCTAGAACTTGTTGTTGTTTTCCTAGGCGGTGTACCACCACGAGGAGTTTCTTTTCGAGTTCCTGGAGCAATGCACCAAGCGAGTTGGTTGGTAAAGGCCCTTTACATCCTCAAAATATTTCTATTTCGAAACGAGTATACTCTGTCTAACATTGAGCTCCAGTCTTGCCGCCAAATTTGTATATTCTTAGTAAAAATTTACGTTAAAATATGTTTCAATGCACCTCTTGCTGCTAAGGCACCACAGGAAGATCTTCGGATGTTGAATGCAGTCCATCCACTTTGCAAAGCAGGATCAAGAAATTTCCACTGCTGTCTTCAAAAAGTTAAGCCTTCATCTTTGGTACCTTGTACTTGAAACTGCTGCGTTAACTTTTTTGATGATGAAATTCCAGCAGTGAGGATAACTTGATGGTTCAAGCCTTATCATAGGTAACCAAGAAAGAAATGTTGGATTACAAACGAATTAAAGCAACGAACTCAATAAAACTGCTGGATAAAGGAATTGACTACTTCATCTCCAAAGATTCGATCAAATTCTTCTCAGCTTTTCAGATAGAAACATCCTTCCTCAAAGAAGACGCTTCACACTGGATCGAGAATGCAGCCAGCCTATGTGAGAGGAAATTGTTTCTCAGCTCAAGTGGTTAACGACGTTGCAGAAAGAGGCATCAAATTGATGTCTGACTTCAACTATTTGATAAGGAGAGATGAGGATCAAAAACAATCCTTATTGCAAGTTGCTAGAGAGTACAGGGAACAGTTACCAGACAGCAACAAATCAACATTATCTTGCGACACACAGTGGTAGAATAAGAATAAGGAATGCAGAAAGAAATATGATTAATAAAATTGTAGATATTATATTAATAAAATTGGTTGACTTAGGAAATTTAATATTTTTAAAAGAAATTTAACTCCCCAATTTCCCGAAAAAAGGATTTTAAATCAATTAAATTTTTTCAAATAAGTAATATTGAAAACGTATAATATTTTACTTAATAATAATGTGTACCAGGTCCCAGGTCCCTGGTTCAAATCCAGGTTGTGGTTGTAATTATTAATTTATTTTAAAATGTACATACCACCTGTATATCACCATTATGCATTTGAATAATATTTTATTATTTAAACAATGGAAATTATCCCAAAATATAAATTATGTCCCTTGAGAATAACAGTTCGATCCGACTAGACCGATCTAAAAAAATTAATCTTAGAATTGCAAAAAAAAATTTTAAACGTACGGAATTTCTTTAAACAAATATAGGTTAGCTAATAACATAGGCAAGATACCTCGAACATGAAATTTATAAGTTAATTTTGCAAAAAACTGACTTCTACCATAATTAGAACATCAGTTGAAAATTAATAATTATTGATTGTTTAAACAATATGAAGAATTTGTTTAATGAATAATGTCTTTAATGAATTGTTTAAAGAATTTAAAGTTTTCATTTTGGGGTTAGTTTTCAGGGCACTGTGGGGGTGGTTTGGGGGCGTCAAAGCCAAATGTATAATAGCTCAAATTCTTCATTGGAAAGTCCTTTGCAAGTCCTATAACTTTCATCTTAAGTTTTCCCAATCCCCGAACAATTATTCAAAAAATACCAAAAAATGTCTTTTTCTCATGCATTTTCTATGTAATTGATTAAGTGTAGATCCATAATGCAAAATTTGGTAATAAAATTAAATAAGAAGCCTCTTTATTTGCATAAATTATTTATTAATTGCTTCTGACTAGTTTCGCCCATACGGGCATCATCAGTGTGAAAGCTGCAAACACAAAAAATCAAACAATCAAACAATTTGCACCTGGGGAACGAAAGACAACTTACAGTCAAAAAATTAGGAGAAAAAGAGCTGTACTAACGACATCGTTATGAACATACACGTGGTCAGATGAGAACAAATCATGATCTAGACAAGAAAAAATGTTTGTAATAGTATAAATCAAAAGGAGGTTTTATAAAAGAACTTACATTGTTTCCCAGGCGCTTTAGACGATTTTTACAATTAAAACTTAGATTAAAAACATCTCAAGACGTTATGCAACCAGTATTGCAGTGATTCTTGCTCTTTGATCAGTGCCTTTTCTTTTGAATTAAGTGGGTTTGTACTCATTTGTTTAAAGTGTGCTTCATTGTGCTATACACCGCTTTGTTTCTGCTGTGGTATGTACAGGTTTAGTTGCGGAATTTAGTGAATTATTGACCATATTTACATAACCTATAATACCGCATTGGTTTGTGATCTAATGTTGTTATATTTTTGTTCTTTTTGAGATTTTGTTATATCCCTTTGTTTCCCATCTTTGTTACCTTTCCGTGGCCTATTGTTCTGTCATTAGTCACCGCGACCGGCCCCGTGGGTGTGAAGAGGTTCTTCCTGTCCATTTCCCCATTGTCTATTTGTTGGAGTTGCTATGAATATTTGTAATTGTTGTAATCAGTCTACTCAGTCGCATAGACTGATTGGCTGCTGTGTGTGTGGTAAGAGATTCAACATCGATTGTGTTGATGTTACTGCCGGCGAAGCTAGAAAATTAAATGCGAAAGAAAAGTCAGGTTTGTTTTGGTCATGTAAGAGCTGTGCAGTGATGGCTGGAGAACTAAATAGCTTAAGATCAATAGTACTCAAGCTGGAAGCTGAAATTAAAGAGCTGAAGTCCTCTGCGGCGACTGCTGTCCAGTCCGGCCAGTCAATGCTAGATTCTGAGGCAATTATTCAGGAGGTTTCTGAGCGTGAGCGTCGGAAGTGTAACATAGTCATATACGGTTCTGCGGAGGATGCTGCAGCATCTAGGTCTGAGCGTGAAGACGCTGATTTGCTGATCGTTTCTAGTTTGTTTGGTGATCTGGGTGTCGAGCAGTATGTTCCTTCCATTAAACCAGTCCGCATAGGACGATATGATCCGACTAAGATACATCGATCCCGTCCAATTAAGGTCCAATTAGCTTCGGACTCAGCAGTTGTTTCTGTTGTACGTAAATGTTCGATGTTACGAAGTATGGAGCGTTGGAGTGGCCTGTCTTTGTCTCGCGACCGAACTCATATGCAGAATCAGCTTTATAAGTCGGTGAAAACCGATATGGATAATAGAATGGCGTTGGGTGAAGTTAATCTTCGTATACAGTACAAGGGCGGAATCCCGACCATTGTTACTAAAAAAAACTAGTTCAGCCCTGCAGTGATTCCAAATTTACCATCTATTACCAAAATGCTCGCGGTCTGCGCACGAAAACGCATTTATTTTATGCCAACTCTTCTGATATGTTTTATGATTGCTTGATTATTACTGAAACATGGCTTAATGGTTCGGTTGAGGATGCGGAACTTTTTCATTTTCACTATAATATTGTCAGGTCCGATAGAAGGTTCGAAGCGGTTGGTCGTTCGACCGGTGGGGGCGTCCTAGTGGCGCTTCGTAAGGATTATAGCTTCACCACTGTTGATGTTTCTCACATATCTGACACCGTTCCACTGGTAGATTTGATTGTTTGCAAATGTACTGCAGGGTCCTTTAAGTTTTATCTGGTTGTATTCTATATCCCGCCAGGAACGCCTCTGATTGATCTTGAACTGGTACTGGATGCCGTCGGTGCTTTGATTGTGGATAGTCCTGTGTTACTAATCGGTGATTTTAATTTGCCGGGTTATGCTGACTGTTTGCGCATGGACCCAAGAGAGGCAATTCTTCGTAGTCTGGCCGATTTGCATAATTTGAGGCAGTTGAACGTCATTGCCAATAATAATAACCGCTTGCTTGACCTGGTTTTTGCCAGTGAGCAGATTGTTCTGGCCGTTAATCGAGCGGAACACCCATTGGTTCCGGAGGACGGTCACCACCCCGCCTTGAGTATGGATTTCAATTGTTCTCCTCGTCACCGGCCGGTAGAATTTCCATCTTTTCCGAACTACCGGTTTAATTTTCGCAAGGCTGATTTTGTCAAACTTTACCAAGATCTGTGTGATGCCGATTGGACTACAGTTGAGAGATGTGATGACGTTGATGAGGCTGTGGGTAGTTTTTATGAACTATTGTATGCGATTTTTGCGGAATCTGTTCCAAGGATGCGGGCTTTGCAATCCGGTAGGACTTTTCCTCCATGGTTCTCTGGAGATGTTGTGCGTGCTCTCCGCCTAAAGGATTATTATAGACGGCGTTATGAGCGAACTGCGTGCACCGGCGCTCTTTCTGAGTTTAGGCGCCTTCGCACTGTAGCTAAGCAGATGGTATCAGACGCTTATTCCAATTATTTACGCGGCATAGAGGTTGACATTCGTGCGGACCCAAGACGATTTTGGCAGTTTGTGAATGCGAGGCGCGGTGTTTCCCGGATTCCTGGGGAGATGCATGACGGTGACATAACCTATGAAACACCCCAGTCAATTGTTGATGCTTTCGCTGATGCCTTTTCAGGTGTTTATTGTCAAGGATTGGGAGCTACTCAGACGGACAATTTTAGTTACATGCCATCTTTGTCCATCACCGCGGTCTCCGAGAGTGAGGTGCTTAGGTGTATTGGTGAGATTGGTGGTGGAAATACGGCGGGCGACGACATGGTTCCTGGCTTCTTAATTCGCGACGCGAGGCATGTCTTTGTTGCACCACTCCTACATATTTTCAATCTGTCATTAAGGAAATCAACGTTTCCCACTGCGTGGAAAGTAGCCAGGATTACTCCAGTATTTAAAAAGGGGAACAAGTCGCAGATTAATAATTATCGGCCGATTTCGATACTCTCCAATTTCTCCAAGGTGTTCGAGCGTGTATTGTTTAATTTGATGTATTCCTCTGTTAAGCCGTATTTGTCTTCGAAACAGCACGGATTTGTTGCGGGGAGGTCGACAACTACAAACTTGTGCTCATTTACCCAGTATGTATGCAGCGTTTTAGATGCTGGTGGGCAGGTCGATGCGCTTTACACGGATTTTTCTCGAGCATTTGATACGATTGACCATGACATCTTGCTGGCGAAGTTGTCCACTTTTGGTTTTGTCCCGTGTTTGCTGAGCTTGGTCCGGTCGTACCTGAGCGGACGGAGAAGTTACGTGTACTTTAATGGATATGGCTCGTATAGGTTTGAGGCGGCGTCGGGAGTGCCACAGGGTTCCAACTTGGGTCCGCTGTTCTTCATAATTTTTGTTAATGACTTGATTGACTCCATCACCTGTCCTGTTCTGGCATATGCGGATGATTTGAAGATTTTTGCGGCCATACGAAGCGTTGAAGATGTCAGAGAGCTGCAGGTTAACCTCGACAGAATTCGGGATTGGTGCAGCTTGTATCGTTTGAAGTTGAATGTTGAGAAATGTGTAAGCGTCACCTACACAAGAAGAAGAAATCCTGAAGTAGCTCAATATTGTGTTGGATCTTCGGTGCTGCGGAGAGAGCGTTACTTTAAAGATTTGGGAGTGGTATTTGACGAGAAACTCACCTTTAATCAGCATATTGCGGATGTTAGTTCGGCTGCTTCCAGGATGATGGGCTTTGTCTTCAGAACCACACGACTCTTTACGGATCCGCAATTGCTGAGAACGCTGTTCAGCGCCTTTATCCTGAGTCGCCTGGAATATGCGTCGTTGGTGTGGTATCCTATAAATCTGACCCAGCAACTTGAGCTTGAACGCACGCAGAGGAGATTCTTGAAATATGTCTCATTTAAACTCGATGGTATATATCCACAGAGAGGCTGCAGTTACGAGGAACTTCTGCAACGTCATGGGATGGTGTCGTTGCTTGAACGACGGGAGAAGTCCAGTGCCCGGTTCCTCGATAAACTACTTGACGGGGGAATTGACTGCTCCTCTCTGTTATCATGCGTGTCCTTTAATGTTCCCCGAACGATGACGAGGCACCCTGCGCGATTCTACATGCCGGCAGCACGAACCAATATTATGCTAAGATCGCCAATCTACCATATGTGTAAGAACTTAGAGAAGCATTACCACGAGGATTGATTTTTGTCATTATACCGCGGTAGCGTATTTATAGTTGTATTTTTATATGTATTTGCTTATTTTCTAAAGTGTTGCATTATGTTTTATTTTGAACTATATAAGTTAATTTTTTCTATATATTATCCTGTAATTGGGGAAACCTGTAGGGTAATAAAGATTATTATTATTATTATTATTATTATTATCAACACCGAATTACATACACAATGACGTTTAAGCTGCTGCTCGGTGGATGATCGACGGGAGAAGGAAGAGTTTCTGCGCTCGCTGAAGGCAAGCCGCATGAAACAGCGCCACCAACTTGAGCGGTAATATAAAGAACTAAAATTCACCGGAGGGAAAATTTCAAATTCAAATTTAATAATATAATACAAGTTGGTGATAAGTTTTGAAAAATAGCAACCATTAAAGGGAAAAAATCGTTAAAAATGTAAAATAGTAAATACATCAAAAGGAGCATTACAAAGCGGTGAATATAAAATCAAAGTGTTAAAGAAGCTGTTGGGGAGGAAATTGGCAAAACTAGAATGCCCCACCATCAATTTACCCATCAATTTAAATAACAACCAAAACCGTAAACACGCCACTCAATTTACTAATTCAACCAATATTTCTTTTGATACCACTGAAACAGACCTCCTTAATAAAGGTCATAAGTTCGCATTGCCCTCGTCCAACAACACCAATGGTCTCATAAACTTAACTATAGAATTGGATTCGGCCATCAACCGACATCCCTTACATTCTACTATACGTAACGACCTTATCCCATTTATTAAGAACGAAAAAGATAAGTCTAAACATAAACAAAATTTAAATTCCCCTCTTCAAGCGTGGAATACCATTAAGTCCATCTGAACTAAGTTGGATGAGGCCAATGCGGACTACGTCCAAGCTGACAAGGGTGCCGGTGTAGTAATTATGTACAATGACACTTACATTGAAAAAACTCTAGACTCAATAATTATGTTGAAATTAAAAAAGACCCCCTCCCCAAAATTATAGAAAACACCAAGCATACTATTAACACTTGTAAGGAAACTTTAAAAGCTTTCAGTAATCAAAAGTTTTTCTACTGTGCTAATTTCATTCCCATGAACCCCTCAATTCCACACCTATATGCCCTTCCCAAACTTCATAAACCAGGTCTCCCAATCCGCCCTATTACAGCATTTTATAATTCTCCTACGGTTATACTCTCCAAATTTATGCTTGATATTTTTGGCACTATTAATTTCATACCATCATACACCGTTAAAAATACCCCTCAATTCATTAACAAAATTTAAAATGTCAACCCTTCAGGTTGCTTTTTAATCTCTTTTGACATCTCCAACCTCTATTCGAACGTCGATGTGGATATGACTCTTAAATTAATTAATGACCTCTTCCCTTCCCATTTCAATGACCAAAATATTACCTCTCATTTAAATACAATTCTAGAACACGTGATTAAACAAAACTTTTGCTCTTTCAACAATAAATTTTACAAAATAGAACAGGGTCTTCCAATGGGAATGAATTTGTCGGGTGTTTTAGCTGATATATACCTTAATCACATAGAGACAAACCATATCCTCAACCTTGTTAATCCTTTTAGGCGTCATATCAAAGAGTGGATCCGGCATGTTGACGATATTTTTTGTCTGGCATGGTAACCATGATGAACTCGCCAGCATGCTTCTATTCATTAACAAGATCCATCCTTTACTCAAATTTACAATTGAAATCGAGAAAGATATGCAACTTAATTTTCTTGATTTGACTATTACTCGACGTGACGTCCTTCTGGATTTTAACATTTACCGTAAACCCACCTCCATCCCTACCATCATCCCTTACGATTCATTCCATTCACTCTCACATCGTATTTCTTCTCTCCGTTATTTCTTCCGCAGAGCACTTACTTACCCCCTTGATCAACTAATAACAAAATTAATGAACTTAAATTTATCAATCAGCTTGCCTTAAATAATAAATTTCCACAAAACGTAATAAATAAAACTTTACACAATGTTTTCATAAGACTCGACCCGCTTTTCAAACATCCAACCCTTCGCGAAAACCCCCCTCTTTATAGACCTATTTCCTTTTTCAATAATAGTTTTAAACTAGTTAACATGCTTGAACCATACAACATAATTCCCGCATTTAGGACCCGCACTCAGCTTATAAACATTTTTTCTAAACATCGACAAATTTTAAAACCTGATTTTGATTGCAGTGGTGTGTACTCCGTTTCTTGTAAAAACTGTAACGCTGTGTACATTGGACAAACGGGTAGGAAGTTGGCAAAACGTTTAACTGAACATAAATCCCGACCTACATAACAGTAATCTGTATATGCATAGAATCGAAACAGGCCATAGCATTGACTATGCCAATGCTAAGCTACTTCACAAATGCAATAAGGGCTATCATCTTGACTTACTTGAACAATATGAAATCATGAAACACAACACAACCCTAATTACACTCTAATTAATGCCCAAATTAATTTCTTGATTAACCCTCTTTTTTCTTACGTTTAGTTTTGCCAATTTCCTACAGCTTCTTTAACACTTTGATTTTATATTCACCGCTTTGTAATGCTCCTTTTGATGTATTTACCATTTTACATTTTTAACGATTTTTTCCCTTTAATGGTTGCTATTTTTCAAAACTTATCACCAACTTGTATTATATTTTTAAATTTGAATTTGAAATTTTCCCTCCGGTGAATTTTAGTTCTTTATATTACCGCTCAAGTTGGTGGCGCTGTTTCATGCGGCTTGCCTTCAGCGAGCGCAGCAACTCTTTCTTCTCCCGTCGACCATCCACCGAGCAGCAGCTTAAACGTCATTGTGTATGTAATTCGGTGTTGAGATCTTTTTAATCTAAGTTTTAATTGTAAAAATCGTCTAAAGCGCCTGGGAAACAATGTAAGTTCTTTTATAAAACCTCCTTTTGACTTATACTATTACAAAAAAAATTTCTCTAGGTCTAGATCATGATTTGTTCTCATCTGACCACGTGTATGTTCATAACGATGTCGTTAGTACAGCTCTTTTTCTCCTAATTTTTTGACTGTAAGTTGTCTTTCGTTCCCCAGGTGCAAATTGTTTGATTGTTTGATTTTTTGTGTTTGCAGCTTTCACACTGATGATGCCCGTATGGGCAAAACTAGTCTGAAGCAATTAATAAATAATTTATGCAAATAAAGAGGCTTCTTATTTAATATTATTTTCTATGTAAATTTGAGGCCTCGACAGGCACCATTAAGAACCAAAATTTCGAAAAAAAAAATACGTGTCCACTTTTTTTGGATTTAGAAACGATTTGGGGGATCGATGCTTTCTATCATGACAAAAAAAATTTCAATGCATTTTTGAACCACCTAATGTAGACGTGTGTCATTGACTCCCATTTCTAAAAAATAAAATAAGTTGTTCATTACAATTACATATTTTCATATGGAAAACAGTATTTCTTGTTTTTTTTTTCTTTTTTATGGATCACAACAGTAGTTCCGTACTGTTCCAATAAACGAGTGAAAATTTTAGTGTTGGTGCAATTTGTTTGAACCCAAATATACCTGTAAATCTAATTAACGTACGCTCTAATGCAGATATGGTGATAGTCTAGTGTCATAATTTTAGAATAACATTGTAAATATATGTTCTAATGTCTAACTAATGTGTGTAAAGACTACGGATTTATTACAGTCGGCCTGTATATTTCTTCTCCGTAGTGTGATATGTCTAGCCTGTCAATAAAATTTGATAATTCTGTTACATTTAAACCGATTCTAATAAACAAACGCGTAAAAGACGCAAATTTAAATCAAATTGTTGTTAAAGTTGAAAAAGTCTGACAATAGTCGGAAACTTCTCAACTTGAATGTCCATAACTTTTCGATTTGGTATTGGATCGGACCGAACAGCACATCTTTATCATGGTCTATGCTTCCTCTATCATTTGGGGGTGATTGGGAAAATTCAGCTATGCCATTATGTTTACCTCTGCCAGCTCAACTTCCGCTATGTCTCGTGAAATGTATATTTCGCGTTTCTTTTTTTGTAACACAGTGTTATTAATAGTTTGTACGTACACACGGCTGAAACAACTGGGGATAACTAGCACAATGTGCAGCACTTTTCCAGCAAAATGAAGGCTCATTAAGTACTCTTCTATTAGCTGTCAGCCATATATAGCCCGCAATCGCTCTATACCTGTATGCACTCCACATAAACAATAAGCACTTAGGAATATGTGACACATCGTTTAGATGATGTCCATCACCTATCCTAAGAATAAAAAGTATGTGGGGTACGGTCAAGAGGAAATCAACGAGAAAGAAGCTAGAACCAGAAATAAATAAAACCTAACCGTCTTAGTAGTTTGGAAGTCATCGCAAAACCAGATGATGCGCTTGCGTAGTCCAAATGCGGAACTGAAAGCATAAACGTGGTACATTCTCTATGCAATTGTGTCATCAATGTTTGATAACTGGATAGCAGATAGCCAATATAATGCTCCTGAAACAAAGTATACTATTAGTCGAGTCAATGAAACCGACTCCCATCAAAACTTCGGAACCCATTGTAACAGAACCGATTTGGACTACATTATTTATTTATAATGGAATCAGAATCATTCTAGGTAGATAATCGAAAGCTTATGCCTTATGGTTGAAGCAGTGGCGTGCGATGAATTTATGCATAAAGTGTGCATTTTATATGTACTACGCACGCCAAAAAAAGTCGTACACTACATATGCAACCAAATATACTGAAAATATTTTGTTAGCTTTGTAAATGGTTCTTTTATAACCTAGGTGCTGTCATTCTGACATTAATCTTAACTACAATACATGCATCAACTGTCAAGTTGAAAAAGAAAAACAAGCCAGACTTACATGATGTAAAAATTAGCTGTACTATTTTTTTGCGCTCATAGTACATATCACATTTTATACAATGCGGAAGGCTACCGGCATCTAGTGAAAGAGTAGACTGATGTTAAATTACCGGTAATATTGTTAGAAAGGAGTTATTATTAAAGTTATTATTGTGTAAAATTGCATACAAATATAATGTTAACAACCCGAATTGCTCAATGATTGCGGTGTCTAGTATAGATACCAAACGCCGAGTTTGCACAAAAGGCAAGTGAACAACCTCGACGTTTGGTAACCTAATTAACGATATAGACGTATTTGGGCAATAGGTATTTGGCAATTAGGTAGATGACAATTCATCGCAATTCTAGAAGGAGGAAGATGGAAGATGATTCAATAATCAGTCCGGTGAACGAGAGCGTGACAATCCGCATACATACGTAGCCAATTAGTTTCCAATTTTTTTGTGTGTATTTTTTCTTGTTTTTTAAAATCGTTTTGTATGTACAATAAATTATTTTTTGGCTTGTGTTTTGCTACCCCGCTTTGTAGCTGTAGATTTTGTTCAAATGATGACATTGCTCTGGGACGAGCAATTATTGGCGAGGAGGTTGTTACAAAGGAGTTATTATTAAAGTTATTATTGTGTAAAATTGCAAAGTACAAATATAATGTTAACAACCCGAATTGCTCAATGATTGCGGTGTCTAGTATAGATACCAAATGCCGAGTTTGCACAAAAGGCAAGTGAACAACCTCGACGTTTGGTAACCTAATCAACGGTAATGACGTATTTGGGCAATTGATATAAATACAGTAAAGCGGCGTATCAAGAGGAATGGTGATTAGTCTGAATTTACGAGCGAGACGTCCGACACCTGTACGAAAAGTCAGCGACCTGCCTTCTCAGCTGTCAGCTGTTCTCAGCTACAGTATGTAAAATCAGTGTGAGTTTTATTTTATATGCACCCTGGCCTGGAGCATCCCATTAAGAACTACGTAACAATATTACCGACCGCATGTTAATTCTGATTGGTAATATTACCGCATAAAACTCGGTAATATTACCCATAAGAATTAACATGTGCTCGGTAGTATTACACAGTATGAGTATGAGTTGTGTATATGTATATATGTAAGAATACAAAATTTTGTCTTTCTATTTATTGTAATAGCAAAGTTATTCAAGACACCTGTATATCCTGTCATGCCTTATTATTAGGTTACATTAATCTTTCAGTAGATGGCACTAGCCTTCCGCGTTGTATAAAATGTGCTATGTTTGCCAATACTCGACAGTGTAGAAATTTAAACTCAATTACCTAATAATTAGGCGTTAGAGAGAGTTTTCTAATCACAATAGATGACACCGTACCAGACAACAATCATTTGTCGGCTTGTAATAGGTGTTTGGATATGAATTGTCGTGGTATGAGTTGTAGTGGTATGAGTTGCCCTGGTATGAGTTGTCCTGGTATGAGTTGTCCTGGTATGAGTTGTCCTGGTATGCGTTGTCCTGGTATGAGGTGTCCTAGTATGAGTTGTCCTGATAGGAGTTGTCCTGGTATGAATTGTCCTTTTTTTGTAGAGGGAAAAAGCTCTGGCAGCCTTAATGGGTGCCCGTGCAACCCAGGGTGTGCCTTCGGGACCACCTTCGGGTATAACTTCAAGGATGCGACGAAAGTTCTTACTGGCTTTTGTTCTCTTTCTTCTGGTTTCTTCTTCCTCCTTCGTCCGCATTATCTCCTCCAACATTTTTGTTATGGCGTTCCAGGCATCCTCGCTATCTAGCATTAATCTGGCCACATTCTGTGCATTTATCTCGCTTCCACAGCTCTCCTCCGCGTTTTGTCTTATTTCGTTGGATCTATCACAGTTAAAAATTGTGTGTTCTGGGGTATCTGTTTGACCACAAAACCAGCATAAGTCGTTTTCCTGTTTTTACTTTATCATACGCAGTATGTAAAGTATTGTAATCGTGCCGAAAAAAAAATTGGGATTTTAGCGGAAATAGGTCTTTTTGGGTCCCCTGAACATTTTTGACCAAGGTACAAAAAATGTCTGTGTGTGTGTGTGTGTGTGTGTGTGTGTGTGTGTGTGTGTGTGTGTGTGTGTGTGTGTGTGTGTGTGTGTGTGTGTGTGTGTGTGTGTGTGTGTGTGTGTGTGTGTGTGTGTGTGTGTGTGTGTGTGTGTGTGTGTATGTGTGTGTGTGTGTGTGTGTGTGTGTGTGTGTGTGTGTGTGTGTGTGTGTGTGTGTGTGTGTGTGTGTGTGTGTGTGTGTGTGTGTACCCGATTTTTGTGACGACGGTTACGGAGAAACTACTAAAGGTATCGGAACGAAAGTTCATGACCAAACTTAGAGCTGAAAAGCTTTTGGTTCAAAAGGGTCCAAAGGAACTGGCTATTTTCTCTTACCATTTTTCAACAATTTTGCAAATGACCCGTCATTTCTCTAATTTCGTCAAAATAGTTAAATAATAAATTAAAGCACAGGAAATTTTGAATAATTTATGCCTATGATATTTTTTGGTAAAGATAATAGTTTAGCTTCAAGAGCAAATTCTATTTGATCGAGATCGCTCGCATCTGCATTGATATGAAACTACATAGTAGCCTGGATTTGACAATAATTTTTTTGTGCTGTCACTACAGAAATGTCTATGGCTGTCACACTCGAAAACAGCTGATTTCATCAGAGTTTGGAGAACCACTATGGAACGTTGCCGTTCAAAATTCAAATAAAATAAGATCACCAATTTGATCGTTTGTTGATGTGAAATATCAACCCGTTGTTATATCTAATTGTAAAAACGATAATAAATTGAAATTTTAAATAAAGTATAGAGATGAGTGTAGTTATATTTTAGTATGTTGGTACGGATGTGACATCTACAGTGTCATGAACGAATATAAATCTGTCAGAATTTGAATTAGGTTTTTAAACTTGACGTTTCGTAGAAGTGGTATCAACCTAACATTTCCTATACAGAAATATAACGACTTTTAATTTTTTTTTAAATACGTATTTCTCAAAAACCAACACAAAAAACGTCGATGTCACTCCTGCCGGAAACTACATAGCGCGACTCGCTCACATGTGACGGCGACGCTCCGCCATCGGTAACCCGCCGCATCACCGCTCGTCGCGCTATTCCGAACTTTCGGCATTTGTGAGATAAATCACTATTATTCTGATGACAGTAGGTAGTGTCAAATGCTGGTGCTTTGACAATACCTATTATTGATACTATTGAATATCAAAATATCTGTCAAATCCAGGCTAACTAGTTTAATTTTAATGCAGACACGATTTATCTCAATCAAATAGATTCTCATGCAGCTAAACTATTAATTTTATATTCTGTATGATAAAGTTATGTGTCTGGCCACATCAGATTTTTTGATCTTGTATAGGTAGGATCCAAACACTCCGTGGCCTGTAATGGCTTGTGTTATATGGTGGTTTATTGCTCCCCATTTTCTGTTAGTCCATTCATCGACATGTTGTATAAAGGTTCGCGACCAGCCCTTGTAGCGACTCCATCGTTCCTGCCATCTCTCCATGAGCACCCTTCTCAGTTCTTTCTCAGTTCCTTTCCCCTCTATATATGCATCTGCTCTCTCAATTGCCAATAAATCAAGTGGTGGCAGTCCTGCTATAACTTGTACTGCCTCTGTTGCTGCCGTTCTGTATGCTCCGGTCGTGGCTATTGCTAGTCTTCTATTTACTGACTCCAGCCTTTTTCGATACTTTTCAAATTTTACATTTTCTATCCATACTGGAGCTCCGTACAGTGCGGCGGATATAATTGCGCTACATAGGCATTATCCTGCTGTAAAAATTGTAGAGTGTCATTCCTTTTTTTGTTGTCTCCCGTATATGCTCTTTCATCGTCCAGTTTCTGTCGATATATATTCCTAGGTATTTAATCTTGTCACAGCCTTTCATAGTTTGTTCCCCTACTCTTTTTCGATTTGCTTGAGTTGTCTTCTACCTCCTGTGATGATAAGCTGTGTTTTTTTCATCTGCCAGTCGAAGTCCCACCTCCAAAAACCTATCTCGCACCCTCTTCACCACATACTCCATTTTCTGATATGAATTGTCCTGGTATGAGTTGTCCTGGTATGAGTTGTCCTGGTATGAGAAGTCCTGGTATGAGAAGTCCTGGTATGAGTTGTCCTGGTATGAGTTGTCCTGGTATGAGTTGTCCTGGTATGAGTTGTCCTGGTATGAGTTGTCGTGGTATGAGTTGCCCCTTGGTATGAATTGTACTGGTATGAGTTGACCGGGTATGACTTGTCTTGGTATGAGATGAGCTGACTCCGTCTTTCCTATTTTTTTCTCCTTCCTTCTATAGATTAACGTTTTTGTTTTCTTCAGTTTTTATAGAATAACGTTGTAAACAATACTTTGATGGAAGCGGATAGATCAGTAACGAATGTTACTAGATACGAATGTTAACAAAACAACGCAGTTAGCACGCATATAGGTAGTCCTTGTTTATTGCGTCACATGTCCCTTGAAGTTAATAGCATTCCGACTATTTGTTAATTTTTAAGACCAAAATAAACATGAACAATTTATTTGCGAAAAGCCGTCACGACAACTCACTATGGGCCCCTTTACCATTTCCCAATGATAAAAGTCGTGTCTACTATTAATACCTACTCTCAACTTAATTTGCCTGCACTAATTATAAGCTACCGTTCGGCAGGTGATTCTACTTTTTAATTAGTTGAAATCTATGAATTATTTCCGGAGTAATTAATTGCTAAAGTTAAACGAATGAAATTTACGAGGCAAAAACGGCGCCAATTCTTCTTAATTTGGAAATATCGGGTAAGCACCAACATATACAGCTTTCTAATTTTTATGATTTGTAGCATATTAGTCATGAACAGCACCAAAATGTTTGCAAATTTTTTCGCCCCAAAATTTGCGAGAAAATCGACATCAAAAGAGGGGGCATAATATATGGCCACGATAGTACATATACAATGTACACGTTTACAACATGTTGTGAACATTTTCTATATTGGACCAATATGACATTATCATTGGGGGGCTCCACTCGGAATAAAAATAAATGTACCACAGTTGGCAACAATTGAAAATAGAAAATAAATAAAAATAGAAATATTTGCATTGAATAGAAATGATCTCGCATGTGTCTTGCATCTAGTTTTGTAAGCTTTCTATTGTTGTTTTTATAAACTGTTCTTATTTGTTATTGATAATTAATATATAATAAATAATGTACAACTAAGTTTTGTGTCTATAAACTTCTTTGTTTTGTAGGAAAACGAAATAATAAGCATATAGGAAAAGCCCACAAATTCAAATTTACCGCCACATCCCGCCGTTAATCGCCCAGAGCGCCATCTAACGTTTCAGATGTTAACCAGTTAAAATAAAATAAAGTCGAATTTCGCCATAGGTGGCTTTTGACGTTTCCTATCTTTTTTTACTAATCTCTGATTGCGGAGTTACGACATCCAAAATGTATAGTTCATGATTGTAGTTTTGTTACAAAATGAGACACGGTTAGTCATTGTAGTAGTAGCATGTAGTATAATACGCGTTGCTTAATTTTGAATTTGATCTAAATTTTCAGTGGCTAGAGTATATTTCTCAAAATGTAGAACTAGAACAACGGCACCAATCTTTACTCACCTCGTCCAAACTGTACTTATCCAGGACTCGATATAGGTTATACATATTTATTTCGGTATCATATTCCAAGAAAATTATCCACCGATTTTTACCATTAGAATATTGTTTTATTAATTTTAAAAGTGTTATCAATGGTAACGTATATGAATCTGGATAATCCTTGTGCGTCATATGTATCATGGGAAACCCCTGGAAAATATGATAAATATCGAATATTTATAGAACTTTATAATTAACATATAACTTTACGCACTCTATTTTCGAAAAGGGCTTGGGTTTGAATATGTTTTCTATAGTTTTCGGCCAACGCGGTATGATATTTGTAATTTTGACTCGCAATAATTATGATCATATCGTTCCCAGATGTCTCTAAAATGTTAAAGTAATGATTAACCATTTCGCTTATATTTAGCATCAAAATATGTTACTGTTCGCGTTCACCATTAGCTAAAACAAAGAAAATAATGTATTAGATAACTAAGATATACACGGTGAAGGAAGTCGTATGCTTCATATGAATCAAATGTATGAATCATAATTAATTGATACGATGTTCATTATTCTATACAGTATACTGAAACACGGTATAACGGGCAGCTGTTTTTGGCTACGTCACTTGTATGAACCGGTTAATGCGGTAAATGCGGGTTTTCATAGAAGCAGTTATTTTTACACAGCGTACAACCCAATAGAGGAATTTCAAGCCGACAGAAACATATTACTTCGAACGTCGCGCGTTTGTTTTTCCAATTGTGGCGCATCAGCTATTCAGGTGGCCTAAAGATTTTTTGATCAAGGGATCTTTGATCTTTGCGTGTTGTCAAAAGTGCCAATCGTCTGAGAAGACGTACGTCCAATGTTCATGTCAACCTGTTCACGTGGCGTAGAAAGAATGAATGCCATGTCTCATGGCAGCTAATATACGAAAACAGTAATAGCGGAATACTCACAATGTAGATACAAATAAATACTGATAAAAACTGTGCACAATCCATAACTTCTATACTGAATATGACAATCAATGACATATGTAATGCTACTAAGCAACCACAATGATTCATCCGCTGATGATCCGCTGCCTTCATTTCGTGCGTACACATCTCACCACGTGCGGCGTATGAGCACTTGACTCAAAGACTGCTCCGAATGCAGCGGACCACATAATTTTTTTTTCACGGCTCGCATCGCCTCTCGAATTGATGGTGGTGCTTTGTAAATGATAATAATGTCGGGCAACGTTGCCAATATTTAACTTGACAAACCGAGACCAATCGGAGTGCGGTAGACCTAGTTGTGACTTGTGATGGCTTTACTTGAAAGTATTTCGGAATTTGTCATGATGAGGGAAAAGGTTGTTTTTTGCTTTTTTGTTTTTGAATGAATTTTTGAATTCTTCGATGACGTAATTGCCCGACATATACCTTTCTCCTTGTATATCTCACCGTCGATTAACCAGTTTTCTTACTTTCTTCGTGCGAAGTTGATAAATCACCTGTATACAGCTATACAGGTGTTTCTTAATAACATGCTAATATTTAAGGACTTATTCTTAGGTCTATTTTGAGGAAAAGAAATCATGAACATATTATGTAAAGGTCTTCACGTTTGGACTACAGGGTGCTAAAGCTCAACAGACGTCATCCCATAATGTATTTAGATTACTTTAATGTTATTATATAACTGTTATTATTCTTAAAATTATTCTCTTAAATAAATGTTTGTTTAAAGTTGCATTTTATTGAAAAGCAGTGGCGCATTACTTTACTCTTTGAAATGATTCAGTACAAACCCCGCTCGACCGCCACTGGCAAGAATAAAAAAATGTATTGTACAGCAGAAAATGTCTTTTGATGCAGAGAAGATGCGTTACGTTTCACAAAAATATCTAGAGTCGTACCAAAGTTATAAGTTATAAGTCTTCCTTAAAACTTTAGCACCCTGTAGTTCAAAAGTTAAGACCTTTAGGATATGTTAATGATTTTTTTTCCTCAAAATGGACCCAAGAATAACCTTAAATATTAGCATGTTATTAAGAAACAGCCTGTATAGTAATAGATCAAACAATAACTAATACTCCTGTGTCAGTAATACTCCAGTAAACAGTAATACTCCTGTGTCACGCTCCTGTGACTTACATTTAATTTAATTAATATTAATCACATTGGATATAAATGAAAATATTTAACGACATACTTTGTCCTAGTTATGTTATAGGTTAATAATATGGTGACAGACAGGCGAGTCCCTGGTTCAAATCCAGGTTGTGGTTGTAATTTTCGATTTATTTAAAATTTAATCCCGCCAGTATGTCACCCTATTATTAACCCACATTGGATATGTTTATATTAGTAGTTCTCCATCTACAGCAACCTATCATCTCAATGTTGCTGCTATTTTGAATGAAAGACACCCGGACAACCAAATAGCCCATTGAACCATTTTTAGGATAATCAGAAAATTCAAACAAACTGGGCTGTTGAAAATCTCTTTCAGAAACGACATAAAAAAACCCGAAAATTCCGAGGCAAGTTTACCAGTGCTGTAAGCAGTAATCGAGCATAGAACTACTTCGGTTCGACAAATTGCTTCTCACACCCAATGCAGTAAATCAACAGCACATAACATTAAAAAAACATTAAACTGAACAAATATCACCCTTATAAAGAAAAATTTATGTGCACTAAAGGAAAGCCACTTTGACATCTGGTTTTGTGGGGAAATTACATACATAACATAGCAAAACATACAAAATTTAGTACCTACACTAAAGGCAAGGGACAATGGCATCTCGTATTACCTAATTATTATCGATAGAGTTTATTTGGAGATGTTGTTTAGAAGGAAAATTTATAATGAAATTTGAAGTCACAGACACCTATCTTGAAATTCTATTTCTTCAGTATTGTGATAAATATTAGTGAATGCCAGTGATTAACCCGACAGAAGAGAAAATATGCATAAACATAACCTCGTAATTCGCCAAGTGGCAGATAAGCCGAACCCTACCTTCTTTGACGGTGCAGCAAACTTAACCTTTTAGGCCAGTTACTATAAACGCCGAATAAGCAATTTACTAGGCATTTACCTGTTAGCAGTCAAGTATTTTAATTTATTCTGCTGATCTCCCAAGTAAATTTTTACTCTGCGAGTACTTCTGGGGAATTTCGTGTTACATATTCGAAAGTTGTCACTAGGCATCTACAATTGCCAAGTGTCAATAAATACAGTACCTACTATTTTAAGCGGTTCCCGATGTATTGCGGTCTTCAGGGTAATGATTAAAATTCACCCACTGATATATCGGAGATGCCGCTGCTTACCGAGAGATTTGCGACTTTGTTTGAAGATTTGAGTTTTTAGTTAGAATTTTCCATCTTACAAAGGAAGAAAACTTGTGCTGGGAGTCTACTCTCGTCATCTTTTTGAAGCCAATGCGAGACTTTTCGAATGGAGTGGGGATACCACCGGTTGCCCTCTGTTTGGTACGTATCTATGAGTAAGTTTGCTTGTTGCTGAGAGCCAGTGATGTTAAATACCCGGGTATTTATTAAGAAGGGTAAATACCCGGGTATGTACCCAAAGTTGTATATTATAGCGGTATTTATAAACATAATATTGTTATTAAAAATAGCAGTAAAAGGAAATATCTAATTACTAAATCAAGGTTTTTCTTTTATCATAAAATCAAAAGGTATTCTCTTATCACAAAATAAAGGTTGTAAAAATATCAGTCTCATCTGACCATATATCAACAACATTTTCTGATTCTGTTACCGAAGAAGATTTAGCACAAACTTATGATTAATTATAATAATAACAATTCTTTATTTTGATGTTCAAGAACTACAACATACAAACGTCAAAACAATACATGTTAACATGTTAAAAATATACATAATCGTAACTGAGTAACGATACATCACAGTTAATAAACCACTCGTCAAAACCTGTGCTCTAGAATACTTTTCACATCACACAATGAATGTTGAAGCAGTGATGGCAGTGTTTTTATATGTTCGGGCAAATTATTATATAATTTTATTCCTTGAAATATTGCACTATTCTGGCTCGTTTTCAGTCGGTGGCAAGGAAGTACGTAGTTGTTCCTTTTTCGAGTATTATTGGCCGGGTGCGCGTCGACAAGCACGTCTGTTTCACCGCCGGAAGAGTCTAAGATAGCCAGGAGGTGGCGCTGTTCTAAGCAGTTTTCTCCCTAGTAATTACCGACGTGGTGTAGTTACCTGTAGACAGAGTGCTTTTACGAACGTCAACGGCTGGCAGAAATAATAAAGTCGACTACAGCGCCTTTGCGTGTAGCGGTGACCGAGAACACTTCTGGCGTATACATATTCCGCTACGGGCGCGTAAAGCGTTTGTAACCCCCGCACTCTATACTGTGCACGAGGCCAATACTGGTGCACGTCAGTGTGGGCAGTATATCTTTCTGGTGCTGTATGTATGTACAGCTTGGCCAGCGACAAGTTACTTCGACAGCGGTGCGCAGAGCGTAAATATACGGAGTACGTGACGTGTTTTACGCAGCGCTCTCGATGCAACTACTCGCTGGTCAAGGTATACTCCATGCAATTTAAGACGTAGACTGATGGTAGGGAATGTATTTTGTGCTTCATGAATAAATCCTTACAGCTTGTTCTATTGTCTACTGTACATAGTGCTCTCACTGCTCTTTTTGTAGGAGGAAAATATCCTTTGCTGCGCCTGAAGAACCCCACGGTAGAATTCCATATACCGCCCGCGAATGGAAACTTGCAAAATACACCATTCTGGCGGCTCGCAACGAAGTATGTATTTTATTCTACGTATTAAGAATATTGCTGTCGATAACACGCCTATCAAGTATTCTAGGTGATGGTCCCATCGAAGCGTATTATCGACGTATAGGCCCAGGAACTTTACGTGCGAGTTCTCCCGATGAGTGCGCGTGGCGATCCAATCGCAATGTGCTGGGTCTTCTCGGTATTCAAGTTTAGTTGATTACTACTAAACCACTCCACCGCATCAGTCAGTGCATCGTCTTTCCTTTCATTCTCTCTTTCATCTCCCTGAAACCTTGTCAATATTGATGGGTCGTCAGCAAAGAGGCAAATTCTGTCCGCTCTAATGTTATGCGGGAGGTCATTCATATATATATATATATATATAAGGAGAAAGGAAGTTTGTCGGGCAATCTTCCATCTATATATATATATATATATATAAGGAACAATACTGGTCCCAAAACGGATCCCTGTGGAACACCTCTTAAAACTGATCTCCGCCCCGAGAATTTCCTCTCTCCCAATGTACCACCTGAAGTCGCCCTGAGATATACGATGCCAACAGACAGTGTGCTATCCCTCTTATACCATAGTATTCGCAGTGTTGCATGGTCGACTGAATCGAAGGCTCTACTGAAGTCACATATTATATTATATCTTAATGTCAACTTAGCGGCTTTTATCGTTGTTAATCAATTTCTTATTTTGCTATGAATCCAACTAAATGTATCGAATGTTCTTATATGTATAATTTAAATATTTTACGACCGTATCACAATGGGAAAAATACCCGCAAATGTGGCCAAAAACCCCCTAAATCCAAGTTTCTATTTTGGGTTTTTTTTTGCCGTAGATACTTAGTTTGGTGTGTCTACTATGTGATGTACGGACCTGGGTGACCTAGGTTTTGACCTAGAATCCATTGTAAAGCCGATCATAGATGGTGTCGCATCTACAGCTCACAATCGACGAATATAAACGCTGAAGTTAAGTGCGCACTGTGCGCCTATCTATTGGGCGATTGTTATTTTTAAAAATGGATTTTGTTCTTAAGGGTAAGTACATTTCAACAGTTTACTTCAAATTTATTAAAGTTATTTTATCAATTGTAGCATGCAAACAATGAATTTTTTCCGTTCATATGTAAATAGAAAAAGTAATAAGTTAATTTTCCCACGGATTCCCGCCCTGAAACTAATTTTCCCGTGTTTATTAAAGCCTCTTATGTAACGCCTATAAAAATTAGCTACACAAAATCACACATTTTCTTTAAATTATTTTTTTCTTGTCGCAACGCATTATATTTTGAAGCGCGAGCACTGTACGCTTAATTTTGTAATGGTTTTTAATACTCAAAACAATTACATTAGTTAATAGAAATAAACTGATAAATAAAGTTGAAATCCATTATGCAAATATTAAATAAATAGGTGTTCACAGAAAGGCCTCTTGGATTTGCATATAAATTTTATTTTACTTGGGACAAGTTTCGAATCACACGATTCATCATCAGCCGACAAATCTAACATCAAAAAACAACATAATTAGGAAAACGATGAACTTCAAATATCAAGAAAATGTACTTACAGTCAAGGTCAAAGTTTTAATTGTCTGCGCTCAATCATCTCTACACGAGGACAATAATGGACAGCAACAAGGTGTCGAGGGCACATTACAGGAGAAACAGAATGAGTGGAAGACAGCGGGGCTTATTTATGTGAATTCTTGCGGATTATAAGAAATATGAAGTATGGAGTATGTCAAATTAATGGGTGCAGGGGTTAAGTTGGCAATTGGTGTGAAATGAGATCGGGAAGTTAAACAGATACAGCAATGAGAGAAGATGAGCGCAGACAATCAAGGTTAACAATAAACATTATTATTTCAACATTATTTCAACATTATCATTTTCAACATTTATTTCAACGATTCCTCCGTGTTTATTGTTAACCTTGATTGTCTGCGCTCATTTTCTCTCATTGCTGTATCTGTTTAACTTCCCGATCTCATTTCACACCAATTGCCAACTTAACCCCTGCACCCATTAATTTGACATACTCCATACTTCATATTTCTTATAATCCGCAAGAATTCACATAAATAAGCCCCGCTGTCTTCCACTCATTCTGTTTCTCCTGTAATGTGCCCTCGACACCTTGTTGCTGTCCATTATTGTCCTCGTGTAGAGATGATTGAGCGCAGACAATTAAAACTTTGACCTTGACTGTAAGTACATTTTCTTGATATTTGAAGTTCATCGTTTTCCTAATTATGTTGTTTTTTGATGTTAGATTTGTCGGCTGACGATGAATCGTGTGATTCGAAACTAGTCCCAAGTGAAATAAAATTTATATGCAAATCCAAGAGGCCTTTCTGTGAACACCTATTTAAACTGATAAAGTTCTACACTCTTCTTTAGTTTTTTATTCTTTGTTAGTGACGTGTTTAGCTGTTAGGCATTATCGAATTAGGACATTACCATCAAAATGACTGTTTAGGCCCAATAACCTACCTCACTGTCAAATGTTTCTTTCCTTGTCGTAAATAAAATTCATAGGTGCTGTCTCATTACATAAACTCATTACATAAAAATGGTTCACAATACTTGATCGATAACGCCTGTTGGTTTGGCATCCCAATGCACAGACCGTAAGAGTGGATAACAAGTATTGAAAATTATCTAATTCTAAATTATTTTTGACAAAACGAAAGGAAAGTAATTTAATTAAATGGAAATCGACTTAAACAGTGGTTCGCTTCCTAAATATAGCTGTTCATTTAGTAATCCGTGTAGGTTCGATGGTTGCCATATGTAAGAAGCCTGTAGTCCGGTTAATTTCAGTCCTCTCTATTGTGTGTGAGGGACCTATAATTTTTTTTATTTTGATTTAAAAAAAATTATTTGTGTAGTACATGAATAGACCAAGTGATAATAATATTTTTGTTATTGTGCGAATGTAATAATACATACTGTAGCGTTTTCGTTCGTTAAGGTGTGAATGAAAACACTCGGTATATTAAAATAGTCAACTAATTTATTTTACACCATTACAGTCTTATTACCTAATTATTAAACACGAACACTAAACACAAAGGTTAACTAACTTACTTAAGGTCACTATAAACATTTATCTTCACTGTATTTATTTCGAACTATTTATGTCGATCAATAATCGCGCCAACGCTCCGACTGCACTCCGAATAACACTGCCTTATCGAGCGACGGCCCTCTCTTATATACCCGTATCGATCCGTGCGGGAACGCTCGCGAGTCTTCCACGCTCGCCCAGAACGCTCGCTACTCGCGCTCGCTGCCTCGATGGAACTCTCCGGAATGAGTTGCCTCGAGAACAACCCAAAACTTCTGGCGCCTTCGCGGCTGTTAAGATCGTCACAATACCTTACCGTAATACTGATTTAATTCTTTAATTCGTTTTTGCAGACAATATTACTTTAACCACAAGAGATATTATTGGGCTAGTAATGAATAAGCTAAATTATTCTAACAATGAGCATTTCGTCATTATTCAGCAAGGATTAACCGAAAAATATGGTTCATATATATTATCGGCAAGTGACAAATTAGACTTGGCGAAATTGCTCTACAAATCTCGGACCAAACTTAAGGAGTCAAACAGTACCTACGACAGATTCTTTGCTCAAAATAAATCCTGGCTGAGTGTTGACGTAACTATATCCAATAAAACAGAACAGTTAGATAACCCTGGCACATCTTCAAGCACTGATAACAAAAGTGGACGACCATCTGCAAGTTTTTACGATTCCAGTGATCGCACGAAGAGAAGGAGAACTCAAAGCCTTAGAAAAGGAGTTTAGCACTGACGAGTTGGCATTCGCTACACAAATGAGCTACCGTGCTTCCGGAAAATTGGATGCAGCAAGACTGGTTCAGGACATTGCTCAAGGAAGCCCAACAAAAGCATCAAACTACCGCAAATCTTTGGAAGATCGTCGCGAAAAGCAAATGCCGCCCGAAGTCGCTTTATCACTTCTCATCGAAAATAACCTATCAAAGAGCAGATACAACAATATTAGATCTAATAGCATTGAATTCAATAGTATATTATATCCGCCCTACCATCAGGTATTAAAATCAAAAGATCAATTTTACCCCTGCAGAGACGATATTACCATAAGCGAATGTAGCGCTGAAGTTAGACTTCAAGCCTTGCTTGATCACACGGTTCAGCGAATAATGCTATTTAAAAAAGCAGTTACCGAAAGCTTTTCTTCGGATAAAGTCCGCGAATTAAAATTGCTGTGTAAGTGGGTATGTGATGGAATATCTGGCCAAAGCAATTTCAAACAAAAATTCAGTGATAATTATGATGGTAGTAAAACTGACGCAAACATATTTTTTATTTCTTTAGTTCCTCTTCAACTTACATCATTTGATGAATCCACCCAAAAAGAAATAATTATTTGGAAAAATCCAAGACTTTCTTCCCCTAGGGCCTAGATATTGCCGGCCAATTAAACTTGAATTTTTGCATGAAACTGCAGCCACGACAAGGAATGAGGGAATGAAGGAATGAGACGACAAGGCACACACACAGAGTACATCCGTCCATGCGGCACGCCACGTCTTTTGCTACTTTCTTGGTTAAGTTGGAAGGCCGAACGTCGCGTCGGTAACAAAAATCACGTTGAAAATTTCTACATGACGACATACCGTATCAAACGGCACGACAAATGACACTTTTTGTCCACACACATACGCTTTTTCCCTTGAAACTGATGTACCAGGCGCAATCACGTGCTAAATCATTTGGATACCTTTACCAAGTGTATAGCACATAACGCTTTTTTTGCCATGACGTTCTTTCGCGCATACCAACCGCCACATCCCAACACGCCACGATTATTGAAACGAAAGAACGTGTGTATGGCCGGCTATTAGATGGCAGCAGGCGCGTTGCCTGCAGCGCTAAATTGTCAAGAAACACAACCTAACCCGACCTACCCTAATTTTTTATCGTGAATTTCTGAAACAACCGCACGCATAGAGTAAGGTGAGTTTACTACATATTATATTTAGTACATATTTACTTTTCATTAATAGTTTTACGATGTAAACAAACTGTCGTAGAGTGACTAATTTGTACGTATTTAGCCCCAAATACAAAAGATCATCCATGTCACAGTATATCGAAAGACACAGATGGCATACACAGAAGCGTAGAAAGTAAACATCAGCTCGATTATGCCTTAAAGGGGGATTACTCCAAAGAAAAGAAACAAGAATTTTTCCCCTAATCAAACATTTAGTAGAATTTGAAGGAATGACACAATTTATGCTTATTTGAGGTTAAACTCATTTTAGTATTTGTAGTTGAATTTAGTTTCATTTGATTTTTTGCAGGTAACATCTACGATGTGATAAATAGCCTGGAGAAACAAGGAATCTACTTTTGGTTTAGAGAAAGTTAAATCATCATTGGTGATTCGGAAGGGTTATTGAAGTATTCTTATCGCATTGGTCAATCGTAACTCTTGGTCACTAGTAATGTGATTTTCAATTTCATATACCTAATAATACTTTATTGTCATAAGATCCTTACAGACATTGACATTGTCATTCTTATATATATATATAGAAAGATCTTAATCATTCACAAGAAATTTGCAGGCATACATATCAAACTATAATCTTGTGCAAAGAAAAACAATAAATAATAATAAAAAGAGGCAACGAACACATTTCAATCACATTATTCAACAAACACAGTCACAAAATTTACATAAAAATGTGCATTCTAGTCGCGGTCTCCGCCATGACTCAAAAATTCCTCCACCGAATAAAACTCTTTATGTATAAAAAACAACTTTGCTCGCGATCTAAATGCGGCAAACGAATTCGCGTCAACTATCCGCGCGGGTAAGGCGTTATAGGCCCGTATCATCATATAGTACGCCCCGTGCTCGAAGGCCGATGATACATGCCCGGGGGTGGCGAGGCGAGACGCACCTCGCGTGCGCATCGAATGCGAAATGTCCCCATTTCTCACAAAATTGGAAATATGCCTTCTGCAGTAACACACAAGTCTGAAAATGTAGAGACTTGGCAGAGTGAGAATATTATGCGCTCTGAAACGGAATCTACAAGTCTCATGATATCCCAGTCGCAGCATAGATCTCATGCACCTCTTCTGGAGCACAAATAATGCAGCCATACCGCGTGACGAAGAGCCCCACAATATTATTCCGTAGCTCAAAACGGACTCAACACAGGCCAGATAATACGTTCGAAGTACCTGAAACTCTACAATATGTCGCAACTTGTATAATGAATAGTGCAGTTGAGCTACCCTATCCCGGACCTCGTTTACGTGCGTGTCCCACCTAAGAAGTAGATTGTAAGTTGTAGATTGTAATATACATACTCATATTATTCATATTACAAAGAATACAATTTCCAATGAAGGTCTGTATAGCTATAACCATAAATGAGGACAAACTTTGATTTAGTTGGAATGTAATTACTTCAACCCGTTTTTGCACACGGCCAGCTAAATGTGGCATTTTCCACGGCTAAAAGGTGGGATTCTTCATACGTTTAAATTGACAAAATGTTTTCTTAGGGGCAATTATGGAAAAAGAACTTACTCAAATTGTACTACATGTTACGAAGAAATATTTAAACTTGCAAATACTCCATTTTTTACTTATTTTATTGTTTTCTGTAATATACACATATGTATACGATGATGTGCAATTGTTCTACAAATATATATTATATGCACAGTCTCTGTGAAGGAACTAATTTAATTTTTAGCCTCAATCATATGTTTTACATATTTATTTATCATTGCTTATTTGTTATTTTAAAATACTAATCTTATATATGTATTACAGATTCTGCAATATATCTACAATGTTATTAATCTACAATACCAATCTGTATAAGTAGTGACTAAGCAGTAGAGTGTATAAAAGGAACTTTTGGGAAAATCAAAGTTTTAAGTTGATTTTGTAGTAAGTTGGAGATTTGAATATGCACGCTGGTGTATTTTGTTTTAAGACGGAATCGAGGTTGGTATTTGCCAAGCGTCTCTGGCTTTTTGGGCGCGAAATGTTAAGGGCTGGACAAGGCACACAGGGATGCACTCTCTTTGGTATCGGGTTTTGAACGAGGCGGACGTGTGTCGAACGTCCGCCCAAGGCCCCAATGTGGGGCCGTTTTATAGAAGTTGTGCTGTCTTGTGTTTTATCGTTCCCAGCTATTTTAACGTGTAAGTTATTAAGAGTTTACTGTAGTTATATTGTGACCATCTCTGCCAAAACATTATTATCATTGTTTAGAGTTAACGTTCATATCCTTTGTAAGCGGTTCTGCATTGTTCATGTTATTTGTTAATAGACATTAAGTGTTTTGTTGGATTTGCGTTTTATTAGATAGAATAATTTAAATCAGTCCATTTTGTGGAGAAGCGTTTTTGGCGTCTAAAAAGAATTAAGTGATAGGTGGTTCATCTTTCTCTGACAAAGTCTCAGAGAAAGAACCTAGATTTACAGCCTCCGGAAGAGAGATATTTAATTCACGCTACCATAAGAATTAAAGTAAGTAGAGCTTTAGAAAGTCAGCTTAGATTTCGAATAAAATAAATCAGTATGGTTCAGGTAGAGCCATAAATAATAAAGTGAGAGGCCCCCCCTTACAATTTAAGTTGTCTCTATGAACCCACATATAACATTAACAATATGGACACCATTAAGAAAAAATAGGTCTCCCACAAGAAGCCTAAAGTTTATAATTTTATTCAATTGTGTTTTTCTGTGGTAAGGTATAAGTACTTTTCAAGTTGAAAATTTTACACTTCAGATTGTGGAATAATAGTATATTACTCTACTGCAAATCGACTTAAAAGTTTGATTTTGCAAAAATATGTCTTTTTTAAGACAGTCCGTGTGCGGTCTATCGATTCCTGCGATGTACCGATTCACCGATCTACCCAATCGGCGGTCTACAGGTCCACTAGCTTGCTGTAAATACTTTACGGGGCGATAGAAGAGCTAATTTAGAAACTATTTAACAGATTTGTCCATATACAATGTTACCGTCACAAGGACTAGATTGTCACCCACCAACCGGCTATTCACTACGCGTGTTCACTTAATTATTATGGTCGCTAAGGTTGCGCTTAAAATTCGTTATAGATAGAAAGCCCTTCTTTCAGATAATAATTGGAAATCTAATTTATGTTCATGGATATCTTGGAAATTCGAATTGTTTTACAAAATCCTGGACATAAGGATAAAATTTTCAAAAATCGGGACAAAATTCGGGTCGCTTAACAAGTCTGGACAAATTGTTAAAATTCGGGACTGTCCCGCCCAAATCGGGACGGTTGGTCACCCTACTGTAAATATCACAAAAACTAGTAAAAATAGATATATGACATAGTGAATAGTTATTTATATTTACATAATTCTGTCTACGCTAATATCATTGTGCCACGATGAAATTTTCCAAAGAACAACTCGAACAGGTGAAGGCGAAGGTGAAGGAACTCCTCAAGGACGACGAGTTTGCGGAAATTCTTTCCGAAAAACTAGCTGACACCGTACTCCAAACCGTATCTTTCAAAATCGATGAATTACAAGGCAAAGTTAATACTCTTGAGGAGGATAACAAAAAGATGCGGAGAATGCATGACGCAATGCGGAAGGACTTGGAAAGTATTCGTGGCCACTGTGACGATCAGGAACAGTACTCGAGACGAAACTGTTTAAGGATTTTCGGGATGCCGGAGATCGATAAAGAAAGCACTGACGAAATGGTGATCACGATGTGTAAGGAGAAGTTGGATATTATTGTAAGACCGGAAGAAATTGACCGAGCGCATAGATTGGGTACCAAGAGTCCAGGAATGAGTGCCCACACAGTTACTCGGAGCCAAAATAAGGTACAACACCGTCCTATAATAGTGAAATTTGTGTCATATAAAACACGAAAATTAGTGTACGAAAACAAAAGGCTACTGAAGGCTACGGGAATAACTATTCGCGAGGACTTAACATCCACTCGGTTGGCTGTGTACAAAAAAGCTGTTGGAAAGTTTACATATAGAAATGTATGGTCTGTCGATGGGAAGATATATTTCAAAAGTGATGACAGGGTTCGGTATGTCACCAGTGAAGCCGGGCTTTGTGTTTACATGGGGTGAGCGTAGAAGAACACGTGAAGACGAGCTGGCGCGACTGTTGATCGTTGACATTAGTGTGGGACGGTTCATTTTTTTTTGTTTACTGGGAGATTGCATAATTTAATTTACTGTCTGTTTTTTGCGTAGCTTTTTAGCTGTGCGGTTAGTGCTTAACCTTTTTTTTTATTATTTGTTACAGAATATTTCTTTTTTGTATTGATTGCTTATTGTTTATACTTGTAATTTGTCGAGTTTTTCGCATCTGACGTATCTTTTTTCTGTTAGTCTTCTTGAGTGCTTCAAGCCTTATTTTTTTTTTTTTTAAAGAAAAGAGATTTTTTTATGTCTCCGTGAAATGACTGATTGCCACTGTCATAGTGTGGAATTGTTGGCTTGAGTTTGGATTTTATTAATTTTAAGTAATATGTCTGAGTTGTGTATTGCGCATTTAAATGTCAGATCACTGGTTCGCAATTTTGATGCCTTTTGTTATTGTATGTCCAATATTAAGAGTGATGTAATGGCGATTACCGAAACATGGCTTCACGATGGCATACCTGATCGGCAGTTGCAGATTGAGGGGTTTGATCTTATGAGGCGCGATAGGGCGGGTGCTCGGGGTGGCGGTGTTGGTGTGTACGTCAGGAGCAGACTTGATCCTAAGATTGTGCTTGTACATGATAATATTGAAAGTATGTGGATATCTTTAAAGGTTGGAGCAAGAAGGTTGATAGTAGGTGTAATTTATAGGCCTCCGGGGCCGGGCGTGTTGCAGTTTTTGGATTATCTTGAGGGTGTGATGTCTACCGTGTTGCCATTATGTGATCAATTTGTCTGTTTGGGTGACGTAAATATTAATTTGTTCGATTCAGAGTCCAGTGCCACCTCACTTTTTACGGAGTTCCTGGAGTCGTTTTCGTTGGTTCAGCTGGTGGAGGGGCCGACACGAGTGTCTGCAACGTCTAGTACACTCATTGACGTGATATTTACGAATGATAAACAAATTGTTGCTTCAGCGGGGGTAATTGACACTCATGACGTTTCAGATCATTTTATAATTTATTGTCGTTTGAAACTATTTGTTGTGGCATCTCCACCCGTATTTAAATCATTTCGTAATTACAAAAAAATAAACTACGCGACATTCTGCCAGCACCTTCAGTCCATTCCGTGGGGGAATGTCTATGATATACCGGAGGTAGACAATAAAGTACAGTTTATTAATGATAACATTATCACACTTTTGGATATTCATTCTCCGATGCGAACTTGCAGAATGACAAAGCGGCATTCTCCCTGGCTGAGCGAGGATGTTAAAGTTATGATGGATCAGCGAGATCGAGCTTTGGGTACATTTAAAAGAACAAAATCTCCTCAAGATTGGGTCGATTATAAACGTTTGAGAAATTTGACTAACTCTACGGTGACTCGGGCAAAGAAGCGTTATTTTCAGTTATCGTTTGTGGACTCGGGATACCGGTCAACGTGGCGTGATTTGAGCAGATTTAATACATTGAATAAAAATAAAAATATTACACACACAATTCCAACAAATCTAAACGACTTGAATAAGATTAACAATTACTTTGTAGATTCTATACCTCATATGATGGCGGATGCACGGACGTTGAGTGGGTACCGCGCCGCTATCATGCCCGGGTTGGTATCATCATTAGAATTCGAACCTGTGGAGGAGGGGTATATACTTAGCATCATATCGTCCCTGAAGAGTGGTGCCGTGGGTGAGGATGGTATTGGAATACATGTTATATGTCTGTGTGTCCCCTATCTGTTACCGTTTTTGACCCACGTTATTAATTGTTGTATTCGGTCGTCGGTGTTTCCTTCATCATGGAAACGTGCGTTGGTCGCTCCGCTACCCAAGATTTCGTGCCCTGAAAGCTTTGCGGATCTGCGGCCTATTAGCGTCCTGCCGACACTATCAAAAATTCTGGAGAGGATATTGGATGGTCAGCTTCGGCGTCATGTGGCTGACAATGAAGTTCTCCCTCGGGTCCAGTCGGGGTTTAGGCCCGGTTTTGGTTGTCAGACTGCCCTTTTGTCGATTACAGACGACATAATCTCGGCGACTGATAAAGGTCTTCTCACTGTCGCGGTTTTTCTCGACTATTCTAGAGCGTTTGATACAGTGAACCACTAGCTGTTGCTCGCCATATTGCGCTATGTTGGCTTGGGTGGCGGGGCGGTGGCAATGATGGCCAGTTTTTTGAGGGGTCGAGAGCAGGCGGTTCGATATGGCGGGGAAATTTCGAGTTGGCGGACAGTGGGGACCGGTGTTGTCCAGGGATCCATAATGGGACCCCAACTATTTTCACTTTATATATCCCAAATGGGTAGAGCAATAAAACACTGCAAATATCACTGTTACGCTGACGATACTCAGTTGTACTTAGCATGTCCCCCGTCCAATATAAACGAAGCAATTATTAAAATTAATGAAGATCTGGACCGCCTGTGCAACTTCTCCCGTTGCCACTGCCTGCAGTTAAATCCTCGAAAGTCAGCTGCAATGGTGTTTGGTAGGAAGCTCGACGTACAGAGGTCGCGGGGCGCGATTGCAATAGAGGTTAATGGCGCTCCGATTGACGTAAGGGATAAATTTAAGAACTTGGGTGTGATCATGGACAATTCCTTCCGATATAAAAGTCATGTAGCGAGTTGTATGCAGCGGGCGTACTGCAATTTAAGAGTAATCTACAATATAAGGCAGATTCTAGATGTTAAAGCTAAAACCTTATTATGCGAGTCCCTCGTTTTGTCTTATTTCAATTATTGTGATGTTTTGTATGGTCCGTGTCTTGATTCAAGAGATAGGTCTAGGATCCAAAAGCTGCAGAACTCGTGCCTGCGATTAATATTCGGAATTAGAAAATACGAGCACATATCCCATAAACTTAAGGATGTCGGGTGGTTGAATATGGCAAACAGGCGCGAGTTACACGCCGCATGTCTTTATCAGAAAGTTTTGTTAACCAGATATCCACAATACCTGTTTGACAGGATACAGTTCAGGACTGACGTGCACACATTAAATTTGCGATATAGGGGCGGACTAACACCACCTATGCACAACACCGAATTTTTTAAAAGAAGTTTTGCCTTCTGTATCGCAAGAACTTGTAACGGGCTGCCCCCTTGCATGCGCGCTCGCCCGCTGTCGTCGTTCAGGCGTCATATGAAAAGTACACTGTTATTCAGCCAGCAATAAGCACATTGCCGATTATATTATAGCGGAACAAACATGTTGTGTATATGGGTTAAGCACGGGAGGGTTGGATATGAAGTGAAAACTAATTAGCGAATTAAGTTTGGGTTAAAGCAAGCAATTTGTTTTTTTTTTCTTTATATGTGTTAGTTTAAGAATGATTGGGTTAAATTGAGCAGGTCGCATAGACCTGGATTTCGCCTGTAGAATTATTGTTGTATATATATATGTGATTAGATTATTTTGATACAATAAAGACATTATTTATTTATTTATTTATTTATTTAATTAAAAAGAACTTACGGGACAATTCACCTAGCAAATAGTACACAGGATATTCAATTAAAAAGTCTTAAGAAAAAGCCATTTGAAAATGTTTAAAAGTTACTGCATTCTATCATCACAGCAAACACATCAAACCAAATTTTGATGCCATCATCAAAAAATTTTAGAACCATATCTCCAAAAATTTTGAAATTACGTAGTTTTTAAAAAAGGCATGCAGTTGCCAATTTTTTGACAAACAATTTTACGCAGGCAACTTAAGCAGTTGGAAAGACTACTCCCTAGTATTCATAATATGATATGACATATGGTACAATTTAAAAATGTACATACTTTCCTGTATGTACAAACTCGTCCTGTATAAACGAAAATAATTTTGCGTTATAGAAACTGTAGAGTCAAACAACTCTTGTATAAAACATTTGTTCTTTCTGAAACGATTAGATAACTATCGACCGCCGCGATACTAATAACTCACCTGTATGCAAATCAAGAGAACACATTGCAATATTGTAAAGCATCTAACTCAATTACCTTATAATAATACATAATAATACATTCAAAACCAACAAAACTAATCATGTAAAACGATGAGATCCGGCTAATATACGCTATTCAAGAACTAACTACTATTTCTGTTGTTTGAAATTAGATTCTTTCTTAATTTCATTCAAAATGTCAGGGTATGGCCCAATAATAGTTCTAAAATCACTTCGCTTTAAAGCATACGTTTCACAGAAGTCAATGGCAATAACAGACATTTGCCTGACGTTGGAATCATCCATTAAAGACAGTTCACCAATGTAATCTCCTTCAACCAAATGGCCAACTTCCACTCCAGTGTCGTCATAAATGCACAGCACTCCACAATAGATGAAGATAATTGTGTCATCCGCGGATCCAGAAGAAAACACTACATCATTTGGTAAATATATTTCGACCTTCATAACTTCACTCATTTGCAGTAGAAGGTGTTCCGGCAGTCCTCTTAATATTGTAACATCTCGGAGTACGTTTTTGCAGATATCGCGCAACACTTCTTGTTTCAATTTGGTGGACAGTGTGCTGTAGATATTCTCAACTTTGTAGTACTTATACCGGAATCGCAGTTTTAGGTATGATATAACTTTTTTCTGAACCGAGTCTGGTAGTTTTTTGGTCTTCATGTACTCCTCGAACTCTTGTACTATGCCGTTGAAGTTGTTGAGTAGATTGCTGTTCTTCATTACCAATTTGACAACTTGGGCTACGGAAAATATACAATTACTAGTTGACATTTAGACCTAATAGATAGCGAGGAAAGCGAAATCGGTAGGCTAGCTAATTTGATAGATAAGTTAAACCAGTGGATTAATAAAACTGGTAGATTAGTATGAGCGTTATTTTCGCAATTTGTTTACCCCTGTCGGTAAGACGCGCAAACTCAACTTTGCGATGTAGTAGATTGCTCATCTGGTAGATCGCTTTTTGAGTTTTTCAGAAATTGGGAACTTTTAACATTGAATTACATAACAGTTATTATACATAACAGTTATTATAATATTATTAGATATGAATATACGAACATACCGTATGATACGAACTTACCGTAATGATGAAATTAATCAAAGTATAGAAGATGGTGATATACAGGTGGGATGTAAATTTTAAATAAATTAAAAATTACTGCCACAACCTGGATTTGAACCAGGGACCTTTGTATCGCTAGCACAATGCTCTATCCAACTGAGCTATTGAGGCCTATGACAAATGTTAGGGAAAATCGTCATATCAAGGAAAGGAAGTAGTAAGCACTACCAAACCTAACCTGTCGTGACACCTATCAAGGGTCATCTACGTGACGTATGGTTCACACCAGACATATATGTAATTTAATATCAATTACTGAACATGAAATATTACTAGATATGCATATACGAACATACCGTATGAGACAGACTTACCGTAATGATGAAATTAATCAAAGTATAGAAGATGGTGATATACAGGCGAGATGTAAATTATAAATAAATTTTAAATTACAGCCACAACCTGGATTTGAACCCGCCTGTATATCACCATCTTCGATACTTTGATTAGTTATTATAGTGTTCTTAGTTTAAAATATGCCCATATATGAGATATTTGTTAAATTGTATATCCACAACGAAGATTGACAAATGAAATCTATGTTCATTCTCTACATACATTACGTAAAAGCTTGTCGGTTGTCTGACGCTGGAACAAATCGCATACGCTGGTTAGCTTCAAGTCTAATGTTTAAATGCCAATAAAAATAATGATTGCTCTGCTCTGAATTAACTTTTAGGTAGGCTTTCTTTGATTAGAAAAGCGTTTTCAGTTTGCTTAAACAAATAATGTTGCTATATACCGTGTCCGATGAAAAAAGTGTTTAGAAATATTAGCGGGCATTCAATACGAAATTTTAATTTCTTTCGTCGTTGGATGAACACCCGGTATATGGAACGTCAAAGGTGATTATAATTTCCTATTTAATGCCTCCTAATATTTTGCCTTTTCAAATAATATTTTGGCATAGCTTTTAAGATAAACGTACTTTAACTAATGTACTTTGTGACGGGTGTTTTTTTTTGAGGTATACTTTTTAAAATCGGGTTACCTGTCAAACTACGATACAAACATTACTTCGTCTTCGACATTTTGGTTCAGTACGCTTTGACAAATCACCATGGAAAAACTTACACCCGAACAACGTATGCAAATTGTGCAAATTTATTCCGAAATTCGCGTTCTGTACGACAAACTTACAGATCGCTGCGTGATTTTTATGGTCCACACAATAGACCATCTGTGCAGCGTATACACAATACGATGACTCGATTTATGTCTACGTATACGCTTACGAATAATATCCATCCAACGCGAGCACGTACTGTGCGTACCGATGAAGCCATTGCCGCTGTAGACGAAAGCGTGCAGGAGGACCCAAATTAATCAATTCGGCGGCGTTCTCAATTTTTTGATTCTATACATCAATGCCAACAATCTAAGGATGAAATGGTTTCAACAAGACGGTGCAACATGCCATACAGCGCGTGAAACCATGGCTTTATTACGAGAGACATTTGGTGAACAAATCATCTCAAGAAATGTACCTGTCAATTGGCCGCCTAGATCGTAGAAGCATCATCGGTCCCCTGTGTTTTTTGCTGTACGTGAATGACCTTCCTACTGCTTTGCCCTGTTCTTCAGTGCTTTTCGCTGACGACGTCGTCCTTATTAACCCCGAAAGGGCAGTGACGAACCTGGAACTTCACCTTCCGTGGGTTGTGCATATGGCGGGAGAGTGGTTCGCTCGGAACGAGCTGATTCTCAATGAGTCAAAATCGCAGCAGCTCATCTTCACGTCAACCCGGAGGTGTGAGCAGCTGCAGCACCAGGCTGCCGTCAAGTACCTGGGGGTACTTCTGGATGGGAAGCTGACGTGGAGAGAGGAGGTAGAGCAACTATCCATCAAGCTCTCACTGGCCACTTATGCTATTAGAAGAATATGCAAGATCGTTAGAACAGATGCAGCTAGATCAACATACTTTGCTCTGTTTCATTGTGGGGCTGCTCGCATCATGCAAATAAAATTCTGATCCTTCAGAAAAAGGCAATCAGATCAATAGCCCAAGTGGGACAATTAACATCGTGTCGCCCATTGTTCCGGAAGTACAGTATCCTCACAGTACCAACTGCATTCATCATGCAGCAGCTGATCCTGGCGCGAGGTGAATTTACACAGGCCTACACTAGACCGTACCCCCTGCGGAACCCAGAAGCAATGGCAGTGCCTTTCCGGAGACTCCATCTGGAGTTAACCATTATTATTATTATTATTTATTGAAAATCTCTGATACATCTCATTAAATATTGGAAACCTAGATAATATAATTTAGATACAACATATAAATACTAAAATTACACTAATAATTTTGAAAAGTAATAAAGAGGATCAGGGCAAATTGGTAGTACCGAGCTTCGCTGAAGCCTAGGGTACTCCCTTTGCGGGTATCACTGCAGCTCTACCCAATTTGGAAAAACACAAGGCCATTTATGCTTTGCAAAGAAAAATTTCATTTTTCTTTGCAAAGCAAAACGTCCAACTTCTATTGCGAGATCCTTATATTTAAGTTGTTTTTCAAGCTCCTTCCTTACAACATTCGCATCAGCAGGTACCGAGATTTCTATGAACGTGCACACCTTCCTCTGGAAATCCTTTACCACGATATCTGGCTTATTAGCATCAAGCATTCTATCAGTGACAACAGGCATGTTCCATAATATGGTAATATGATCATTACTCACAACAGGAGATGGGATGTGGTCATACCACCGAGACACATCCATTGCTAAACCTAGTTGGGAACATAAATTATAATGTATATATGTTCCCACCCTATCATGCCTAGCAATGTCATGCGACTCAGCTAAGACTGGACAAGCCGCCAATAAGTGGTAGACATGTTCCGGAGCCTGATGACACAATCTACAGATCCCATCATGAGCAACTTTCATAATCTTCTGTTCATGATATCTGGTACGAATTGCCTGATCTTGCGCCGCAACAATAGAGGATTCCGTTTCAGCCTTAATGTTCCCATGACAAAGCCAAGATAAAGACCCAGATTTTGAAATACCATCACCCTCCACAATTCTTAAAAATTGACCATGCATTGGCTTACTAACATAATCCTCCCTCATTTTCCGATTCATTCTTAACTTAATCTCCCGCTTTAAACTCGCCACCGAAGTTTTATTTCCGTAATTTTCTAGTTCTTCGACCTGAAATTTTTCTAAAATTAGTTTATGTTTACTAATTATTGACTTACCAGAAGTATCCCAAATTAATTGTTTAATAACTTTATCTTCCTTGTTGGCCTTTATAAAATTTCCTAAATTTAACATTTCCAAATCATAAATATTTTCCAATTGCTGCAAACCACGACCTCCATCTAAACGATGCAGGTATAGCCTGCAAACATCGGACCTAGGGTGAAACATAAAATTTAATGTTAACTGTTTTCTAGTTTTAATGTCCAAATCGCGTATTTCCTTCTTCGTCCAGTTTAAAACACCAACACTGTATCGAAATATAGGAATAGCATATGCATTTATCGCTTGCATTTTATACTTTCCATTTAAACCAGACTTTAAAATTTTCCTCACACGCTTAATGTATTCGCCTATAACCTTCACCTTCATGCCTTCATCATCAATACCAAAGGCTTCATCCATTCCCAGATACTTATATCTAGTATTATCTGTTAGTTCGTTAATACTAGTATGATCATTCAGGCATATGTCAGCGGTTTTCTCAATTTTGCCTTTGACAATACTAATTTTGGCACACTTCTCTAAGCCAAATTGCATCCCAATATCGTCAGAGAATTGTTTAACAATGCTGAGGCTCCTCTTCAACTGCTCATCATTTTTGGCATAAAGTTTCAAATCATCCATATAAAATGAATGACCAATTAACTTTTCGCCAGGTAATAACTGAACACCAACTTTATCCTCGTTCAATTCCCTAGACAGCGCAAACAGGCCTATGCAAAACAGCAATATTATTATTATTATTAATATTATTATTATTATTTATTGAAAATCTCTGATACATCTCATTAAATATTTGAAACCTAGATAATATAATTTAGATATAACATATAAATACTAAACTTACACTAATAATTTTGAAAAGTAATAAAGAGGATCAGGGCAAATTGGTAGTACCGAGCTTCGCTGAAGCCTAGGGTACTCCCTTTGCGGGTATCACTGCAGCTCTACCCAATTTTGAAAAACACAAGGCCATTTATGCTTTGATATATCTCATTAAATATTTGAAACCTAGATAATATAATTTAGATATAACATATAAATACTAAACTTACACTAATAATTTTGAAAAGTAATAAAGAGGATCAGGGCAAATTGGTAGTACCGAGCTTCGCTGAAGCCTAGGGTACTCCCTTTGCGGGTATCACTGCAGCTCTACCCAATTTTGAAAAACACAAGGCCATTTATGCTTTGCAAAGAAAAATTTCATTTTCCTTTGCAAAGCAAAGGAAAACTGCAGAAAACCCTTGCAGCCTCGTGCAAAGGTCAGTAAAAACACACACACACACACACATTTATTAATAGACAATATACATTAAAAGAAGGTAAAGATGAAATATTAAGCAGCAAATTTATGGTTCTTTATAATAAAACTCTCCTCAAAATATTCGCGCTTCCCAAAACCGCAATTTCTTGAATTTCCCAAAAATTTTGCACGGCAACTCTTTAACATGTTTACTATAATTTAGACTAACTGTCCCCAATGCACCTACAATCACCGGAACAATGTTCACTTTCATTCCCCACATACGTCCAACTTCTATTGCGAGATCCTTATATTTAAGTTGTTTTTCATGCTCCTTCCTTACAACATTCGCATCAGCAGTTACCGAGATTTCTATGAACGTGCACACCTTCCTCTGGAAATTCTTTACCACGATATCTGGCTTATTAGCATCAAGCATTCTATCAGTGACAACAGGCATGTTCCATAATATGGTAATATAATCATTACTCACAACAGGAGATGGGATGTGGTCATACCACCGAGACACATCCATTGCTAAACCTAGTTGGGAACATAAATTATAATGTATATATGTTCCCACCCTATTATGCCTAGCAATGTAATGCGACTCAGCTAAGACTGGACAAGCCGCCAATAAGTGGTAGACATGTTCCGGAGTCTGATGACACAATCTACAACTCCCATCATGAGCAACTTTCATAATCTTCTGTTCATGATATCCGGTGCGAATTGCCTGATCTTCCGCCGCAACAATAGAGGATTCCGTTTCAGCCTTAATGTTCCCATGACAAAGCCAAGATAAAGACCCAGACTTTGAAATGCCATCAGCCTCCACAATTCTTAAAAATTGACCATGCATATTATTATTATTATTATTATTATTATTAAACAAATTTTGTACCACATCTTTGTATCACAAATTTACCTATTACAAATGACAACCTAAACGCATAATGTTGTAGAACTACAAGAAACAAATTTCGTAACACATCTTTATATCACAAATTTACCTTTTATCATATGTCACATACATAAAACAAATTCTGTACTGAACGCATAATGTTGTAGAACTACAACAAACAAATTTTGTGACGCGACAACTTTCTATTACAACTTTACCTATTATCAAATGTCGTAAACTATTCAACTAACTTTTAAGCAACCCCTACAATTTTCTTTCACTATTGTATTTTACAAATAATAACAATTATAACAATTCCTTTTTTAGTTTGTAAGAGAGGTTCCAATGACGCAGCTCGGTAACTTTAACAACTAAAGATACGCCCCCGAATGGAGTCGTACATATAGCAAGTATGGCGGACGACCGTGTGACGTCAGAGTCTGGCTCTCCGAGAAACGTCAAATTAATTTGTCAACACTTACCAGTTGCATCTTTTGCGTTTATAGGTCTATGTAGTGCATTTTATAGGTGACCTGACGTTGACGGGTGAATGCATCGGCGCAATTGGGATATTATGACCGGAAAACTGAGAAAACGGAGGAAAATTGCAATGTTTCATGTAAGCGCGATAACTTTGCAACATATGTGTACCGAGATCGTCAAAATCCACTGTTGTTACGCGATGCAGACGCAACGCAGCTAAAGAAAGAGTGTCTAAGTTACCATGTTTAGTGAAGTTTAGATCGATTCAACGAAAGCAAGCAATTTTCACTAGAAAAAACGACACGGATAGACAATTTTCTCGATTTTAATCATTAGAGGTTAGGAGATGTAGGTTATATATGTAAAATTCTAACATTTTGCCACGTAGTATCGTGGCCGAAAGGTGTTAGGTGCTGACGTTTCGATTGTTCGAGAAGAATAGCTGAAAGTTGACCATTATGTTGTCTACACACTACAATCCTGGTCGGCGAGTGAATGCTGGGTCTGAGGTCAAACGACAAAAGGAAATTAATCCAGTTATTAGCTGCTTCAGTCCCTCTTAATAGGTCGATGTTAAAGTCCCCCGCTAGGACAATTCTAAGGGTGCTGTTTGCCTCACTCAGAATCCAAAGCAAAACACCCTCCATGGCCTCAAGGAATAGCTTCATGTTCGTGTTTGGCGGTCTGTAGGTGCAGAGAACAATTATATCCAGCGTAGTAAGTTTCACACCAACCATCTCACAAATGCCCTCCACCGTTCTGCCGCAGATCTCTGGAACAGGTTCAGTTTTAAGGTTTTCGTTCACAAATATACAGACACCACCATGTGTAAGATTCTGCCGACAGTATGTACTTATCTTTCCATATTCTCTTATATTAAATGCGCGGGCACTGTCTTCTTGCATCCAGTGCTTGCTAACACACAGTACGTCAAGCCTCTCATCGTGAGAAAGCAGTTCAATGGCGTCAATTTTATTTGTAAGGCATTGTACGTTTAAATGCATAATCTTGATGGTCTTGCTAGCATAATCAGTGTAAAGCGGGCACTGATCATGCTTATCTATAAAAAACTGGCAGATTCCTGGTTGAGAAAATCCCTGTGACGATCAAAGTCAAATCGCTTAATACAAACTCCCCTAGGCAAAAATTCCGGTCTATAGAGTTCCTCTTTTTTTCCAAAAGGAGCTGTTACCACAAAGTGCTTTGACTCATTTTCTTTGCTTGGTATTTCTTTCACCATAACTGGTTTTACGTTTGCGAACGAAGGTTTTGTCGTAATGTACTCAGTGACGTTTTCCTCGGTAGCCGATTGTCTAACTCTGTATACATATAGCCAAACCCTCTTCTCGGTCCCGGCAAAGCCGTTTGTGGGTTGTTCTGCTGTTCCTACATTTCTTGCAGGTCTAGTTGTTTTCTTTTTTGTATAGATTGGGCTGTTTGTGGATTTAGGCTCCACACTCTTAATTGCGGTGTCAGTATTGTTAGGGTGTATGGATGTTTTGTCAGCTGTTGGATTTTGGGACAAAGATAGCGCTTGTTTAACTTTGTGCTGCTGTTTCTGTTCTATTCCTTTTGCTGCTGGTGGCACCAATTGATGGGTAGTAGTTGGGGTTTGTTTTACGATATCGTTGTATTTTTGTGATTTGCGGCTGTTTGTTTTGCTTGTTACGCATAATTTCTTCTTGGTTACAATTTGCGTTACGCATTAGTTCCTTCTCCAGATAAGATATTTTATCCGATAGTAGGGCATTGTTTTGTTTTAGTAATAAGTTGTTGTCTCGGACTTCCTCTAGAATTTTATTGAGGTATTGGTTTTCCAATATAATTGTTTCTTGACTGGTGTTGCTAACCTCTTCTTTTTCGCAGCAAGTCATTCTGTTTTCAGAGAGAATTTTGATATTGGGGAACCTTTTGGCACTGCTTTTATGATAAATCTCAAGGCAATTGAAGCACACATAAACAGTGGTATCTTTGGTGCCACAACACTTGAACTTATCCACATTTTTAGGTTGAGTTTCGGAGGCTTCGGGTTGTTCATCATCATCCTCAGCCATCTTTTTATATTGTTTGTTGTAGTTATATTTTGTTATGCGTTCAATACAGAATTTGTTTTATTGTTGGACATTTGATAAGAGGTGATATAAAGATGAATTAAGAAATTTGTTTGTTGTAATTCTATAACATTATGTGGTCAGTACATAATTTGTTTTATTTGACATTTGCAATAGTAGTCCAGTCAAATGGTGTTTTGGCCTGGAAAATTGGGGTGCTGAATCCGAATTTTAACTTTGCTACTTCCCACGGATATGGCTTCAAACGAAAATCGCAAAAAACATTAAAATGTTCGACTCATCTTCAGTTTTTGGCAAACAAATCATAAAACTATGCACTTCTCGACGTAGACCACAATATACAAAAAAAGTACAATAAATTTCCTATAAAAGGCACCCTAAAGTGTATTTTTTGGTTGAATGGTTTGGCTGCTAGAGCGCGCGAAAAAAGGCCAAATTTCTGTACTTTATATAATGTGCGTGTAATTAAAACAAGCTTAGATTCTGATAAAACTACATTAAATTCACTACAAATTGCATATATTAATCACTTCTTTTGGCCAGACCGTGTAGCCGCGGGTTCGGGTTTATACTTCATGTCACATTACGCAAAACTGTTAAGTCACGAACCCTTCACCAAAAAATCAGTAGCGACCTAAATTATTATTATTTATTTATTACATAAAAATTATAAAAAAATTATTTAATAATTAAGTATTCGTTAAAAAGCGGTAATATATAGTTTGTAATAAATAAATAATGATAATTTAGGTCTCTACTCAGTTTTTGGTGAAAGGCTCTTGACTTAACAGTTTTGCGTAATGTGACATGAAGTATAAACCCGAACCCGCGGCTACACGGTCTGGCCAAAAAAACTGATTAATAAATTCACTGCAATTTGCAGTGAATTTTTGCAGTGAATTTAATGTACTTTGATCAGAATCTAAGCTTGTTTTAATTACACGCACATTATATAAAGTACAAAAATTTAGCCGTTTTTCGCGAGCTCTAGCAGCCAAACCATTCAACCAAAAAATACACTTGAGGTTGCCTTTTATAGGAAATTTAGTGTACTTTATTTTTGTATATTGTGGTCTACGTCGAAAAGTGTATAGTTTTATAATTTTTTGCAAAAAACTGAAGATGAGTCCAAAATTTTGAGGGTTTTTGCGATTTTCGTTGTGAAGCCATACCCGTGGGAAGTAGCAAAGTAGCAAAGTAGCAAAGAAATTCGGATTCAGCACCCCAAAATACATATAGAATGACAGAAAAAAAATACTTCTATATTTTTTTCCTAGAACAGGCACCATTGGAAACGATTTGACTGGACTGTAGGTAAAGTTGTGATATAAAGATGTGTTAGTATGAAGTTGGTTTGTTGTAGTTTCACAACATTATGCGGTCAATACAGAATTTGCTTTATTTTCTTTTGTAATGTAGCTAAATGTGTAAATGTAATGTAATGTAAATGTGTAAATGTCTGCTACGAAACACAACAATAGTATTTTATATACCTAATTACACATAGTTTTAATTAACTTTGAAGGATAAAATGTGGTATGATTTGGCCATGATTTGAGTAAATTAGTAATCTTAGTGATCATGAACACTTCTCTGGCACCTGTTATGTTACGTTTTATATTCATATAGTGCGCTTTGGTTGTTACCTAGGATATAGTGACAATTGACTTGTAATATAATTTTTGAGTTGTGTATTTTGGAATAAAGAATAATTACGAACGTATACTTCTTCTACAACTACAAACACAACAGTTTGGCGACGAGCGAGTTACGACCACGAGCAATACAATGCCGAAAGAAGAAAAACGGTCAATGGAACAACCGGCTACAATACATCACACCGTACAAGCAGTATTTTCAATTGAACCATACAATTCAAAAATACAATGGGATAGATGGGTGAAACGGTTGGAAGGTGCATTTACCGTATTTAACGTTCCTGTACAAATGAAATCTGCATATATGTTACACTACATGGGAGCTGAAGCGTATGACATTATTTGTGACAAGCTGTCACCAATAACCCCCGAATCAAAGCCTTACAACGAACTGGTTGAAATCATGCTGAAACATTACAATCCAGAACCACTGGAAATAGCTGAAAATTTTCGATTTCGTCAGCGGAACCAACACGAAGGGGAAACGATACAAGAATTTGCTGCAGCCTTACAAAAAGTAGCACGCTATTGCAAGTTCGGACCATATCTGAACACAGCATTACGTAATCAACTGGTCTTTGGTATCCGGAGCCCACAAATTCAAGCCCGATTGCTGGAACAGAAGGAGCTTACGTTTGAGAAAGCACAAGAAATTGCAGCAGGACTGGAACTGTCAGCCCGGGACTCATTGCCCAATTGCGCAATCAGTCCAGAAATGTAAACCTAGTAAGCGTAAACAAAGATAGACTATTTACAAACAAAAACAATAGTTCTAATACTAATGCCCAATACAACAAAAAAGAATGTTATCGATGCGGCTCAAAACAACATTTTGCAAACAAGTGTTCAAAAATTAATATAATTTGTAACTTTGTAAAATTAAAGGACATTTAGAAAAGGTTTGTTCAAAAAAGAGAAACCTTAGCGAATCAAAAGTAGTAGACGTTGATTCTATATTACATGTTGAGGGCAATTGCAAAGATAACTTACGAAACAAATATTACGCAAAACTAATTATAGAAAACGTACAATTTAGAGCTGAGATTGACAGCGGTGCAGCTGTAACCTTAATGTATGACAAACATTTTGTTAAAACGTTTCCTAAAATTAGAATTAGCAAATCTAATTTAAGATTGATTAGTTTTTGTAACAAACAATTCAATGTAACAGGTTGTGCAAACGTAAAAGTTATTTTTAATAATACTTTAAAAAATTTAAATATTTACCTAACAAATTTTGAAGGAGAGGTTATTATTGGTCGGGAATGGATAAGATCATTTAACATGCTATGTACTACAAATAATGTATTTAATATTTCCACTGATGACAGATTACATAAATTGTTAGCTAATTACAAAGAACTGTTCCAAGAAAATATGGGAAAAATAGAGAATGCATATGCTAGCACACAATTAAAAGGTCCTAAAACTACACCAATATTCCTTAAAGCAAGACGTGTTCCTTTTTCGATACAACGAAAACTGGAAGCCGAAATACAATATTTAGAGAAGGAGGGAATATTACGAAAGGTTGAAAGATCTGACTGGGCAACGCCAATAGTACCGATAGTTAAAAGCAACGGTCGAGTGAGGATTTCCGGTGATTTCAGTTACGCTCAATCAGCATATAATAGTTGACAATCATCCGTTACCAAACATCGACGAACTTTTTAACTGTATGGCGGGAGGAGACAAATTTACCAAGCTAGACGTCAGTCAGGCCTTCCTCCATATGCAAGTACGTCCAGAAGATCAACACTTGCTTACCATAAATACTCATAAAGGACTCTACACATGCACGAGGTTACTCTATGGAATTGCTTCAGCGCCAGCGATATGGCAGCGTGAAATGGAGAACGTTCTGCAAGGTATTCCTGGAGTTACAGTATTCCTGGACGACATCAAGATCACTGGTAAGACAGATGACATTTGGAGAAATTGAAAATGGTACTAGATACGTTATTAAAGCACAACATACATGTAAATCCTACCAAAAGTACATTCATGGCGGAAAACATTCAATACTGTGGATACATAATCGACAGTACATGTAAATCCTACCAAAAGTACATTCATGGCGGAAAACATGCAATACTGGGGATACATAATCGACAGAAACGGTATTCACAAGTCACATTCTAAAGTTGAAGCCATACAAAAAGCTAAAATTCCAAGTAATAAATCTGAAGTAAGAGCGTTTATTGGTCTTGTAAATTATTACGGTAGATTTTTCAAGAACCTCAGCACACAGATGCAGCCCTTGTACAATCTTCTGAGAGATGACGTAAATTTACACTGGGGAAAACAATGCGAAGCAGCTTTTGAACTTGTCAAACGTGAAATACAATCAGACAGAATTCTGGCACATTACGATACTAATTTGCCATTAGTACTTGCAACCGATGCATCATCATACGGTGTCGGAGCTGTCCTTTCTCACATATACCCTGATGGTTCAGAAAGACCAATACAATTTGCTTCACACACCTTAACAGATACACAAAAACGGTACTCTCAAATTGATAAGGAAGCTTACAGTATTATATTTGGAGTAAAGAAGTTTTTCCAATACCTTTTCGGCAGGCACTTCACTTTGATAACAGATCATAAACCATTAACTCAACCTTTCAACCCTACAAAATGTTTACCAACATTAACGACAACCAGAATGCAACACTATGCAAGTTTCTTGCAAGCATTTAATTTCGACATCAAATACAAAAAGACTACCTTACATGGTAATGCCGACGCGATGTCGAGATTACCAATTGCTTCAGACGCCAGCGAGAAAATTGATGAACCGGATGTTTGAAATTTGAAATTAAACAAATTGAAACATTACCAATAAATATAGCTACTTTGGCCAAACATACAAAAAATGATGAATCTCTGATGAAGATTATTACTGCTTTACGAAAAGGACACTCATTGCATGCTAAGGATCGATTCAATGTAAATATAAATGAGTATTCTATACAAGGAGGTATTTTACTACGGGGCCAAAGGACAGTTATACCAGCGAAACTAAGAACATTTATTTTGGATGAACTTCATAATTCTCATTTCGGGATAGCAAAAATGAAGGCACTTGCAAGGAGCTACTGCTGGTGGGAAAATATCGATAAAGATATCGAATACTGGGCTAACAACTGCCAACAATGCCAACAACATCAAAATAAACCACCAACTGTATTTCATGCTTGGGAGGAGGTGAGTCAACCATTCCAAAGAGTGCATGCAGATTTTGCAGGTTCATTTCAAGGGAAATATATGTTCATCTTGGTCGACGCTTATTCGCGATGGCCGGAAGTACACGTTGTTAAAGACATAACAACGGAAACTACAATTAAGGTATGTCGGAAAATATTTAGTACATTCGGACTACCATGCACTTTTGTTAGCGATAACGGAGTACAGTTTAGATCTTATAAGTTCAGAAACTTCTTAAAGGACAATGGTATTCAGCAAAGATTTAGCGCTACATATCATCCTGCTACTAACGGTTTGGCAGAAAGGTATGTACAGACGGTAAAGAATGCATTGAAATGCAGAGAGCTTTCCACTGACTTTGAAACAGAATTACTCAGATTTCTTCTCCAATACCGTGTTACCAACAAGAGTCCTTCGGAACTAATGTTGGGTAGACAAGTAAAAACCAGACTTGACTTGATTAAATGCGAAAAAGAACAGCCCCTGAAAGAAATTCCCAAGGTAGATACAATAAAGAACTACAAATTACCAAGAATCCTTTTATTAAACGATAGAGTAAGTGCAGTAAATTATGACAAGACTACAAAATGGGAATTTGGTAAAATTATAGCAAAACTGGGTGCAAAACTGGGCATTGCATTATCGAATTGCACTAGATGATGGCAGAATATGGAAAAGACATATTGACCAACTTCGGAAGATAGGCGAAGACACTCCACCCAAATCTTCCGATATTCCCCATGTTAGCACACCCACACCTTACACACCTTATCGTAGATCAAAGCGTATTACTAAGAAACCCGATCGTTACATTTGTAATTAGGTTGTAAGATTTATATTTCTATTATGAAGAGGAGGTGTTATGTTACGTTTTATATTCATATAGTGCGCTTTGGTTGTTACCTAGGATATAGTGACAATTGACTTGTAATATAATTTTTGAGTTGTGTATTTTGGAATAAAGAATAATTACGAACGTATACTTCTTCTACAACTACAAACACAACAGCACCAATAGCTTAGCAGATGAAATGTAGAGCTTCTTGGAACTTTGCAGGTTTATTAATTGCTACAAACATGTTTTGTCTTACGCCATCATCAGTGTACGTAAACTAAACCGCAAAAGGAAACCATGACAACCAATGTCACAAGTAAGGAATATTCAAGGAAGTTTTCATACTGGAATTTTGACTGTACATTGTCTTAAATATTTGTTAGTTGTGGCATTGGTAGTCATTGTTTATCTATTGCTTTTTAGTTTACTTACATTGATGATGACGCAAGCCGGAACATGTTTTTAGCAATCAAATAAACCTAAACAGTTTCAAAATGCTTTTCTTTTTATCTACTAATTTTTCATCATGGACGGACTTGAACATTAACTTACTTGATTCGTATATTATGTGCCATCAGTTAAAACAAGCTAATGCAGAAGATGCAAATACTGATAGTGAGGATAATTATGATAATGTGATTATAACCAAATACTAGCGTCCTCGAAAATCGATCAATTCTAGGATTTTGATAAATATTGAACACAAAAATTATTATTATTATAATTTTGTTGTTTGGTTTGGTAGACTGCTGATATTTATACATTGATGTTTTGTATATTGTTGATTTGATTCTTTTAAGAAACATTTTGGTTTAAACAAAATATATTTATTTCATTGCATGCTCGACATTATTTTCATTATTAGTGAATAATTGTTTTGCTAAACGTATTTAAAATGAATAAATATTGTTTGGTACCGGAAAAATTTTATTTCGGTTTTGTTTCTTATAGGGGTTGTAGGTAAGTTGTAAATATTATTGCCTTTCCAAATTATTGCCTTTAACATAAATTCTTGCAATATATAATACCAATAATAATAATAATAATAAATGATTTATTGCACCACAAACAGTAGAAATACAGATTTACATAACCAGGCGCAACCAGGTTGAGGTTCGACTCCTAACGAGCAGAGTCGGTCTACCACCTCTACCTGTTCTCAATAGCTATCACAGCTAACCACCGAGAAGCAAAAACCGATCAAAAACAAAACAAAACAAGTACAAAATATAACCCGGAACTGACAAAAAAAAACTACAAGGCTATGTTACTGGGAGATGTGCTTTTTGTAAATCTCGTTAAACTTGGCTGGTATGCAACTCAGCAATGCCTGCGGGACGGAATTGTATAGACATGCAACGGTGTAGGAAAATGAACTCTTAAACTCCGTGCATGAATGCCGCGGGATAGTGATGATATTATCCCTACGACGGATGTTGATGTTGTGCACATCCGTCCTAAACGTAATTTTGTTGTAGAGATAAGGAGGGGAGCGATAAAAAATCAATTTGTGGATAGAACAGACAGCATGGAAACGTCTTCGAACAGACATTTTCAGCCATTTAGCCCATCGCAGTGAGTGACTGATATGGTCGTATTTACGTATGCCATAGATAAATCTAAGGCACGCGTTCTGCACACCCTGGATTCGATTTCCATCAAACTGGTCCAGAGCCGGGCCGTACACAACATCGCAATAATTGAAATGTGATAATACCAAAGAGGCACACAATCGAGCTCGCACATGCTGATCCAAGAGTGACTTACCAGAGTACAACAATTTTAAATTGGAATAGGCTATTCTGATTTTAGAGGTCACGTGCTCCGTATACTTTAACCTATCATCCACAATCATTCCCAGACACCTAACGCTCGACCTAAATGGAACAACCTGGCCATCAACTACGATGCGGAAACCATCAGGAACCACGGCACCTCTACTCCCAAACAAAATCGCCGATGACTTAGCACCGTTAACACGCAAACACATATCCTGAGCTCTGTCGACAACGCGCTGAATGTCCGAATTTATTAAGCCTAACGCATCATTAGAGTCAGAGCGCTTAAAAGAATAATAAATATATGTGTCATCCGCATAGAGATGCCACTTACAATTCTGAAGAACGTTCGGTAAAATAGAAGAATAAATATTAAATAGTAGTGGCCCCAGAATGGATCCCTGGGGAACCCCGCTACCGACGTCCAGCCTCTCAGAATAATTGCCTTCAAAATACACCATCTGCTGTCTACCACGCAAGTAGCTATCAAGAAGACGTACACCCGAGCGAGAGACACCAACATGCCGAAGGATAGCCAACAAAACATCATGGCTCAGCGTATCGAATGCCTTCGAAAAATTAAGAGACACGAGAACTGTGACCTCGCCGGCATCCAGGCCACGCAAAATATCGTCGGTCATACTCCAGAGTGCAGTACTACATGAGTATCCAGGACGAAATCCCGATTGGTTATCAGATATCACACTGTAGGCACTTAAATGTTCAGACAACTGCATATAAATAACCCTTTCGAGGAGTTTTGATAAGCAAGGCAGAATACTTATAGGTCTCAATTCCTCAACCGAAGAAGGTTTTTTTGTCTTTGGGATAGGAATGACCTTGGACACTTTCCAGGTATCGGGATAAATACTGTTTTCCAAGCACGAGTTGATAATGTGTGTAATAAATGGCAAAATTAAAGGACAGCACAATGCAACTAGGTCCGAGCCTATCCCGTCCACGCCCACCGCTCTAGTTTTTATTTTAGTGATGAGTTCACCAACGACTTCGTCGGAGACTGGAACAAACTCCATAATGTCCTGAAGAGCAGGATGCAACGAATCAAGGTCCCAAATCAGACGTTCACGGCCGTCAGTACGAAATGACAAACATATACGCTAAATAGAATCAATGGAGTGTCGATTTATCAGTTCCGGACTTCCGAGACCTATTGGAACTGAATTGTTCCTGCCAGCACATACACCTATGGCTCTTAACTACAACCAAAATTGTCTGGTGCTTTTGTTTTCTAAAACATACTGCATGTAAGCCCTCTTCTCATGCGTAATAGCGGTAGCTGTAAAGTTTCGTAGCTCCTTATAACCATCCCAATCCTGAAGAGACTTTGTTGTTTTAGCCTTCTTAAAGGCCTTCTCCCGTAAAGCAATCATTCGTTTTATAGTGTCAGTGATGTATGGATAGGACCGTTTTGTCCGCCGAACAACGATCAGCGGAGCGTGAACATTGAACAAACATGCGATATCATCCGAAAGAAAATTTAATTTTTCCTCAACAGTGCCAAAATCGAAAATACAATTCCACGGGAAATTAATTAGGTCACCGTAAAAAGAATCGTAGTTGAAACTGTAGGAGATTGCATTCTGTACATATATCAGCCGCGCACTTAGGCATCCACCTTTACAATGCATGTACATAGGGTTGCAGCAGCAACACTACCAGTCAGTCAATAAACACGTTTCAGAGTGAACAGACGTAGTTTAATTTACAGCTAACCAAGTGACTAATTACACATAAAATAATTACGAACTAATACATGGCGCAGTCGGTAAAGAACCAAAGCATAATTACAAGAAAAACAACCGAAATTAAGAAGAACTGAGATGGCAGAGAAAGGCGTAGCACCCATGTCAATGGTGGGCAACATATCCGAGAACTGGACAATATGGCGGTCCAGGTTTGAGAACTATTTAATCGCGAGCGAAGTAAACAAGAAAGAAGAGCCCATACAATGTTCCCAGCTATTGCACTATATTGGTGAGGAAGCTTTCAAAATTTATAAAACGTTCTCGCTGCTAGAGAACGACAAAAATCAACTGAAGAAATTACTACTGGCGTTCGAAAACCACTTTTTGCCGAAAAGTAATACGACGTACCAACGATACCTGTTTTTCTCGAAAAAGCAGGAAACCGACCAAACAGTGGAGCAGTTCATAACGGAATTGAAACAAGTAGGTATGAAATGCGAGTTGGGGGACCTGGAGGACGATCTCATCAAGACGATGATCATCTGCGGGGTTGCAGATACTGCGACACGCCAGAAGTTACTACAAGAGGACCCAAAGACGCTGGATAAGGCAAAAGACATTTGCATAATCATGCAAAAATCCCGGAAGGAGTGTCAGGCAATGGAAAATACGACCATCCAGGTGGACGCAGTCAGGAAGAAGTCAGCAGGACCTCCACCCAGACGATACCAAGAGGATAGTGGTAAAACAATTAAAAATTGTAATAAATGCAGTAAAACTCTTGCACTAAACAAATGTCCAGCCTATGGCAAAATGTGTAATTATTGTAAAATTCAGAATCATTTCAGCATAGTTTACCGCAAAAGAAAATTTCAGCAAAAAATTCATGAAATCGAACACGATTCAGATGTAAATTCAATTGCCAAGCATGATAATACTAGTATGTTTGTAGGTAGTATAAGTGCAATAACAAAAACCGATTCTGTAAGCCAGTGGTTTGTGGAGATAAAAATACATGATACTTTTGTGCAGTTCAAAATTGACACAGGTTCTATGGTTAACGTATTACCATTTAAAACATTTCAAAAACTAGGTTATAATTCTAAAGACGTAAATAAGAGTAAAATCCAATTAAGATCATACACAGGTGACAATTTAAAAGTCTTAGGAACAAAAAACATAAAATGCAAAATTCAAAATAAAAATTTCGACATTGAATTTTTTATCGTAAAATCTGATACATACGCAATACTTAGCTTGAAAACATCTTGTGAATTAAATCTCATAAAACGAGTAAATTCTATAAATACGGGAAATGACAATCATAATTTCATAACAAAATTCAAGGATGTCTTTCAGGGTATTGGTTGCATTACGAACAAAGAACACCATATAGTAATAGACAAAAATGCTGTACCGGTTATACACCCCATTAGAAAAGTTGCCTTACCCCTAATGGATGCATTAAAGGAAAGTATAACAGAATTAGAAAAACTTAACATAATTAAAAAAGTTGAAGGTCCGTCAGATTGGGTGAATGCTTTAGTGCTTGTTAGGAAACCCAATGGGAAATTAAGGATATGCCTAGATCCGAAAGATCTAAATAATGCAATAAAAAAAGAATATTGTCAAATTCCAACCTTGGAAGAAATTTCTAGTAGGCTCGCAGGAGCAACAATATTCAGTACTTTAGATGCCAACAATGGGTTTTACCAAATACCGCTAGATGAGGAAAGTTCAAATCTCTGTACATATGGAACCCCTATAGGTAGATATAAGTTCTTAAGATTACCTTATGGAATCAAATCCGAGCATGAAGTATTTCAGGATACTTTCAGAACATTGTTTGCAACGGAAGGAACTGACGTTTATATTGACGATATATTAATCTGGGGAAAAAACAAAGAAGAACATGATAAACGACTTGAGAGAATTTTAGAAATTGCTCGAGCTAATGGTGTAAAATTCAATCCAAATAAATGCAAACTTGGGCAATCACAATTGAAATATATGGGACACATAATTTCCAAACATGGTGTCGCACCAAATAATGAGAAAAGAAAAGCAATATTAGAAATACCACAACCGTCAAACAAAACTGACATACAAAGACTATTAGGTATGCTGACATACGTTAGCAAGTTCATTCCAAACTTCTCAGCAGAAACTACTGTCTTACGACAACTGTTAAGAAAGGATAATGAATTTGTGTGGGATGACGGTCATGATAAAGCTTTTCATAATCTAAAGACAATTTTAACTTCAAAACCAGTCCTACAATTTTATGACGTAACAAAATAAGTTGTAGTGTCAGTGGACGCATCAAAGGCAGGGTTAGGTGCAGTGCTTCTACAGAATAGGTTACCATGTGCTTACTCTTCCAAAGCGACGACAGAGTGCCAAACACGATACGCTCAGATTGAGAAAGAGCTGTTGGCAATCTGTTTTGGTTTAGAGAAATTCCATACTTATATATTTTGCAAAAGAATAACTGTAGAGACGGATCACCAACCCCGCATTTCAATTTTTAGAAAACCGTTTAACAAATACCCAGCACGCCTTCAGAGGATGCTATTACAATTGCAAAAATTTGACATTGATTTAGTATATAGACCAGGGAAAGAATTGATAATAGCCGATGCATTATCAAGGCATTACTGCACAAATAATGTATATCTAAGGCAACGACGAATCACAGGTACCTTTGGTTCTCCCACCATTCTCAGAGGAAACTCAGCCATCACCAAACAATGATCAGACATCCCAGCCATATCACGCACGCATACTGAATCTGGCTCAAAATCCTCACTCACCACAATCGGGTCCAAAAGAGAACAACAACTGGCAGTAACCCTTGTGGGCTCATTAATTAACTGTCGCAAACCCAGGCCCTCTAACACCTCCAGTACTCTACACACAGACACTTTCAACGTTCAGAAAATTAATGTTAAAATCCCCTAAACAAATAACATCGGTAGAACCAACAATATACTCAGAAAGCATTCTTTCAAATACGGTCAAAAACGCAGCCAGATTTCTCTTGGGAGGACGATACATACACCCAACAGTAATTCGTCTCTTCCCTACTATAATCTCAATCAACACCTGTTCAAAATCATCAGTAACTTCCGAACTTAAAATGCGGAAATTCCACGACCGTCTAATAAAAATCCTCACACCTCCACCCCTTCCCTCTCTACAAACATGCACAAAGTGATAATCATCCAAGCCAACCCGTCCCGCAGCATCATCATCATTGATCCAAGTCTCCGTTACACCAATGACATCGAACAAACTTCCAGTAACAAGTCTCTCAAAATCCGCAAATTTAGCAATCAACGAACGAATATTCAAGTGAGCCACAAGCATATAGACTAATTAAAATAAAGTAATATGACACCAGAAATAACAAACAGTTCTCGAAATAGTTAATTCACACAATACTATCGGCTCCAAAACTAATCAAATGCAAGACAACTTGCTAATATACTATAAAGCAACCAGAAAATAATAATTGTTATAAACTAAATTGTTACCTAAGACAATTTTTTTCAAAGCCCAAGGTATTTCCCAAGGTATTTCTATTTATGAAAAACAACGAAAAACAATAACAATTAACTATGTAATGAAAAATAAAAATGAAACTAAATATCAAATAAAAGAAAATCAAATCAAGTTTTACAGAAAACAATCACAAGCAGGAAAATAAAATTATAATAATCTGCTGTGAGAGCTGTCCACATCGCTCCATCAATAAACAATAAACATGAGTGATTCAAAATAAAAATAAGCAAACTTGTACAGCGAATATATTATATCTCGCTTGACGCAACCCCGGGCACGGATTCTCTTCGCGGCACATCATGAAACTCGGAAACGTTTCGCACTACAAACTTTTTATCGCTCACTTTAATGTCGATATTCCCATCAAATACCCAGACATCTCTGCTACCGAATTCCTTGACGGCACTACGAAGGATGTTAAAACGACTCGCTGTCAAATCCTAACGAGAACCTCCCGACGATGCCGGTAGCTCGTGAACTTAACCAAGACGTTCATCTTTCTATCCTTGATCTCGCCCACTGGATGGCATCTATCAATCTTGGACAGATCAATATTTGCACTCATTTTCACATTAAACAACTCCAGGGACCCTATTCTCGTCATCTTTTTGAAGCGAATGCGTGACTTTGCGAATGGAGTAGCGATATCACCGGTTGCCCGTATCTATGAGCAAGTTTGCTTGTTGCTAAGAACAATAACACACTCGCCACGCCCATACGTTCCCATACGTTTGATTGAAAAGTATGGGCGTGGCGCGTGCGTTATTGTTCTTAGCAACAACCTAGATACGAACCAGAGGGCAACCGGTGATATCCCTACTCCATTCGCAAAGTCACGCATTCGCTTCAAAAAGATGACGAGAATAGGGTCCCAGAACTTTATTCTCCACATTATCACGGGTAGTTGATTTCAATCCAATAATCCTTACATTATTCCGTGTAGAATATTGTTCAGCCGCATCACACTTTAACTCGAGAGCTTCATACCTGCTTTGCCATTTAAAATTTTCAGATTTCAGCTTTTCGATATCCTCTGCCAAGGTTTTATATTTTACCAAGAACCGCTTTTCGACCTCGTCGGCAATAGTTTTTGTGAGGTTCAACAGGAAAGTGTTATCGGCTAGCAATTCGCTGACACACGACTTAATAAGGTCTTTTTTCTCGGTTGTGAAGCGTGTTTGAGACATTTTATTGTATGTCGATTTACTCTAGGCACTTCTAGTAATACAAAATCACAATTTCGACCCTACAAGATCGCTTCACACCACATAAAATTAATATTTTGCGGAGCGATGCCAAACACGTGCTCACTCGATGGACATGTCACACATGTATCGACATGTCACACATGTATCCTAAGAAAAATTAATAATAATACGAACATTAATTATAATATAATATAGAATGTTAAATACTATAGAAGTAGAACTTTTAATTAACTACAATTTGAGGTATGATAGAAATGTATCCAAGAAGTTTTGCAAAAGATATAGACATTTTTCCATAGCAACTGACAGAAATGAGTTTTTTGAATGGCCATTTACGTGATTTAGGGGTTGTTCTCCATAGGGCAAAACTCTGAGCGTCTGGTGACTAATAGAACTTCTAATTACCTACAGTTTGAGGTATGATAAAAATGTCTGCAATTTTTTTTTAAAAGTTATGGAGATTTTTCTGTAGCAACTGACTGAAATAAGTTTGCTATTCAAACGGACATTTACGCGATTTCGCGGTTGTTCTCCATACGGAAAAACTCAGCGTCTGATGACTACTAGAACTTTTAGTTACCTACAATTTGAGGTACGATAGAAATTTATGCAAGAATTTTAATTTAATTTTATTAATAATTTTATACACAACCAAATAATACGGTGGTACTTAAAATTTCAATGATGACGTCATTTCCGGAAAATCCAGAAGTCATACTAACCTCAACAGCACCCCAAAATATGGCATTATTTGTCTATAGGCACTTCTCAAAATTTCTTTTGTCCAGCGTCATAAACAACAAAATAAATTTGAGTATCATGGCGTGGGTGGCCCGGTATACTCAAGAGGAATCATTAGAGCTAGTACGTCGTTCAAGCATCCATATTGAGTTTAATTTTGTATCAGTTCTCACATGTTTAACATCAAATTATAGATTAAGCTGCACAGTTAGAAAATATTTCTTGTTTTAAAGAAATGTATTTGTTTGAATTTATTCTTTTGGGTCAAAACATATTTCTTTGACGCCAACAATATTTACTTCATTGAATACTCTAGTTTATTTGCTTGCAGAGATTAATTTATTTGAAATATTTATTTAAGTGGAATAAATATATATGGATACAAACAAAAATTACTTTCCTTTAAAGTAATATGTTAGTTTTGATTTTAAAAAAACGTTTCTTTACACCAATGAAATATAATTTTGATTCTTTTAGTAAATAAACTGCTTCTGGGTTATGCCGTGTGTCAAGATTTGTTAATGCTGACGTTTCGCGAACCATGTTGCTCGCTTCTTCAAAGCTAATCGAATACTGAAGACCTACCAAGACAATCTCCCTTATATACCTAAATTTACACCTCACTGCGCACATCTGGAGAACCGCTCCCATGTGCTTTTCCACCTGACCGCGTTAGGATCGATTTCCAGACCCTGCTAATGTCAGTACCGTCCTCGCGATTCATGTTGTTAGGATGTTTGTAGATTTCGATGGCTTCTCTAATAACCCTTCGATGATAATTACCTACCCTTGCCAACATCTTCGCGTCATCGAAATTCATTGTGCGTCCCGACTCGTGGCAGTGTTGAGCTACAGCGGACTGTTGTATCTTGCGTAGCCGGGTGTCTCTACTGTGCTCCTTGACTCTACATTCGATACTTCGTTCTGTCTGTCCTACATAGCATGTTCCGCATTCACATGTTATCTTGTATACCCCTTCGTTCTTCAGGAGTGGTGTGATATCCTTTGGGTTAGGCAAAAGATCCTTTACTTTTGCTGGCGCTCTGTACCTTACCGTGATACCCGATTTCTTCAGTATTCTACCGATTCTTTCCGATACCCCACTTACGTATGGTAAACAAGCGAACCCCTTTGACTCTTGCCGCTCCTCTGAGACTTGCGGTTTTCTCTGTGTGACACCCCGTATGTCAGACTTGGTGTATCCATTCTGACGCAGAGTCCACTCCAAGTGTTTCCGTTCGTCGTCCAAGCTGCTGGAGTCGCACACTTTCTCGGCTCCGCTTGACACACGGCATAACCCGGAAGAAGTTTATTTACTAAATGATTCTGGCCGTGAAAGCCTACGTACTTATTTAATCTCACTCTACGGGGAGGATGTTTACAAACTTACCAAGGATTTTGACACTTTACGAACAAAACGAAGCAAGATGTTAACCAATCTTGCTTTTCTGAGAAGGTGTAAGGACAAAGGTTTGGTACCAACATTCCTGCGTACCAAGCACCACATAAACACCGCTGCCGCCAAGAAGATTTTGAGGAGAACGGAGACTGCATTATTACGTGAAAGGGTACAACAAATCTTGACACACGGCATAACCCGGAAGCAGTTTATTTACTAAATGATTCTGGCCGTGAAAGCCTACGTACTTTATAGAGATTTATTTCCTTTAAAGTAATATTTTTGTTTTGGCTTTAAAATAGGTTTACTTCCACCAAAGAAATCACATTTTGATTCAAATAAATATATTTTTAATGTCATCCAACTGTATTGTTAGATGGCGCTGTAAACTCTGTCCCCGCACTTCGTACATATCGAGAGTATAAAGCCGCGTGATCGACAGTATAGAACTTATAAAGTACAGTTCCTGAAGGTTCGAGTTGCGCTTCCAAATCAGAGTACACTTTACTAACTTAACCTTGACTATATTTTGGGTTGGGAAGACCAAGCACTGGTCCAGGATGTGCGACATCCCAAAAAGGAGATGACACATGGCGAGTCTTCCGAAAAATTCTTGTCTGTTAATTCCTTCAACAAATTAATAGTTTTAAGCATTTTAACTCGACCACGGTCTACTCTCGCGCATCGGCCGCTGACGTCATTGAGAGAAGAAGCGTTCGTTGCCATGGTAACTAATATGTTGTTGTGACGTTCAAGCCTTTTTGACAATTAAAGGATTGGCATAGTTGTCAACTTGTTAACCTAAATCACCTAAAAACGTCTAAAACTGACGGATATATGTGGTTGCCTAGGTGTTCGTGTCAACATCCTTCTCGCAGTGACGTCATGCGCAGTAATGAACGCATATGAGACGCGAAGTGAGCAGACCGTGAACGCGACCCACAATTTTGTTAATTTAAAAAAATGTAATTCTTTCACTCAACACAATCATAATTATTTGAAGTAAATAAATCTCATTTCTTATAATACACAAATTGCAAACTTTTTAACTGGAAACATAAGTTGTTTGACACAAATCAACGTTCTTTCTACCAAACAAATATTTCAAATCAATGCGTTTTTATCCGCAAATAAATATTTCTTTGCCTCTATTGAAACAACAAATTTCTTTGAGTCAATGCATATTTATTTGAATCAAACAAAAATTTCTCTCTGTGTGTATTACCTATTGTGGTTATGCATTTGTATTAATTGTTGTTGTATTCACGCTACGTGATAAAATATGTCTGATTCATGCACTCAAAGTTTTGAATGAAGAATTCATGTCAGGTGTTGATATTTTTACATGAAATTTTGCACACTTACAGAAGAAGGTGTAACTTAGATCATTATGTGGTAGTTTTCAATTTTATCCTGTGTTCTTCGTAAAAAAATGCAACCACTAGACGGAAAGTTGTATGCCTTTTATCTATAATTGGGTGTGGAGGCTTTTACGATTCTGTGGACTAATACCTGAGAAACCTATACACCAGACAGAGTTATTTAGTTTAACGCAAACACATACTAATGTAAAAATAATATCTGATTTTCTGAAAAATAGCCGCTATTACTGAATCGAGTATAACTACAAAAACAATAATAAAATTGGTTCTGCATACCCAGAACATATTGCTTAAATAAATTTGAAATGTTTCTAAAATCGTCGAGCTACCACCTCTTCAGATGGATTGCGCCTTTAGCTACAAAAATTACTAGATACGCAAAAATATATAAGAAAATTACCCATGATTAAAAGTCTCATTAGCCAACCTATAGACAACCATAAATACTCCAAGATCCTTAGCAACGAGTCGCTGCTATTTCCGGGACTTACTCCGAAGAAACTATAAACAATTTTCGATATGCAAATGCTAAACGCAAGATATTTGTGCTCAGAAGTCGTAGGCATCCATTCCTCATTAGAAGTCTTAGCCACAATGAATAGAAGAGCGCTATTCCACATGACCACAATCAAAGAAACAGTTGCCGTTCTTAGAATCTGGTACCAGATATAACTAAACTGTAGCCACTGAAAATTATTGGTTAAGTGATTTATCATTTGATAAGCGGTCGCAGAATATAAACCTCTCTCAGCCTTCTTATGTATAAGAGCAGCGTGTAAAGCCTGAGGATTTTCAGGTACGATGGAATCCTGAAAATCCAATACTCGATCGGGCGTTCGAAACCAAGGACACTTATAACTACCTCAGGATTCACTGATGATAGTATGTCGATCAAAAACCATGTTTGTATATATTTTCTGAGGGTGTAGAGAAAAGTTATTATAATAGTATATTATTTGACGACCACATAATTAAGGATATAAATCGCAAGCATAAAGTTTACACGCGAGTCGTAGACGAGCGTGTAATCATGCAAGCGATTTATATCCGTTATGTGCAAGTCAAATACGACGTTTTATCTACGACTCCTAAATTGCATTTTATGCAAAATATTTTAAATATATTCGTCAATGATGGCGAGGCAAACAAATAACTGTCATCCACGTAGGTTTTGACAGACTTTGACACAAGCGTTGTATAATGATGACAGTTCGTTTAAATAATTAGGCAATTATTTGAACGAACTGTCATTATTATACAACGCTAGTGTCATTATAATCATTGGCGCGTATAATGATGGGGATTATATAGTCATAGATACGTAGCAATGAACTTATTATATGTGAGTCGTAAATAATAGTATATTATTTGACGAGCACATAATTAAGGATATAAATCGCGAGCATGAAGTTTACACGCGAGCCGTAGGCGAGCGTGTAATCATGCGAGCGATTTATATCCATTATGTGCGAGTCAAATACGACATTTTATCTACGACTCATAAATTCCATTTTATGCAAAATATTTTAAATGTTTTTGTCAATGATGGCAAGGCAAACTGTCAAATAACTGTCATCCACGTAGGTTTTGTAAGACTTTGACACTAGCGTCGTATAATGATGACAGTTCGTTCAAATAATAAGGTCATTATTTGAACGAACTGTCATTATTATACAACGCTAGTGTCATTATAATCATTGGCGCGTATAATGATGGGGATTATATAGTCATAGATACGTATGCAATGAACTTATTATATGTGAGTCGTAGATAAAATTATTTTTGCAGCAGTTTGATATAAAATACGAATTAAGGTGTGCACAAAGTTTGAAAATGGCGCTCAATTTCAGTTCTTTCATAATATCGTTTGTGAAGTACGTCCCAAACAAAAACCAGTATATTATTCTATGATCAAATAATGTAAGCAATTTCTCATGAGAAGGAAGTTTGCAAAATGTTCGAGTCAAGTATTTGTTGTCATTGTAATCGGAAAAATGTTGTCTATCAAATAATCATGGTGTACCCACTCACGGGAGAAAAAGTACTCATTGGCCAAAAATCAAAATCACGGTAGAGGGCGCTAGTAATATAATATCGACAGTGAACTGTATATGCTACGTATAACTGGAAAGGACCCGTAATGGGATGCAAATGCAAATGCAAATTGTAGATGGACCAATACTGTCAGAGTTTAGACATCATACTTTACACTGTCAAAGTAAATGTTACACAACTAAATTGTTGAGAACATAAGTGCCCAATTTCACTTTGCTGTCTCCGTTTTTACTTTATCATACGCAGTATGATGAAGTATTGTAATCGTGAACTCATAACACAAAATACAACTTTATGCTGCTGTGCGAAACGAATGTAATTGAAAAAGATCTACACACCACATCCATTCGTTTTATCAAGGACTATAAATATAACGAGACGCAACAAATTACGATATATTAATAACCAAACACAAAGTCATACTCGAAACCTTTCTAGGAAAAATCACATACTAATTTAAATAACTATGCGCAATACGTTAACCGCTTGTAATTGACTTTCTTTGTCGACACTCTGATATCACACAAAAATCATCAAAAATGATTCTGCTCATTCATAAGAAATTCGACCTAAAAATTTTAATAAACCATAAACAATTTCATGCTCTACAATTTCGCTAACCATTATTTTTTTGACTAGGATGTAGTAAAAAGAAGCTATTTTGAGAAAACTGAAATATGGCGCCTACACTTACAACATTGGCACTGTGTAATATTTTTAAAAAAATTACAATTAATCTCACCTGCAAACAAGTCTTCTCTTCATTATAATGCGTTTTGTGAGAGAATGTTGATAACCAGTATGAAAATTCAACACTATATCTACCCAACATACAGCGTCTGAAAGTACCCTTCCAATATGTTCAATGTTGTTATCAGTAGTCAAACAAATGTCAAAAGGTATATACAGCAGGATGAGATAATAAGCAATTATCATAAATACTTCCCAGTAAAGTCTAAAACCGAGAAATTTTGATTATTAAGTAAAATGTTGCTTCTTTCTTAGTTTTCTCATTTTCATATAAAAATACACAAAAAGCAAATACAAATAAACTGTTATGTACCTGCCTAAGCTGAATGGATGAATCATAAAGTAATGATACTGAAGATGTTTATATTTCTCGAAGTATATAGCTGTAGATGACTTCAAATAACGACTACATCTTGGATTTTTCTCGCTCACAACAAGTATAGACTTAAACTTCCTCCTCAGGTCTACAAAATAACCATTGTCTATGTAGCGAATCAGTAGATTATCAATCGGAGGCAACTGGCAATCATGTATGAAATACTTTTGCGATATGCCCTTCTTATATTGAGAAAAATCCATATCGGATGTTAAATAATTAGCAATAAAACATTACTCATGGTAAACTTGAACTTGACATAGCAGCGATATGACGTTTGACCATTCTCAATTGATGACTGACGCATATTTGATCAAATTATAATATCACGAACTTGAATCATTGGGGGCGTTCAACAAACGCAACCGTTGAGGGTCAGCGCAAAGCGTTTATGTTTGATTGGTGTCTAATCGATTTTCAGTATTCGAGTGATTCGCATAATCGTATGATTTGGTTCTCGAGTTGCTCTCCATTAATAATCGATTACTAATCGATTATTACTAATCGATTTATAATAATCGATTATTAATAATCGATTTATAATAATCGATTTATAATAATCGATTATTAATAATCGATTATTAATAATCGATTTTTAATAATCGATTTTTAATAATCGATTCTTGATCGATTCTTAATAATCGATTATTCATAATAGTGTAGCGTAGTTATCGGTAGTTATAAAAAGTTGTTGTCAAGGAATTGTTGTAAATAGTTAGACATTAAAATAAATATACGTTGTGTGTCACGCTTTTCACTACACTAGAGTTTGGCTACGTTACAATAGATTATTAATAGCGAGACTCAATGATGTAAAGGCATATTTTGGGTTGGGTAGAGCGACGAAGTTGGTGACGGGGGGAGGCAGGCATAGAACTGATGTAAATGTATGTAAAATCAACTATTAAAAACCGATTATTAAAAATCAATTATTAACATACGATTATTAACATACGATTATTAACATACGATTATTAAAAAGCGATTATTCAAAATAGATTATTAAGATTCGATTATTAAAAATCCATTATTAAAAATCGATTAATAAGAATCGATTATTAAATATATTAATCGAGATATCTCGATTATTTCAATTGTTAGGATTCGATTATTTAAAATGGATTATTAAAAATCCATTATTAAAAATTGATTATTAAGAATCGATTATTAAAAATATTAAGCGAGATATCTCGATTATTTCAAGAATCGATTATGTAATCCGAATGCGCCCATCACTAGTTTAGTCCTGCTTGGTTGCAGACTAAATTTAAACATATTTTCAATTTAAAAAACAAGATTCTTGAGAGCGAATAAAAAACTGAACGAATGAAACCTAAAATTCTCTAGGTACCATTTTTGAACTTCCCCCTCGATATCTAAATCGACGTGTTTCCACTCTTAACAATAATCGCATCAGGTAAAGAGTTATTAAGGGTTGAGTTATTTCATACCTTCCATCTTCTGTGTAGTCTATCTTAAGAACAAATCGATCGATTTAATTTTTTGAGAAAGCTATATTATCCTAGGTATAGCACAGACTTGGACACTAGATAAAAATTATTACTTATGTATATGTACTTTATTAGTTTGCAAAAAGTTGTAATAACTTACACAAAAAGTTGTAACTATTACATACTTGTTCTAATGTAATACGTATACCTGTAGCTAAAACTATAGGTATACAGCCCAAGTAATAACACTAATAACCAACTCTTGGAATGATACGCAGTTTTATATAGAAAATATTTTTTTAAATTCTATGTACTGGACATACAGGGGTACATGTGGTACTTAACAACTGTCAACAATTTCACAACGGTTCATAGGTTGCTAAAACAAACTACTGACATATTTGCCTGGATTAACGGAGTATTTACTCCAACCCTTAATCCAGTGCTACAATGTATATATAGTCTAAAATAGTTCACAATATCCTAACTGGCTTGTGCAAAACTTATGTTTAATATTATGATGTCCTTTAGTAAATACATCAGTAATCATTTTACTGGTTGATAGATAGGCTTTATTATCATCTCTATCTGCAATTTCTCTTATACAGGGTCTCCCACGACGAGCTGCCATTAGAAGTATATGGAGAACCAAATGACATGACAGATTAAAAATTTGTGGACTTATATTGTTGGACACGATCGTCTCAACTAAAATATTTTGAGTTTTCGGTTACTTCCGGTTATACCGGAAATGATGTCATCTTTTATATTTCAAATGGAACACCCTGTATTTTCTCGCATTTTTGAAATCTTCATTAAATTTTAATTCAATTTTATGTTACATTCCCTATACCTAACATGTGTCATTTTAGAGATATTAATTGTTTTCATTAAAAAATGACAGCTGCACGGTTACTTTCAATTACTTATAAACTATCCCCTTTGACAGTTGGAAAAAAGTAGTCCGGCGAAATTGTTGTGAAGGTAACGTATTATCGACACATCGGTAGAACTCTTCTAAAAGTTATACAGGGTGTTCAAATTATAAGATCAAAGTTGAATTCGAGAATAGTATTAAAACTCGATCTTTTCAAATGGCAACCCTACCATATGAATACATTTCTCAATTCTATGGAAAATTTTAGATCAACTTTGTGTACAATGTCCTATACCTAAAATGTAAATGTACCTACTTAAATCGATTTTTAAACATCACAGTGGAAATTGCACATATTGCCAAATCTAGATTGCGTTGAAAACAACTGAACAAGTCGGAATAAACAAAACTTTTTAGTAAAACAAGTTTTTTTAGGTCATTTTTCATTATAATTGGTTTAGTATTCATAAAATTATAAGCCTACAATAAAACACAATATTAAAAATAAAAGAAAACGTTAAGAAAAATAAAAAAAAACGCTTAATTCTATTTCAATAACTATTCAAAAATGTTGCCGTTTTTCGCTAAACATGCTACTATTCCTTTTACCATATTATTGTTGGTGGCGTCCCTGATAGAGTTAGCACATAACGCATTGAAAGCAGCTGGAAGTCTATCTTTCGTGTTCTCCTTATCAGTTATTGGGTCCTCCATTATTGGGTGGTTTCAAATGGACGGTGTTCCAGCGCAGATAACAGTTGCAGTAAGACGCTTGCTTAACGAGCGATATTCGGTGATCGGTGGAATCCGCTTAATGGGTCATACAAATATCCACCGCGCTCGCCCGACTTGACGCCAATGGATTTATTAATTTCGGGAGCTATTAAAGACGTAGTTTATGAGAACCCAATAATTGATAAGGAGAACAGATAGAGAAAGATAGAGTTCGAGCTGCTTTCAATGGGTTAAGTGCTAACTCAATCAAATTGTTCAATTGCTTTCAAAAGCAATATAGATTTGGCAATACGTGCAATTTCCACTGTGATGTTTAAAAATCGATTTAAGTAGCTACATTTACATTTTAGGTATAGGACATTGTACACAAAGTTGATCTAAAATTTTCCATAGAATTGAGAAATGTATTAAATTGTTAGGGTTGCCATTTGAAAAAATCGACTTTTAGTACTATTCTCGAATTCAACTTTGATCTTATAATTTGAACACCCTGTATAACTTTTAGAAGAGTTCTACCGATGTGTCGATAATACGTTACCTTCACAACAATTTCGCCGGACAACTTTTTTCCAACTACCAAAGGGGATAATTTATAAGTAATTGAAAGTAACCGTGCAGCTGTCATTTTTTAATGAAAACAATTAATATCTCAAAAATGACCCATGTTAGGTATAGGGAATGTAACATAAAAGTGAATTAAAATTTAATGAAGATTTCAAAAATGCGATAAAATACAGGGTATTCCATTTGAAATATGAAAGATGACATCATTTCCGGTGTAACCGGAAGTAACCGAACACTCAAACTATTTTAGTTGAGACGATCGTGTCCAACAATATAATCCCACAAATTTTTAATCTGTCTTTTCATTTGGTTCTCCATATACTTCTAATGGCAGCTCGTCGTGGCAGACCCTGTATAACGATATTTTATATCGATGTGTTCGTGCGATTGTGAAAAACAGGATTATAAACCAGTTTTTGAGCACACTGATTATCATTATATAAAGTAACTGAACCATCAAGATTTCTTAATTGGTTTAATAAACCCTTAAGAAATACCGCTTCTTTGGATGCTTGTGTTATGCTACATACTCGGCTTGTGTACTTGATAAAATAACAGTATGCTGCTTTTTAGCTTCCCAAGAAACTGTACATTCTCCAAATTTAAAAACAAAACCATTATATGACTTTGTCACATTGGTCGTTTGCCCAATCAGCGTCTACACAACAGCTAATATTGCATACACTACTTCTTTTTAAATATTTTCAAAATATTTATCAATTGTTCCTTTCAAATATTTTAAAACTCGCTTTGCGTATTGAAAATGAACATTCGAATAACAAGTATTGAATTGCCTCAAATATCTAACTGTATATGCTATGTCTGATCTGCTATTTAATGCTACTAAGTACATCAAATATCCTATAAAACATTGATACGGTATGTTATTATCACAACTGGATGAGCTTTGTAATTTTAAACCTGGCTCAATAGGTGTTGTTACTGTTTTAGCATCTTCCAAGCCAAACGTTTCTATCAAATATAAAATGTAATGCTTCTGATCAATTTTAATTTGATTTCTGCAGCAGTCTACATTTATATTTAATCCTAAGTACCTTCCCCTCCTTCGTGAGATCACCTTGATGTGGTGGAGGGGCTCTAGTATAGATGTCTGCCCGGCCAAGTCAACGGGGCTTCCCCCGGTGGCGGGGCTGAGTTGGCGCCTGAAGCTAACGATCTCGACCCAGGGATCTCACTTCTAGTGAGTTGTGCGTGGCGTGCATAGGTTTCCCAAGCTGGGATGGGCACTCTCCACAATCCGTGCTCATCTCTCTACCCTCCCCACTATCCCCCCTCAACCCCAGCTTAAGATGTTATGCGACCCGTGTTGATGAGCTAATGGCACCCGGGGTATAAGGGTGTCTCATACGGAGCCTCCAAGGAACCAGGCGCCCCCTTGGAGTACCTAGCCCCGCCCCGTTATTCGGGTCACTGACGGTGTCGGTCTTCAAACACCCGGTACTCGTGGGAACAATTATGGACCAAACAAAAACAAAAAACCAAACCGGGGAACTTCACCAAGAAGAAACCCCGAAAAACACCAACGCTGAGGCGCGGAAGATGGAGGTGGATCTAATCCAAACTGCGTCACCCCAATCTAGCGACCAAAGCCCCTAAGGAAGTGGCATAACCACAAGCCCTGGAACGGCGGTAAAAGAGGCGACAACTGGAGTACGCGAACTCCGGCTGGAACCAAAGCCTCCCGGTTCGAAACTTTCCGGCGCTCAACGCAGGAAGGTAGCCATTCAGGCGGCCAAGGCTAGTGGGGAAGTAATAAGACCCAGAAAGCCTAGACCGAGACCGGAGAAACAACAGGAGAAAACTGGCGGGGTTCATAAGGAAGGACAGAAAGTCCAAGCCGGACCATCAACCCAGCTGGCAACTCCTGGAAAAAGGCATAGATCAGCAGTTAGCACGCCATCAACAGGAGGGTCCAAGAAACCCTCGACCACTTCTGCGGGGAGACCTTCAGTCAGGCGATGTTAAGCCTTAAGATGGCCGTGGTTGCTGAACGCTTCCCAGAAGAACTCCTGACCGAGCAGCAATGCAAAGACGTCCAGAGGAGCATTCTAAACGAGGTGTGGAAGTGCCAACCTTCCAAAGGACCTCAATTCACCAACAGCTATTCCGAGAAAGGGGTTGTGTACATAAGATGTGCCAACAAAATTTCAAGGAAATGGCTGGAGGAAAGAATTGCCATTACAAAACCCTGGGTGGGTGCCGCTCTGCGCACCGGAACTACCAGAGAGGTTGTAAAAACCACCAAAGTCACGGTCTGGATTCCTAAAACAGACCTGATTGAAGCAAAAAAGACGGAGGACTTAATAGACCTGCTGAAAACCCAGAACATGGGGCTGGACAGAGCACAGTGGAGAGTCGTCAGTCGACATGAAGAGGAGAAAGGCCAAACCCTGATCCTCTACATTGACGAGGCGTCAACGAAGGCACTGGAGAAGGTAGGATTTAAAGCCTACCTTGGCTTCCACCAGCTAACCTTCAAGGTCCTCGGAAAGAAGCCGCAGTCTCAGGAGCATGGTGAAGGTACTACAGATTAACCTTCACCACTCAAAGCAGCTACCGCATCCCTGTGCAGACTCTTGGACACAGGCAACGTTGACCTGGCCTGCATACAAGAACCCTGGCAACACAAGGGAGTTGTTAAAGGACTGGGTAACGCCAGAGGTAAGCTAATATACAGTTCAAACTCTGAAAAAATCAGGGCATGCATTTATGTAAAGAATGATTTACCCACTTTTAAAATGCACGAATTCTGCTCCACAGACCTAGCTGCAGTCAAAGTAAAATACATAGGGGACGGTACAAGTCTCGAGGTAGTCATAACCTCAGCTTACCTACCCTATGACTCAATCCAGCCGCCTCCCTCCAAAGAACTGGAGGAACTGGTAACCTTCTGCAGGACCAAGAGACTGCAGATCCTCATCGGTACGGACGCCAATGCTCACCATGAACTCTGGGGTAGTACCAACACCAACAAAAGAGGTGAGTCCCTTTTAGACTACTTTATGTCGTCAGACCTTGAAATTCTAAATCGAGGGCGGGAACCCACTTTTGTAACCCCAATGCGCTCCGAAGTGCTTGACATAACAATCGCGTCGCGAAGTGTAACCTCCAAAGTTGTGAAGTGGTATGTGTCGGACGAGCCATCTCTCTCAGACCACCGGTACATTGTCATAGAACTCGGCAAACCCCGAGCAGTGGCAGTAAGGTACCGGAACCCACGGAAAACTTGCTGGGAAAAATATAAGGAAAACCTTAAAACACAGCTACTGAGCGTTAAAGATAACATTAAAACACGTCTAGACGTGGAGCTTGCTGCTGAACAAATACAAGAGGACATTATAACCTCTTACCACAACAACTGTCCGGTAACGAGGAAACCCACCGGGAAAATACAAAACTGGTGGACCGAAACCCTCGAGCAACTGAGAAGTAAAACACGCAAGCTGTATAACAGAGCGAAGAAGACCGGTAAGTGGGAGGAATACTCCAAAACACTAACGGAATATAGCAAGGAGATAAGAAGGGCACGCCGGGAATCATGGAGGGCGTTCTGCTCGGAGATCAACCAGATATCCGATGGAGCAAAACTCAATAGAATCTTGGCGAAAATCCCTTCTAACCCTGGAGGTACCATCAGGAAATCTGACGGTAAATTCACTGAAACAGAAAGGGAAACAGCAGAGCTACTCATGCAAACCCATTTCCCAAAATCTGTAATAATATCCACAGAAGAGTCAAACACAATCCCTGACCACACAAACCCTGACCAAGGGAAGGTAGAAGGAGACTGGGAACTCTCGAAAAAGTGCATAACTCCTGAACGTATCAAATGGGCCATTGGAACATTTAATGGGTTCAAATCACCTGGACAAGATGGGATATATCCGGCGCTACTCCAGCACGGGCTCTACCACCTACTACCAGTCCTATGCCGACTCTTCAGGGGAAGCCTGGCATTGAAATACGTCCCAGAACCCTGGAAAAAGGTAAAAGTGGTCTTTATACCAAAACCGGGAAAGGACCTCGCTCAGCCCAAGGGTTACAGACCAATCTGTCTCACGTCGTTCTTACTAAAGACGATGGAGAAGTTAATTGAAAGGCACATCAGGGAAACCTCGCTCACCGCTAGGCCACTGCACCCCTATCAACACGCCTTTCAAGCAGGAAAATCATGCGACTCCGCCCTACACCAGCTGGTGACAACGATAGAGCATTCGCTGAACAACCAAGAAGTGGCAGTGGCTACTTTCCTGGATATCGAGGGGGCTTTTGACAATACCTCAATCAGTACCATTGTCCGAGCTGTCAATGACCATGGAGTAGAACCCACGATAAGTCAGTGGCTAGAATCCATGCTAACTGACGGAAAAGTCACGACAAAACAATACAATGAAACCCTAACCATAATGGCCAAGGGGGATGCCCACAAGGAGGAGTTCTATCTCCCCTACTCTGGTATATGGTCGTGGATGAGCTTCTAAGGCTACTAAACGATAATGGATACTACGCCCAAGGGTATGTGGATGACATCGTTATTCTCATCAAGGGAAAGCATCCTACGATATCAGGGCTGATGACCAGCGCCCTAAAAAAGGTAGAAACCTGGTGCGGGGAAGTGGGACTGAACGTAAACCCATCCAAAACCGCACTGATTGCCTTTACGAAGAGAAGGAAAACGGAAGGGCTGAAACCTCCTTCCTTCTTTAACCAGTCACTCCAACTTACCAATGAGATTAAATTCCTAGGGATATACCTGGACTCAAAACTCACTTGGACCCGACAACTCAAACGCATAACCGACAGAGCCAAAAGGATCTTAATGACAACCAAACAGGCACTCGGAAAGACATGGGGCTCAAACCGGAAATGATGCTATAGCTTTATAACTCGGTAGTAAAACCCATGATCACCTACGGATGCACCGTCTGGTGGCCAAAAGTAGAACAGAATACTGCCCAGACAGGTCTCTCGAGAGTACAGCGGCAAGCATGCCTATGCAAAACTGGCGCCACGGGCAGTACACCGACGGCCTCTATGGAAACCCTGCTAAACCTCCAACCACTGGACATCAGCATTAAAGTGGAAGCGAGGCTAGGGGCTTACAGGCTACAACTGAACGGTAACTGGCACCCAAATGGGAAACACTCCAGAATTGTTCAAACAATCGCAAAACCAACATTAAATATGGGAAGCGATTGCATGACACCACAATACTCCCTGGATAAGATCTTCCAAATAAAAGTTGGAAGGGAACAAGGAGAAAACACAAAAAAGCCAGGAACCCTGACCTGGTACACAGACGGGTCCAAAAGGGTAGATGGATCGGGCGCAGGGATATAGAGTCTATCCCCCAGATGTGAGATAAGTCTCTCCTTGGGGGCGCTGGCAACAGCATACCTGACCGAGATCTTTGCGATAAACCAATGCGCATTGGAAAACTTACAAAGGAGGTACAAAAGGAAAAACATCCTAATATACTCCGACAGCCAAGCAGCCCTTACGGCGCTGAACAGCTACAAAATCCAATCTAGAATAACCTGGGAATGCCTCCAAAACCTAACAAGACTGGCAGAAGCAAACACTGTAACCCTACAATGGGTGCCAGACATAAAGGGGAGAGAGGCAATGAAAGAGCCGACAAACTGGCTAAAAAGGGATCAAGTAGACCATGCATTGGACCGGAACCAATGATAGGCATATCGAAGTGTGTGATCAAATCAGACGTGCGAGAGTGGGCTATCAGGAAACACATCGAACGCTGGGAAAACTTGGCAGGGCACAGACATAGTAAGGTACTGTTGAAAAAAACCCTCAACACATATAGCCGCTGAAGTGATCAAACTCAGTAGGATTAACCTAAGGATGGTGACTGGACTTATAACCGGACACTGCAGCCTCAGGAAGCACCTGCACACCCTACAAATTCTGAAAGAAGAACCTGTGTGCAGACTCTGCAACGAAGAGGAGGAAGACGCCTCTCATGTTCTATTCGAATGCTTAGCATTGACCTCCTGGAGGGAAGCAAACCTTGGAAGAGGAAACCCCTCAACAACTTCCCAAAAGAAAATTTAATCGGAAGACTCCTCAGCCTTATTAACTGGACGAAGATCTTCGATTAACTACCTGGGCGGCGGCAGTACAACAAGCCACATGGCTGCAGTGCTAGGGCTCCACATTCTTGAGGATTGCTTTAAGCCATATAAAGCTTTTTAAAGCAAACAAACTTTAGTTTTATTAACTACAAAACATTCTGGTTAGTTCATATAAATGCTTTCCTCAACATAGCTGTTCAGAAAGGCAGTAGTTACGTGAGGCTGATTAATTTCAAGATTAAGATTTATTGCAAGTGCTAGTAAAAGTCTAATGGTTGAAGCCATTCAAGGTTAGTTGCAAGAGGCTTTACACAACAGTATGGCATAGACAATACAGAAACATTTCAGATTCTTCTTACAATATTGCTTTTTTTGGATAAAAGTGCTGCTTCCTGATTTTTATCCATTCCATACTTGTCATCCTGCAGTAATTTCGCTTTGACGTAGTCGCTTATCATCTTTGTCCCGGAATGCTCAATGGCCATGACCATCGGATAGTTTCGGCTGTCAACCCACTTAGTAAAATTACTCTTAGAAACTCATCATCCACTGATTGTCCAATGTCAGATAATTTTTTACTTGTAGACATCACCTCGTTGACGTAGTTTTCCATCGTGGTGTGATTTTCTAGCCTAAGCCTTACCAAAGCTCGAATGAGACTTAAACGTCGACTTAAGCCTTTATCTTCATAAGCTTTTTCAAGATTTGTCGATGCCTCCTTCGCTGTTAATGCTGACCTCACATGTGAATAGGCTGGTTTAATCATTAAGTAAAGTCTAGCTAACGGTCTCTGGTCCAAAGGAATCTTATCGGCTGCTGATATTGCATCATCTTCTGCATATCCATCAATACACCTCCAAAAGTTCTCATGAATTAAGGTCATTTTCATTGTAAATTTCCAATTATTATAATTTTCTCTGCCCTCAAGTCGCTCAAACGCTAGTTGAACTGTGCTGGAAGTCATCTTGACAAATTATTTATATGAAAGGTAACAATTTTCTGATGTCTTCCTCATCAGTATAAAATGATTCTGGTTCCCATATCTTAAGGTTTCTGGACCCATAACCTCTTGGAATGATACGCAGTTTTATATAGAAAATGATTTTTAATTCTATGTACTGGACATACATGTGTACATGTGGTGTTTAACAACTCTCAATAACAATTCCACAACGGCTCATAGGTTGCTAAAACAAGCCATTGACATACTTGCCTGGATTAACGGAGCATTTACTCCGTTCCATGATTTGCTCCAACACCGATCGGTATCGTAATTAGTAAATGTAACTTTTTTGCTCACTTCATTTTATAAATCACTATATATAATTACACTTTGTGCAAAATGGTTCAAATCAAATGCCTGGCCGGCGCTCGGAAAGAAAAAACAATCCTGAACGGATCATCATGATATTCAATACATGTAAACAATGTAGTAGTTTTCGTAGTAGAAATGTGTCTGCTGCTATCCCACTTTGTGCCATTCGGCTTTGTCTAGTTACGTGATCAACGTTCACGCTGATGTACGGTGTCAATTCTTTGCCATAAAATCCGGATATTACTGCATCGTGTATGCAAACGAAATAGCACATTTCTACCGGTTTAGAGATTTTTTTTTTTTTTTGGTGCTGACCCTTAAATGGCTCTACGAGCCATGCACAAACTCCGGACAGGCCAGACGTTTGACGTGGTAGAGGATAGGGTAAGGGAGACCTAAAAGAAAGAAAAGGAAACGAGCATTCGTTGAATACTGATTATATTATGAAATTGGTTGAGCATGTATAGTAAAGATTTCCATAACAAACAATACAATTAACAATACAAACTACACCACTATGCAATTCAAATGTTATTGCTGAATTTGCAAGGTAAAGTTGCTCACATAATTAGTACGGCATAATACTTTCGTATATGTATCACATTACAACACAATGTCAAGTTTACTATAATTGGAATTTTGGATGAATATTGTTTGTAATAAAACAAACATACTTTTGTTTAACTTGAGATTAAACATTGCCGAACAACACATTTTTATAAAAGTAATATTTAACCCATCTGTCCTGGTAGCCGCCGACTGGATTTTGCTTATAATTCACGAAACATAAGCCCCATCAACAAATGAAAAGCCAAACGTTATACCGAGACTCGGGAAACGTTTTTTACCGCGATAGCTGTTACAAAGATCGGGATCAGCCGATGCCGATTGGCCACATAACGCAAAGTAATTATTAATGTCATTAACATTTTTTAGCTCTGCTGGAATAGTGCGAAAAATTTTAGTAGGAATATTCATAGCGTTAAGAGTTTTCCACGTGTATCTGGAATTTTTTGTATTGATAACTGAGGTAAAAGATGCTTTCTTTTATATTTTTTTATATTTCGGTACGTTTTATATATGGGCTGAGAATCAATCTCTACACATGCAAACTTACAAAAACCAAGTTCGTGATCAGCTACTCCAGCATTAAATGTGCCCCCCTCCACAGCAGCGCCAGCGCAATCAGTAATCACAAAATCAATCAGTTTCCTAGAACTAGCTGTGATACGGGTGGGCGATGTAACAAGCTGCGTAAGGCCAGCTTTATCTAAAACTTCATTCAATTTTCTAGTGTTTAAATTATTATTACTAAGCAAAACTATATTTCCATCACCAACACAACATCAGAAACTCCCTGCAGGTGACACAATGTCATACCAAAATTATCCAAAAACTCATCAACGCTGCCCGACGCACAGTGTTAAAAATTCCCAAAAAGCCGGCCGAAAATCATATTTTATATTTTTCAAAACAAACAGAATTGATCCTACATAACAACTCTTTGATCACTCGCGTATAAGAAGCGTAAATTTTAAAAATGTTCGCCAAACCGGTTAGGAATGGTATCAGTTCAAAGTTGTCGATTTGTGCATGTTTGGGTGTTTGACACCATTGCAATTGTAATTTTCTGTGGGCTTGTTGACAATAACTTTATTATTTTTGTAAAATGAAGAGTATTTCTCAAGGTATGTAAACGCGTTTTACAATTTATTCTATGCAGTTAAATAATTTAACATGTTTTTAGAAACTTTTATTACAAGGTAGCAAAATTTTTATAAATTTCACCTATACCGGGGATATGCGGGGAATTTTATAAAAGTACGCCTAGACTTTTATACAATTCCCCGCATATCCCGGTTAGTACTATAGCTCATTGTAAAGATCAGCATTTATACTTTTTGAATATATAGACAGTTTCTCCTCATACTTACTCAAAATGAATTTCTGTTTATTTTTCGAATGTAGTACATACAATGCGCCTAAGGGAAAGCTGTTTAATTTTTTTCTTATAAAGCTGGACGAATCAAGTTTGTTGGAGGATTTCTAGTTCTAAGAGAAATTCTTCAGGTTGGATTGATTTTTTCTTGCCAAAAATTGCGTCATGCTTTAAATTATTTATTGCTTCCAATGCGTTTTTGTTGTGTTTTAATAGGACTCATTGAAAAACTGCAGACTACTGAGCACAAAATTAAATAAAGTTTGAGGATTATAATTAATTGTAGTAATAAACAACAAAAAACAATTTTGCTAATCTTGGTGATAGAAATTGTTGAAACGTCGTTTTTGGATTGTATGGCATGTTTGCCTAGATATTGAAAGGGACCGATTCCAGGACAGAGCGATTTTAGACGAAAAAAATAGTTTTAAAACTCTGAAATTAGCGATAATGACAAATATTCTGTAATAATATAATTTTGTATAATTTTGATGCATGGCATAACCCGGAATGAATTTATTTTCTAATAGGCATCATTACTATTAGTACCAAAAATGGTATCAACGGAACATGAAAATAAAGAATACAGTTCCGAATATGAAGATGTAGGAAGTGAAGTATAGATGAATATAGTGAAGCTGATGATGAAAATGAAGAAGACCATGACGAATAAACAAATACATTTTTATATTCTTTTTATTAATTGTATAGTATGCAAGAGGCACAATATCTTTTTATTCACTAAATTTTGAAAAGTACTTAGGTATTTCATACATATTTAAATTATTAAAGATGAATACTACGCAAAACCGAATTTCCATTTTAACCTGTGGTGCCTAGAATAAATGCATTATTACATTATGCATATTTTTTCTGATAGAAAATTAATTCAGTGCGTTGCCATTTCATAATACGGGAGGGAACAAGCGGATTTAAACCTGGTTGGGACATACTTTTCAGGATTTGTCATTGTTACCAAGTTATTTTGTTCTTCTACTCTTCTAATTTTTGCTTTGTAATTTCCAACCCCAAAAACTCCCGAAAACTAAATTCCAACTAAATTCAAAATATGACAACAAATGTTTGGAATTGAAATGGTTTTTGGAATTTTTCATACTGTGCGACGGTGGTCTATAAATACACCCAAACGCATATTTTTTTGAGTTAGTTATAATAACTCTCTATCCTTGCTCAATCTCCCCGCTGGCATCTCAAACCTGACTAAAGTGTAGTCTATTTAACATGTAAAACGCCACCCGTCCACCACGCGCTCCCCTGTCGTTTCCAATAAGATTGTATCCCACAATGTTGGTGCTATCATCGGTAATATGATCGCCGAGCCGTCTCGGTTACCCCAATGATGTCACACATCTTCAATAATAGGAAATTTTTAAAAACAATCAAAATTCCTCGCTAGTGATCTAGTATTAATGTGATCCAAACTTACATTATTTCGCATTGCTTTTTAGTATCCAAAATCACTGTGTATGCATAGCAAGGAAAAAACTATACATTTCATCACGCTAACAAAAATCAAATATACTAATACGATAAATTAGATGACAAAGAAAAAGTGAAGAAAGATGTACAATATACAATAATGCGAATAAGTTTCTGCCAATAACAAAGCTGTCAATCCTTTGAGAGAAGATAAAGAATTTTTTTATACTTCCCTCATCAGGATGTGCCAGCCCCAAGGTGAAGACAGAGGGACGACGAGGAAATGAACTATTTACTACTGTATATAGGCAAAACCGGGAGAGCTGAAGACGACTCATCGCTAAAAATCGTATGAACCAAGATATGAACGTACCGCGTGGATTGGTTATATAGCTGTGTATATTAGGTTGCCTACTAGGTAGTTCGTTAAAGATTAATATTTAATTATTAAAAATACTTTCATTTAATTGTGATAATATCCTATCTAACTTATATATCCATCATTAACATGTTTCACAGAAGCAAAGTGAAAACATACCAACGAAAACATCTCGTTCACATCACACGTTCGCGCTCGAATTGGAGGTTAGGTTGCTACCGCTGTCATTCGTTCTTATGGTTCTATGAACAGACATACTTTTTTGTCTTGCCCATTTAAATTATGCAGCAGACGTATGAAAAGTATGCTATTTCGTTTTAACACGCGTCAATATTTAGAAATAATCTGTAACGTATGTCGAAAATAACAGCTGAAATCTATGAGTAATCTTCAGCTCTCCCGGTTTTGCCTATATCTTAGTTATTACATACTTTGTAAATACATTCCATGAATTATTAAATGACGACGGTGAAACGTTCATGCGCTATGACTTGCTTTTTACCGTATCATTGTGTCATTTTAAAGACAATCATACTGCACGTATTTACTAGAATACTGAATAATGAAACGTTTGAATAAATTAAGTTTTTATATTGTTAGTATTGGATATAGACGATATATAAGCACCTGTGCTAGAACCTGTTTCCATATTTTCTAATCACCTCTCCGCGTTCGGTATGTCTGAAATTGTGAACTTTTTTTCAGGCCGGTCCGTCCTGATTACCGGAGCCACAGGATTCATGGGAAAGGTCCTACTGGCAAAGTTGTTAACGTGCATGCCCGACATAGACCGTATCCATGTGTTGCTGAGACCCAAGAAGGGCCTGACTGCCCAGGAACGTATCCAAAAGTTACTAAACAATAAGGTTTGTTTCTCTCCCTAGCAATCGTTGATTGTCATTCTTGATCGCGCATATTAGGATCAAAGTAGTCGATGAAACTGATATCAATCGTTTGCTTATGCTTCCCTTAGTAACATATTGAAATGTTTTGAATGATAGCGAATAGGAAAATTTATAGTTTATGAAAAACCATTGAAAAATTGTGCCTAGATGGGTATTATAAAGTAAATATCAGATCTCCAAATAGTTTAGTAGCGAAGTAAATCTACAAGAGGAGTAAGTCGTATTTGGGAACTCTAAATCAATGTAGGACAGAAACTAAACTGTGAGTTGTTCTGTAAATTTAATGCGAAGTATAACATAATTGTGGAATGTTGCCGTAGTGATTTGTAAACAAATTATAGTGTAAATTTAATTTTCGAATGTAAATAATTAAAGTAACGTTTTACGAAAATCGGCAAATGTGGCTTGATACGGCGACATACGCACGGTATATTAACGCTTAGAACAGACAGAGAAAACTGGTATTTGTGCATCAAATTAAAAATAATACTATTTATTAATTAATAATATTAATAAAAATAATGAAACTCAAAAAATATTGGGATTTAAAGCCATTTGAAATAAAGTTAATGAGCTTTATTTATTCAATATTAATAACAAATATTTGGAATCGACGACTGGGATACAGTTAAAGCTGGTATTTATATGAAACGATAAAGGACAAAACAAAGAAGATTGTTGCAGACGTATAGGTAGCTTTTATTAGGATAAAATTTGCACTACCTACAATAAATTGACACTCTCTTGAAATAGGTAATAAAATTTTAATTTAAAATTACTCCACAAATTCGCCAGCAAACGTTTCAAAAATTAAATACAGAAGACGCTAATTTGCTAATACTTATATTTTCATTATTAGATTGTTTATAAAAATATATCATTTCCATTATACCAATGTAGAAATCTGCAAGAAGTCAGCTATCACCTCGGCTACCGGTCGCGATAATACCGAATGAATCATCTGCGAAAAAATTCATTGTTTTTTTATTAGCAGAATAAGAACATATTTTACCCTTTCATGTATATATTTCTTTGATAACTAACTGTATTCTTGGCAGCATTATATTCGTCATCTTTGCTCCTTATCATAACGCTATGCATTTTAAGTTATGTATTTCTGTTATAGTTATTTATGTATCAAGAGCATTACACGGATGTTTATGCCCCGTGGGTGACCGAGCTCTCGAGCCTATCGGCCCTAGAGCTTTTTAAGTCGTCCGAGGGTATAAAAATCAAGTAATGCCTGAGGTGCATACAAAATATTGTCCTACCACGGTTTTGTTCCTCCGTTTGAATAATATTAATAAATATTGTGCCGCTATCAAGTGACATGCGTATCTACGGAGTTGAATGACAATACAAACAATTCGGAGTTGAATGGCCCTCGGCGGGCATTAAGTGTTGCCATAGTTATATGTCAAATATATCAAATATTTGTCATTCAAATTGTAAATTTTAAGTCATCAATGTCAATTATTGGCGATTAAGGTTATAAGTTTGACAACTAATTGTCTGTACTGTCACTCGGCAATGTCAATTATTGGCGATTAATGTTATAAGTTTGACAATTAATTGTCTGTATTGTCCAAATAAGTTATACTGGTATAATGCGCCTAGAAGGAGATGTTGTTCAGATTTCAAAGCGAAATGGAAGATACTCTATTCTATTTCTTTCTACAATCACAACTTGCTCTAAGCGCATGCGCGAGCACTACGCGCATGCGCAAATTAGGCCGCATCAGTGTTGTTTAAAATTCGCGGTCAAATTCAGTCAGCGCGCCTGCGCATAGCGAACCAAAACATTTTCGCCATCGCCTTTCATACGCGGAAAAATATAACATTGGTCGGATAGGGTAAGACGCAGGGACTGGTATTGTCACTCCACTCGGAATTGTTTGTATTGTTATTCAACTCCGTAGATACGCATGTCACTTGATAACGTCAAAATATTTATTAATATTATTCAAACGGAGGATGAAAACCATTGTATGCACCTCAGGCATTACTTGATGTTTATACCCTCGGGCGACTTAAAAAGCTCTCCGGCCTATCGGCCCTCGAGTTTTTGAAACGGTCCCCCTCGGGCCATAAACATCCGTGTAATGCCCTTGGTACATAAATAACTATTGTAACTTGAATATTATCTCCAATATTGGTAACGACTGGTCAGGAGCAACTGCTCACAATTCACTGTTGTCGTTTTGTAAACGGTGCAATAGAACAATCACCATACCTTACATAGATTTCGAAAATTGCGGTTGTCCTCAACGCAAAGTAGAAAAACAATTTTTTTCTACTTTGCGTTCGTTATAAACTCATAACGACACCGGTTTCGGTGTCGATTATGAAAACACTCGGTCACAAACATTTGGTAACTTTTAGTTGTCCAAGATTGATGATATTGACGTCAAGTGTCAAATAAGGCTGACACATCAATTGCTATTAGCTCGCGTCAGTCGTATTTGTGAATTTTACTACAACTAGCAACTGTTGAATACGAAACTACTATAGATTGTAAGACGACAACCACAATTTTCGAAATTTATGTAAAATTAATGTCGCAAAGTAGAAAAAATAGTATATATCACTAGTTTTATAAGACGTATTGGCGCACTCGTTCCATTTGGGTCCCAAACAACGCGTGCGCCAATTTTTGTCTTATAAAACTTGTATTATAATATACTCTTATACCGCGTTGGGCTCAATGCTAAATAAACCGTTCATTTTCTCGTATAGGTTCCCGAATCCTTTTGATGGTAAATTTTGTCCACTACAATGTGGTACATCTTATTTTACTATTAAGTGGGTAAGATTCGAGTAAAGTCTGAAAGTCCTATTAACATTTTGCTATGTTACTACGGGAACGTCGGTTACCATAAGTTATCGATTAGTATCAGTTACATAGACTGAATTTGATCTTCATGTGTACTGTAGATCGAAAATCTAATACATCTATCAGGCATTTGAAGTATTTATGTTTTTAGCCGTTCACCTTAATACAAATGGACCGAGGACAAATGGAAAAAGTGATTGCCATACGCGGAGACGTGACTGAAGTTAATTTAGGGCTTAGCGATGAAGACAGAGCCACAATAATTAACAAGGTGTCGGTAGTTTTTCATTTCGCAGCCGCTGTCAAATTTGACTTACCGTTAAAGCAGGCAGTGCTGCAAAACGTGATCAGCACAGAAGCAATCTTGCACTTATGCATGGAAATAAAGAATTTAAAAGTAGGTGTCGGTTTATTAACTTATCGTACGTAGTATGACAAAGTATTGTAACAGTGGACCAAAAAAGTAACTATTTGCGTCCTCTGAACATTTTTAACCAAAGCCTGTGTGCATGTGCGTCTGTATGTGTGTGTGTACTCATTCTTTGTGGCGACGATTCCGGAGAAACTACTACAAGCATCAACACGAAATTTCATATTTAGAAGTTTCATGACGATTTTTCACATGAGTCGCCATTTCTGTAATGTCGTAAAAATATGTAAATAATTAATTAAAGTAGTGGCAATTTTGTATAACTTACGTCTATGATATGAAATGATATGAAATTATATTTGATCGAGATCGCTCATACCGGCATTCAAATAAAACTAGTTAGCCAGGATTTGACAGATATTTTTATTCTAATGACAGTAGGAGTGTCAAACGCTGATGTTTTGACAGTACCTACTGTCAATAGAATTAAAATATTTGTCAAATCCTGGCTAACTAGTTTTATTTGAATGCCGGCATGACCGATCTCGATCAAATATAATTTCATATCAAATAGAAAGTTTAAAAGTTTTTCATCACTGAGATGCAGCCGTGCGTGACGGGAGAGAATGAACATTATTTTGTTTTTTTATATTTTCTTACGCAATGTACATATAATGCATTTCAATAAATTAAATTTAAATTTTTAAAAATCTCATGCAGCTGAATAATTTGTGCCTGTGACATTTTCTAGTAAAATTAAAAGCAAATTCTATTTGATCGAGATAGGTCGCATCTGCATTGATATGAAACTATAGTAGCCAGGACTTGACAAATATTTTTTTGTGCTGTCACACTCGAAAACAGTTCATTTCATCAGAGGTTGGAGAACCGCCATGGAACGTCTCCTGCCGAAAACTACACAGCGCGACTCGCTCACATGCGACGGCGACGCTTCGCCTTCGGTGACGCGCCGCATCATCGCTCGTCGCGCTATTCCGTACTTTCGGCACTTGTGACATAAAGAACTATTATTCTAATGACAGTAGGTAGTGTCAAATGCTGATGCTTTGACAATAACTACTGTCAATAGTATCAAAATATCTGTCAAATCCTGGCTAACTAGTTTAATTTTAATGCAGACACGATTTATCTCAATCAAATAGATTCTCATGCAGCCAAACTATTAACTTTTGTATGTATATTGTATGATAAAGTCATGTGCCTGGCCACATCAGAGTTTTTTCTATTTCCCTGCGTTAAACGACATTGCCAAGCTACGATTTTCAGCAAAATTTCAAGTATTTCCCGTGTACCTTGCGGGTAGATGGGAAAAAAGGACTTATTGACTTTATAAAAATTATATTTGACTTTATAAAAACAAATGATCTTACCCCAGAGGGCGCCAGCAATATAATATCGGCCAAAATCGATTTAGGCACTGTTTATTTGACAATTTTGGACGATTTTCACGAATTCCTAGTGACCTAAATTAATAAGCAAAGAAGTTAATGTTTCATTGCCTTGATGATAAAAATTAACGATAGATATTTTTCTGTGTTCAAAATGTCATCCTGATTGAAAATAGCACGCAAACAATATAGCATGCTATTTAAAATTTCACTGATGACTGCATTTTCGAAGAAACCGGAAGTCATACTATCCTCAAGACATTTTTTTGTATATTAGCACTACTCGAAATTTTATTTTTTCGGCATCATAAATAAAAAAATATGTATGGCAGTACCTACGATGTAGGTCGCACAGTATATCGTGGCTAAAGTTCCCATCAATATCGTGTCAGCGTTGTGGGTTATTCACGGTCAAAGATGGTCGAATTGGGTTTTTAACAACTTAATCTTTATAGATCAACCAATGAGCGTTATAAGGAAATTTATAGATTTTTTTCATTCTCTACAAAAAAAATTCTATACATAGTTTACATAGTTTTACATAGTTTAGGAGTTGCATTACCAAGTTATAGGTCTAGAAAAACGTCAAATGCACTTAAGATAATCAACGATAAACAACGAGGTTTACCCACATGCTGGGTAAACCTTTCCGGTACCCAACACATTTAAACCATAATGGAGCAACATATTATTATACAGTGTGTTCATTTCAAAAAAGATCCACCCTTAATAAAAAATGCAGTCTTGACCTAATGCGATTATTGCTGTGAGTGGAAACACGTCGATTTAGATTTAGGGGGAAGTTCAAAAATGGCACCTAGAGAATTTTAGGTTTCATCCTTTCACCCCCCAGACACCCCACTATGAAATTTCAAACAGCACCCCCTACCTTGTGATATATAATTTGAAAGGGCATAAAATTCTCTGCTCAACCATGATAAAAAAATGAAATCAATCGATTGGTTCTTGAGACAGACTACACAGAAGAGGAAAGGTATGAAATCAATTATTATTAGCGAAACATTGCGGATTCGATACACTATTGAATTAAATTACAGTGATAAGAAATAAAATATTATTGGCTAGACAAAAATACATTCTGTTTTTGAACTCTTCGCGAACGCAAATAGTGGTGGTCATTATTCTAGTCTACCTTAAGAACCAATCGATCGATTTAATTTTTTTACCATTCTTGAGTAGAGAATTATATGCCCTTTCAAATGATGTATCATAAGGTAGGGGATGCCATTTGAAATTTCGCAGTGGGGTGGCTGGGGGGCGAAGGGATGCAACCAAAAATTCTCTAGATACCATTTTTAAGCTTCCCCCTCGATATCTTAATCGATGTGTTTCCACTCAAAGCAATAATCGCATCAGGGCAATAGTTATTAAGGGTTAACTTATTTCATACCTTTCATATTCTGTGTAGTCTATTTTAAGAACCAATGGATCGATTTATTTTTTTTTATCATGGTTGAGTAAAGAATTTTGTGCCCTTTCAAATAATGTATCACAAGGTAGGGATGCCATTTGAAGTTTGTGGTGGCTGGGGGGCGAAGGGATGAAACCTAAAATTCTCTAGGTACCATTTTTAAACTTCCCCGTCGATATCTTAATCGACGTGTTTCCACTCAAAGCAATAATCGCATCAGGTCGCGAGTTGTTAAGGGTGGATACTTTTGAAAAGAATACACTGTATGTTATAACAGGAAAAGCAATAGCATGTAATACAATTACGGGTAAAAAATGTATAGATATTTTTAGCGATTTACCGGCAAAACCGGTAAACCGATTTACCGGCAAAACCGGTAAACCGGTTTACCGGTATTACAATCCCTAGTTTGGATAAAATCAAGATAGGTACGCAAATATTCAATTGCTAACTAATTTCTAGCATAAAGTTTCTTGTGTAACTGCGTTGCGTTAGTACGCGTTTTGTAAGTCTTCAGCAAAAATCCTGAAGTATTATTCCAAGGAGGTACAACAAATAATTATCAATGTCAGATATTTCTTTCCCAATTAACTATAGCACAGCTGTTGTGTCTGTCAAAAATCGCCATCAAGAGAAGGTACTTCTAGTACATTTTATAGCAAAACAAATCCGACGCTTTGAAGTAAAATTATTGTGGTTACCTGTAGCCCATTCCGAATGCAATTGAATTAATCTGGGCATACGTAAAAAATAAAGTTGCAAAAGCCACATCGCATTTTAAGATATGTTAAATTTATGCAACGACGCACTGTATCAAAAGAGCTATGGCAAGATTGATCAAAATTAACAACTCATTTTTGGCAGAAATAATATTGCGAAGTAATAATAAATCACAAACCAGAATATATAGGTATACAATTCCACAAATAGTGAAAAAATCACGTATGATAGGTTAAAAATTAAACCGAACAAGAAAATGACCAAAATATTGAATACGGTCCTGAGAGTTGATAGTTTGAAATCGTCGCGCGAAGCCTGGCATCATTTCCCGCGCAAAAATCGGAAAATCCGCAATAATTTGGTAGGGGAGACCGGGGGCAGATTGGGGCACGTGGCTCATTGGGACATTTTAAATTCACCGCCTTAATGACTTGCGATTAAATGTGTATTAACACAGAATACGCGTCGGTGAATGTAAACAATATCCAAAAAGTTTCCAACGCGATAGTGTCGAAGCTACGTTTGTTGATGAATGTATCAGTTTTTGGTTAACCAAGTTACGTCTGTTCGTAAGGCTCTACACATTTTTATATGTTATATTGTATAATATTATGTATATCCATACAATTATACATATATTCTTCATACATTACCGCTATTGGCGGCTACCAAGTCATCACCTTTAATTTTCTGGAATTTTTCAATTCATAAAACACATGTTGGGGTACATTGAGACATTTCAACTGGGGCAGTTTGGAGAGGGAAACAAGGGGAAATATTTTATTAGAAGTTTTATGTTCAACTATTTCTATATATTTCAATGTTTGGGATCAGGATCTACTCGAGTCGAACTTTGAAAATAAATTACTTTCAAATTGACTACATTCCCGTCTACCGGAAGTCGATATCAGCTTCGTTATTTTATTTACATTTCGTGGCAATGTTTGAAATTTTATATCTTTGTTGTTATTAACAGTTTCAGGCTTGGTGGACGCATACGTTAACATGACTAACAATATGACGTTCACTTCATCATTATAATACAGGATGTTTAAAATTAAGTTAAATCATCGAAAAGTAAGCAAATCGAAATAACTCATATATAGGTACCAATAGGGAAACCTAGTGTATTTTGATACCTGGAAACCAAACGTTGAATAAAAAACATCATTTTATTTCAAATAACAAAGTTGATATTTGTGGCCATTAGATCGGTAGGGCGGTCAACTGGAGAGTATTCCGAGGTCCTATGTAAGTATAATCTAAAATTTCAAATACAGGTGTAGTTCAATAACTTGTTATTAATATGTTTCATAAATTACCTTTCCCATACTCTGTGGTTTTAGTCATCTTCGCACAAACAACACTGTCCGAACATGCCCTTGTTCACATGTCAGTAGCCTAGGTGTAAATGTCATCCTGTACCAACAAATTTAAGGCATTTGCGCCTCGGTGAATCATATTTGAGTTTAAAATCGTCTCTTTTCCTTGTCGGCCGAATATTTGAATAATAATTTTTAAATATTGTTATGCTGGTTTTGAAGAAATTCCTCAACAACCATACTTCATAAAACAGTTTGACCTTCATAAGGTCACACCATACAATCAAGTATTACCCCACCATATTCGGGACGTGGAACAACACAGTCTGTATAATAATATAAAAACTATTCCAATTTTCAGTATATTTATCAGATAGTTTGGAATGACAGAGAGCAAGATTTTTTTCCGATAGTTATACACGGTATTCAATTTAAAAACATGATTTTTTAAGTTTGAAAATGTGATATTTGTGTTACAAATTTTGAACATCCTGTATACGATATAATAATGAACTTAACGGCATTTTGTTGATACTCACCAAACATCAATTTGGTATCTTCAATAATAACCAAGATATTCTCACTGTCCAAATGTACCCCATGCCTGTCCCAATCTGCCCCGGGCCGGGGCACATTGGAACAAACTGCAAATTGGAAAGAAGTTATTATAATTCCAAAAATAATTTATTCAACTTAAAATTTCCAGTGTATATACCTGGATAAATGTATATGTTACGGTCATAGTGATAAATAGGTTATTATTAATAATAGCTAAGTGGCGAGGTTAAAGTGAAGAATTTATCACATGAACCGGCTATTATTAATAATTTCCAGCATGCTGTGGTCAATGTGATATATTTCAATTCGATATTGCATATAGGTGATGCTACAATATAATAGTCTCAGATTTGGAATTCTGTTAGTATCTACATAATCGCCACACAACGAATCTATTCACTGGGTTTTCAGTGTTGGGCCTTTAGTGACGTTGATCCTGGCTAACTTATCTAGTTACTACTCATGACTAAAATAAGGAAGATTCTCAAGACTAAAAGATGCCAATCCGTACTAATTGCATGCACGAGTGTGTCTCTTTGGGTCGGTTTGTATTATTCTGCCAGTGCATACGTACCTACATAGTGCTTCTGTATTTTGCAATTCGTGGCAAGAAAAATTGTTTTTATTTATTATCTTTTTAACACAAAACTTTAAAAAAATGTTTTATATTTAATTTTGAATACAAACGTCCTTCTAGATCTTTATTTTTTGTGGTGATAAAACAGTTACACTATTTATATTTTAAAAATAAAGTAAGATAAAGTTTGTAACAATAGGACGTCATCTTCTTTTGTTTTTTTGTATTTTTTTAATAAACAAGTACTGTGAAAATTATAGTAATTGTATTTCCGTTGATTTCGTTTTTTTTTACTCTACCGACTATACTAACGACTCTACCGAATTCAACAGACCTCAAGGTGGCAGCACTGGGTGTAATACCGGGCGCCTGTGAAGAGACTGCGAGGTAGTGTCAACTGTTATGTGAACGTTGAAGGTTGTGTTGTGTCTGTTGCAACTTGCATGTGTAATAGTTTGGACAAAATGGATCATTTAGACATGATGAAGACGATCGAATTATGACGCTAAAATCAACAAAAGGAAAAAATCATCAGTTAATCTCTAAAGATGATTATTATAACTTCTTGTACATTTACAAAAAACTATCCACATGCATTAAATATAGAAATGGGTGTTATTGATAATAAAATGGCTAACATTTTTGAACACTCTGTATAAAATGTTCTTTTTTGTTTTCGTCATTGTTTTCGCCGTTCAGGGTGTATACCAAATACCATTACCAATTATATCCAATAGTTTCTAAAGTACAACGGAGACAAAAGAAAACATTCTGTATTATCAATGTTTGGTATTATTTGTAATTTTGGTCAATGGGCTAGCCGTACTGATGATTTGCTTCGAGTAAGTAAATATAATAGCTTACATAATAATCAAAATAACTTAGCTAACTTCTTTAAAGACTGTATACAAGGATCTTTTGTAAAAAGTAACGTGTTAATCACTTTTATCGTGCCCGTTATGAAATTATTAATATTACCCTGTCCATGTGATTATTTAAGTGTTTCTAATCACATTGACCAAATGATGCGGTTATTATTAATAATAGCCGGTAATTATCAATACAAACCACATTTATCACTTTAACCGTAACATATAAATTAAGTAGTATTGCCATTACCAGCAAGCTATTGTGACAAATAAGGAAACTATATGGGTACGTCAAAATCCGCCCCAATGTGCCCCGGTCTCCCCTACCTCTTTTTACTTCTCTCGCGCTCGTGGCTAAACCGACGAGCAGAAAAAATTGATAGTCATTCTTGTAATGTAGAAATGATTCAGCACTATAACGCACAATATTTAATTTGTTTTTGTTCAGCCATATCAGAGTTACGGGCCTTCAAACACACAGCTCAATACTTTTGCAACCGATAGTAGTCGTAAATATGTTGGTTTTAGGCGATAGTTCATTTGTCCACCGCGTTTTGCAACATCGATATTGAAGAACCCGCGGAGGAAGTATACGAGGTTCCGAATGTGTCACCGGATAAAATCATCGATATGGTCGGATTTCTCGATGACGACCAATTGTCCGCGATTGAGAAGAAGTTGATCAGCCCGCACCCAAACACCTACACGTTCACCAAACGTTTGGCAGAAATTCTTGTCAAGAAGGCAGGTGCCAAACTACCACTGGTTATCGTCAGACCTTCAATCGTCATGGCAGCCTGCCACGAACCCGCACCTGGATGGGTGGATTCGTTGAATGGTCCCGTAGGATTAACCGCAGGGTTGTTCAAGGGAGTCTGCCAGATCGTTTGGGCGGACTTCGATATGTGTCACCATTATGTTCCGGTAGACGTTGCCATTGATATTTGTATCGTTGCCAGCGTTCTTAGATGCACCCAGAAGTAAGTACGGTTGGACGACCAGCCTTTTTATATTCGTTTAATCTTAAGCGAAAAACCGTAGTAAAAAAAAGATTAAACCGCTAACTAAGCCGCGTCATGCAAACCTTTCAGTTTAGTTTCGTTTCATTGACTACTGTTTGACTCCGGTGGATACATATAGTTGTATCAGGTACAATTCACAGAACCGCTGCTGATTTGATAAAGAAACTGTCAGTAAATCGCACGCCCTGCATAAATTCCAATAAAAAATACTACCCCTGCTGTTGCTGAGGAAATAGCATTCAATTAACCGAAACATTTATAAAAATTTAACAATTGTTCAAGGAATCGTTACCTTAAAAGTTAACATACATTTTAGGAGAGTTTTGGAGAGAGCGACTGTTATGCTAGATCAACATCTAGCAACGATAAGATTTTAACTGGCAATATGTACCTTTTAATGAAAAAAAAGATCGATAAATACGGCCTTAGTGGTCCAGTCGACTCATATTTCGGTGGAAGAACTCACTCTTGCAAATTAACTCATGCACATCAGAAAACAGCCTTCTTTGATACTTTGCCAATTAGCATTGGACTCCCCCAAGGAAGTATACTTAGGACACTTTTTGTCATTTTCCGTAATGATATTTTCTGTTGCCTAGTTATTAATGGAAAAATTATTTGCTATATTTTGGCACAAAGAGGCGTTTCTTACATCGGTTATCCAATTCTGGCAAAATGGTTGTAAATCTACATACTTACTGACTTATTTGTAGTGTTAGAAACGCGAGAAAAACATGAAAAAATTAGATAAAAAAAAACAATTAATTTCGTTTGTTTCATTCATACCTTGGTCCATTTTATTGACTTATACATTTAAAATTGTAATCTAAACCGAACAAAATTCAAAGTTCTATTTTAGGTTATGTTCACTGTATAGGTTAAAGTTTAAACCGTGGATGTTCACCATTTAACTTAATCTACAGTGTACATACGAAACTAATAATGAGAAACCCGAAATCAATCTGAAGTTGGGTTTAAGTTAAAAGTACGCTTAACCGCGATGGAAACTAGGCATAAGTGGCTTCGTTTTTAAAAGTAGAGTTTTAGATTTACAGAAACTCCCGTATTTCATGCGACCACATTGAGTTCGACGAGCACGGGCGAGGGTTACGAGTATATGAAGGAAATCAACAAACGGCTGCCTTTTAAGAAGACCCTCTGGCATTGCAACTTGTACCACACCAAGAACAGACTGGTTTACGAGATAGGGAATATCTTCCTACACGTTCTTCCGGCGCTTTTTATCGATTTCCTGCTTGTAATGTTTCTGCAGGAACCATTGTAGGTTGCATCAACCGCCTTTATTCATTAATCACTAACAATAGCGATCTTCCGGCAGTTTGCTCCACGTGAATAAGAAACTGAACTATGGTATGCGTTTACTCGCTTATTTCTTTTTGACGCCGTTCAAATTCCTCACGGTCAATACGGATTCGATGACCCTTCGAATGAGTGACCACGATCGTGCTATTTTCAATGTATTTGACCGACACATGGATGAAAAGAAACAAATATACAACTGTTTTGTCTCTGGTAGAACGTACTTACTCAAGGATGAGCCGATAGGAGAAGAGAGCTTTAGGAGGACCCTTAAATATTACAGGTAAGAACTTACCCTCTCGCTTGGTTTTCTCTCTGAAATAATAACGTTATTTTTCAGATCTTATTTACTGGACAAGGCATTGAAGGTGTGGATATTTTATTGGTTAGTCACGTTTGTAGTAGGAATGTGCACTAGCTAGATCTCTTAAAGTGTAATTGAAATTTGTACAGTTACATATTCCATAATATACTAATACGATTTGGCACTTGTTTAGATTTTATCTTCAAACTTTTAGGCACATGTACAGGATGTATCAAAAGAAGGTTTTTTCGAAATTATAAATTGCAAGTTGACAAAAGTTGTGCCTACGGATCTACATATTACCACAAAAGAAATAATAGAATAATAGAAGAAGTAATAGAATAATAATAGAAAAACATTTAGGTCACCCGCAGGAGGCCCAATTTATTTTTTAATGAAAGATTAAGTTACTTACTTCTTTTTCAAATAGAAAAAGGTTAACAATAAGGTATAAAATAACCGTTGAAAAAGATATTACTCTAATTACTCGCAATAGATCTTTAAAACGTTGACAAATCTATATTATATTGGAAACAACTCAACTAAAAGCAAACAGAACTCATTAACAAGGCGTTTAAGTAATTTAGGTCTTTAGTCATTTTGCTCTATATTATGCACGTTCGAAAAAGTGGGATCTTAATTGCTTATGGAAAATTTGGAGAAGCCTTTATGGACTATTCTACGTTACGTGAGTTTTTGAAATCGACGAAAAAGGCCTCTCGGGCGTTTTTGCTTCAAAATTTTCCAAAACGCGAGCGGTTCAACAAAGAAGTAAGTAAAATAAAATCAAAACTTTTGGAAAATTATATGTGGACCAGCGCTGACGAGACAACCGATATTAAGGGAAGATGTGGTAGCAGGTACTCTTCATCCAGATAATCCACCTTTATCATTTTTAATTGCTTCAAAATGGCGACTATCACTGAAAGCTGAAGATATTTGTGAAATTATAATAAGTAGTTTAAAGCACACATTTTTCGGCGTCCATCTCACAGTTATTATTTATTTCTGATTCTGCTAGCGTAATGTTGAAAACAGGAAAACTGCTCAAGGAACATTATCCAAACATGTTACTCTTAACCTGCATAGTCCATGGCATTCACAGAATTACAGAATTAATCCGTGAGCAATTTCCCGATATTAATTTGTTAATTAGCATGTTTAAGAAGTTTCTTTTAAAAGCACCTTCCAGGGTAGCTCTATATAGAGAAATATGTTCAGATATTCCACAACCATCACTGCCAATGGTAACATGGTGGGGTACTTTGTTATAGGTTGCATTTTTCTACAACAAATATGTTGATGTTTTAAAACCATTTACTTTAAAACTAAAAGATAATCCGGCTTCTGTTAAGGAATGCCAAAATGTAATTGTAGAGGCAGATCGTCAACAAAAATTAAATTTTTAACACCAATTTTCAGCTATTCCTGACGCAATTACGTTTCTGGTAGGGCAAAACCTGAAATTATCAGAATCGTTTGAAAAATTTGATTCACTTTTGCTTTGTTTAAAAAGTCGTGATGAAGGGGCTATTGGCGGAAAAATATGTGCAAAAATTAATTCCGTTTTCGAACGTAATCCAGATTACGACAATTTAAATCAAATTGCGAAAAATACTCTGCATGAAAATGAACACCGTTATTTAAAAAAACAGTAATTTGGTTTCTTATTTTTATAATGCTCCTTAAGTTGTGATGTCGAAAGGAGTTTTTCATGATTTAAACGTATTTTGAGTTGTGATAGAAGCAATTTAACAGAGAAAAACCTTTAAAAATTTATAATTCTAAATGCATACTATTGTTTAAAAACTGAAGACAGTGTGGATGAAGATTTTATCGTAGAAAATAAAGCGGCTAAGTGCCACGCACGCCGCTGCCCGAGTATTTGTCGTACAAGTATATATTCGACCTATAGCGGGACACATATGCACTCCCTACGTGGTCGACTGATACGCCGTCGAGAAGCAAGCATTTTGTCTATTCTCTGATCATTCTAGAGAAATAAGAAAGGAGCGAAAAAGGAACAGGATAAAACGCTGCGCCAAGAAAGCACTAATAATTCCAGATGCAAGAAACATTAAAATACAGATGAGGGAGAGAAGGCAGACTGAAGAAGACTAAGGACTTATTTTATACTGTGTTTCATTAAAAATGGTAAAACGCAAATGTTTGACATTTTTTAATAATAAATCTTATTTAATAATATTTAAAACACTTAATATTTACTTGAATGTTTATATTTGTCGGAATAATGTAGCACTGTTTGCAAGAGGCTCACAGAGGTGTCGGATTTCGGATCAAAATATACGCTTAGATTCGGGATTAGGCGCAATTGTTAAACTAAAATAAAACTAAAATAAATCAAATAATATTAATTACATAACTATTATCAATTTTCTCTAAAAATGAATAGCCAGATATCTTTAGAAGGAAACATTCGTTTAAAAAATTGGACAGTCATTAGCACCACATAAATATAAATTCTACTTAATAGGAAAATTTTCAGGTTTGCGATTAAGTGCTTTTTTAAAATTCTAATATGTTACTACTAAAACGATAAGCTATCGATTGGCACCAGTCTCATCGACTGCGTTTCTTTGCAATACAACGTATATAAAAAAGTCCGATCCGAAATATGTAAAATAGTATCCGTAATTAATTAATAACTGATTAGGTGACACGAAATATAAGCAAAAATGGGTATATTCAATAGCCTGTATCTCGTTGACCCTTTGATCAATCTGAACAAAACCAACACCATTCGATTACCCTCTTCTTAAACTATAGAAATGCCAAAACGCCCGATCGCGATTATACAGCTTTGAACTGGCTGGTGTAGACAATGGTCGGCGTGTTATGAGACAGTTTACGTTCTTAATTTGGACGGCCGGTTTCCAGCCCTCCTTATGGGAAGGTACGTGTATAGAAAAATGCTAATTACGCGAGCACCCTGAAAGATACCGCTATAAAACTAACACTGTTTGAACGAGCATTCTTTGGTCATTCTAAAAGTGGAAAATCCGATCCGAAATATGAAATGTGAAATGGAATGTGAAAGTCCGATCGCGATTATAAAGCCCTGAAATAGCAGGCGTAGACAAACTCGGCGTGTTATGAGAAAATTTGCGTTCGTAGTTTGGACGACCGGCTTCCTGCCCCCCCTTATGGGAAGTTACGTGTATAGAAAAATGCTAATTAGTCGAGTACCCTGAGAGATATATGGGTGAATATATTGATAATATTTCATAATAATCAATAAAAAAGTAATAATAATACTCACATAATGTTTACCACATTTTATTTGATGCTTTATGGTAAACATTTTTAAAGTTAATACTTGAAATTGAATAATGTTCTAGACACAAAAATTTTATATTTATTTTTCATTGTTCTCGTATGTTACGACATACATATGTGCTATATGCATTTTTATGTAGTACCCTTTCCAATGTGCTAAATGGGTTAAGATATTGATAATAATTTATAATAATCAATAAAAAAACTAATGATATAATGGAAAGAGACAAATTACTAAGAACAATATTACCTATACAGTATACCTACCTGAGCATCAAAAAGTGAAACAAAACAAATTATCAATATTTAAAATGTACAATAGAACGTTTAACAATACCAACTCACTTTAAGTTAATTCACACAAAATATAATTTTATAATTTTGGCCAGCGTTTTACTCAAAATACCCCTATGTGCGGCGGCCGGAAAGCCGAGATTCGAAAATTCAGTATCGTCGCGACGCTGTATCCGTCTCGCATCACCGTGTGAAAGGTTCCATTTGAACGCATGTATTAGCTGAATCTCAGATGCGAGCGTCTTGCATACAGCGTCTGCGTGTGTAAGTAGTCTTAATGTTTAGTCATATGTGTTTAAGAGCTATTTATTTATTGCTAAAGGGTTAGATTTGCGCAGAACCACTACTATTGTGGATTTCTGGATCTCGCCATTAAAATGTTATAATCTTAGTTTTCCGTCGATCGTTTATTTATGAGTATGATTACTGAATTGAAAATCATTTATTAAAAAGCTATATAAATGCTCGATTTTTATTAATGCATGATTTATTATAGCCAATCAAACGACTTCATCATAGCCAATCGAACTAGTGACCTGTAAATACTATGTATAACTGTAAAGGACGCGACATGGTGAATAAGTGACGCAAATGAATTTGGTATGCAACCCGCAGTAATGTGGGCTATCTATCTCCTTCTATCTCCTACGGTACTATGGTCGTATGCGGTTTGAATTAAACTTTTTTATTTGCAATATCTTTTTCAATTTAATTGGAACAAATACATGAGATAATATATAGATATAGTCGCAGATTTAAAAAAGTTATATTTTATTCATACATATATTAAAATTTACTGACTAGGTACTATCGCCAGCATAAAAAGACGGGGACACTCAAGTTTGAACTAATTAGACTGGGCTTGGTAATGTCATACCAGTACGCTTGTCATGTCACATTAATGTCATCTTGAATTTTGACGTAAGAAAAAAAACGTCGCAATTGAATGAATTTCAGAAGGCTACATTCATACACGACTACATGATGGAATCAGCATTCGAGAAATTGCTACTGAATTAAGTGTCGGCAAGAATACCGCGAAGAATAAAATTGATGAAACCGGAGCAAATTTGTCGGTTAACAAATACTGTCAAAGTAAATGTTATACAACCAAAATTGTTGAAAATATAAGTGCCTAATTTCACTTGCTATCCCCGTTTTTCGCAGTGGTACTCTCAAATTATACAGTGAGCGCGCAAAGTACGGAAACATAACAAAATCTCAAGAACGGATTGCTATTTTAAAAAATCCTCGAACACGTCGATTTATAATTATCAAAATACACCTTATGGTATCAAATTAATTTTTTTACCTTCAATTGTTTTTAATAGATGACATCATCGACATTTTTTTTAATATGACAACCCTATATTTTTTAATGAATTTGACAGATCTTTTAATTGCCTTAATGGTAGCATAATATTTTTATGGCCTTACATAAGAACATTTTCGCGAAAATGACAATTGAAGTTTATGAAATAAAAGTGACAAAATCTCCGGAACGGTTCGGCCAAATTTAACGAAATTTTGGAATTAAGTATTTTGTAACAATGTGAAGTCACTTGCGTTATTATCGTTGATGCGACTTTTACAGTTTCTGAGATAAAACCTCAAACTTGAATTTTAAATGGAACACCCTGTATATTTTGACATTTTCTGTTACAGTCTTGCATTGCCTATTCAATGTTACTACGCTTGTTATAGTATCATATCAAAAACATCTTGAAATTAACAAAAACCTTTATTACTTAGGTCTAAAAATTAAAGAAAAAATCGATAACAAAAAATAACAACAACAAAATAAACCGACCAAATTAAAAACAACACTAGATGATCTGTTCGAATTGACGCCGGTTCCTCTGAAAACAGAATTCAACTCTGTGCGAAAATTGGCCCAATACTTTTCTTATTGTGTTTTGCGAAATAAGTCGAATTTCTTCTATTATCCTATGTTTCAAATCTAGTAAATTTTCTGGCCTAGTTATGTAAACCTTACTCTTTAAATAGCCCCACAGGAAATAGTCTAGCGGGGTCAATTCCGGTGACCTAGGTGGCCATTCGATAGTACCTCTCCTTCCAATCCAATGATTTGGGAATGTTTCGTCTAGATAGACCACGGAAACACCACGGAAAAAAATGCGGCGGGGCTCCATCTTGCTGAAACCAAAGCAACCTAATCACCAGCTGATGGTTTTCTTCGTCTGGATAAAGTCTGACTACCTCTAGTATTAGCTCTAATTCAAGAAATGCTAAGTACCCTTCACCAGTCAGTGCACCATTGAAAACATAAGGTCCAATAATTTTATTATTAATTATACCTGCCCACACATTTAGCTTTTGTGGATACTGGTTATATCAAACGTGTGCGTTTAGCTGTGCGTTTGTGTTTTTTAAGCACGACGTAATGCATTAATGACAGATGTCGCGCAAATATTTTCATTAATTCATTGTCATTTTTGATACAATTTATTTTATTGAAATTTTCGATCGTAGGTATGTGCAATACTTGAGGTGTAACATATATTACATGCTCGTGAACTTTTATGTTTAATTTGTATTGGAATTTTCTGTCGACACTTCAGACAAAGTTCTCCGTAGTCGCAATAGATGTCGCGGGAATACCGTCAAATATCGTCAACCGTCAAATATTATTTATTATTTATTTATTAGACATTTTCGATACAATAATTTCGATAGGTAAAATTAATGTACAATACTCGAGCTGTACACGCATATTACGTGCTCGTGAAAAATAACAAAACTCGCCCCTTCGCGGCTTGTATGTTAACTTTCTACTCGCACGTAATATGCAAGTTACAGCTCTTGCAACGTAATATACTATTACCTACGACTGTATATGTAAACGTCCCTTACGTCACGGACTGCTTCGCTCGTATATTGCTTATAACAAACGTGTGCGTTTGGCTGTGCGTTTGTGTTTTTTACGCACGACATAATGTCATAATGACAGATGTCGCGCAAAGACTTTGATTAATTAGTTGTCATTTTTGTTACAATGTATATTTATTAATATTTTCAGTCGTAGGTAAGTGCTCAAGCTGTAACATATATTACATGTTCGTGAACATTTATGTTGAATTTGTATTGGAATTTTCTATCGACATTTCAGACAAAGTACTGCGTAGATGCAATAGATGTCGCGCGAATTCCGTCAAATATCGTCAACCGTCAAATATCCTACCTTAATCAAACATTTTTGATACAATTTATTGAAATTGTCGGTCGCAGGTACAATTATGTACAATACTTGAGCTGTACTCGCATATTACGTGCTCGTGAAAAATAACAAGACTCGCCGCTTCGCGGCTCGTATGTTAAGTTTCCACTCGTACGTAATATGCTAGTTATAGCTCTTGTCTATATTATGTAAACTGATTTGGCGTGTTTTTTCTCACCATTTCACATGCGAAAAAGTGCGTTCTTAGTTGCTTATAGAAAATTTGGAGAAGCCTTTTCGTGCGCGCGAAGCGCGGCCGTCGCCCTAACTGGGCCATTCTACGTTGCGTGAGCTTTTGAAATCGACGCAAAAAGGCCTCTAGGACGTTTTTGCTTAAAAATTCTCCAAAAAGCGATCGATTTTGGTGAACACGCCTCAACATTCCAACAGCAGTTTATTACGCGTCGTCATGGTTGCCAGAAAAGAAACGTCAAAAGCGCAGACATAACCTGCAATTTGTTGATTATTATCTTCACCAACGTCCGTTCCAAATAACCTCTGAGAAACCTATAACGTATGTTCTACGTATACGAATAATTAAGAATTCGCATTTGTCTTTATTACGTACGTATGAAACCTACTACGTATGCATACAAGCATAATATGGTATGATTTTACAAATTATAGCAGAGATATCGGAAATTCATTGGTGAGTTTGGGTGGTTTGGATAAGTTTTCCTACGTGTTACAGCCTTATGTCATTTTTCCTATGAGCCGAGGTGTGGTTACTTATTTAACGTATAACGTACCCGGGTAAAGTGTAGTACGGTATGCCCATGGTATGCCGTGGCTACCATTTCAATCGATCGATAAATTGCCCACAAAATGCATTTCTACAAGAATTCGGACGTTTTAGCCGATTAGTCGACAGATGGCGCTACCAGCGCTATTAAACGTCAGCCGTACATAACCTCTGCATAACCTAACATATTTATGTTTATAAACATGGATTCACTTTGCCGACTTTGCCAATACAAATGGCATATCGTAAGTTTATTATATGTTATTATGAAGGTTTGTTTACGGTAGTCCACATTTATTAAATATTTTTAGCATACATACACAAGTCATTCTACCGTGACCGAATGCAAAGAATATAGATGTATTAGAGACAACAAAAGGTAATGGAAATAGCTACATGTCAATATCAATACAATAAAGTAATTGTTAGTGAAGCCAAGTGTAACATGAGAAGAACACGATGTAAAATTTTGCCGCAATGAGAAGGAAGAATTCTGAAAACAGATAACGTTGAAAAAGTTCAAGTAGTGTGATTGGGAATTGATAGCAGGTCAAAAAACAAGCCTACAAAGACTAGGAATGTTGTCCTTAGCATGATTTTTCTTCTAACGGTGATCACTCACACGAAACAAAACAGGATGCTTTTCTTCACGTAAAAGCTTTTGAAGATTCATCACATAAAAGAATTTGAAGAAAACGAACAATTTTTTATCAACATTATTGTGGAATTTATTATTATAATAAACCTTTGTGGATCTATACGTTTCCGGTATAGTGATCACAGGTAACCCTGAATAGTAATTTAATTCACATTTCGTTAGGTTAACTTTACATCTGTGACAAAGCTTACTATACGATTTGAATGAAAAACTTTGAAGACAGGAAGAACATTATTCTAATGCTAATTATCTCAACGTTTATTCAGTGTCTTCCTCAAGTAATTTCCAACAATAAAGTTAAATCAACACGGATTTAATTCGGAAGAGTTATTGAGGTGCTATTTATCGGAGAAAGTATTCAAAAGTGTGTGCAATCCTCAATCGTAAGCCAATGTTACCCTTAATGTGATTTTCAATTTCATTGTAACATCCGTACTATTCATACTACAAAAGCGGACAGTTATTTACCTCATCCCGCTTTTGGGTGAGCAACATTTTTTAGGGCTAAAAGGCTGGACTTCTATGTAGGAATAATCGAAATGTATTTAGGGGTAGGTCAAATTAATAGGCACACGAGACAAAGAAAAATTTAATTTTGTAAATATTCCCCTTTTTTTCTTATTTTGTTTTCTGTAATATGTATATATTTATGTATACGATACTGTGCAATAATAAATTATCGTATATGTTTTTGCAACAAATATTGTTGTACAAATATATATTAATGTTTTCTGTAACGGAACATATTTTTATTTTTAGCCTTGATCATATTTTTTACAAATTATTTATCGCTTCACACATCGTTGGTTATTTCATTATTTATTACTTCACTGGTATATTTTTCTTTTCTTTCTACAATGATTAAGTTACAATAAAGTATGTCTACATAATATACCTAATACAAGGTTTGAATTATTATTATCTCTATTATTATCTATTATTCTTATTTTAGATAATAGGTTTGCTCGAGCAGCATCAAAATAATTATATAAAGCACTTATTTTTACTCTTGCGCATGCACAATGGGGGTTCTGCCTTTACAAAATCTCCATTGCGCATGCTTAGCAATTAGGAATAACTAATTGTTTTTACTGATGGGCAAACAAACCAATTATCCATATTACAGGTTCTAAATATATCTAGAATGTTATAAATCTACAATTCCAATATGTTGGTATAAATAATGCTCAGATTATCTGTAGGGTGTATCAAAACAACCTTTTTTGGAAAATCAAAATTTCAAGTTAATATAAGTTGTCTCTATGAATCCACTTAGGTATAACATCAAAAATAGTGTCCCAATTAGGAAATAATATATCACCCTCAAGAGGCCTAAAGTTTATAGTTTTTCTCAATAAATCTGTTTTTTTTTTTGTAGTAGGGGTAAAGTATCTGTCCTGATGAAAAATGTTAACAATAGGTTGTGAAATAATAGTAATAAAATATTACTCTAATGCAACATTTGGGTCTTCCGCACTTGGCATAAAATTGAGTCATTTTAACAAATAATGGTTATTTTTGTAAATAAGCTCAATGGTGCTGGGAAAAAAATATACAAGTTGATAAAAAGTAGTTTCTATGGTCCTATGTATACAACAAAAAAATCACCTAAATAAAAAATAATCAGGTCTTCTGCGAGGGGTCTATAATTTTTTCATGTTTCTAAATTTTTATTTAGATCATGTGTGTTTCTTAAAAAAATCTGTTTATCGTCGTAATTTGCATGGATTATAAAAATATTATTTTTTTTAAATTACTCAATTTTATGTAATTTAAGTAGGTTGTATTAGAATTATATATGTTTATACTTTTATTTCACAACCTACTATTGTTAAAATTATTCAACTTGAAAAAATGTTTTTTCTTTCACTTGCGGGAGATTTTTTTTAATTAAGGCAACTTTTTGGTGGTTAATATGAGGCCATAAAAATAACTTTACATCAACTTGAAAATTTGATTTTGCAAAAGGAGTCTTTTTTCTAGATACCCACTGTCTATGCGGTCTATCGATTCCTGCGATCTACCCAATATGCGGTCTATAGGTCCACTAGTAATGTAATATACTATATCCAACTCGGCGTGGAAACAGTATGTTATCAAAGCGTCCAAAAAATAGATATGAGGCTGAGAGCAGTTCGGAAGAAGTCAGTGACTCTGCTAAGAAATTGAAAGACCGTGGTCAGGATTTTGATGTGAATTACGGATTGAGTTATAGGATTATAAATGTTCTTGCTGTTTTCTCTGTTATTTCTCAACACGTGAAATGTAAAACGTGCAATGCAGACATTACGTTTCAAGAACGAAGTCCTCGAGGCTTAGGCTTCAAAATAATTATTGTTTGTCCAAACTGCCCAGAAGTTATTATACCAAGTAGTAAGTTTATACCGAACGCATATGAAATCAACCGTCGGCGTCGAAACGTCATAGCAATGCGCCTGCTTGGAGTCGGGCTAAACGGAATTGTAAAGTTTTGTGCGTTCATAGAATTGCCACGACTAATTTTTCAATCATTCTATGATAAAAGTGAATACGATTTCGATCGCAACGGCAACAGTACGACAGGCCAGTATGAAGAAAGCAGCACAAAAAGAGAAAAGCGAAGAGAATGGTCAGTTTGAAGGAATTACTGTTTCCGGCGATGGTTCGTGGAGGAAAGGCGGATTTTCCTCGCTCTTCGGAATTACGTCACTGATTGGATGGTCCACGGCCAAAATCGTCGATGTCGAAGTAAAATCGAAAAATAGTAATTCATGCGAGCACTGGAAAAGTAAAATAGGAACAACTGAATATGAAGAGTGGCATATAACTCACACCGATGAATGTCAAGCAAATCATGAAAGCTCATCCGGTAAAATGGCGGTTGACGCTGTTGTTGAGATGTTTGAGCGCTCTGAAACGTTGCACGGCCTAAAATACGCAAACTACATTGGAGATAGCAAAACATTTAAAGGTATATTGGATAAAAAACGATAATTCTGAAGTGCAACAGAAAGAGTGCATTGTTCACGTGCAGAAAAGAATGGGGGCCGGATAGAGAAATTTAAAAAAAAGTAATAGGCCTTGGTGGAAAAGATAAATTTACTGGCAAACTAATTGATTAGTTGACAATTTATTATGGTTTATTATGGCAAATTTTGATGAGTTTAAAAATCTTTTGTTGTTGAGACTGTACGACATAATCGGAGTGACGGAAACTTGGCTCAGCGACCACGTGAGCGATGACCAGATTGCAGTGGCTGGATTTAGAGTAGTTCGGTGTGACAGGGGAGCACGGGGTGCGCAATTTAATCGGGTGCTGGATGTTGGACAGGAAATAGAGCAGTTATGGATAGTTGTTAGAGATAATTCAAAAAGATTTGCAGTTGGGTGTGTTTATAAACCACCTTCGGGTAACGTGGACGATTTTTTGGATGCTTTTAGCATGGCATTCTGTCATATGAGGGGAGTTTCTGATCTTGTTTTCTGTGTTGGTGATGGAAATATAGATTTTATGAATAAAAATAACAAATACCAGAAAATTTAACGAAGTATTGAGCGACGGCGGCTTCACACAGCTTGTCGAATCGCCTACCCGCATTACGGCTAGCTCTAGCACGCTAATTGACTTTATTGTTACTGATTGTGCTGATGCTGCTGTGGAGGTGGGTACGATGAACACGGGTGTGGCTGACCATGAGCTCGTATTCTGTAAATTGTCAATTCTAAAGATAGCTTACCAGCCTACTTATAAAACTCTGTAACGCGGCGAATTGTTCTGCGTGATTTGTTTGATATTCCGTATGGGTGGCGCCATCTATCGCTGTCTAGGGCAACTTGGTGGAGCTCGGCAGGAACTCGGCAGGGTGTGAAACGCTGCTAGCATCGGGTTTCCGCGCGCAAAATTGCCGAGGCCACGCCCCCGTCATTTACATTTAATTAGATCCCACGGTTTTTACTGTTTGGATTCACGGAATTTTGTCTTGCAAAATCGTTGTTCACTTTGTACTATAGTTCGCCGCTGTTACTTGGTTTAACTTTCCCTTGGTTTCCCTATTCCGACAGAAATTCTAGGTTTCCGTTTTTTCTGCGTTTCCGGCCGTTATTTTTCGTGGCCGTAGTGCGGCTTGCAGCGTGCTTTTCCGGCGTCTTGTCTTGTCAATCATCTTGGAGTGTACACGTGTGATAGATTTTTGGAAGCCCGTTGAGAATTATAGGAGAGGATTTTGGTAGTTTGGAGGTCCCCCTTATCGCCGTAGTGCGGATTTATCTCGACCAGGCTTCAACAGGTGTCCAGGTTGTTGATTTAGTGGAAATCTGGCCACCACGCCATTGTGCGGATTTAAACGAACTTCTATCACCGTTCACGTAGGCCCAGTGTCCATCTATTTTTGGGTAAGCTCTCTTTAGATTCGATGAGATTGTCTGGTGGCAATTGGTGGGTCGATTCTACGACTATTTCCTCTTTTTAGGCACCTAATACGAGGCCGGAGACCCCTCGAACGTTCGTAGTCACCTAGCACGAAGCGAGAGACCCTTCGTAAGTCAGTAGTCACCTGGTACGAGGCAAGAGACCCTGCGTAGGTCCTTCGACATCTAGTACGAGACCTTTTCGAAGTATATCGAGTCGGAGTTGGTGGCACCGTGACGGGACCGGCACGTGCGGTGATTATTATCCGTCGTGGAGGATCCACCGCTAGCATCGGAGCGTCTGTAGGTGGCAAACAGTGTCTCGAAGCTCCGGATAAAGGTCAGAGGTCCTATATTTTTCCGATCAGCTGTGGCGGACGCTCGTTGTCCCTCGAAGGAGCAGGCAGCTCGTATATCTTTTTTTTGGTTGTGCCTTTTGTTGATTAGTAGTTAGTATCGCTACGATTGTGTAATCGTTACCCGTCAAGGAGCCTTCCGCTCGCACACCGGTTTATGGTGGCGCATTTGATTAGTAGTAGATTAGTGTGGCTACGATTTAGTAATCGTTGTCCATTCCGGAGCCTTCAGCTCAGTGTTATTAATTGTTAAGTGTTTAATTATCCGAAGATATCGCTCGGACCATCGGTGCTCAACCCGTATGTGTTATTAATTACCTTTTTCTTTAATTTCGAGTTTGCCTTACGTACTCGTAATTTTGATTACCCGTTACAGTATTTATCTTTGTGGATTCTGAATTTAATTCGGATAAATGGTATCCTCTGGTATAATTTCCTTTGATCGTTCAAGAATTTTTAACGGAAGCCGTTTGTTAGCCAAGTTGAGTGCCGATGGGAATTTCATTTCCTTTTGGGACGGGTTGCCGTCTTGGCTATTGATTGCCTTTTATATTAATGTTGTTTGTTATCAACTTTTCAACATAGACGTTTGTTGCGGTAATTTTCTGGGGATTTTACCCAAATCTACAGCGAGTCGCGGCGCGGTTTGGCCAAGCTTCGTGTCGGTCGCTATTATTATTTTTTATCTTTACGAGTTGCGGTTTGGGCTCGAAGCCCTTAAGTGTGTTGAATTGTTTGAGTTTTTATTGTTTTGTTTGTGTGCATTCCCAATTATAAGCAAGCCTTCGGCGTAGCATCTGCGTGGTACTTTTTGGCTGTACCACGAATTATTGTGTACCTGTATACCGATGCAGATTATATTGGCGATATCATCGTTGACTTTTGGAGGCTAATAAATTGGTTGAAGATACATTTACTTTGCTTGTTCCCTGTGTTGCCTTTATTTCAGCTGCACTTTCGTAGTCAAGTGCTGTTTCTCCAACGGATTAAGACTGACGTGGCGCCCTAGAACATCGTATCAAGGAACCGTTTGGTTACTGTCCCACGACCACCTCCCTGGTTGGCCGGAGCATCCGGGAGAAACGCATGAGCAGCACAGGTTTGGTAGAAGTCGACGTATTTTGGTGTTTCTTCGGCAACTTTAGGTCTTTGGTATTTTTGCGAAAAAAAAGGCGTTACATTGGCGCCCAACGTGGGGCCATTAATCATTAATTAGGAGGAGCTAATTAGGTCTTGGACTTTGCCGGTTGGGTCTGGTTTCTTTTTTTTGGTCTTGGCTTTGCTTCTTTGATTGGGACTGGCGAACTTATGTTGTCATAGAATTTCGTTCTCGGGTGTTGTGGGTTTTGTTATATCTTTGTTTTGCAGGAGTTCCAGTGGATTCCCGTGTTGGTGCGGGTACCCTTTTCGGATCTGGAGGAGATGATCGGTTTGTCGCTCTGCGGATTTTATGCATGCCTTTTGCCTTCTTCCGTGACGGAACGGGGAGCTCGTGGTTGTTATTTAGTTTGTAGGACCCTTCTTCGTGTCTGGATTGGCGAGGTTGGCGTCTGCCGTGATGGCGTATTTGTGGCATGGTGCCGGATTGTTCGCTCCCTGTTGAGCGTGGCCTTGTGGGTCGTTGTTGATGCGTTTCCCAGCGCTTGGTAATTTTGGGGTTTGCTGTGTTTCGTTTTGTTTTGTAGGTGCTGTTGTTTCAGTGTTGTGCACCAGCGCTCTGTGTTCCGGGGCTTACAGAATACGGACACGGCGAACCTGCCACCAGTAAGAGTCTGGTAAAAGGCCACGGAAGACTTCCACCTACCATCATCTCTTGTAGGGATCGGGAAAGGGAGCGTCTCACAATGCGTGAGGACTCCTCATCGTTGCAAAACGATTTCGGCTAGGTTGTTAGCTTTGTCGTCATTTTGACGTTATACTTCGGTTGGCGGTATTTCGGTTGATTGGCCGTCTTCCTTAGTTTTGGGATTTCTCTGTTTGTTAGTACCACCACCCCAGGGGTTTGTTCTGGTGTCCCCTGGGTTTTTGTCTTGCTTATCGTAGTTTCTTTTTGTTGTTGGGTGGTACCCTTTTTGTTGAGAGCTGTGGTCAGCTCTATTTTTTGTTTTCGGGGCGCGAGTCGTCGGTGCCTGGTGTTGGGGTTGTGCGGTGGCAGCAGTGGTGAGTTCCTTGGTTCCTGTCCCTATGTGTTATTGCTGGTTTCCAGTGCTGTCGATGGGTACGAACGAGGTTTGATGCACTTTTCCGCATCTTACGCAACTGCCCGTCCCTTCCTTCTTTTGTGTTGTCCTCTCCCCATACCTTTTCCCCTCCCTACTGTTGTCGTTGCACCGCCTTGGCATCTGGTGCTGGCCCCTCAAGCTTTTTTATTGCTTGGTAGTTGAGTTGTTGGTGTGGAGGCATCGTTGGACACACGGGTTTGCAGTTTGATGCGTTCGGTTCGCTCCTTTGGATCTGGGTCGGAAACTTTCGTGGAAATTTTCCTCTGTGAGAGGAGAGGGGGAGTGTAACGCGGCGAATTGTTCTGCGTGATTTGTTTGATATTCCGTATGGGTGGCGCCATCTATCGCTGTCTAGGGCAACTTGGTGGAGCTCGGCAGGAACTCGGCAGGGTGTGAAACGCTGCTAGCATCGGGTTTCCGCGCGCAAAATTGCCGAGGCCACGCCCCCGTCATTTACATTTAATTAGATCCCACGGTTTTTACTGTTTGGATTCACGGAATTTTGTCTTGCAAAATCGTTGTTCACTTTGTACTATAGTTCGCCGCTGTTACTTGGTTTAACTTTCCCTTGGTTTCCCTATTCCGACAGAAATTCTAGGTTTCCGTTTTTTCTGCGTTTCCGGCCGTTATTTTTCGTGGCCGTAGTGCGGCTTGCAGCGTGCTTTTCCGGCGTCTTGTCTTGTCAATCATCTTGGAGTGTACACGTGTGATAGATTTTTGGAAGCCCGTTGAGAATTATAGGAGAGGATTTTGGTAGTTTGGAGGTCCCCCTTATCGCCGTAGTGCGGATTTATCTCGACCAGGCTTCAACAGGTGTCCAGGTTGTTGATTTAGTGGAAATCTGGCCACCACGCCATTGTGCGGATTTAAACGAACTTCTATCACCGTTCACGTAGGCCCAGTGTCCATCTATTTTTGGGTAAGCTCTCTTTAGATTCGATGAGATTGTCTGGTGGCAATTGGTGGGTCGATTCTACGACTATTTCCTCTTTTTAGGCACCTAATACGAGGCCGGAGACCCCTCGAACGTTCGTAGTCACCTAGCACGAAGCGAGAGACCCTTCGTAAGTCAGTAGTCACCTGGTACGAGGCAAGAGACCCTGCGTAGGTCCTTCGACATCTAGTACGAGACCTTTTCGAAGTATATCGAGTCGGAGTTGGTGGCACCGTGACGGGACCGGCACGTGCGGTGATTATTATCCGTCGTGGAGGATCCACCGCTAGCATCGGAGCGTCTGTAGGTGGCAAACAGTGTCTCGAAGCTCCGGATAAAGGTCAGAGGTCCTATATTTTTCCGATCAGCTGTGGCGGACGCTCGTTGTCCCTCGAAGGAGCAGGCAGCTCGTATATCTTTTTTTTGGTTGTGCCTTTTGTTGATTAGTAGTTAGTATCGCTACGATTGTGTAATCGTTACCCGTCAAGGAGCCTTCCGCTCGCACACCGGTTTATGGTGGCGCATTTGATTAGTAGTAGATTAGTGTGGCTACGATTTAGTAATCGTTGTCCATTCCGGAGCCTTCAGCTCAGTGTTATTAATTGTTAAGTGTTTAATTATCCGAAGATATCGCTCGGACCATCGGTGCTCAACCCGTATGTGTTATTAATTACCTTTTTCTTTAATTTCGAGTTTGCCTTACGTACTCGTAATTTTGATTACCCGTTACAGTATTTATCTTTGTGGATTCTGAATTTAATTCGGATAAATGGTATCCTCTGGTATAATTTCCTTTGATCGTTCAAGAATTTTTAACGGAAGCCGTTTGTTAGCCAAGTTGAGTGCCGATGGGAATTTCATTTCCTTTTGGGACGGGTTGCCGTCTTGGCTATTGATTGCCTTTTATATTAATGTTGTTTGTTATCAACTTTTCAACATAGACGTTTGTTGCGGTAATTTTCTGGGGATTTTACCCAAATCTACAGCGAGTCGCGGCGCGGTTTGGCCAAGCTTCGTGTCGGTCGCTATTATTATTTTTTATCTTTACGAGTTGCGGTTTGGGCTCGAAGCCCTTAAGTGTGTTGAATTGTTTGAGTTTTTATTGTTTTGTTTGTGTGCATTCCCAATTATAAGCAAGCCTTCGGCGTAGCATCTGCGTGGTACTTTTTGGCTGTACCACGAATTATTGTGTACCTGTATACCGATGCAGATTATATTGGCGATATCATCGTTGACTTTTGGAGGCTAATAAATTGGTTGAAGATACATTTACTTTGCTTGTTCCCTGTGTTGCCTTTATTTCAGCTGCACTTTCGTAGTCAAGTGCTGTTTCTCCAACGGATTAAGACTGACGTGGCGCCCTAGAACATCGTATCAAGGAACCGTTTGGTTACTGTCCCACGACCACCTCCCTGGTTGGCCGGAGCATCCGGGAGAAACGCATGAGCAGCACAGGTTTGGTAGAAGTCGACGTATTTTGGTGTTTCTTCGGCAACTTTAGGTCTTTGGTATTTTTGCGAAAAAAAAGGCGTTACAACTCTCCGAAGTATAAACATTGATGTAGACGTGTTAACTGCAGATTTGAACGCACTCCCTTTGCATCATATATACTACCTACAAGATGTAAACGAAAAAGTAAATGTTCTGAATGAAATGTTGCTTTCCCTGCTAAATCTTCATGCGCCACTTAGAAATTTGAGATTTACAAAACCACCGACACGGTGGATAACTGAAAATTTAAAGCTAATGATGAAGTTAAGGGATAATGCTTTGTCGAGATTCCGAAGGACAGGGATGTCACACCACTGGGATTACTATAAGAGTCTCCGTAACTTAACTACCACTGCCGTACGAAATGAAAAAAGGGCTTTTCTGAACTCAGTAATTAAAACCAAAAACTCTAAGTATATGTGGCATACCCTGAATTCAATGAATATAGTGAATAAAAAAGTCCGTGCTATTCCAAAAGAGCTAAGGAATGTTTGTGACATAAACAATTACTTTGCAGAATGTGGGGGTTCCACGTCGGCTGATCCAGATCTTTGTGAATACTATAATCGAAATAGATGTCACACTAGAGTGGAGCAGATGTTTCAGTTTTCATTAGTGGACACGACACTGGTCTCGGGAATCGTGCGCAAACTGCGGTCTACAGCAACCGGAATAGATGAGTTAAATGTTCTTTTTCTTAAAATGTGTTGTCCGACTATCATTCCTATTATTACACATATAATTAATTGTTGTTTCGAGCAATGTGTTTTTCCGAGTGCATGGAAGACTGCACTAGTGACTCCGCTTCCAAAGAGCAATAATCCAACAAATTTTGGAGACTTGCGGCCGATCAGTATTCTGCCAACATTATCTAAGATTGCGGAAAAATGTATGGATTCTCAAATTCGACAATTTTTAAATATAAACAATATTTTACCAATCATACAGTCGGGCTTTAGACCATCTCATTCTTGTACAACAGCCATGTTAAATGTGACCGATGACATAATTCAGGCGAGGGATAGTAATCAGTGTGTGATTCTTGTTATGTTAGACTACAGCAAAGCATTTGATAAAGTTAATCATGAGAGTCTTTTGGCCAAGTTGCACTATCTTTCTCTGATGCATCAATAGCCCTTCTTTCAAGCTATCTAGTTAATAGGTCACAAATAGTAACTCTCGACGGCCAATTCTCGCATTGTGTTGCAACTGATTCTGGAGTGCCACAAGGGTCAATTCTTGGTCCACTGCTATTTTGTATTTACACCTCGCAAATTCCAAGTTATATAAAAAACTGTTCAATTCATATGTACGCGGACGATACGCAAATTTACTTGGCTTTTGGTAGGGAAGAACTCTCATTAGCATGTGACAAGATAAACTCAGATTTGAAAAACCTTTTCGAATATTCTATAAAAATGTCACTTGCTTTAAATCCAAGTCTAATGTGGTTACTTTCGGTAATCTTGTTGTCAAGGACGTAACCATTTTATTGAATGGTGCGCGGTTAGGTATATCAGGGGAGGCAAAAAATCTCGGAATAATCTTAGACTCAGCACTTCGTTTTGAAAAACATGTTAGTGAATGTATCAGAAAATTTTATAATGCATTGAAAAGCATATATCGCCATAGACACTATCTTAACCAGCCAATGAAAGAAATGTTATGCCAGTCATTAGTTCTATCCCATTTTAATTATGCTGACACCGTGTATGGACCTTGCATAACCAATGCTACATCTAACCGTATTCAACGAGTGCAGAACAGTTGCCTGAGGCTCATACACGGGATACGCAAGTATGACAGGATCTCCCATACTCTGTGCATTACAAACTGGCTGAGTATGAGAAGTAGGAGAGATTTTCATCTGAGATGCTTGTGTCATAAAATAATTCTAACTAAAACACCTGCATATTTGCACGATCGAATTACCTTCAGGACCGACGTACATCACCTAAATCTCAGGCACAAAAATACAGTATCCATACCTGCCCACTCAACAGCACTATTTAAAAGGTCATTTTCGTATAACGTTGCTAATCTGTACAATAGTTGCCCTGATCACTTGAAGGTGCTCCCTCTGCAATCCTTTAAGCGAAAACTCCGATTTGTCATGAAGTCCTCTCAGAATTTGTCTCGGGTGTGATTACAGTGTGTTCGTTCTCTGCTGGCATTTGTTGGTGATGTGAATGCGCGCGCGGCAACGGGCAGCAATCTGTTGTGTTTTTATTGAAAGAGTTCGTAATTCTAAGTTATTGTATTTATCATTATTTACTAGGTGTTTTAAGTTGATTACTTATGTATGGTTAATTTATGTGTTTACGTTTGGTTTTGTTTATTTCTTGTTTTTTTTACTACTTGGCTTGAGTCTGAGCAGGTGCATTTTCTTGTTTTCTTTTCTTTTTTGTTTCTTAGTTTACTTAGTTGAGTGGTTAGTTTTTTAGTTTCTTAGTTGAGTAGTTTAGTTTCTTACTTTACGTGGTTGAGTAGAACAGTTGGAGCTGCAGAGCGCCAAACTGAACTCCGCCTTTGCAAGGAGGGTTTATGTCAAATTAATTTGTAGCTGTAGTTCATATGTATCTTCCTTTCTTTGCAATAAAGAAATATTATTATTATTATTATTATTATTATTATTTAGCCATACTCTTACGTAGCTCGTGATTGGGAATGGTCCAGGCCAGGGTGGATGTAAATGAAACTCACACTGGGGTTTTATATGCGTGTCACCGAAGAAATTAGAGGGGTACACAACAGCTACCCAGAGTGGGGGACGCTAGCGTACCAGAGTGGGGAACGCGTTGCCGGATCACACGAAAGACCAGTTGAGTGGTGGCTTTCGATTGTGATGGGCGCAACCGTACCGCTATCCGCTCTGTATTGTTAGTTACTGCAGTTATTGCATATTTCTATTTAGTTTCACTATATTGGTTGAAACAGTTGTGTATTCGTTATTTAAAATTGAGAGTTATAATATCAGAAGAGGGATCTAATTCGCGTGCAAAATCCAAGAACAAAGAAACAGCTGAAAATGTTAACCCTCGCTGCCTGACGGAAGTACTTGAGATCATATTATGGAGATTATGGTACTTGGGATCAAAATTGTTTGTTTTCAAGGTATTAGTGATGCTTAAAAGAGATCGTTTAATTTTGGTGAGTCATACCTTGTTGAGAATAATTATTTGTACTGCATTGAATGGAAAATCATGTAAGTACGGGTCATAATTGCAGTATGCAAAACTATTGTCTATTTTCGATATGAATTTAATTGGTGTTATCTTTGTGTTGATACCAAGAGAGTTGCACAATAATAGTGATTGTTAAAAGAGATTTTATAGTTTGTTGGGTCATAACTTGTTGAGATTTTGTTGTTTGAACTGCATTCAAAGGAAAATCATGTAAGTACAGGTGTGCATAATTGCAAATTGCGAACCTATTGTGGAGCGACCTCGAGCCCTGAGTCATCGCAAATGCCGGAGAACCACTAGATCCATGTACCTGACTAGCTGGTGGAGTGTTTTTCTACTATTGTGGATTATTATTTCATGTACCGAGCGATTGCTTATTCTTAGGGCGCTGCCACGCTGTGTCCGACGTTTGTTGGTGTGCCGCACTGTTTTCTACCTCAAATGTTTAAGTAGGTGCAACACGAGGCGGTGTACTACCGAGCGTTCGACGCTGTCGAATGTTCCTTGCATAGTCTGGGCGGCGCCGGTTTTAGACAGTGGATGCCAACGATACGACGCACTTGTAGTAGTATTGTTCTGGTATCATTGTGTTTCGTTCAATTTGATTACGACTTTTGTTTGTTTAATTTACGATTGATAACACTATTGTCAATTTTCAATATGATCTTAATGTGTTGTTTTTATTTGTTTATATCGAGAGAATTGCATACTATCTGAAGTTCATGGATGCCAGATGAGTTTCAAAAATACCACACTTGTCAGAATGGACGAGTAGTTTGTAAAAGTTTTTGCCGATGCTTGTTATACTACACTTAGAGACGTGTTGGAGAGAGTGTTTTAACATTAGAAACGTATGCATTGTTGGTACCAGTGCCGAGACGGAGTAAGATCAAAACCAATGTTTTTAAGGTTTGTGATTGATAATTAATAGATCATAGTTGAAATAGTGGAATGCCTCAATGGTTTGTGATTTATAATTTAGCAATTGATTGCTTTCCATAATAAGTGTAGGTAACTACTGTAGCCTTTAAAAAGTGTTTTAGCGGTAAAACATTGAGAATACGAAAAATCGGTATAATTTCTGATTTAAACTTATTCATTTCTTAACTTAAAACAGGAATCTCCTTATCATTTGTTGTTTAAAAATTGAAAGTACTTTTGCTAAGAGTACTGTAGGTAATTGGCGCGTTTGAAGAGCTTACGCTCGTATTTGATATTTAGAAATATGAAGGTGGCATATTATACATTGGAAATAGGAAATCTTTTGTTTTGTAATTTCATAATGCAAAATTGAAAGTTACTTGTTGAAGAATAGTAAGGTTACGTTTCTAATCATTATTGGTGAATTGAAGGTTTACGTTCTTTATGAATTGTAAATTGACGATTGAAGTGTCTTATGCCGTGTGGGGTTTAATTTGCGAATTTAAGGTTGATGCTTGCGATCATTATTGGAGAGTTGAAATTTATTAGCTTTGTGTAGCTGAATTTGAGAGTGTAGCTTTTGGAGTTTGTGTATTATGATTTGAACATTGAAAATTAATGTTCGTCGTGAATCATAATTAGAGAATTGAAATTTATAGCTTTGCGTACCTGAATCTGAGAATTTGGAGTTTATGTGTTTTGGTGTATAATAACCAGACACTTGTAAGATACTGTTCTTCGTGTGTTATAATTTGAGAATGGAAAGTCTTGTCTATCAAAAATTGAGTATTGGTAGATATCAATGTTTTGTGATTCATAATTTATGAATCGTAAGTTTATGTTCTTTAAGTATTATAATTAGAGAACGGAAACCCCTTATGTTTTGTCTAACATAATTTTTGAAATGAATTGGAATTTGTGTGTTATAAATTGAGGATTGAAATACCTTATTCCGTTTACGTAACGTAATGTGAGAATTGTACGTTTGTGTACTTCGAGTATCATAATAGCAGACATTGATGTCCTTGATCGTTATGTGTCATAATTCCAGAATTAAAGGATAATTTGTTTTGTTGGCATGTTAAGAAAGTTGAACGTTGTTATGTAATTCAAAAGTTGTTCTAGTTATGTGTCCCAATAAAAAAGGGAGTGGACCATTTGTACGCTTTGCATTTATTTAATTAGTAATTGTTGATAATTGTGAATTGGTCTTTGCACATTGGGACAGATGAAGAAGATATGTGTGGTAATAGTTAGTTTTGAGAGTAATATAACATCATTTTGTGTAAGCCTACGGTTCCTTAGTTTAAGATTAAAATAAGCTACATGTAGTTCCTGAGCTTGGAGCCGAAAAGAGCAAATATAGAAATGAATTGTAAAAGTTACTATTGTTGTGAATGCGAGAATGTTGATGGGTTGTTGAGTTAAACTGGTCGTTATACAGTCCCTGAACTCTGGTGTTGATGGTTGTTGAGTTAAACTGGTCGTTGTACAGTCCCTGAACTCTTGTGTTTGTTGTTTGATACGGCTCTAAACCTTGGTAAAGTAGTTATGGTGATAACTCTAAACTTGGTTAAAGCAGTCGGGATTTGTTGTTTGATACGGCTCTAAACCTTGGTAAAGTAGTTATGGTGATAACTCTAAACTTGGTTAAAGCAGTCGGGATTTGTTGTTTGATACGGCTCTAAACCTTGGTAAAGTAGTTATGGTGATAACTCTAAACTTGGTTAAAGCAGTCGGGATTTGTTGTTTGATACGGCTCTAAACCTTTGTAAAGTAGTTATGGTGATAACTCTAAACTTGGTTAAAGCAGTCGGGATTTGTTGTTTGATACGGCTCTAAACCCTGGTAAAGTAGTTATGGTGATAACTCTAAACTTGGTTAAAGCAGTCGGGATTTGTTGTTTGATACGGCTCTAAACCTTGGTAAAGTAGTTATGGTGATAACTCTAAACTTGGTTAAAGCAGTCGGGATTTGTTGTTTGATACGGCTCTAAACCTTGGTAAAGTAGTTATGGTGATAACTCTAAACTAGGTTAAAGCAGTCGGGATTTGTTGTTTGATACGGCTCTAAACCTTGGTAAAGTAGTTATGGTGATAACTCTAAACTTGGTTAAAGCAGTCGGGATTTGTTGTTTGATACGGCTCTACACCTTGGTAAAGTAGTTTTGGTGATAACTCTAAACTTGGTTAAAGTAGTCGAGATTCTTTGGTTGACTACAGCATTAGATCATGTTAAAGTAGTGTTAGTGATAACTCTAAACTTGGTTAAAGTAGTCGAGGTTCTTTGGTTGACTACAGCGTTAGATCATGTTAAAGTAGTTTTGGTGATAACTCTAAACTTGGTTAAAGTAGTCGAGATTCTTTGGTTGACTACAGCGTTAGATCATGTTAAAGTAGTTGGTGATCTCTAAATTTGACTAGATGACTGTTAGTTATGTTAAGAAATTAAGCTGTGGTTACTGGATGTAAATTAATAGAAACAGCCACTGAACTTGAATGAATGACAATGGTCTTTGCATGTTAAAGTTGATAGTAGCTCCTGGGCTTGCTAAGAACGATGGAGTGCCTGAAACTGTTGGTAAAAGAAAAACTAGATAATTAGTCCGGTTGTATTCTTTTAGAAGAATTGCTAGGCACAGCAGATCAGAGACAGGTATCCCGAGAGCGTGACACCTTGCAGGATGGCCGTGTCACCGAAGAAATTAGAGGGGTACACAACAGCTACCCAGAGTGGGGGACGCTAGCGTACCAGAGTGGGGAACGCGTTGCCGGACCACACGAAAGACCAGTTGAGTGGTGGCTTTCGATTGTGATGGGCGCAACCGTACCGCTATCCGCTCTGTATTGTTAGTTACTGCAGTTATTGCATATTTCTATTTAGTTTCACTATATTGGTTGAAACAGTTGTGTATTCGTTATTTAAAATTGAGAGTTATAATATGCGTGTATAATTATTCCAGATATAGTCAGATAACAGCTGAGAAGGCAGGTCGCTACCTTCTCGTACAGGTGTCGGATGTCTAGCTCGCAAATACAGAGTTCCTCTGGATACGCCGCTTTACTGTATTTATATCAATTGCCCAAATACGTCATTACCGTTAATTAGGTTACCAAACGTCGAGGTTGTTCACTTGCGTTTTGTGCAAACTCGGCGTTGGGTATCTATAGTAGACACCGTAATCATTGAGGAATTCGAGTTGTTAACATTATATTTGTATGCAATTTTTACTCGAACACAATAATAACTTTAATTTATTACTCATTCGTAACAACCTCCTCACCAATAATTGCTCGTCCAAAGCAAAACTTGAACAAAATCCATAGCTACAGACCGGAGCAGCAAAAACACCAACAAATAATATTTTAGTGTATATACAAATCAATTCAAAACAGAAAAAGCACATAGGAAAATTCAAAAACAGTTTCACTTACAAAAAAAACAAACAGAAACAAACCCTACAAAACACATACAACACAATTCAAAAAACAAGAGATAATACACACAAAAATTCAAAAACTAACTGCCAACTAATGTATGCAATTTGCCACGCTCTCATTCACCGGACTGATTATTGCATCCTCCCACCATCTGCCTTCTTCTAGGATTGTGATGATCATCTACCAAAGGGACATCTTCAAAGACGACTTCGACCGTGTACACAGACTCTCCTATGCTTGTATAGCGGTGCGTCACGTGTCGGCAGCTTTTTGTAGATGACCACCCATCCGTATTTAAGATCCAATTTTCGCCATCGTCGGTGGTTTATCCCATTCTTATACGTCCGCCCTGATTTTCGGATCCTCGCACATTCTGCCTTCTTCTAGGATTGAGATGATCATCTACCTAAGGGACATCTTTAAAGACGACTTCGACCGTGTACACAGACTCTCCGATGCTTGTACAGCGGTGCGTCACGTGTCGGCAGGTTTCTGTAGATGACCACTAGGGCTTCCAATCGCGGACAAAATACTGATCCCGGGATTAAAGATTTTGTAATCCCGGGATTCATAAAAAAGCCCAAAAATTGGCGGATCAAAACGGCTGGGATGCCAAAAGTTACCAAATCTAGTCAGTAGGAAACACAGTAAGAAACGCCTAAAATATACTTGATTGGACAATATCTTTTACCCTAAAACTTGATCGACGTTTTCAAATTTTACCTTAGAAGTAGAAAACCTAAATTGCCTCTTTAAAAGGTGTCAAAGTGTGCGTATTGACATCAATAATAAACAAAATTTAAACTCCATTAAGATAATAACTTGCTCTTCCATCTTCAAGTTTCTCAACGTTCTTGTAGAATGTTTCAAGAATAGTCACGCCAAAAGAAATTATTTGATCGAGCCAAATTTTCCATTTTTTATATTAAGGCCAATAAATATTTCGATGATTTTTTGTTTTCTTCTTTAAGATAAAATTGGATAACTTTAGAATTCATACGTCATGGATGTTTATTATTCAAATAGACTAACTGTTTGCATTTTAAATAAAACGATTATTGTATAAAAAATATAATAACTTGTATACCCAGTTCTAAATGAGTCTTCAAGTAAACCGTTATTTATTGTTGAAAATTTATGAAATATCCAGTGATCTTAGAATATTAAATATTCAATTTCTTGTCATGAACAAAATGAATATTACTTGTACGTCTTTCGGTTATGTCAAATATAGTTCGCCAACCCATATTATAAAATACATTTTTTACAGTGCACTTTTTGACACAACTTTTCCACTAAAAAATCAAAAAGCTATAATTGTGCCATGAAAAAACGGCCATATTGCCGCTGTCAAAGCTCAATACAAACTCGAGATGTTTTACCCGAGACGCAATCTATGGCGTACATGCACTTCATTATGGAACAACATCGTACCTAAAAATGTCGTTAGTTTAAGGTAAATTTCTTAAACTGGAAGAAACTAGAAAATCGGAAAAAGAAATGACATCGTTCGTTCGATTGGAGTGAACCATCGAAATACTAATAACAACGATTAATAACAAATCATGTTTGGTGCAATTTGGGTTGCATTTTACACTTAAATATATCGGGATCAACTTGTATCTTTATTTTCTACTTATTGTCAATATTTTGTTCGCTGTATTTTATACCTATTTACAAATTTTATATTCTGTAGTACATCTTAGAGTACAGGTAAAGAAATCCGCCACTAATTTTTACGTTTATGTTTTTGTTTCTGTTTTAAATAAATCCTGATTTTTTTTGTTGAGGTAAATTAAAAGACGCAAACAAGCTGAAAATGATGTTTGCCTCCATATTGAATTATATCTACTTCTGGCAAAATCTGTTCCTCCTATTATAACAACATGTTGGTATAAACGAATATTTTATCCTTGATACTTAATTTAATCAGAATTGGTGCTGTTATAGATTGAAGTTCATACTTAAAAAATAGCAGATCAATTGATTTATTGTAGATCAGTGCCCAGACATCACCAATTAACAAAAAAATAAGAAAATAAATTAGATTTAACTTTTTCGTGATCCCGGGCTTTAGACTTACAATCCCGGGATCCTGAAAAAGCTCGTTATTTGTCGGGATCCCGGGATTCCGGTATTGGAAGCCCTAATGACCACCCATCCGCTTCGTTTGCCAGATCTAATTTTCATTACAATCACATATTTTCTCACGTCAGCGTTATCTACCTATGGACCATTTAGACTATAATAATAATAAATGTACCAATACTATCTTCTGTTTCTTTATTTAAATGGCGTCTGCGAATGTTCGTCTACTTGAGCGGGATGGTGTTCATTCCAGCAATTTTCTCCTTGGGGGCAAGGTGGAGAAATTTAACAGGAATCTGCAGATAGACCCATCAGAATATTTCTTCTCCTCTATACCACGCTTAAATCTTCATTAGAATGAATTATTTTCGAATCTTCCCTTTTTTGTTGCCTGCCACCCTGACCTGAATGAGCCGTTGTTGTCCTTTGGGATCATTTTGCGCCTCCACCATTTTACGTAGCTCGTGATTGGGAATGGTCCAGGCCAGGGTGGATGTAAATGAAACTCACTGGGGTTTTACATGCGTGTATAATTATTTCAGATATAGTCAGAAAACAGCTGAGAAGGCAGGTCGATGCCTTCTCGTACAGGTGTCGGATGTATCGCTCGTAAATACAGACAAATAACAATTCCTCTTGATACGCCGCTTTACTGTATTTATATTAATTGTCCAAACACATCATTACCGGTAATTAGGTTACCAAACGTCGAGGTTGTTCACTTGCCTTTTGTGCAAACTCGGCGTTTGGTATCTATACTAGACACAGCAATCATTAAGGAATTCGGGCTGTTAACATTATATTTGTATGCAATTTTTACTGGAACCCAATAATAACTTTAATTTCTTACTGCTTCGTAACAATACGACGTAATCCGAATAGTGTAGAAAAAATTGAAAATGAAATCTGTGCAATCTTATTTCATAAATTGTCAACCGACGAGAATCCGCAGCACGAAAACTGCTCAGAGGCTTGGTGCAATTGGAAAAGGCGCAACCGCCGGATTCATTGGATACCTTACACCATAAATCGACGCTTTCTCAGGAAGTTTTCAAGACAATTAAACCAATTTATGAGGAGCTGAGCCGTAAAGAATTCTTAAACCGTTGTTTGGGAGTGGTTATACGCAAAATAGCAGTGAAAGTTTTAATGCTGCAGTTTGAAATTTGGCTCCACTATCGTATTCCAGCGACAAAAAAGTCTTGAACATAGCGACAGATATTGCTGTGTGTGTTTTTAATGATGGTCTGACGGGTATTCTACAGATTATGAAAGTTTTGGAGATGGACATCGGTATTCAGTTATTCAATTTTTGCCTGGAAGCCGATGCTAATCGCATAAAGTACGCTGAGCTGTCCTTGTCAGATGCGGCAAAGGAGGCGCGGTCCAATCTAAAAACGGCCAGGAAACAAACTGAGGAGGAAAATTTGAACTTGGAACGGCAACTTTATGGCGCTGGGATAGCAGATTAATGGTAAGAGTTTACTAAAAGTAAAATTTGTCATTTATTCATGCCTATAACACATTTCAAAACTTCAAACGCGTTTTCCACGTAATATGGTTATTCAAAACGGCACGCAGCATTAACTCCAATAATTTCCGATCTTTTTATTTGAAAATTTGCAATTATTAAACAATATTTATTAATGGGTCGGGTACACCTCAAACCCGGACAACTCATACCACGACAACTCATACCGGGACAACTAATACCAAGACAAGTCATACCAAGGGACATCTCATACCAAGGGACAACACATACAGGACAACTCATACCAGGACAACTCATACCATGACAACTCATACCAGGACAACTCATACCAGGACAACTCATACCACGACAATTCATACCAAAACACCCATTACAAGCCGACAAATAATGGTTGTCACATGAAGTGTGATTAACAAACTTTGGTCAATGTGTGGATGCGTGAATGTTCTCTACATTCATTCTGTAATGCCTTATTAGGTACTTGAGATTAATTTGCCATCTAGTGAAAGACTTATGTAACATGAACATAAACACAGCATAACTACTGATGTAAATTACCGGTAATATTACCGAGCGCATGTTAATTCTGATTGGTAATATTACCGCATAAAACTCGGTAATATTACCCTTAACAATTAACATGTGCTCGGTAATATTACACGGCAATTTAACATCACTAAGCATAACCCTTTTGGAATTATGGGATAACATATCATAAAATTTTGTATTTTTCTTATATATACGAAGACAACAATTGTACAAAATGTCATCCGAATCAGAATCGAAAGGTGGTGAGAAAAAAAACGAATTGTTTTGACATGGAATTACCCAGATACAAAAAATATTGTTATAAAATATTTAATATTAATATTTTTAGTAATTAATTTAATAATTTATATTTAGATTTCTCCTAGGGATAAGTCGGAATGTGATGATCAAATTAAGAAATGTGGTTTTGAAACGTAAGCAGCACTAAAAGATTCTATGTTATTACTTATTAAACAAAGCTTCTTATACAACAATGTATTGTTATATTAGTCACAATAATAAAAAATATAAAAAAGAACAAAATCGAAATGAAATCCTAAAGACATACTATAGGTCGTAGGATAACCACTTAAGAAAAAAAGGGAAATATTTCAATCAATGTCATTTTTGTAGACAGGAACTTTACCTTTGGACGGCAGTATAAGTATTTTAATTTAAAGAGTTGTAATAATAAATGAAGGTAAAGAAACATATTTTGTGTTAACAATTAGAGACAATAACCATATTTGTTAGCCAATCCAGTTGCAAACTGATTAATTGTATTATTCATTTAATAAATTATAATAATAATTATTCATTTATTAATTAATAATAAATATATTCATTTAATAAATGATTTAAATTATTATTCATTTCATAAATAATAATCAATTATGCAGCGCCGGTGCTACTGTTTACTCCTGACATCTATCATCAAAATTGTATACTAACATTGCAAGTAGTTTTATTAACTTTTAATGTCTCAATCTAATTGTTTCTTTCGCATAATACTGTAGGTAACATTTAGTTATATTCCGGTTTTACATTTGTACTGACCCCGTATATCCTGTCATGCCTTATTATTAGGTTACATTAGTCTTTCACTAGATGGCAGTAGCCTTCCGCGTTGTACAAAATGTGATAGTTTGCCAATATTTGACAGTATAGATGCTTAAACTCAAATACCTAATAATAAGGCGTTAAACAGAGTTCTAATCACAATAGATGAAGTTATCCTGGTATGAGTTGTCCTGGTATGAGTTGTCCTGGTATGAGTTGTCCTGGTATGAGTTGTCTTGGTATGAGTTGTCCTGGTATGAGTTGTCCAGGTATGAGTTGTCCTGGTATGAGTTGTCCTGGTAGAAGTTGTCGTGGTATGAGTTGTCCGCTGGTATGAGTTGTTGTGGTATGAGTTGTTGTGGTATGAGTTGTCCCTTGGTATGAATTGTCCTGGTATGAGTTGTCCGGGTATGACTTGTCTTGGTATGAGGTGGGCTGACCCTTTTATTAATAAATGAAAAAAATTTACACAAAAATCAATATTTCTAAACTAAATCGCCTACGTGGTTCACTAGTTACACTCGTGTAGATTACATAGATTTTTTTCTCATTTTACCAGATTCAAATTGGCGCCAGTTATAATGTGTGCCGCAGATCGCCTGATATTCAACATGCCGCTGAAAAATTTTGAAAATTTTGAAAAAAACAAAACCTATACATACAAAATCAATATTAGCGCGTGGAAGCTGTTCATATGGTTTTTAAGACCAGTACTTCGTGTACTAGCATATTCACACAAGGTGTATTTAAATTCTTTTTTCTCTTTTGTGCCTGCTCATATGCCGTCTAAGAGTAGAACCTCGTGTACTAGCATAGTCACATAAGGTACAGGTAAATGGTTTCAGGTACATGGTTTCTCACCTCCATGTATTCTGATATGCACTTTAAGGATACTACGTGTTGAAGTAGCATAGTTACATAAAGTGCATTGAAATGCTTTCTCTCCTGTATGGGTTGTCATATGCACTCGAAGGATACTCCTTGTTGCACAAAAATAATCACAAACGGTGCACTTAAATGGAGTCTCCCTGTATGCTTTCTCATATGGTCTCTAAGACTAGCCCTTCTTGCACAATATAATCACATAAGGTACATTTAATTGTTTTTTCACCGGTATGCGTTCTCATGTGATATACAAGAAGAACATTCTGTGCACTAGGTAGTCACATAAGGTGCATTTAAAAGGTTTCACTCCTGTATGCGTTGTCATATGCAATTTAAGACCCCCCTTTTTCGCACAAGCATAATCGCATTATGTGCACTAAAATGGTTTCTTTCCTATATGCGTTTGCATATGAACATGACTACCATTAGTTGCACTAGCACAATCACATAAGGTACACTTAAATTGTTTTTCTCCTATATGCATTCTCATATGAACATTAAGACTACGATGATTTGCACCAGCAAAATCACATAAGGTACACTTAAATTGTTTTTCTCCTATATGCGTTCTCATATGCTGTGTAAGAGAAGAGTTTACTGTACAAGAATAATCACAATAATCAGAAACTTTTACCTGACAATAAACCTAAGACTCCCGTCTCAATTCAAGTAGCGAACTGTAACAAACTTCTCTCCAAAGCTTCGAAATAAAACTATGTAGTAAGAAACTTATCTTCAGCCGTGCTGAATTAAAATACCCCCCACCGTAAATTAAAAAAAAACAAGTGAACCGATTTTGCACATTCCCGAACTTGTCCTTACTTTTTAAAAGATAAGCTTGTATACCATGTTTCAGATCAATTACTTCAAAATTATGGCAGTTATCATGTACACAGAATATAGAATATAATATAAGTCTATATCTGTGTCTAAATCCATAACTCTATATCTGCCAAGCCTCCTTAAGGGTGTCACAAATGTTGTATTAAACTCAACCTACCTCACCGCATTAAATGTGGGGGTATAAAAAGAACAAAAGTATATGGCGCTACTATAAACATGTCTGTTTTTATTTCGTAGTTATTACTTTTGACGTATGGTATAACCTAATAGTGTGTTATAGTACAAGTTTTATAAGACAAAAATTGGTGCGCGAGTGCGTTACTGATTTATATATACATTTTGTTGTCCTTTGTATTATTAGCTTAAAATCACTATTATTAGCTAAAATCAGCAAAAGTACTACTTGGTGGTGCCATCTTACGGTGTCTAGGAGTATTAGTTCCGTGGATATAACACTAGAGCCATACTAGAATTTGAGCGTAGAGTATGTAGAGCGAGTAATCCTTCTATATCTACAGTATATATTCTGTGACTGTGTTTGAGTTTTCTAGTCGATGTTATAGTACTTTCACAATCGTCGCTATTGTAAACATAGTAGTCAACTTATTACAAACACGCACTACAATACTCCAGAGTGCAAGTCTAGAGAAGTTCAGAAGAAAATAATTTGTGCTCTTATAGTTAACATTTCATTATATTTTATAACGTATTACTGCAGACAATAACCAGACGCAACTGCCATCGGAAACCATTTCTTTAAATTTGCAAAAATAATTTTCATAAATATTGATTTCCCTCTCCGATGGCAATTGCATAAGCACATTCAGAATCGAATGGTAGCGAGCATTTCGCGATTGGCACAATAATTATGACATGGGTTATTTTCGCGTTTTCAAGGTCGGCGAGGCTTCCGTCTCAATTCAAATAGCGAACTGTCGCTAACTTCTCTCCAAAGCTTCGAAATAAAAATCACCAGATGTAGATGGCGCTACTAAAGAAATAAATGCATTGCTTTCTATTTCTAAAAATATTCAAACTGGACTGTGTATGAGTTTTCTAGTCGATGATATAGTAGTTTCACAATCGTCGCTTATGCAAACAAGCTTGCCAACTCACTGCAATACTCCAGTGTGCAAGAAGGTGGAAGTATAGAGAAGTTCAGAAGAAAATAACTTGTGCTCTTATAGTTAACATTTATTAATATTTCACGATTGGCGCAATAATTATGATGTGGGTTATTTTTGTGTTTTGAAGGTCAGAGACGGGAGCCTTAACACGTTTTTCTTAGAGATGAAGAGTTCCTCTGTCATGCAGTAATATTTGTTAGCACCAGTCTTAATTCAGACAATTTATTTTATGAGCTTACGTTCTGGCGGTTATTTTGCTCTGCTTTCTAGTGTTGTAATCAATAGACAACTGTTCTAGGCAATAGACTACAACAGTTGACTTATGCGGCATCGTGATGGTGAAATAGTTGGCAGGGAGAAGTGTCAAAAGTATGCCAAAAGGAAAACAGTGATGTCACCACAGAATTGTATACAAGCTCTAGAATGTGCAGAGAGCTGCGCGGCTGGATGCGTTATGGGCGCAGCCATGTTGGGGCATTGTTGTGGTTCTGACTACAACTCAGTAGCGGCGCACCTATGTCATGGGCGTATCACATGTAGGCGAATAATAAAACGAAAAAATAAAACAGTGAGTGAGGATGTCTTTCTAAGGCGTTTATTTATATAAGTTCACATATAGTTCCTAAAAATGCATATAAAAATTAAAAGAAATAAGTTATGGCAGAATATTTTATTGGTGTTTGAATAAAATTAACTTAGTCAATTTCTGTCTTATTTTGGCCCCCTCGATTAACTCGCTTTGCTTTCGACACAAGTTAAAAAACCTTATGCGTCAATAACATTTACAAATAGTTTTGATGAGTAAAAATACGTGATTACTGCCAAAGTCAAGGTCGTAATAATGATCCTGAAGCGAAGGAAATATATTTTTATCATGCAACATTTGACTAATGGTGTTCGCCAAAGTATTAATGTAACATGCTTCGCGAGGGATTTTATTTTCGGTGATTACCAACATTTTTCGCACGTAGGTTTCAGCTTTAAAGCATATCGCAATTAAAATTTAAACTTCTGAATTCTGAATTCCTGATCCTTATCAATTTTTTCATTTTTTGTTATTTATATATATTCTATATACAAACAAATTTTTAAATTTTATTTTGATTATTTTCATTAACAGCAACATTGGATTTTTAGGTTGTATAATATGCAGTTTAAAAAATAATTATTATAGATTCTCTCAAACATTATATTAATTTACATACGCATAAAATGTTACTTTATTGACTTGATTTTCTTTGTTTATAGTTGTGTTACAGTAAATAAGGCAACGCATGATGTCCCGACTCCCAACTATATCACCACTCCGATTCAGATTTCATTGTATATTCTCCGCTGAGACCAAAACACCTCTGCGATCATAACAAACAATACGTGCGTGTACTTTATCTCTTTTGCGCTCACCACAATATGTAAATAAAGACAAGCGCGTGTCTCTCGCCCAGACTACTTTAGGTGGGGGTCCACGATGCATCCACAAAATTGTATGCGCAGTAGGTTCTTACGCGTTCTAGTGTAGGTACTATTATGATTTCTGTGGATGTCACAGCACGGCTAGGCGCCAATAGACACAACATACATATTTAATATAAATATATAGTCGGGCCAACTCATACCCACGGAACTTATACGGAGTGCCTTGGCAGTATATCTATATATGTTTTGCATTTGGACTAACGTAAGATGGCGCCACCACAATTTTACAACGTCAGAATAACCTTGGTAACGAACTAAAATATAATCAATAAAATGTGCGATTGTCGATACAAACAATGCAAACTGTCAAATTAGCAAGTGTAATTATTGATAGCTGTTATTTCTCTACAATGGCATTCATATTTCTAATTGGTAAGTTTACTTCTGAATATTTTTTTATAATAACGGTATAATTTAAATAATAAATTAATTAATAATTAAATAGTATCATGATATATGCTTTTTCATACTTCTTATAGTTGTGCAGGACTACGGAGGATATGAGATCTTCTAATAATCATACAATAATGTTAACTGAAAGTGCAACTACACAGTACACGTGTTTTATATTCTCTTACTAAAATGGTTAGCTACAACCAGAAGATATGCCCGAAATGCAGAATTACTTTCTGGCTGATGTTAGTATCATGTATCGGAAGAACTTAACAACATTTACTTACTACATAAGGTAACGTTCGTACATATTTAATGATGTTAATGGTATGTGTTATTGTTTTTATTGTAGACACTGCTGAGATGTTTCTTCAAAGGTTTTAATTAAAATACAATATAAGAAAGCAAAGAGGTCTGCAAGGAACCAAAATTTATGACTGGACAGCACTTGAAATAATGGACTGAAGAAGATAATAGATTCTCTGAAGAATATAACGATAATTTTCTGTGAAGGTACGCCAAAATTCATGACTGGATAACTTCACACCAAATAGAGCAGTGTCTAGAACTGTAATCATGAATTGATAGAAATTGTTCATTTTCCTCCAGCAAATCTACAAAACTAAGAACTAGGAATCTAACTGGAATGTCGCACCATTTCTTGTTTCCAGTTTGTGGAACTTCTGGATGGACCAAAATGATCGGATTTATGGTGTTCGTGAGATTGTACGACTGCCTGTTTACATTCGACTTTTCTATATTATTGTCAATTTATGAAGGTATCTACGTAAATTTTGAAAATATTCTGAAATACATTACTCATAGTAAAATTGTCGACAATAGTAAAATTACTATAGTAAATACTATGTATATCAGTGATTGCTTTTTCGATAGTTTACAATGAAGCAAAGTCTAGACATATTTCTGTGGTTTAGAACAATTTTCCCCTACCTAAAATGAATGATAAGTTTTTAAAAATAGGTATACATAGTGTTAGCGGGCATCGATAGATGAAACATAAGGTCCAAATTGTTTCTCTGTGTGGTTGCCTAGAGTAAGCTAAAAAATGGCTGTTGAGTACTAATAATATATGTAATATATAGTGTATGGTAAAACCAAACTTTCTACTGAGTAGGTACAAAGATTTTTGTAGGCCCATTTCAAATATTATATAATCAAACCTTACAAAATGTATTTTAACAGCAATGTTTCTTTTCAATAATGCTGATATAATATAATTATCCGATATGTATATTAGTAGTGTGTAACGAAAAAACGTTTTTTTCGAAATTCAAAATTACAAGATGATAAAAGGTTGTGCCTATGGATTCACATATACCACAACAAAATTTAGATGTTTTTTAATGAAAGATTCAGTGATTTTTCTTTGTCAAATAGTAAAATTTAACAATAAGGTGTGAAATTAACGTATACAAAAATCTATTACCTACTCTAATGCAACATTTGCCTGTAGATTATTTAGATTTGATAGAACTTCTAGAAAAATGCCAATTCATAAAATTTAAAAAATGTGCTTTAAAGTTGATAAAAGTTTATTTGTCCTTGTGCCTACGTGTGGCTTTGAAAAAGAAAAATAACTTAATATTTCATTAAAAAAAAGTTTTTAAGGAAAATTTAATCATTAGGCCTCCCTAAGGGACACCTAAATATTTTTCAATGTGGCCATTTTTTTGTGGTATATGTGAGTCCATAGACACAACATTTTATCAACTTGAAATATTGAATTTAGAAAAAAGGCGTTTTTTCGATACACCCGATCAATCTAAATGTTGGATTATTGTAATATACATATTTTTGTATATGTTAATTTCACACCGTTTGTTTCTATTTGAAAAAGTAAAATCACCTAATCTTTCATTAAAAAAATTCTAATTTTTAAAGAAAATTATAAACTTTTGGCCTCCTGCGAGCGACCTAAATATTTTTCAATTGGTCCATTTTTTTGTGGTATATGTGAGTCCATAGGCACAACATTTTATCAACTTGAAATTTAGAATTTTGAAATAAAACGATTTTTTTGATACGCCCTAATATAGTATATATAAAACCTCTTCAACTTTTCAAATTATTCCATTATATATTATGTAGATTACGTTTTGGTAAATAAGCATTATAATTCTATAAAGCTGCAAAAATTAATTGAAAAATGTTTTACAAATGCGAAAAACTAGTAAGAAAATTATCTTCAGGCGTGCCGAAGTTAAATTACCCCACGCAGTAAAATATTTAAAAAAAGGAACCGATTTTGCTCATTCACGAACTTATCCTTACTTTATAATAGATAAGCTTGTGTGCCAAATTTCAGATCAATAAGTTCAAAATTACGTCAGTTATCGTGTACGTCGTGTACACAGGCAGCCGGGCATTTGTGGCAAACTCAATACACCCCTCACCGCAGTAAATGTGGGGGGTACAATAAGTATAGCTAAATTATGTACTGTGCTTTTCATGATTGAACTTGATGCAGCGTCAATGAAAATGTAGTGAATTAGTTTATAAATCTTTATATGTATGTATTTGTAAACTGGCGTGTAAAAATAAATTTATTTAATTAAAATGGATTATTTTTGTAGATTTGCTATAATATAATCAATTATGTCTACACTGCATTAAATCTGTTGGGAACGAACAATGGGTTGCATAAGAACAGGTTAAATATATACGACTGTCTTGCATAATAAGTTGCATAACTACAGGCGTATAGTAAACTTCGTTGGGCTACCGTAAGAAGGCGCGCGTGTGTATTACCAAGATCTTAGCATGCTTGTTTCCTTTCTACGAAGTATTTTCTATGGGCCAACTTAAGTAGACGGGTCGGAATATAGCTATTTATATGTACCATGCTTTCATTACCAACTTCAGATAAATTAAAGACAAAGAAACAAAATGCAATTAATGCAACCAGTAATGCGCCGAAAGTATGCGTCCTAAATTGGTATTTAATGTTATCATTATATTTCCAGATAATTCGTGCAAAATACTTAGAAAAAATGCATATTTATAAAATAAATATTTTGTTAGGTTGAATTTTGCAGTTTGACACAAGGTAAGACCTGATACGAGGTGTGATCAGAAATGTTGTATATTGCGCTAGTAGAAATAATATTAAATTGCCGCGAGATTTTAGCAAATAAAGCAAAAAGCTGATTGCTAAATTAATAGCTTATTTTGAACGTGAAAGTAACCACGGCGGCTCTTTTCAGCCGCTGAACTATATGCAACTTTGTTTTCACCAGCAATAACTTATTGCACGCACCCTATACACGTAAATTGCTGCAAAATACGAAATGTCACTATCTCAATCTCTGTCACTCCTCTACTAATATTGACTCGACTATACATGTTTGAAAGTTGTCAGTGTCAATCGATATGGCATAAATCGTATACACGAAGTTTAAGTATAGGTTAGAGCACCAGATAGATATATTCATGTTTCAAGGCTGTGTGTAGCATTTTTGAGGTCGAACATTGGGGCTTAATCCTAATCCTAGTTTTACTAGTATAAAGCTTATTTTGTAAATCTTCTAAAACTCACTTTTTGGTCTTGTAGAGTTTTCTCTACACCTATATTCAAATATATCAAAGCTGTGATAGATACTTACGTCAGTTCTGTTGTCAAGTGTTTGTCAAGTAATCCATTTATCTGAATCTTGTCTTCTAACCATTCATCTTTAACATAGCCTAAACAAACAAAAAACACAAATTACAATTTATAAATCCAAGCAACAATGAGAATAACTCACTTGGCTGTGATCCTAACATATTGTTACGTAGCTCGTGAAGGGATGGGTCCAGGCCAGGGTGGATGTAAATAAAACTCACACTGGTTTTACATACTGTATAATTGTCGACACAACAGGCTAAGAAAACAGCTGAGAAGGCAGGTCGCTCCCTTCTCGTACAGGTGTCGGGTGTCTCGCTCGTAAATATAGACAATCCCTTTTGATACGCCGCGTTACTGTATTTATATCAATTGTCCAAATACGTCATTGCCATTAATTAGGTTACCAAACGTCGAGGTTGTTCACTTGCCTTTTGTGCAAACTCGGCGTTTGGTATCCATACCAGACACCGCAATCATTGACGAATTCGGGTTGTTAACATTATATTTCTATGCAATTTTTAATCGAACACAAAAATAACTTTAATTTATTACTCTTTCGTAACAACCTCCTCGCCAATAATTGCTCGTCCCAGAGCAATGCCATCATTTGAACAAAATCCACAGCCACAAAGCGGGGTAGCAAAACACAAGCAAAAAAAATATTTATTGTACATACAAAACAATTTTAAAAACCAAGAAAAAATACACACAAACAAAATCGGAAACTAATTGCCCACGTATGTATGCGGTTTGACACGCTCTCGTTCACCGGACTGATTATTGAATCATCTCACCATCTTCCTCCTTCTAGAATTGCGATGGTCATCTACCTAAGGGACATCTTTGAAGACGACTACGACCGTGTACACAGACTCTCCTATGCTTGTACAGCGGTGCGTCACGTGTCGGCAGCATTCTGTAGATGACCACCCATCCGTATTGAAGATCCAATTTTCGCCATCGTCGGTGGTTTGTTCCATTTTTATACGTCCGCCCTGGTTGTCAAAGCCTCCCACCTTCTGCCTTATTCTAGGATTGCGATGGTCATCTACCTAAGGGACATCTTTAAAGACGACTTCGACCGTGTACACAGACTTTCCTTTGCTTGTACAGCGGTGCGTCACGTGTCAGCAGCTTTTTGTAGATGACCACCCATCCGCTTCGTTTGTGGGATCTAATTTTCATTCCTCCTTTCTTCGAGAACCAGGGGCGGATCACTGCTTCCATACGGGCAATCACATATTTTCTCACGTCAGCGTCATCTTCCTATGGACCATTTAAACTACAACAACAATAAATGTACAAATACTAACATCTGCAATTTTTTCCTAAATCGGCGTCTGCGAATGTGCGTCTGCTTGAGCGGGAAATTCCAGAAAATTTCTCTTTGGGGGCGGGGCGGAGAAATTGTACTGGAATCTGCAGCTGGGCCCTTCATAATCTTCTTCTTAGTCAACTCTACACTTTCTTCATCGTAATTATCTTCTTCCTTCGTTTCTTCTCTTACTGCCATGTTGCTTGCCACCCTGACCTGAATGAGCCGTTGTTGTTCTCTTTTGGGATCATTTTGCGCCTCCACCATGTTACGTAGCTCGTGAAGGGATGGGTCCAGGCCAGGGTGGATGTAAATAAAACTCACACTGGTTTTACATACTGTATAATTGTCGACACAACAGGCTAAGAAAACAGCTGAGAAGGCAGGTCGCTCCCTTCTCGTACAGGTGTCGGGTGTCTCGCTCGTAAATATAGACAATCCCTTTTGATACGCCGCGTTACTGTATTTATATCAATTGTCCAAATACGTCATTGCCATTAATTAGGTTACCAAACGTCGAGGTTGTTCACTTGCCTTTTGTGCAAACTCGGCGTTTGGTATCCATACCAGACACCGCAATCATTGACGAATTCGGGTTGTTAACATTATATTTCTATGCAATTTTTAATCGAACACAAAAATAACTTTAATTTATTACTCTTTCGTAACAATATCACCAGAATGCTCGATATTCTTGCAAATATTGTAATGGGTTGCTAAATATTTTTCTTGACTGAACTCGTAACCACATAAATTACAAGTAAATTTGATTACTTGGGGTAAGGTTTTAACCATATGTGATGTTTCAAACTAAATAAAAAGTTTAATGTTAAAATAATCATTAGTATAAGTCTAGAAAATCTAGAAGATTTGTAGTTTGAGCCAAAGGTTATAAAGAATGCATACTTCGCAATACTTGACCATACAAGACTGTTTCATACCTGTTGCATATTATGTAAACCAGCTTCACTATTGCATATAGTGGGCAACACACGGTCATATTTTTTCTCATCAGCATGCATCCTTGCATGTATTATAACTTTACATTTATTTATACTGGCATATTCGCAGATATTACACTTGTATAACTGCTTACGAGTGTGTATTCTCATGTGAGTTTGACATAATGAGGGCATTCAGCCGTTCCAGCCAAAGTTGCTTGCGCTGCCGGCGCCGAGACTAAGCGGCCGCGGCGGCTGAACGGTCAGATACAAATACATGTATTTACGCTTAGAGCTGAGTTTCCAGCGCTTTCACTCAGCACAAAGCGTAAATACATGTATTTCTATCTAACCGTTCAGCCGCCGCGGGCGCTTTGTCTCGGCGCCGGCAGCGCAAGCAGCTTTGGCTGGAACGGCTGAATGCCCCCAATAATTACTTTATAGTAGCATAATTACACGTAGGGCACATAAATACTGTTTACCCTGTAATGGTTCTTCTACGTAGCACTTCAAGATCAAGTTCATTAACAACATTGTTGATACATTCCAACTTAACTGCTGTTTCCATAAACTCCATTTCCGGTTTAGCTACAATCCGTTTGCCAGAATCAAAGTTATCGGTAATTTGATCACCGCTGTTATAAAACTCAACATTTCAAACATCGGAGTCGGAACTTCCCGATTTAACTTCCACTTCTTCATTAAGATAATCCACTTCCTCTTTTACTCTTATACTGCATTTGGCATAACCTAAACTGCTCGCTGACTCAAAACTTGACTGGTACTCATCAACTGTTTGATTTCTTGCTGTATTCATTATGAATATATTTCTATTTGGCGATTATTGCACTTTAATCTTGTGTTTATTACTGCGATTGCTACGTACTTGAGATATGCTTGAGATGTAAATTGTAAGCATATGTCGTATGTCGTAGGTTGTCACATTTATGCCATATCTGTTTTACAGGTTATGTATCACAGTATTGAGATATACGCTATGCTATATGATTTACAGAATCGTTGTGCCTGGGGTGTTTGGGCCAACATTTGGGAACTTATCGATGCAAAAAAAGAAAAACCCTTCCTACAACTAGTACAATAAATATAAATAAAGATGTATTTATAATTTTAATCATTTTAATCTTCTTCACGCATTTTTAGATCACCATCTACATGGCGATAGCCAAAGTTACAGCGACCCGATAAGTACGTTCTCCTTAAAAGTTCATAAAAGTTTATACTACATGAAAGCTGTGCGCTTTTTACGCATATTCACGGTGCAGTTCGCACCGTGTGGACGCATTGTACAAGTCGAAAACGCTACGGTTCAGCTCAGCGCTCTAGGCACTGAAAGTGGCTGAACGCAACCAGTATTTAACCCATAACGCCATAACCTCAATATCTTTGATTTGACAGTGCGTTGAGCTGGGTATAAGCTAAAATTTGATAATTAATCTATCGGAAATCAATTAAACTATCAACTAGATTCGTGTGAAAGTAATTATCTCGACGATTTATGAATGGAACAAAACAAGCCTACCAAGGTAACTGAGGTCGATGCTTAGTTCGTATATCGTATAGGGTTTTACATCTACGTAATCTGGTGGCACTAATCTGTGGATGCCACACTAATAGCGTTTTCTTTTGGTAAAACTCGGACCCACCTGTGCACATTTTTGTGTTCTGTTGGTTGTTTTGCTGTGATTGCACACGATTGCCCTACTCTCGTGAAAAATTGCACTAGTCTGCTCAAACTGGTGCACCCCAGTTTTACCAAAAGAAAACGCTATAAATTTGTAAACTTTGCTGTTCATAACTTGAGAGTTTAAAATATTTCTAGCACTGAATTGTTCTAGTGTCTGTTTTTGTTTTTCAGATTTGAGAAAATTACAAATAAAATATGAGTACATATCAACAAGAACCGTCAATAAAACATGAAGAAAACGATGCAATTGGCGACTTTCCTCCTGAGATTCCTGCAGACAGGTTGGGGGCGGTGGAAAGTAAGCTGCTTGCTTTATTCTTTTAGCTTATAAATTTTAACTCTCATTTTGCTTTTCTTGTTCAGTCGCTACACATTTTGATGAGAAGATCCATGGGACAACCATACCGATGTAAGTATTTTATAATTCAAGCCAAAAAGACTTTTTATGCAGAAACATATTCACTAAATTTGCTCAATGACATCTCCTGGCTTGTTGAGTTTTAGCTATCGAAGCATAATCGGATTTCCTAAATATCATGGCTAGCGTCACATTGGGTTTATCTGTCTGTGCTTGTATTGGCCAGGGCACTCCTGACATGTATATTTTAATGTTGGGGTTATATGTGGTTTATTACGTTGACAATTGTTAAGGTGGGCGTTGAAATGAGTAGGCAACCAAATATACCTCATAATTTTGTGATGAATATTTCACCAAAATGATTGAACTTGAAACCTTTCCCGATAATACAAAAAATATCCGACTCAAGCCCTTTGAGTCTAGGTGATGGATTTTAAGATTGTTGGTGGCTATGTCGTAGGCTTCTTGCGTTCAACAAAAAAACGCAGATATTGTTAGAATTCGTCACCTACACTTGACATTGTTAAATGTTAAAAGACAATCACAATTACAGTGATAATATCATCGAGATAGTATAGAAAGGAGACGCCATGACGACGTTTTTCATATACTCAAAACGGCGTCAGTAGGTGTGGCTTATGGGACTATACGACGGTCGGTCTGCACAGGCCCGGACTAGTTATAATTATTTTTCTGTAATATTGCAGACAGTGCAACATAGCACTATATTTGCAACATATATTTGATCAACTAAGAAAGTAAAAATAACACAAAAATACTCTGGATTAAGGTTCTATCAAATAATGTAAAATAAATGTTGCATTTGTTTAACTTAATGTAAAATAAAACTTATAATATAACTGTAACAAATATGAATATGACCAAATAAGTATTATACATTTTGTAACCTATTGGCCTGTAAACAAAACCATTTTATTATTTTGATGCGATTTGGTGATGTTCTGTCTATACATAGCTCCATAAAATGTTTCGAACAAACAACACTGGACTTTGTCCGCTTCCTGTTACATCGGTCTACAATCTGTATCCATAATTCCTGCTGCGCACAAATCTTTGGAAACCTACATTTAATTGTTAAATAAACAAAAAATTAAGTCAAATTTTTCTTGAATACGGGCCTGTTCATTGTCATTTGACTGACATCTAACGTCACTTCCCGATGAAACGTAATTCCCGCTGATCTATTGCAGCCAGGACCCTTTCTGCTGCGACGGCTTCTTATATCACATAGTGTCATGCTAATTAGTTAGAAAAAATACTTATAGCGCACTAGAAACTATTTAAACGTATATAATGTATCGGCTTGTCAATTTGACACTATGGGACTAACGGACGGTATGATTTGACATAAAGTGATCCCAATTTTAAGCTGATATGACTCCTCCTCTTCTATACTATCTCGATGGATAATATGTAAAAAGTTTGAAGACGAATTTTTCATTTGTGTTTTAAAAACATCTATGACGGATTCTGTCAAAAGAATTATGGGTGTTCGAATTAGATAATTGCTTACTATCGTCCTAATTTGTCTATTAACTATAAATATATAATTAATTTTTTTCCATTCTCCACCATCATTTTAGCGCCATTCCCTAGATGGTCAATCTCTCACTGAATATCGGTAACAATACAATTTCTGGAAATGTATTTATATGTTTATAATATACCTATGTTTGGTACAAAGAACGTATATTTGAAAATTTTCTTTGTTCTGGCATCCAAATGTAAAGCGTCGTATTAACATCCAAAATTCACCATAATTTTCTGTTTCAATATAAAAAGTACACATATTTTACATTTTAAAGTATTTACAATATTCTATCATGATAACTAATACTACTAAAAATACACTAGTTCCTACTATTAAATTTATATTTAAGAGAAAAGGTCGTTAATTTTCAAAGTCATTTTTGTACATACTTCTAAGAACAGCGGTACCTATACAGAACCATAATGAAAGAAACTGTTTCTTGTCTCAAACAATATTTATTTAAACGATTGACTAAACCTTTGCGAACATTGAATCAACCTTTTTCAACATGGACGCATTCCAAATATTTAGTTAATTGAAACAAGTATGGTAAAACAATTAATATCTTTTTTGTGCTGTCACACTTGAAAACAGCTGATTTCGTTCGAGGTTGGAGAACCTCTATGGAACTTTGCCGCTCTAGCGCGGTAAAGTACAAAATAAAAATTTAAAAGAAACTTAGATCACCAGTTTGATTGTTTGCTTATAAATAAGGAATATCAACCTCGTTGTTATATCAAATTCTAAAAACGATAAATTGAGAAAATTGTAAATAAAGTATAGCGATGAGTGTAGTATTATTTTAGTATGTTGGTACGCATATGACGCCTACAGTGAACAAATGCACAGTATAAATCTGTCGGAATTTAATTAATTTTTTAAACTTGACGTTTCGTCGAAGTGGTACCAACCTAACATTTCCTAAACATATTTGATTAAAAGAAATACATATTTACTCAAAAAGCAGCACAAAAAACGTTGTATGTCACTCCTGCCGAAAACTACATAGCGCGACTCGCTCACGTGCGACACCAATCGTCGCGCTATTCCATACTTTCGGCACTTATAACATAAATAACTATTTTCTACTTTGCGTTCGTTATAAACTCATAACGAGCCCGCTTTCGGTGTCTTTATGAAAACACTAGATCACAAACTTTGAGTAACTTTTAGGTTTCGAAGATTAATGATATTGAGGTCGAGTGTCAAATAAGGCTGACATATCAATCGTATTGGCTCGCCACAATCGTATTTGTGAATTTTACCACAACTACCAACTGTTGAATCTAAAAATCCTCTAGATTGTAAGTTGACAGTAGTAATTTTCGAAATTTATGTAAAATTAATGTCGCAAAGTAGAAAAAAAGTATATAACACTCGTTTTATAAGACGTATTGGCGCGCAAAACAACTCGTGCGCCAATTTTTGTCTTATAAAACTTGTATTATAATATACTATGAGCAAATTACGTAGTGTTTGTCATGTTAAACATTATGTTTTATTTGCCATCACCAAAACGTAAAATAATGTCTGTTTACCCAACCCAAATCAAAATCGTTGCCAATTTTTTTTCCCGCCCCCTCCCCACTTATGTCAGGTTTTTTCTCAATATAATTCTGGTCACCTTACCCATACAGCAAGTTAAATTTAGAAATCTAGCTCCCTCCCGATTTGAGCTGGATACGCCCGTGCTAATGGCCCTATTTATTTTATACCTTAGGCGTTTTGATGTAATATCTGATTTTTCAATTGACTATTATTGCATAATATCCACTTATTGTTGTTGGATATTTTTCAGATTGGACGTAAAGGTTGAAGAAGTGGATTTTACTGAAACTTCTGTATCTGGCTCCACGTGCTCAGCATCCGGACAATCTATAGATCTTCCGAAGGCAGAACCATGTGAGGAAGTATTTCTGTATAGGAAGTATGACGATGCTGCTTCACTACCAACGCAACCAATAGAACAAGTGGAAGTTTGTAAGCGAGAGAAACCATATAAATGCAACATGTGTAACTATGCTGGTACGCAACCTAGAAGATTGAAAGCACATAAGCAAACACACACAAGGAAGAAGTCATCCGTGGCGGACATCCGAAACCATACAACACAGAAGCCATTAAAATGCACCGTATGCGATTATTCTTTTGCCACTCGTTTCAATATCACACGGCATATGAGCGTGCATACCGGACAGAAACCATTTAAGTGCACCTTATGTGAATATTCTTGTACTGTAAGTTCTTCTCTTACGCAGCATATGAGAACGCATACCGGCGAGAAACCGTTTAAATGCACCCTATGTGATTACGCTTTTGCAAATAGAGCTAGTCTTATACAGCACACCATAATGCATACTGGACTGAAGCCATTTAAATGCAAGTTATGTGATTATTCTGGTGTAAATAGTGGTAATCTCACGCTCCATATGAGGACGCATACCGGCGAGAAACCGTTTAAATGCAAAGTGTGTGATTATGCTGGTATAAATAGTAGTAGTCTAACGAGGCATATGAGGACGCATACAGGAGTGAAGCCGTTTAAATGCATCGTATGTGATTATGCTTGTGTAACGAGTAGTAGTCTAACGAGGCACATAAATAAGCACACCGGCGAGAAACCGTTTAAATGCACGTTGTGTGATTATGGTAGTATAAGTAGTGGTAATCTTACGGTGCATATGAGGACTCATACAGGAGAAAAACCGTTTAAATGCACCATATGTGATTATGCTAGTGTGAATAGTGCTGGTCTAAGAAGTCATATGAGGACGCATACAGGAGGGAAACCGTTTAAATGTCCCTTATGTGATTATTGTGGTGTCAATAGAGGTAATCTCACACTGCATATGAGGTCGCATACTGGAGAAAAACCGTGTAAATGCACCGTATGTGATTATGCTTTTGTAAGTCGTGGTAGTCTAGCCAGGCATATGAGTACTCACACAGGAGAGATTCACTGTATATGAATATTCTGTTTCAAACTATATAGTGCGAGATCCAGTGTAACACATATATACCCTCATCTGTTATTTAATGATAATAAAGAATATATGCTAGATAATGTGTACATTGATACATCACAAATAGGTTGCCTCGTTAAATCACGTGCAAATGATATTAAATAATAAAATGTATGTGGAGTAAGGTAACAAATAAATGCACGTCCAGTGTATTGATTGAGTTACGTTAGATCACTATGCCGACTTGATATGCGTATATGCTATAAGATACAGAAAATAATTAATATATGTGTGCGTAGATGTGTAAAAGGACCAGTTGTCCGTTTCTAGTTACGCAGCAATCGCAAATAAAGTTAAACTGGTTCAAAATACACATTTTTGTTTTATTCGCTAATTAGTCTCTTTATTGTGTTTTTTATCAGATATGTTCATCTGAAACCCATCTGCGATTGAAAACGCATGAAAATATGCGTTTTTTTTGCGAAAGAAGAGGGGACCACTTGTCGATATCACGCTACGCTCTTGCGCATTACCATATTTTACCTACTTCCCAGAGTGGAATCGAGTTGAAATTTTGCAAATGAATAGTTTTCTGGGGACAATAATTAATAAAAAAACGGACACTTTTCCAAAATTAGCAAATATGTTGAAGATTTTGAAAATTTGTCGAATTTAGTTGAAATTTTGCCTGTGGACAGATTTCCGGTGACAATGCATGAATCAATAAAAAAAATGATAACTACCAAAATTTAAAAGTTTTTTGAAAGTTTGGCCAATCGTTACCTAAGTTAGATCGATCGCAGGCGTCACTGTCGGACGCGAATTTAACCGGTTCGCGATGTCCGATTCTACTGTTTGCGGCGTGTGTAATAGTTCAATTAAACGTTTACTCATCTGTTACGCAGTGCAGCCTGTGTGATTTGCAGTTTCATATCAAATGTGTAAAGTTAGATGAGAAAGTTTTTGACTTCGTGGAAAAAAATTAAAATCTGGGGTGGTTTTGTGATATCTGTTCGACGAATAGAAAATGTGCGCAAAAGACAGTTCTGATGGAAATTTACAACGGTATCAACGAGCTGAAGGCTTCTCTCAGGAAACAAAGCAATCATTTCGGACAACAAGAAAAGTCATTGGAAACTATTTCAAGTTCGTTGGAGGTCATGGGTTCTACGGTGAAGAGTGCCAACAGGGAGGTCTTGGACGAGGTTCAGAAGGTGTCTTTGCATCAGGAACCCAACACTTATGCTGGCATGGTTAAGTCTAGAACTATGAAGAAGTGCGGTCATGTCGTGATAATCAAACCTAAAGATTCAACTAAGAGCAGTGACGATACCACAAGGACGCTGAGGAATTTAGTTAATCCTGTAGATTCTGCATTGATTTCAATGAAAAAGTTGCGAAGGGCGGTATTGTTGTTGAATGCAAGGACATGGAACGCACAAAACTGCTGAGCGAAGAAGTTGTATCAAAATTAGGAAATGAATTTGAGGTAAAAATGTCTAGCGGAAGACTTCCGAAGATTAAGTTGATTGGTCTCCGTGATGAGCTAAGCAATGATGACATCAAAAAGTATCTGAAATCTCAAAATGGTTTAAGCGACGAATGCGTTGTGAATGTGCTGAAGGTGAATAAAATTCCGAGTAAGTCCGAATTTACTATTATAATTGAGGTTGACGGTGTCACGTTTCGCAAACTTATGTCTGATGGCTTTGTAAACGTTTTCTGGGACAGCTGCCGAGCGTTTGAGGTTATTGACGTGCTGCGGTGCTTCAATTGCTGTGAGTACGGGCATGTATCGAATGATTGCAATAAGAAGGATCCTGTATGCCCTTTATGCGCCGGACCCCATAAGGTCGATAAATGCGTGGCTAAGAAACGATGCTGTACAAACTGTAAGCTTGCCAAAGACAAGGGATTGGATATTACGACTACTGATCATGCTGCATGGGCTTCTGATTGCCCTATTTACAGACGTAAGGCAGAAGTGCAACAACAGAAAATCAATTACGGGGCACAGTTTTTACAAGTACGCCAGTCGGTGCAATAGGCGGCTCGGGTTCCGACATTGCTCAATGTGCTGACGACGCATCGGACACAGTTAATAGGACACTGTTTGTTCACCTCAATGTTAGGTCATTGACATGTAAATTTACGCATATTAAAAATTTTGCAATTAGCTTAAACTGCGATATCCTAGCAATTACTGAGACATGGTTAAACGAAAATATCCACGATGATGCCGTTTCTATTCCGGGATACAATATAGTACGGAAGGACAGAAGAACCAGAGGTGGCGGTGTCGCTCTATACATAAAGCAAACCATAAAATACTGTCTTCTCGACGAAATCAACGATCTCGACCCAGATCTTGAACAACTATGGATACAAATTGTCATTAAAAAAGTTACATTCAGCGTTGCAGTGGTATATCGCCCACCATCCGGAGGTTCATCCTCGCTGATTAGTTATGAGAGAGCAGTTAGTGAGGCTCGTCAATATTTGCAGCACGTCATTTCGTTGGGAGATTTTAATATTAACATGTTAACTCCCTCAGCGCTTAAAAACTCTTTGCTTTCTGTTATGAATGACTACTCGCTCGCTCAGATTGTGACGGATCCGACTCGAGTCACTCCTAATACTGAATCACTGATTGATCTCATTCTGATTGATGATGGTATTCATAATGTTGAGAGCAGAGTGATCGAGTGTGACTTCTCCGACCATGAATGAGGCCGTTGCTTGTTGGGTTCCACATGCCGTTCCAGCGGAGCGGCGGGTGCCTTTCCGCGTGCGCGACTTCCGAGGATTCTCTCAGGATGCTTTTCTCAGCGACGCTGCCTTCATTCCCTGGGATTGCATGTATTCTCTAATAGACTTGGACGATAAAGTGGATTTCTTCCATCTCTGCCTGACGGATTTGTTCGACATTCATGCTCCCTTCAAGCTGGCCGTACATCGGCGCAAACCTACTGAACCATGGTTCACAGATACGCTGAGAATGATAAAGAATATAAAGAGCTCCGCTTGGCGTAAGTACAGGCGTACAAAATCGACTGTTCATAGAGAATATTATTGCGATCTCCGCAATTATTATAATCATGCTCTTACCCACGAACGAAGAGCGTACTTTGCGTCCCGACTCAGTGGTTTGAACGACCAACGTCAATTGTGGCATACCTCAAATCATGGGGTGTTTCGCCAAGCGGTACAGTCGATATCCCGTCGGATCTCCGCGACGCGAGTGCTTTCTGTAATTTTTTCGTCAACAGTGTTCCTAATGTAGCATCGGACCCTGTGTATGTAGAGTCATTCGAGCGTGGATCCTGTCCGGGAGTCGGGAATTTTTCTTATCACCCGGTTGATGTTGTAACCGTACAGCGTCACATTTCGCGCCTCAAGTCATCGAGCTGCGGTGTGGACGATATTTCAGCAAAGATGTTACAGCTCTCGGTTGCTGTCTGTGCTCAGCCTTTAACCCACATTATAAACTATTCCCTAGAAGTGGGCGCTTTTCCGGTACTTTGGAGGAGAGCGTTAGTGAGGCCAATTCCCAAAAAGCCCTCTCCGTCTGAGTTTAGTGATTTTAGACCTATTAGTCTGTTATGTGTGCCTTCAAAGATAGCGGAGTCCGTCATTCACGAGCAGTTGGTGCAGCATCTCGAGTCCAACAGAATTCTGCCTGCGATGCAGTCGGGATTTAGGCGATCTTATGGAACAAGGACTGCACTTCTGCGTGTTCTGGACGATATTGTGACATCCCACACCAGCCACTCTACGTCAGCTTTGGTCTTGCTGGACATGTCAAAGGCTTTTGATAGCGTTTCCTCTGCTTGTATTCTTGTCAAGTTGAAGTACTACGGAATCGAGAATGCTGTTCTGAGCTGGTTCGGGGATTATCTCCGTGACAGATCGTTTCGCACTAGACTTGGTGACTCAAGCATCTCGGAGCCTGCGCCGGTCAACAGTGGACTGCCTCAAGGATCAGTTCTTGGTCTACTCTTATTCAATCTTGTTACGGCGGATCTGCCTAGCAATGTTCAGCACTGTCGCCTCCACATGTACGCTGACGATATTCAGATCTACGCGCCCATCTCCACGAAGAATATAAATCAAGCTTTGACGGCCATCAACGATGACCTGCATCAGATTCACGTCTGGGCAATCTCCAACTCTCTTTCCCTGAACCCCATCAAGTGCCAGGTGCTCTTCGTTGGGGGACGTCCCGAGGATATTGCTGCGGTCAGAAGTTCAGAAGTCAAGATTCACCTCAATGGTATCAGTCTTCCAGTCGTGGACGAGGCGAGAAATTTGGGAGTCATTATGGACAGTGGCCTTACCTTTGAGTCCCATGTTGGCAGTATTTGCCGACGCGCATACGCCAGACTGAAGATGCTTTACCAGTTTAAATCTGTTTCTCCTACTAAACTTAAACTCAAACTTGCAGATTCCCTCGTGCTGTCCGGTTTGGAGTATGCAGATGTCGTTTACGGACCGTTCCTAACCCAGGCCAGCAGTCGCCGACTGCAAAGCGTCCAATACAGCTGCATGTCATTTGCTGTGGGTTGTCCTCGACGTCAGCATATGTCTGAGATTTTGCGGGACCATGGCTGGCTCCGGATGAGGGAACGTCGCTTTCTGCATTATGTTGGTATTGTGCGATTGGCAGTGGCCCAGGGTCTTCCACCTTACTTGGCCGAAAGAATCCAACTTCGTAACGCCGCCCATGACAGAGATCTTCGACACGTGTCTACCATGGCATCTGTACCGGAGCATCGTCTGTCATCTTTTAGAAGATCATTCACTTACCTTGCCTCATATATTGTGAACTTTGTTTTGAATACGATGAGATTCACTAGTCATTCAGTAATCATGAGGTCACTCAAACGTGACCTCCTCAATCAATCTTTACATCAAGAAGATATGTTTTAATATAATTTCAATTTCATGAAGGGTAGTATTTTAAATCACTGTTTTAGTGTTATACTCACCTTTTGTACCTTAGTATACAATAAACTTTATTTATTTATTTATTTATTTTGTAGCCCCCAGGCTCATGCCCCTATAGATCAAACAACCTATGAAACCTTAAAACTAATACCTATCGAAATTATTACAAAAATGTTGGAATCGGCGTAACTTGCAAATATGCAAGTTAAGAGTAATTTAATCCGCGCTTACACGATAGGAAAAATCTTTTGAAAAAATACATTTCGTAATGAATGTGAGAGAACAAAATTCGATAGCGTTCATATTTAAATTTATCGGAGAAGTCTTTAAAAAGTACTCGCTGCTTTGTCTATCATTTGGGATTGCGCGCAGAACACTTCACTGTCACTTTCAACACTCGCACAGAAAATTCAACATCTTAAATCTAGGCAACCATGGATTCAACTAACTTTTTGATATGACAACCTAATACCGTTGTATTAGGAATAAAATAACCTTTCACTTAATATGTAATTCGACAAAATAACTTACGAGAGTATATTGATAACGCTTACATACCTGTTTATACCTCGCAACTCTATCGTTGCGCAGAGGGGAAAGTAGGCTACCTTTGTTTTTCAATTCCTTGTGGTAAATTCTCTCAGCTGATGAGCGACTTTCATGAATAACTAATCGCAGGAGTTAACCAAAAAAATCAATTAAACATTTTATTATTTAACATCATCGGCACGTGATTAGCTAGGCAACCTATTTGTAATGTATCAATGTGTATGTTACCGACAAAACCCGTTTTCAGGTAGAACCAGTTTAACCTAGGTTAAACTAGTTCTGCCGAAGCGCGTTAGGTCGAACTAGTTTAACCTAGGCCAAACTAGTTTAACCTGGTTTGTAAACACATATTTTAGGTCAAACTGGTATGGACTAGGCCAAACTGATTTCGATTAACGGTATTCAAATGTACTATTATACCGGATGATCCACGCTGTTATTTGTGGAACCAGACAAGCTAAAATCAAAACAACGCCAGCCAAGGACATATCAGCTTCTTAATAAGCTTCCAAAGATCAACCTACAAAAAACCTCAGGGGCTTTAAAAAAAAGCTGTAGCATATGCTGGTCAGGAAAATAACCATTAGTAACAGAATGCTATATTGTGCTGAAGTTTTTTTGCAATACATTTAAATTTTATTATGTAATACTTGGTATTTAACAAATACAGTTTTTTAATGTCCCGTTTGGTACAAAGTTGAAAATTGTATTAAAATTAATATAATTCCACAAAACAAAGGAAAAGATGTTTTTATTTCTACATTATTACAAATTGTTTGTTGCTTAAATGCAACATTTGACATTTACACGCAAAAATAACCACCTCCTCATCTACGGCTGACAGTGACAATTGCTATGATATATGAAGATTTAGGTTACGTTAGTAAACGTACACTCACACCTACACCCTACACCATCCATACATTTGTCACTTGTCACTTCGTATTCGCGTGATGTAACCTAAAGTAAGCAAATGATCACGTTATCCGCTTATTACAGGTAACCGTATCAACATACTTCAACATCGAGTATGTTCGCGAGGAAACGCCTAAAGACATCACCATAAATATCATGAGTTTCCATGGTTGTGGAAACTGTAAAGAATACATCTGCAAATTTCTTCGCGACGCGGTTTCGGAGGCACTAGTGGAAAAGATGCCCAACAATGATGGAGTAACTCTAGTTGTGCCACCACGTGCAGTTCCAGTCATGGGACTACTCCGAGAATTCTCTGGTCAATTTTCGAAAAGCTCGTTTACAAAATCATTTAGAGGTGAATGAATTAAAATCTGAACGTAACCATGCAATCTTGTTACCTACGTACATTCAGTAAAGGCGCTTAAAAGCTAGTCTAAAATCTGGTATCCATTTTCAACTAGCATTTTCAACTAGCATTTGCAACTCGAACTAAACGTTTTTGCGAACAGATATTGTGTACCAAGCCGAGAAAGTGTATTTTTTACGGTCCGAGAGAAGAGTTGCACAGGCGAGCGTAGCGAGCCTGATCACTTCTTTAGGCCCGGAAAACCACTGTCTGGACGTGGTGCACACATATTTTCTTTATCCTACACAACAATATCGTAATAAAATCACTCGTTTCTAAAGACTAATCTCTGACATATTGGCTTTTGACAAATAAAGCCCGTTGACGTTTTAATCGCAAATGTCAAACCGAATCGAAAACTGTGTTTTGATTGGACAGTTATATTGTGTGCAATTATTTTCGTGGCAGGCGCCGAACAGTGTTCATTACAAGCCGGGCTGGGGCTGGCAGACAAATAGCGATAGCATCTTTCGTGTCCCCATAGAGACGCGAAGACAACATTTTCGCATCGTGTAGAATAAAAACATAATACAACGCCAACAAGATAGAGGAGGAAGCCGTGCCTGAATGTTGCGCTCGAATTGGTGAATTGGCATTCAATGTGATTTTCAGCTGAACAGATCGACAATATTTTTGCGTTAAACAGAAAGAGTGCAGAGTAAACTAGTTTCCAGGTGTAAGCCGGGAACGTGAAAGGCCAAAAACCAATCAAATCAGGCTAGAAGGCGCCAGTAATACAATATTGTTACATAGCTATTAATGGGGGACGGCTCTAGGTCAGGATGGAGATGTAAATAAAACTCGCACCGTTGTTTACATAGGTCGTGTATTGCTGACCATACGGCATTCCAATATTACAGCTGACTGGAGTCCGTGAAACACGATAGCTGAGCGTATACTATACTCAGGTGCTGCAAACTACTGATCCTCTTCCCATCCCATGCCGTGGCTTTTATATGAATTTGGCAAGACGTCATGACTTGTTTTGGGCCCCCAAAAATCCTGTTAGGATTCTTGGTTGCACACGGCTTTTGATATAAGTTAATGTTAATTTGCACGTTTTGCACGCGTGCCACAAAGGAATGTTTTTGTTCCGATTTGAAAAGCCTGGACATATGAACAATATGGCCAAGTAAGTGTTTGCAGGTTTGATGGGTTGGATGACCTGGCCTCAATTATACAATGTAATTAAACTATATTTCGCAACAACCCTCCTCGCAAACAATTGCTCGAACCAGAGCAATCAAAAGAAAAAGAACAGCCACGGGACAGGATAGAAAAGAACGCACCTATCTTAGTTTTATCTTACTAGCATAAAAAAATAACAAGACAAAAAATACTTAAAATATCTTTAGAAAAAAGTTCAATATATCGTGCCGGTATCGTATGCGATTTGTCCCGTTCTCATCAATCGACTGGGTCTTCCTGCCAGCCTTCTTCTAGGATTGCGATGATCATCTACTTGAGGGATACCATTACGGTCGGCTTTGACCGTGTACCCTGATTCTTTTTTCAGAATTATCGCCTGGTGCCTCTTAGAATTCTCTTAATCCTTCCCCTTCTTCTACATCTACTTGGACTAGTCGGGACCCCTGTCCCGTGCGAGGCGGTTTGGTAGAATCCATAGGACCGTTCTTCTCTAATCGATTTGTTTGTTTCTTTTCAAACTGGTCGAGACATCCTTGTCCCGTGCGAAGTGGTTCGGTATAATCCGTAGCGCCAAATCCCCTCCAGTCTACATCGCTAGCTTCCTCTGGCGGCATCGGCAACCCCAAAATTCGCATATAACTGCATTATGCTGGTATGGTACCACGGTTCGTCATGTGTCGACTGCTTCTAGATGACCACCATCTGTTTATTTATCTCTTCGTGATCCCAGACCGGCCAGCTTCATCCATCGCAGAGAGAACGGGAAAATTCTTTTTTATAGTGGTCGCGTCAACCTTCAACAATTGAACTAAAAAAAAATAAACACACTAGGTACTAACTTATTTCTAAGACGAAGAGTTGAGCGTCATTTGACTCTAACGCTATCCATCCATGCGGATGTTAATAACTGTCCTTGGAACGACATATTTCTCATTGGGGGAGTGAGAAATATTACAAAACCTCACTGCTGATTGACCGCCAACACAATTCGCCTTGTATCCGAGTCGCTTCAGACATGCTTCCGCTTCGTCGCGCAGGATGTTTTCAGATATTTTTACACTGACCAAAATGAGCCGTTCCCGATCTTCCTTGGGACCATTTTGCGCCTCCACCATGTTACGTAGCTCTTAGTTGGAGACGGCTCTAGGTCAGGATGGAGATGTAAATAAAACTCGCACTGTTGTTTACGTAGGTCCTGTATTGTTAACCACACGGAATTCCCATACTGGAGGCCGTGAAACACGATAGCTGAGCGTATACTCAGGTGCTGCAAACTACTGATCCTCTTCCCATCCCATGCCGTGGCTTTTATATGATTTTTTTAATATGAATTGCTTTTATATCATTTTTCCAGTATTTTCACGAATTCATAACCACCTAGATTAATAAACAAGAAGGTCATTTGTTCGTTCCTTTGTGATTAAAATTTACGATCGATATGTTTTTGTGTTTATTCTGATTAAAAATTTCACATAAATAATTTAGGGTGTTATATAAAAGTTCGTAAATAAAATAAATAAATAAATAAGTTAATACATTTTTTAATTTCATTTAAGGAAAAATTGGATGTAATACTAACCTCCAGAGGATCCCAAAAAATATAAGTTTTGGCTATTAGCACTTCTCAAAATTTCATTCGCTCAGCGTCATAATTAAAAAATCAGGCACTTACTTTGTTATACAATATATAAAATTAATAGTTTAGCTGCATGATATTCTACTTGATCGAGATCGATCGTGTCTGCATTAAAATAACACAAGTTAATAAGTGTTTGAACAAATATTTTAACAATATTGATAGTAGGTATTGTCAAAAAATCAGCCTTTGCCAAATTCTGGCTAACTATGTAGTTTTAATGCAGATACGATCTCGATCAAATAGAATTTGCTCATGCAGCTATACTACTAATTTGACCAAAAAATGTCATAGACACAAATTACACAAAATGTCCTCTACTGTAATTTCTTATTTAACTATTTTGACGAAGATACAGAAATGGTAACTCATTTGCAAATTCTTTGAAAAATGCTTACAGGAAACATCCAGTTCCTTTGGACCCTTTTGAACCAAAAGCTTTTCAACTCTAAGTTTGCTCATGAACCTTCTAAATACGAACTTTCGTCCCGATAGCTTTAGTAGTTTCTCCGGAATCGTCGCCACAAAAATCGGGTACACACATACACACAGATATACACACATACATATACACACACACAGAAATTTTTTTCTACCTTGGTCAAAAATGATCAGGGGTCCAAAAAGACCTATTCCGCTAAAATCTCAAAGTTTTTTTTTTTTCAACACGATTACAATACTTTATCATACTATGTATGATAAAGTAAAAAATCTGATGTGGCCAGGCAGATGGCTTTATCATACAATATATAAAATTAATAGTTAGATGCATGAGAATCTATTTGATTGAGATTAGTCGTGTCTGCGTTAAAATAAAACTAGTTACCCAGGATTTGACAGATCTTTGGATACTATTGACAGTAGGTATTGTCAAAGCATCAGCATTCGACATGCGATCGATCTCGATCAAATAGAATTTGCTCTTGCAGCTAAACTTTAATTTGATCAAAAAATGTCATAGGCATAAATTATTCAGAATTTCCTCTACTTTCATTTACTACTTAGCATGTTGTCGAAATTACAGAAATGGCGGCGGCTCATTAGCAAAATCCTTGAAAAAGGCATAGAGTAAACATCCACTTCCTTTGGACCCTTTTAAACCAAAACCTTTTCAGCTCTAAGTTTGGTTATTAAACTTCTAAATATGAAGTTTCGTCCCGATACCGTCAGTAGTTTCTACGGAATCGTAGCCATAAAAACTGGTATTCACACACATATACCTACACACACACAGAGACATTTTTTGTACCTTGGTCAAATATGTTCAGGTGACCCAAAATGGACTTATCTCCGCTAAAATCTCAAAAAGAAATTTGGCACAGTTACAATACTTTATCATACTGCGTATGAGAAAGTAAAAAAAAATAAACGTGAGTCAATACTTGTATAGGTTTGAAACTGTATAGACGAGTTTTCTTGTACTGCTCTTGAAGTCGAATCAGGTGTGTTTTGTTACATAATTTGAAAACTGTTTCACTCAACACTGGTGCAGCATACCAATCTGCACCCGGTGGGGTGATAATAAAGCGGATATGGAGTTGGATAGCTCATCAAACCAATCAATTTCCGAGGAGGATAACAGAGAAGGAAAAGCTGGGCAAACTCGAAAACGTGGCCATGGGAAGAAAAACTCGCTGCCTGAACGGCCAACCAAAAAGCCATCCAGCGAGGTAAGCAATACCCTATTTAAAATGCCTCAAACACAATCGGTCCAGTTGGCACAACTAACAACAAATAAACCATACAAGTCTATAGGTCACGATAAAAATACATATATGGAACGCCACAAACAACAAGAAAAGAGTAACTACAACTGCATCTACTTTCTAACAACAACAAATGAAACAACACGTATGCAAATGTCAGATATCTGGACACGCAATAAATTTAACCCAAGAGATATAATTTTAAAAACAAAACTGGGCTTCATAATTAAATCAGAAAACACCAAAGCGCAACAAATTAACAACTTAAGAACCCTACAACAACAAAAAATCATTAAAGAGTTTAAGGAAACAAACACCAATTCTCCCTCCGAACGCAAACCCCCAACTGCATCGTACTCAGCAGTAATAATTTCAGTTGATCAAGAAATCTCCGATCAGGACATGAGCGACTTTTTGTCATCTATTGGGATAAACCACCGATATTGTAAACGCATAATCTCTAAAATTACGCAAAGACCGACATTCAAAATCCGCATTATCACTGGTTGTGTCAATTCCTATCAAAAACTAATACAACAAGGAATTTTCTTTAAAAACCGACACTACCCCGTCGTTGAGAGCCTTGCTCCCGCCCCTCTACCAATACCATGTAGAAACTGTAACAAATTTTCCCACACATCAGATAACTGTCAAGAACCAATAAAGTGCAACAGATGCTTTGGCCCCCACTTAACAACTCAATGCGATTCCACACTCCCCGAAAAATGCAAAGCTTGCGGCGAAGAAGGGCACGGAGCTTGGTCTATGAAGTGCAAAAACAGACCTACCACGCCAATAATTGGAATTCCGAATGCCAAAATTAAGACCCTAAACAAAAGATCTAATGAAATTGATAATACTACAGCGAACTCATCTAGGATACACAAACCGGTGACCATACACGATATGATTCTCGACACCTACAGTTCCAAGCTGAATTCAAACAAATGCACAAATAGACAAGAATTAATAAACAAACTTAAACGCAAATTCATCGAACAATACAACATTGATACTATCGTGTCCTTTTCCGGAACTCACATGTACATATTAATGTTAGACCTATATAATTTATCATCACCTTCACCGACAGAACCAAAACAAGGCACCCAAACAGTCACTAGTCAACAACACAATGACTGACACAAGGTTTCTGTATTCTAACATCAATAGTTACAACAGAAGATCGCACCTAGTTGGAAGATACATAGAGAAACATAATATACAGTGTGCTATGTTTGTGGAAACAAAAACAGCGTCACCAATTTTCTTTCGCAACTGGACCGTTCTCCAGAATCCCAGTAATTTCGAAACCAAAATGCAGGAGGGGCGCCTTGATTATGACTCATCCTTCTTTACGCCTTGGCAAGGAAAATCCACCCAAAGTAAACAACCGTCATAATGAGTGTCTCCACTTTACTCTTCCATTCAGTACTCAGAAGATACACGTATTCCTAGTATATATTCACCCACACAATATAGACGACACCATCTTTGTCAAGGCTGCTCTCTACGATAATGTGATAATAATAGGCGATTTTAACTCCAACCAGACCAAAACTAGACATATCTCCCAATTCTTAGCCCAAACAAAATTCACCCAGATAAAAACCCGTCCTACATTCATAATGGCAAATAACCCCAGCTCCACCCCAGACTTACTATTATGCTCCCCAAATATTCTCCCCCTAATACACTCTGTCAAGCTTATCCCAGACTTATGTTCAGACCATCTTGCCATTGACTTTCAAATTAAATCCCCTCATGTCCCTGTTATCACTCCAGCGGAATATATTACCGACTTCAATCAATGTAATTATCAAGAGGAGCGGAGGTGGCCGGGTGGATAAGGCGAATGCCTTCCACTCAGAAGTCCAGGGTTCAAGCCCAGGTTAGGCAGGGGATTTTTCAGATACTCCGTCTCCCCGATTGCCGCACAGACAAGCCACTGGCTTTGTGCACATCGCAACATCCCCAAAAAAAAAAAAAAAAAAAAAAAAAAAGAGGTCAATAATGACTTGAAAGCATTTATTACCCATAATCCTAACATCACCCTCCTAACGATCTCCAACTTTAGCGAAAGACTAACCACCTCCATCATTGAACACTCACCCAAAATCAAGAAACGGTATTATTCCTTCCCGTTGCCCCCTTTTATACTCCGCCTTATCAAAGAAAAACGAAGACTGTACAGAGAATTCCAATATACTGAAGATCCAGAGCTTAAGCGAAAATCTCAACAAAGATCTACAAAAACTCATTTTACAATACAGATGCGAGAAGTACATGGCAGCATGCAGTAAAATCGAGAATTCTAAAGGAAAAAGATACTGGACGGAGGTTAAAAAGCTATCTAAATTCAAGAAAGCAGAATTCCCACAAGAAATAAAAGACCCAGTTACCCTAAACACTTACACCGATCACGAAGATATTGCAAACGTTCATGCCAGGTATCTGCAAAACAACTTCACCTTTAGTAACGACCCGGAATTTAGTGCAGCAACCAAAGAACTCGTAAATGACTGGCACGAAGCCTACTTTCAACAGCTAAATCCTACTCCCGCGGAGACACTTATCGAAGAGGATGAATATTTCACAGCACTGAGTAAAGGCAAAAACACCAGCCCGGGATACGATCACATCACAATAAACTGTCTGCGAAGACTAGAACATGATATCCATAAATATATCATTAAGATACTGAATCATTGCCTCGAAAATCAAATCTTTCCTACCGAATGGAAAACAGCTGTGATTTCTTGCATACCCAAGAAAGACGGAGATCCCAAGAATCCCAGCAATTATCGCCCAATCTCCCTACTTCCTGTCATTGGCAAACTTTTCGAAACTCTTCTGAAATCCCGCCTCCTAGAACACATTAATGAACATATCCCACCTTACCAGTTTGGCTTCTGCCAAGGAACGTCAACCATCCATCCTCTCTCCATCCTTATATCCAACCTCCAAACTGCGCACCAAAACAAACAACAATCAGCGGTACTCTTCCTAGATATTCAAAAGGCTTTTGACTCGGTCTGGCATCGAGGTCTCCTATATAAACTCTCTCTCCTCAATGTCCCGTTTTACATCACGAAAATAATTCAACAATTCCTTCTCAATCGATCCTCACGCGTCAAAATCCGTACATCCCTTTCCCAGCCCGTCTATACCGAACAAGGCGTCCCACAAGGATCACCCATATCTCCCCTTCTATACAACATATTTTGCTACGACATATATGATCCCAATCCCAACATCTTTAATCCTCAACTTTACGCCCTTTTATATGCTGACGACACCGCCTTAATATCCCATTCCCGTTCCCTAGATTCAGCAGTTACTCATCTGAAAGCCTTGTTACAGAGAATCCTCACCTGCTGTAATTCATGGAGAATAAAAATAAACCCGCAAAAAACACAATTTCTTGTCCCCTTCCATCGTATCCATGATAGCTCCCCCTCGATCCTAATCAACAACATCACGATTACTCCCAACCGAAACTGCAAGTACCTCGGAATGTTGATAGACTCAAAACTAAAGTTCTCAGCACACACCAAGCAAGCGAAGATGAAAGTTAAAACAAGAGCAGCCCACTTCAGATGCCTCACGTACAAAGACAGGGGAATAAGTATAGCAGCTGCTGTTCATATCTACCGAACTATATGTCGTCCTATCCTAGAATACGGCTGCCGTCTATTCAACCACATACCCCAACAGGCAACCAACAACATCAGCGTTGGAGAACGATGCGCTCTGCGCAGCATCACAAGACTACGTCACCCCAACAATCCCCTCCACAATCCCTCGAATGAACTCCTGTACAACTCAACAAAGATTATCCCAATTACCACCAGTCTAAAAACCCTATCCATGTACAGCTGATCACCACCAAGTACAGATGATCACCACGTATTCCCGAAACGATACACCAACTTAACGGATGTCGTGTTTAATCAACCAGAGGACTCCTTGCTGAATAATTATAAGATGACCCCACCACATGACATAAAACTGGACGAATACCTTCTCGAACTTGACGCCGTGATCCACAGACATCCGAATATAGGACAGATAGGTAACCAAATCAAAGAAAAAATAAAAACCACCCCATCATACAAGAAACCCGCTAATAAAACCCACCAAACCTTAAAAAATATAAGAAAGAAGGTGAGTGACAATAATTTGGTGGTCACAAGGGGGGATAAGAGTGCGGGACTTGTTATATTGCACCGAGAGGTATATGTTGAAAAGACAACTCAATTCTTTGTTAAGAACAATGTGGTGTTGACGGATAGTATTAATATACAAGGTAGCTACAATGTCAGATTTAAGAAAATTATTAACCAACTGCAACAAACACTAACAGATATAGGTATACGCCCCGAATCTGTCAAGGAAATGAACCCCACCATACCACGTTTGTATAGCCTCATCAAATTACATAAACCTGGACTTCCTATCAGACCAATAGTGACATCTGTAAACACCACAGCCAACAAGTTATCAAGACGGTTGAACAAACTCATCTTATGCGACTATGGATACAGGGCCAAATACGCCCTCAAGAATTCTTGAGACCTCATAGAAAAGACCAACAACATCCCACTAACAACTAACTCACGATTGATTTCCTTCGATATAGTGAGCCTATATACCAATGTTCCGGTTGATGATGCTTTATCAGCCCTAACATGCTATTTAAAAAAACAAGACCTCACAACGACCCAATTGACTGACCTCATTGATGCTTTCAGGCTATGTTTGCAGCAGAACTTCTTTAAATTCAATGGAAAAATTTATAAACAACCAGGAGGTTTGACAATGGGTTGCCCACTGAGTGGTTTGATGGCTGATTTGTGTGTGGAAGTGATTGAAGATAAAATATTCGACTTGCCTGAAAGTAAACACATCAAATATTGGGGAAGATATGTGGACGATATAATTATCATATGGGAAGGTGATCAGGAATGTTTAACCCAATTATTTGAAAAAATGAATGACATGTCTACCTTGCAATTCACCATTGAAAATGAAATAGATAGTAAATTGAATTTTCTGGACTTGACCATAATGAGGAATTTAGATAGACTACAGTACTCTATTTACAGAAAACCAACGGCCACAGACACAGTTATTCCCAGCATATCACAGCATCCATACAACATCAAAATGTCTTCATTTCGTTTCTATCTAAATAGATTAGTCAATACCCCTTTGACACACATGGACTGGCGAGTAGAATATGAAACAATAAAAGCTATAGCACGTAATAATGGTTACAAGGATAATATAGTGGACTTCATGTTGAAAAAGGTTAGAGATGGAAATACCTTAAAACAGGTATACCCACACATTAAAGCCAATAAATGTTACCGAAAATTAACATACCACCCGATTTTTCATAAATTTGTCAATTCCATACTTAGAAACAATGGTATAACAATCGCCAACCCAACCCGCAATAACGTCGAAAAGTTGCTGATGAATAACAAGGATCCCATACCGCCTCTACAAAAAAGTGGAATATATTCAGTGCGATGTTCTAATTGTGAATGTGTATATATTGGACAATCTGGAAGAAATCTCCGCACCAGATTCCACGAACATACAACTAGAAGTAACTCTGCGGTTTATCAACATATGATCACCGAGGGCCATCATTTCAACCTTGATGGTATGAAATTGATCAGAAACATGCCCAAATCAATATTGATGGACTATACGGAAATTTACTTTATTTACAAAGAAAGGGACAAACACAGGGAATCCCTGCTAAATAATATTATTGACTTCCCGGGCAAATATTTATTTGAATTCAGGTTATAGTTTATATCGCTTGCACCTTTGATTTTTATTTTGTTTTGTGAATTTTTGAATTTTGTATAAGGTGATTTGTATGATTTGAAAGTTGGTTCTCTTCCCCCCCCCCTTGTTTTATATTGTCAATGTGTTTGTTTACATAATGTTGGTACGCTTGGTCCCCGTTTGATCTTTTTATATTTAACCCGGAAAAGTTGGTAACAATTGTATGTTGTACCTCTGACAGCTAACGTTTGCGTCTAGTTTTAATGCGTATTAATTGTCTGTCTTGGATATTTAATTATTGTTTGCTCATCCTAACATACACTGTGAGTATGACCTCAATGTATTGCGTGTGATATCTTATTCTGTTGTTTTTCAGACTAGTGTGATGTACCTCATGGTATTATAACCTACAAATTTTTTGAAACGTTTGAGGAATAGTATTAAAAAGAGAGAAAAATCTAGAGAAGATTCGCCAACCTGTTCAATTGGACCTTTGATTTGTGTCGGTTAGACTGTATTTTGCTTGCGTACTGTTGTTATTGACTCCGTTTGACATTTTATCATCGTTGATGTTGCCGTTGCAGAAATTACCTACGTTTACCTTTTGATTCCCTGACTGTAGATTTTTTTTATTCATTGCTATGTTTAATGTTTGCTTTACCTACTTTTCTTTTGTAGTGTGACCCGAAGATGGCATTAGACATGTCGAAATCGATAGTCATGTAAAAGTTTTTTGAAATAAAAACTCCTTCCGTATTAAACCTCGTATACTTCTTTACTTAACATCTAATATGGATAAAGTGGATACTTTCATTACATCTACTATCCATGAATGTATCCAAAAAATTCCCAGAAACCCTATTCCACATGTTCCTAAAAAAAAATCCACAACTACGCATACCCCACCCCAAACCCACAACCTTCGACACCATCAAGAACCTTAAAGAATCATAGTCCTAAAGATGCCATAGATGGGAATACCGGGCTGAAAGACTACGGTCCAAGGCCATTTCCAGGCGAGAAGACCACTTAATTACATATATTCAATTTTGTAACATGTATTGTCATTGTATATATAGTTTGCTGGAAATAAATGTATTCTATCTAAACGTGAGTGCCTATTGCGGGGCCACCCGATATATGCATTATGCACATACAATACATGCGGCCGATGCATTTTGGTGCATAATAATGCGTATAAAGCATTTTTGTTTTATATTGCATTCTTCTTTATTGATTTATATCAACCTTTTTCCATTATTCCAAAACAACTAGGGCGTAGTTCCTTGTAATTTTATTTTAGATTACGTGGAGCTTACCAGCTTTTTTGTTATTATTACAGCCATCCCTTCTTCATTAGGCTAGCAGTGAGATTGAGACATGGACACATGTATAACCAATTTATTTTGGAAGACAAAATTTTGGAGAGTGACACTACACCAAGGCCTTACTGAAAACTAGTAATAGATAACATACCGTTCAAATGGTTATAAACCCATAAAAAAACACTACGATCGCGGCCCCTTTTGGTTGTATGTTTTAAAATGTAAAACAATTCATGAAGACCTCTATATGTTACTTCATGCCGAAAATCCACTTTCTTCATCTAAATTAGAAACGACGCTTTTGTTCCATTTCAATACAACGTTATGTAGTATGGACCACATTTATGAAATAAACGATTAACGTTAACGTTACATTTATTAACACTAATGGACAAAGGTTTGTTAACAGATTAACGATTAATTTTGTTAACGGCTTTGTGAAAGTTTGGTTAACGGCTTTGTGAAAGGAAGGAGCACTGAATCGGCAATGTTGGATATAGTCGATCATGTGGTCGGCTGTCTTGCGTCAAGGACAAGTGTGGCCAGTGTGCACCTGGATCTGTCGAAAGCCTTTGACAGTGTCAATTATGGGATACTTCTGGAAAGGATGGAGAAGTGTGGTGTACGTGGAAGCCCACTGGACTTGATGCGAAGCTATCTAACTGGTAGGAAGCAGAGGGTTGTAACGGAGGAGGATGGAGGGTTAGTATACTCAAGGTGGTCAAACGTAGAAAAGGGTGTTCCTCAAGGATCAATCCTGGGACCTTACCTGTTTATACTGTACATGAACGACATTCCCGCTCCTCCGCACATCATAACATCCTTGTATGCTGACGACACCTCACTGGCGGTGGATGATCGGGACAATAGATACTTAGAGAACACCATAACCCAACACGTCGTAGAATGGCAGACCTGGTTTTCTAAGAATGATTTACAGTTGAATATGGCTAAAACACAAATAGTCAACAACAGTACCAGACCAACGGATGATTTCTACATTACCATTGACAATAACAGAATTGCGTCTGCTTCCTCTGCCAACTTCTTGGGGGTCACTGTTGACGCAGCTCTGAACTGGAAAGAGCATGTTGGAGGTTTGGTGTCAAAGATAAGCTCCTTTTCGTTTGTTCTTCGCACACTTACCAACCAGATAAGTGTCGGAAGTGCCTTGAATGCCTATTATGCTTATGTCCATTCGAGGATCGCTTATGGAATACTGTTCTGGGGTGGATCACTGGACGGTGAGCAGGTGTTTCTCATGCAGAAGAGGTGTGTTAGGAGTATGTTTGGTATGGGTAGAACGGAGTCATGCCGAGAGGTATTTAAAAAATACAGGATACCCACATACACGGAAATCTATATAATGAAATGCGCAGAACACATACGCAAAAACTTGGCGAGCCTTTTGGAGGACCAACATACGCATGCCTATAGCACTCGACAGCATGAAACTTTCCTCTTGCCGACCTATACTCACCTGACGACCGTGCAAAGACAGTACCACACTCAAGCAGTGAAAATATGGAATCACCTACCGGAAGAGATGAGATCCCTTGGAAACAGAGGGTTTAGGAGGACACTTAAGAGCTTGAAGGGTCTGGCGATTTACTCACTTCAGGAGTTCTTTGAAATGTATATCGGCTAGTTGCGTGTTTCTTGCTTCATTTGTTCGTTTCTTTATTGTGATATGATTTATTGTTCTATGTGATTTATTTTCTAATTGTCATTGAGACAAGAACTACTGTTCATTACTCACTTGTGATTCGATTTAATTTTTGTATTTTTAGTATTTATATGTGTATTTTATTGTATTTTTGACATGTACTATACTCCTCTGTGTTTTCAAGCACTGAATAAATGACTATGACTATGACTAACAAAGTTCACTTCTTGATTAACAGTGTTCTCCACATATCATGTTCAACTTTTCTCTGAACTTATTTCTTGTAATTTACTAGAGTGTCATGGTAGATTGTGTACACAATGTAATATTATCGCATGCAAAATAACAACCTCATTACCTTGGATGAGTTATATCTAGATGTACAATAACATTATCTGGTCAATCATATCGTTACTGCGGAAACACTTTATATAATTGTTCTACTTCTCTTTTGTATTTGTTATATTGGCATCACCAGAGACAGTATATTGAAAATATGAGTTTAACAGCAGCTACATTAGGAGCAATTGCACTTTCTACTGTTTTTGTGATGCTCCTAGGTAAGTTCCGATCAATGCAAACAAAGCAACGTCATCAGCGGAATCTTTAATAGTTAGCGGAGGGCAAATACAAACTCATACAAAAATGCAAGATGTTGGAAGGCAAAACAGTTCAGACTTCATAAATCCGGATGGTCCACCTGTTCAATTTGTTCTATTTACTAGGTATGAACCATATTATTATAAGTGGGGTAAGTTGTAACAAAACATATTTCTGTGGAAGCAAAATGGTTTCTGACGACTTCTTCGAAAGGAAAGCACCTAGTGGAAATAGACAAATTACACACAAACGGCGTCAAAGATGACCAAATTGTGGGAAAGTTATTTTCAAGTAGGTACTTATTTTCCATGGTAGAAGCTCCCTCTAATAAGATTTGGAATCAGAGAGTTTAAAACTTCATAGGAAATATTGTGCAAATTCAGGCCGTTTATAATTTTGACCATATAGGATTCAACATTTTGAAATTTGAAAATCTTATATCAGCTTTGGAACCATGAATCTTTAAATACAATAACTGATGAGGAGAAAATGAAAGATAGAATTCGAGCTGCTTTCAATGGGTTATGCGCGAACACTATCAGGGACGCCACCACCAATAGTATGTTAAAAAGAATTGAAGCATGTTTAGCGGAAAACGACAACGTTTTTGAACCGTTACTGAAATAGAATTAAGCAGTTTTTTAATTTTCCTTACGATTTTGTTTTATTTTTAATATTGTGTTTTAATGTAGGCCTATAATTTTATAAATACTAATTATAACGAAAAATTACCAAAAAAACTTGTCTATTAAAGTTCCGTTTATTTCAAATTATTGAGTTGTTCTCAAACGTAGATTTGCCAATATTTGCAATTTCTACTATGATGTTTAAAAATCGATTTCAGTAGGTACAAGTACATTTTAGGTATAGGGCATTGTACACAAAGTTGATCTAAAATTTTCTATAGAATTGAGAAATGTATTCACATATTAGAGTTGCCATTTGAAAAAATCGACTATTAGTACTTTTTTCGCATTCAATTTTGATCTTATAATATGAACACTCTGTATAACTTTTAGAAGAGTACTACTGATGTGTTGATAATCCGTTACCTTCACAACAATTTTTGAGGACAACTTTTTTCCAACGGTCACAGGAGATCATTTATAAGCAATTGAAAGTAACCGTGCAGCTGTCATTTTTTAATGAAAAGAATTAATATCTCAAAAATGACACATGTTACGTATAGGGAATGAAACATAAAATTGATTTAAAATTTAATGAAGATTTCAAAAATGCGATACAATACAGGCTATTCCATTTGTAATTTAAAAGTTGACATCATTTCCGGTGTAACCGGAAGTAACCGAAAACTCAAAATATTTTAGTTGAGACGATCGTGTCCAGCAATATAAGTCCACAAATTTTCAATCTTTCATTTCATTTGGTTCTTCATATACCTCTAATGGCAGCTCGTCGTGGGAGACCCTGTATATATAATACAGCACTACAGGCCATCAAGGCCCATGGCTTCAAAGTTTTTAACATTTTTTTCCACATCTTTGCTGATAAGTCGACTTTCGCTGCCTCCTGAAATCCTTTCCTGGGTCTTCCTTTCTGTCTTTTTCCTCCTACTCCGATGCCAAAAACTCTCCTTACAAATCTTCCCTCTCCCATCCTGCCGATATGTCCTAACCACCTCAATCTTTGTCCTCTAACTGCATGCGAAATACTAGGTTTCCTGTAGAGTTGCATAATTTCTTTGTTTGTTCTTCGTTGCCAACCGTATTCTTCTGAATATATCCTGCGAAAATTTTCCTCAACACTTTCCTTTCCCATCTGTTCAGCTTTTCGTCTATCTGCTTATTTAGAATTCAGGTCTCACAGCCATACATAACAGTTGGTCGTACTACGGTTCGGTACAATCGCAGCTTTGAATATCTCGATATCTGCTTAAACTTGAATATTATTGACAGTGCACCAAACGATTTACTGCCTTTCGCAATCCTTTTATTGATCTCAGCTTCCTCCTTACAGTCTCTAGATAATGTTACTCCCAAATATTCAAAGTGATTTATTTTATCAAAACAGTATTCCTTTCCTCCAAATGATTTCACCTTGAGGGGTTCTTCCGAGACTGATGTTGCTCTCGTCACTTCCATATACTTAGTTTTTTCTTCATTTATGTGTAGTCCATATCTTCCTGCTGTCTCTTCTAGTATTTTAAAAGCTTCCTGTACATCCTCGATCTTGCCATTAGTACCAAATCGTCCGCGTATGCTAAGCATTGATGTTTATGATTGTTGATTAGCCCTCCCTTTTGCACCTCGGTCTCTCTCAGTATACCCCCAGCACAAGATTAAACAAAACCGTCGACAACGAATCACACTGTCTCAGTCCTCTTCGCACTTCAAAAGACATGGACAAAAAACCTTCCAATGTGACTTTATTATATGTTTGGTGCAGCGTCATTTGCGTCAATCTCATTAACTTCTCTGGAATTTGCAGTCTACCCATCGTCTCAAACAGCTTACGCCTCAGGATTGAATTATATGCTTGCTTAAAATCTATAAACACCAAATGAAGCCCCAAATCTTGATCGTACGTGTTATGCATGACAAAGATTTGGTCAATAGCTGATCTTCCTTTCTTAAAACCACTTTGATATTCACCCACCTGAATATCCCAAAATATCTTCCTCAGTTGGTTCTTCTACCTGATCCTCCTATTGGTATACTAGTCTATCGTCTCTTACCATTTCCTCAGCAAGCTCATCACTTAATGAGTTCTCAAAATATTGCCCATGTTTCCAACTTCCCTTCACAGTCGCTAATTAGCTGCCCTTCTTTATTCCTGAAGTACTGAGGTGCCCCTGTAAAAATTGTCTTCTTCTTTTTAACCTCCTGATAAAAATTTATCTCTTTATTTTGGAAATGCTCTGCTATTTCCTTCAACTGTCTCTTCATTAGTTCTCGCTTCTTTCTTCTGCACAGTGTGCTTGGCCATCCTCCTCAGCTGGTTGTAGGTACATTTGTCCTCTTCTGAATTTGTCCTGATCAACTGAACTCGGGCGTATTTACGCAATTGCAGAGCTTTTAAGCATTCTTCATCAAACCATCTGCGACTCTCCTGCCTTTCCTTTTTACCGCAACGTCGGTCTGTTACTTCAGTTATAATGTCTTGACATCTTCTCCACTCCTCTTGAACACCCACTGCTATTTCATTGAATTCCAGCTTTGTACATATCTTGTATTTTCAGTATATTGTATTTCCTTTTGACGTTCACCATCTTCTTTACATTCCCAGGTAATTGCTGTTCCACCTTTGCTACTACCAACATGTGATCTGTACCTGCGTCAGCACCCCTGTAGCTTCGAACATCCTTGACAGCTCTTGCATGCTTTTCTTCTATTAAGGCATGGTCAATTTGGTTCCTGGTCAAACAATCCGGCGATATCCATGTCATCTTGTGTATATCTTTATGATCAAAACTGGTACTCACTATTTTCATTCTATTTTCAGCTGCAAATTCAACCAATCTTACCCCATTTTCATTGCTTACTGAATGTTTACTCTTGCCTCCCGTAGTCTTTTTATACATCTCGTCTCTTCCTACTTTCGCATTATCTTCTGTATCTATTTTCAAGCCTGAAACGACTACGTTTTTCCTTTTCTTGTCTTTTTCAAGATATTCTATTTTCGTCTTCAGTTCACTTATTTCTGACTTCTGACTTCTTCAGTTTGATCGATGCATTTTGCGCCTTTGGCTCTCGTATCTCCTCTCTTAGCTTTTTCATTTCTAACTTATACTCGTCTTGACTCTGTCTCATTAACTGCGCCTCTAGATTCTGTCCATTTTTTCAACACTATTATTACTACTACCACTCCCATGACTACCACCTTTTACGCTTGCTTTCTCCATTTTCTTACTTCGAGTAAACACCTTAAAATTCCCTTTACCATTGTCCATGCTGGTGCAACTAAGTTCACACTTACCGCTTAATTTTAATGGATCAATATTTCGTTGTATTTTGTGTTGCTTATTAACGAATCTACCGCGCAAAGATACCAACCCAGATCAACTCTTTGGAGGTTAGGAATCTTATCGGTACACAAGTTGATTACTTTACTCACTGACACAGCTTCTCCAACCTTAGCAATTTGATTTGATTAACAAAACACTACCAAACACTCTTCTCAACAACACTCGTCGAAAAATTTGCTCGAAACTGCCCAAAAAATGAGTTTAGCCTCAGAGCTAACTACCACCGACCTACTACCATACACCCTGCGGGTTATTTCGTTATATCGTAACTAAATGTTTAAATCCGATGTAAATGGGAACGGTGTGTTTGGAGATGTGTATGACAAACACTGTTTTGCACAATATAGATTATTCTGCTATTATAATAATTCTCTATATGACGATTTATAAAACGCAAGAATATATTTGAACTTTATTACTATTTATAGAACTTTATTCTTCTCAATAGAATCAATATTTTTATAATTCCTTAAGTCTTGACGATTATCTATATAGGTACACAGGTTACAAAAAAAAGTCATCCGAAAACTTAGACCCACATGTTGGACGATGCAGCGACCGTAAAAATGTGATATACTCTGTCCCACAGGAGGTGCGAATTAGTCATAAATGCTTATTCGCTTTAAAAAAAGGCGATTAAAATGTCTCAACCGACAATCGGTGTTTAGGTACTTGTTGGTTAAACAAATATTTTTGGGTTTGAAGCTGATACACGATTGTTATTAATGTACTGAAGAATAATAATAATTTTGAGTTTGTTGATTGCAGAAGTAATGCTCCAACCAACATCGACTATAATATATCTTTAGAAGAGAATCAGTATAACAGTGAAGATCCGTGCAAAATTATAATACATGGATTCCTGAGCAGTATAAAGGAGGATGTATTTGTTCATATCAAAGACGGTAAACTATTATTGTACCTGGGACTGGAGTAACACACTAACTGCAAGCGATCTTTGTGTTTTAGCTTATTTATCAAGAGGAAATTATAATGTTGTTGGCTTAGATTGGTCTGTACTTTGCGAATTCGAATACTTTTCAGCAATGAGAGGCGCTCAAGTCGCTGGGAAATCATTAACTGATTTCATTGAATATCTACTGCACAATGGCGTCGATTATAATGATATTCACGTAATTGGACACAGCTTGGGTGCTCATGTTGCCGGAATTGGAGCAGATGCTCTTTCTGGTGGGAAAATATCGCAAATCACTGGTAAAATGATAATTTTCCACTTTGGGTTTACATATTCTGTTTCTGATTTATTATTATTTCACAACATTATTTCTGCCGAAAATTAGTAGTTCATGATGATGACGTAGTTGTTCCTGGTGGTTCTGGGGCCACAACTAACGGTCCGGAATTTTCGGTAAATGTTTCTAAATTGCGACAAGTATCGCGGCAACTTCTTTATCATTATCTGAAATCCCTCTTCATTATCTATACTGTTGTCATTGTAGTCTAATAATTTGAAATCATTATCATCATCTTCATGCAAGTTAATTATAATTGTTTCTACAATTGACTCAACAATATGATCTTTATCAATGTATTGGTTTTGATTTTCAAAACCAATAACTGTTCATAATTGCATCACAATTTTGCCATATCTCTTTTGAAACATTGCTTTGTTACATAAAATTAACATATCTCTAATTTAAAATGTACTGTAGTTTTTTGCAACTGTATTTTGTACATATGCCCAGATTAATGCAATTGCAAGGGGCTATAGGTAACCACAATAATTTTACTTAATTGCTTCCGATTTATATAATTCCGATATAATCTAATAGAAGTTCGTTTTCTTGATGGTGAGTTTTTGACAGATACAACAGCTGTGCTTTAGTTATTTGAGAAATAAATTTCTGACATTGCTAATTAATTGTTTTACATCCTTGGCATAATAGGTCAGCATTCTTGCTCAATACTTGCAAAACACGTACGCACGCAACGCACTTACCGAAGAAACTTTTTTTCACTGAATATTTATGTATTTATGTTATGTTGACTGTATTGACCATATTGTACCCATATTGACTGTACCCATACGTATTGAGAAAATTTATTTGGTTTTGTTATTTTCTTTGTTTATGCTACCAGATAATATTTGATTCCTGCTGTTGATTCAAAAGGCGTTAAAAAAACATGCTCACAGCTGTTCGCTGTATTGGCCCCGTGCACAGAAGGGTGTATCGAAAAAACGTTTTTTTCGAACTTTAAAATTTCAAATTGATAAAAGAAAAATTGCCGCAATTGAAAAATATTTAGGTCTCCCGCAGAAGGCCTAAAGTTTATAATTACGTTAAAGAATAAGTACGTAGGCTTTCACGGCCAGAATCATTTAGAAAATAAACTGCTTCCGGGTTATGCCGTGTGTCAAGATTTGTTAATGCTGACGTTTCGCGAACCATGTTGCTCGCTTCTTCAAAGCTAATTGAATACTGAAGACCTACCAAGACAATCTCCCTTATATACCTAAATTTATACCTCACTGCGCGCATCGGGAGAACCGCTCCCATGTGCTTTTCCACCTGACCGCGTTAGGATCGATTTCCAGACCCTACTAATGTCAGTACCGTCCTCGCGATTAATGTTGTCAGGATGTTTGTAGATTTCGATGGCTTCTCTAATAAGCCTTCGATGATAATTACCCACCCTTGCCAACATCTTCGCGTCATCGAAATTCATTGTATGTCCCGACTCGTGGCAGTGTTGAGCAACAGCGGACTGTTGAATCTTGCGTAGCCGGGTGTCTCTACTGTGCTCCTTGACTCTACATTCGATACCTCGTCCTGTCTGTCCTACATAGCATGTTCCACACTCACATGTTATCTTGCATACCCCTTCGTTCTTCAGGAGTGGTGTGATATCCTTTGGGTTAGGCAAAAGATCCGTTACCTTTGCTGGCGCTCTGTACCTTACCGTGATACCCGATTTCTTCAGTATTCTACCGATTCTTTCCGATACCCCACTTACGTATGGTAAACATGCGAACCCCTTTGACTCTTGCCGCTCCTCTGAGACTTGCGGTTTTCTCTGTGTGACACCCCGTATGTCAGACTTGGTGTATCCATTCTGACGCAGAGCCCACTCCAAGTGTTTCCGTTCGTCGTCCAAGCTGCTGGAGTCGCACACCTTCTCGGCTCTGTTAAACAGAGTATTAATCACACTTCTCTTCTGTTGGGGATGATGGTGTGAGTTGGCGTTCAAGTACCGATCGGTATGTGTCTTCTTACGGTAGACAGTATGTCCAAGCGTACCCGTTGGCGTTCTGTATACCAGCACATCCAAAAATGGCAGCTGGTTATCCTCTTCTATTTCCATCGTGAATTTGATAGAAGGATTGACATTGTTCAGGTGGCTAAGGAACTCAGTAAGTTTATCTCTACCATGTGGCCAAACCACAAAGGTATCATCAACATATCTGACAACATATCTGGGTAATTATCATCGAAGGCTTATTAGAGAAGCCATCGAAATCTACAAACATCCTGGCACATCAATCGCGAGGACGGTACTGACATTAGTAGGGTCTGGAAATCGATCCTAACGCGGTCAGGTGGAAAAGCACATGGGAGCGGTTCTCCAGATGCGCGCAGTGAGGTGTAAATTTAGGTATATAAGGGAGATTGTCTTAGGTCTTCAGTATTCAATTAGCTTTGAAGAAGCGAGCAACATGGTTCGCGAAACGTCAGCATTAACAAATCTTGACACACGGCATAACCCGGAAGCAGTTTATTTTCTAAATACATTAAAGAATTACATTTTTTTTTTCACTAAAGGATTAAGTGAATTTTCTTTTTCAAATACAAAAAGTTTAGCAATAAGGTGTGAAATTACCGTATACAAAAATATATTACTCTAATGCAATATTTAGATCCTGCAGTTTATTTAGATTCGATACAATTTTTAGAAAAATGAACGTTTTCGTAAAATTTAAAAAATGTGCTTAAATGTTGATAAAAGTTTATTTGTCATTAAATTTTTTATTATGTGCGGACATGTGGCTTTGAAAAAGAAAAACCATTTAAAATTTTTCTTTAAAAAAAATATGAAAAAATTCGAATTTCTGAAGAAAATCATAAACTTTAGGCCTCCTGCGGGATACCTAAATATTATTCAATTAGGCCAATTTCTTTTGTGGTATATGAGGGTCCATAGGGACAACTTTTTATCAACTTGACATTTTGAATTTCGTTAAAAACGTATTTTCGATACACCCTAGTGCACAGTATAGAGTGGGGGGTTTATAAACGTTTTAGGCGCCCGTTGCGGAATATGTATCCGCCAGAAGTTTTCTCGGTCACCGCTACACGCAAAGGCGCTGTAGTCGACTTTATTATTTCTGTCAGCTGAAGGCGTTCGTAAACGCGCTCTGGCTACAGGTAACTACACCACGTCGGTAATTACTAGGGAGGAAGCTGCTTAGAACAGCGTCACCTCCTGGCGATCTTAGGGCGGTCGCCCTTATAGCGGGTGTTGTGGAAGTGTGATAGCGACGTGGCAGTGATATGGTAGACTGGTCAATGTAAACAAATGCATCAACGCCCACCAAAGTGGAGCGGTAGTGTCGTGATAGTGGATCGGATTCCACTCACCTCCCAATGTTTAATCTCGAGTGGCAAGCGCGCCAAGCGCCTCTCGCCGACCGCCGCTGCTGTCAATAACCGAGAGGTCGCTTCATGTGCCCTTTCGGTTTGTTTACTATTTTTGTTTTGTTTTATGTTTATTGTGTTATGTGAAAATTGGTTTGTGATGAGTAACATATAAATGCAAGAAATAATGTATATGATAAACAACAGAAATATGTTCATAGGTGAGTAAATATTAAAATCATAACCTATACCTATCCGATGACCTGTATTTTTTCAGATTCAATTCAAGCCACCCGAAGATATTAAATATATGGAATAATAAGAAGCAAACATTGGAACTTACTAAATATAGCCAATTTTGTGGTGCAGTCATGGTTGACAACGACTATGACAATTACACTACGTTCAACAGGTTCGCTATTGAAAATAACTGAACCTGCATCTATTGTTTTTTAATTTCTACCACATTTACAACAAAGACGCAAAAGACATCCCAAAATTGATTTTGGTCGCTAAATCTTGATCTCGGCTCTTCCGTTGGTATGTCCAAACCTGCCGTAAGTAATTATTTTCTATTTTTCAAGGTTAGATTTCACGAAGCAATGAACATTGTTATATTTTCAGAAAATTCAATCCTACAAACCCCACCAATAAAATATGAAACGGATCCTGTAGAGACAGAGATTGTCCGAACTAAAGGGAAAAATATACCCTCCAATAAAAATTTTGCCGCAGAAGATATCAACGTTAAAGTGATTACTCGTTAAGTTCTAGAAAAACAATTGTGTGCCTCATATTTGAATACTTTTTACAGTTTCTTCTAAAATGCACAATTGACAAGATTAAGTTAACTGGGTTCTAGCAGAAACCACTATAGTAATTTATTAAAAACTCCTACAAAAGCGTATATAAAAGTTTAAATGTTTTTCTCAAAGGAAAAGCTACTGTTACAATAGTCTTCCACAGGTGAGAGGTGTCTACTCAGATAAGAATTTACATACTCACTTTTTATTAAAGAAAGTTTATTTTTGTTATAATTAATAATTTTTGTAATTATTTATATAATAGAATATAATAAACTTACCAATATCACTTTATTCTCAACAAAACAATAATTGAATTCTGTAATGAATCTCTCCATCTCATCGGTAGAATTGATATGTGGAAAGACATGAGAATATATGTATAACATCAGTAATTGTTTTTTTTTATAACGATCCTATCCCCATATATTTTCAACAATTAAGTATTGACTATGACAATAACTGTCAAATTAATATTTCTTTCTATACCTAACTAGTAAATTAACTAAAAAACCTAAACTTAAAAGGCATAAAATATTATTTATGTACATTTGGAACACCATAACATGTAATGAATGTTTGTTCAATATTTAGGAAATTGGTGAGAATTCAGACCAGTATCGGAATTAGCGCCATCTAGCAGATGTACCGCGCACTCTTATAATATTACAGTTTACATTCATATCTTACTAACCGCTTAGTAAGTATGGGCGAACTGTACGATTTGTTTCTTTTGCTGTGGGATATGCGAATAATGTGGGAACGTAATGCAAGATTTATATCTTCTAATGTGTGAAATTAGTATGAGCATAATGCGAAACAGTGCCATCTAGCCATAGTGGTGAAAGAACAACCTACCACGCGCTGCCTCTCGGCGCACCACCTAAGTGGGCGTTGAACCGCGCACTCGTCTAGCCACACTTATACCACCCCAATATCTCTTGCCACTACCACAACCACACTTCCACCACACCAGGTGTATGGGCGACCGCCCTTAGACTCTTCCGGCGGCAAAACAGAGGTGCTTGTGGTACGCGCACCCGGCCAATACTTGCAATCTATTCTGTCATTAACCAATGAGTCCACCATTTCTAACCTTCAGCTTCAATGCTGGTCACATCAATAAATATGTGCGATGTTTTTTGTAAGTACGGGCCTGTGATACATGCTGTGACTCGACCTCGAATGCCGACCCCGTGACGACTGCATTGACCGACGGGACGTAGTTACGCGCTGTACCAAAATTATATCGCATATTTATGTAAAATTAGTAAAATACTAAAGCCAATCTGTAGACATGATCTTGACCTATACTCTGTGTAAATTTGATTTGTTTTGGTCAAGCGGTTTACATTTTTACACTTCTCTCGCGGTTTTGTCCAATCCGAGGAGCTGAACATTTTGATAGTCAATCATGTTATGTAAAAATGATTCATGAATATTACACACTCTTTTTAATTTTTTTTTTGTTCAGTCGTTGCAGAGTTACGAACCTCCAAATGCAGGGCCAACCGAAAGTAGCTACTCATATTCGCTAACAGACGTATTTTAGACTTGGCTGATAACATATTATTCTAGGAGAGGTTTTTGCTAATATATTATTTATGTAATTTATACAGGTTTAGATCCAGCGGGGCCTGGTTTCAGTGAAGTATCTCACGATTTGCGGTTAGATCCTGGTGATGCAAAACTTGTGGATGTAATACACTCATATATGAGGGTGCTGAGTTTGGCGCAGCCAGTTGGGCATTTGGACTTCTATCCGAACGGTGGCAGATTTCAACCTGGATGCCCGGATATTTTTGATATATGTAAGTGAAAAGTCCAGTCAACGTCAATAAATGATTGATAATAGTATATTATTTAACGAGCACATAATTAAGGATATAAATCGCGAGCATGAAGGTTACACGCGAGCCGTAGGCGAGAGTGTAATCACACGAGCGATTTATATCCGTTATGTGCGAGTCAAATACGACGTTTCATCTACGAATCATAAATTCCATTTTATGCAAAATATTCTACATGTGTTTGTCAATGATGGCGAGGCGAGCTGTCAAATAACTGCCATCCACGTAGGTTTTGACAGACTTTGACACTAGCGTTGTATTATACAACTTTGACGTTAGACGAACTGTCATCATTATGATGACAGTTCGTTCAAATAATGAGGTCATTATTATACAACGCTAGTGTCATTATAATCGTATAATGATGGGGATTATATAGTCATAGATACGTATCCAATGAACTTATTATACAGTGTGTTCATTTCAATAATAACTCTTGACCCGATGCGATTTCTGTTTTGAGTGGAACCACGTGGATTTAGATATCGAGGGGGAAGTTCAATAATGGTACCTAGAGAATTTTAGGTTTCATTCCTTCACCCCCAAGCCACCCCTCTTTGAAATTTCAAATCGCACCCTCTACCTTGTGATAATCATTTGAAAGGGCAGAAAATTCTCTACTCACCACGATAAAAAAAAATAATCGATCGATTGGTTCTTAAGATAGCCTACACAGAAGATGGAAGGTATGAAATAACTCAACCTTTAATAACTCTTGACCTGATGCGATTACTGCTTAGCGTGGAAACACGTCGATTTAGATATGGAGGAGGAAGTTCAAAATTGGTACCTAGAGAATTTTAGGTTTTATCCCTTCGCCCCCCAGTCACCCCACTTCGAAATTTCAAACGGCACCCTATATCTTGTGTGTGTATATCTTGTGTGTCAAATGGCAACCCTAACATATTTTGTGTACAATGTCCTATACCTAAAATGTACTTGTACCTACTGGAATCGATTTTTACACATCACAGTAGAAATTGCAAATATTGCCAGATCTAGATTGCTTTTGAAAACAACTGATCAATTTGGAATAAACAGAACTTTATTAAACATGTTTTTAGGTCAATTTCATTATAATTAATTTAGTATTTATAAAATTATAAGACTACAATAAAACAGAATATTAAAAACAAACCAAAATCGTAAAGTAAATTTAAATAACTGCGTAATTCTATTTCAGTAACTGTTCAAAAACGTTGCCGTTTTCCGTTAAACATGCTTCAATTCTTGGTACATAACCCATTTAAAGCAGCTCGAACTCTATCTTTCATGTTCTGTTATTCCAAATTGTTCAGTTGTTTTCAAAAGCAATTTAGCTTTGGCATTGTTTGAAATTTCTACTGTGATGTTTAAAAATTGATTTCAGTAGGTACACAAAATGTACTTTAGGTATAGGACATTGTACACAAAGTTGATCCAAAATTCTCCATAGAATTGAGAAATATATTCATATGTTAGGGTTGCCATTTGCAAAAATCGACTGTTAGTGCTTTTCTCGAATTCCACTTTGACCTTATAATTTGAACACTCTGTATAACTTTTAGAAGAGTTCTGCCGATGTGTCGATAATACGTTACCTTCACAATAATTTTGTCGGCCAACTTTTTTCCAACGGTCACAGGCGAAAAAAATGTATATCTCAAAAATGACACATGATAGGTATAGGGAATGTTACATAAAATTAAGCTAAAATTTAATGAAGATTACAAAAATACGATAAAATACAGGGTGTTCCATTTGAAATATAAAAGTTGACATCATTTCCGGTGTAACCAGAAGTAACCAAAAACTCAAAATATTTTAGTTGAGATGATCGTGCCCAACAATTCAACAAGTCCACAAATTTTCAATCTCTCATTTTATTTGGTTCTCCTTATACTTCTAATGGCAGCTCGTCGTGGGAGACCCTGTAGAATGACTGGACTATTATATTATTGTATATTGTGATATAATCCCGAACCGACTGCTCTGTAATGTAGTGGAATAAATCACCATTTCTTTATTTGGCTTCACTATTATGTTGTGGAATAAAATCTAGTCGAATATGGTTACCATTTACTAAATAAAATTTTTGTAGGGAGAATTTCGGAGAGCATGAACTGTAACCATGGACGAGCCTACATGTATTTCGTGGAGTCAATTATGAACGATAAAGCATTTAAATGTGAAGCGTGTGGTTCCGTTGAAGACGCAGTATATGGACGGTGCTTCAAAGAAACAGATGTCTATATGGGTGACATTAACACTTACGTGTAGGTATTACATTTGACAACCACTACAACTAAATTACCAAGTTAAATACAATAATAACTAACTTGATTGCATTTCAGAAACGGTATATATTATGTGAGAACAAGGGCTTCTGCTCCATTTTCACTTACTTCTTAATTCACAAATATGTAGCTGCATTGTATTATATTCCACAAAGAAAATAATAAACATAGTTGGTAATAGTCAAATGGATTATCTTTTCTTCCGCATAAAAAAAACATTAAATAAAGCTCCGAAGGAAGATTTTGTGTATTTACTTTTCAATGGATTATACAACTTTAATGTGGTAACGTTACTATGTTTCTATATACCGGGTGATTCATATTTGAGGCTCACCATGGGGATCTCGCTTATTAATGGAGATAGAGCCTATGTTTAAAATTGGCAAAGTTTCGTATTTTTCTGTTGATCAATTAACTGAAGAAATTGGAGCTCATTTTTCATTTTGACGATATCCGCAAAAAACTGTAATATTAAGATATCGTTTTTAATTTTTTATTCAAAACCAATTGTAGCTAGACATTTGAAACAAAAACATTATTTTCAACAACTTTTTAACAAGGACCGCAGTGTCATTTTTTAATTTGAAATAACATCAAAGATGGCGACGTAACCATGGGCAACTTTTGTTTTTCTTATGGGCGCCATGTTGCGTTTTGGCATTTTCCGATAGTCGTGTCTTTTCCGCAATGTATAACATGTTAGCATTCTTTTTTAAAATAATGGTGTAATAATCAAAATCCTTCGGGTATCAAACTGGAGCTTGGTTACAGACCGCCGGACTCGTTGCCAAGTAACGTCAACAAAATGCACTTGGATCAAGCGGCGGCCTCAGCGTCGGGTTTGCCATTTAACCAAATAAACCTTCATTGTGGTTGATTGTGGATGTAAAATGCCGTTTACCAATAACGAAAAGCGTGAAATGATAAAGGTTTATGATTGTTCTCATAGAAAGGCCCCACCGTAAAATATTCCTACCATTGGCCAGAAATTTAGCAAACCATGGATCGTTTAGTAAACCCCGCAATTCTGATAATCCTCATGCAAATGTTGAAACCGATTGAGAGATATTTTGGAAATGGTAAACGTTAGATTACCATAATTTGCAATGCTTTAACTACTGGTTTTTAGATAACAGACGATCCTCGGATTTCTAAGCGGGAAGAACCCTTTATTTGGAATTACTGCAAACACGTGCTTGCAGAGCATGACGAACAACGAAATTGAAACTGTACAAACCCCACACAAGTAAAACTTTGCAGTTGTACGAAATTATTTGAATCAACAAATTCCAAATCGCTGGATTTGTAATGCTGGAGTGGTGGAATGTCCTGCTAGACCTCTGATTTAAGTCGTCTGGACTATTTTCTTTGGGGAACTATGAACGACGAAATTTACCACGATACACGCAGAAAAGTCGAGGATCTGCGGGATCAAATAACAAATGCTGTCAATGCTATTCCGGGTATAACAGTTAGCAGAACATAACATGTAGAAAAGCGGGCACGGTTTTATGCCTTCAAATGTCGGCCAATTTGAACATTTACTTAAAAAATAACCTTTTTGTTGATAAAGTTGGTTCTTTTACAATCTGAATGTTGTTAATCCAAAGCACTCCTGGTCAGTCCGGCGGTCTGTAACCAAGTTCCACTTGGGTACCTGATAAGCACGACAAACAACGAGAAAAAGCAGAAAGTTTTTTTTTATTATTACACCATTGCCTTAAAAAATAACGCCGACATGTTATACATTGCGGAAATGAGAAAAAAACACGACTATCGGAAAATGCTAAAATTCAACATGGCGCCCATAAGAAAAACAAAAGTTGGTCATGGTTACGCCGTTATCTTTGATGTTATTTCAAATTAAAAAATAACACTGAATGTTTTTGTTTCAAATGTCTAGCTACATTTAGTTTTGACTAAAAAAATAAAAACGATAGCTTACCATTTCAGTTTTTTCCGGATATCTTCAAAATGAAACATGATAGCTTAAGTTTCTACGAAACTTTGCCAAATTTAAACATCTCCACTAATAAGCGAGATCCCCATGGTGAGCCTCGAAATTGAATCACCCGGTTGACCACCATTAAAATGCTATTTGGTAGGTATTTTCAAAAATAAAATATGAATTAGAAAATAAATTTCATCCGGGTCATGCCGTGCGTCAAAATTCGTAATTGCTGACGTTTGATGAACAAATGTTGCTCGCTTCTTAAGACCTAACTAAATATCGAGTCAGACTTAGCTCTTAAGAGGCTGGTTCAACCTAACTTCAGGACTGTTCTGGTGGTCGCCCATTGGTCAAATTATTCAAACTGTACAGTGCTCATGTGGGTTTATTATTGAATAATGATAGCATCTTATAAGATTACAACAATCGAAATGAACTCTTCTTGGTCGGACTGGCTCAATATTTATTATACCCATGCCCAATTTTAAATAATTGTTGCACAAAATAGACGTATAATTGGTTGTTGTGATGTCAGGAATAACATTTCAATTATGTTTTTGTGTCCAGTCTGTCGTAATTTCACTTACGTCAGTGAAATATTTGTCAAAATTCCAATAAATAAAAAGAAATAAAGTCACGTCTTTGAAAAATCGGCGTTGTATTTTTCCCAATTTTTCCATCGATGTTCGAGTCTAGACAGTGCGGCCATCTACGATGTTCTCGAGAACTAAACGTCATTAGACGAAGATAGTAATGGGTCTATCGCTATCTACCATATACCACCAAAAAAAATCTGATGTGGCCAGGCACATGACTTTATCATACAATATATAAAATTAATAGTTTAGCTGCATGAGAATCTATTCTATTGAGATAAATCGTACGTATTGTCAAATCATCAGCATTTGACACTACCTACACTACGTCATTAGAATAATAGTTATTTATGTCACAAATGCCGAAAGTACGGAATAGCGCGACGAGCGGTGATGCGGCGCGTCACCGAAGGCGGAGTGTCGCCGTCGCATATGAGCGAGTCGGCTATCTAGTTTTTGGCAGGAGCGACATCAACGTTTATTGTGTTACTTTTTAAAAAACGTATTAAAAAGAAAATAAATGATTTCTGTATAGTAAATGCTAGGTTGGTACCACTTTGACGAAACGTCAAGTTTAAAGGTGCGTTCCGATTAGTAGGTAATAGTAGCTAATGGCGGTGGTAGAATACGAAATTATAGTGTTTCTTACATATCGTGGTAATGACACATATTAGTTTGCATGTGCATAAACATGAGTCACTATCAAGTTTCTATTGGAAATACTATAACGGCGTCTGCTACCACTGCCATTATCACTAATGAAAACGCACCTTAAAAAGGTAATTCAAATTCTGATACATTTATATTTGTTCATGACACATCAATACCAACATACTAAAATAAAACTACACTCATCGCTATACTTTATTTATAATTTTCTCAATGTATCGTTTTTGGAATTAGATATAAAGACGGGTTGATATTTCTTATCAACAAACAATCAAATTGGTGATCTTACTTTATTTGAAATTTGTATTTTAAAATTTGCCGCACTACAGCGGCAACGTTCCATAGTGGTTCTCCAACCTCTGATGAGATCAGCTGTTTTCGAATGTGACAACACAAAACAATATTTGTCAAAATCCTGGCCACTATGTAATTTCATATCAATGCAGATGCGACCGATCTCGATCAAATAGAATTTGCTCTTGAAGCTAAACTATTAATCTTACCAAAAAATTTCATGGGCATAAATTATTCAAAATTTCCTCTACTTTAATTTATTAATGAACTATTTTGTCGAAACTACAGAAATGGCGGCTCATTTCCAAAATCCTTCAAAAAGGCTTAGAATAACCTAAAAACCTAACTATTAATTTTACCAAAAATTTTTATAAACTACCAGTTCCTTTGGACCCTTTTTAACCAAAAGCTTTTCAGCTCTAAGTTAGGTCATGAAACTTCTAATTATGAACTTTCGTCCCGATACCTTTAGTAGTTTTTCCGGAATCATCGCCACAAAAATCGTTTACACACACACGCACGCACGCACACACACACACACAGACATTTTTTTTGTACCTTGGTCAAAAATGTTCAGGGGACCCAAAAAGACCTATTTCCGCTAAAATCTCATTTTTTTTTTTCGGCATGATTACAATACTTTAGCATACTGCGTATGATAAAGTAAAAAGTCTGTAACTCGCTAAAATTCACATTATATTTACTGGACTGATTTCAAAAGCTCTAGCCTACAAATAAGATATAATGTGAAAATATAAAAACTTGGGAACACCGCACAAAGAAGAAGTATTCCAATCGAAATTAGGAGATTACATAAAAATTCTACTTTTATATCAGACATCAATCAGATTTGGGCCTAAAGAAGTATCCCAGCAAACATTATCATGGTGGGCCAGTGTAATATAAATGAACACTGCCCAGAATTACAGTTAATTGAAGCAAATTGAAGGTATTTATTTGTGGGCCAGTAACTCGATGCACCGGCTGCCACAATCTGGGCCTTTGTCATGCTGCCACAACTGTTTCACATTGGGAGAATATCGACCCAAAAGCATGAATATATTTGTGGCGAGCTTATAGGCCAACGCAGGATGATCACAACTGTCATATGCCGGGTCATAGTTATGCCCAAATTGGCAAAAATCACCTACCCCACGCCCCTACCGCTTGATAGGAATGCATTCACAGAAAATGTTAGTTTTGTAAAGAAAAACTATATTTTCTGAAAATGCATGCCGATTAAGGTGGAGGGGGTAATACCATTAGGTTGTCTAACCGAAACTGCTTTTTCGGCCAAAACCAAATTTCCGTTTTTGTCATGGTAATTTTTCAGAGATCTCGAGGTTTTTACGGACTGCAATGACTAGTCTTTTACCAATTTTTTTAGGATAGTATATACTATTATTTTATTAAAAATTCCATGTCAATTCTTTGGTTAGCTAGCAGAATATATTAGCAGATATATTACGGGTTCATCAATGGTCGGGTTATCCCTAACTACCACTTAAATCGTGATTAATTTTACCCGCCAGAATTTTTGATAGTTAAAGCGCTAACTCCTAGTTTGCGGTGGCGCGCGCGTATAGTGATGCGCGTAGAATCGCGCAGTGAATATTCTAACCTATACCTAACGTTCCATAAGTTGTGAGATATTATTTACTTACTATAGTGATGAATCTTTTGGATGATCCTTGTCGACTCGATGGCAGTGAAGAAATCAACCATTTCGACTATCAAAACAGACTTTGCTTGGTTTTATCTCGATTGATGGAGTATACAATGTCCATCATATACATATTATGTAAGTTCAGTTTTATTTGTATGTTTTTGTGTTAAATGGTGTTTCTTCTTTAGAAATCATGCTGTGTCCCCTATTAAAAACATCTGCTAACTCTCCGAGTCTACACTACAGTGGGTTTTAAGTTGCAGTTATTCGTCTAAAAGGGTCCAATAAATCATACAAACATAGGTACGCAATCTCCAGGTATATGCAATACAAACAAGTAAATAATTTGTATTTTTATTAAACTACGTTTATTGTAGGAACTGACTAAGCTGAGATTTTTACAAAATAGTAAGGGTTTCATGCCGATAATCCCGAGATTTTCGTTGTAGTATTGTTTTATGGGGTCATAAAACACATATTTCCTGTTTTGCATTGAGCTTACGCCTGATATTACAATCTTGGTAGTAACTTTTGCAACATCGGTTGGGCATAATATTGCCTGCGACAAAATGAAGAAGTTTCTCCGCAAGAGCTGTATGTTGCCGCTATACCACATGAAGCGGAGTGGACTGGCATAGTAGTAGTGCCTATGCAAAATAATTATTGTAATGCTAGGGCACAGATATTGACCAAATTCTATCCAATATTATACAATAAACAAATTTTCTGTTATAAATAAATAAATCTTGTGGTGTTTTATTTTTTAAGTGTAGAAAATAAGTGGTAACTAACTGTAAACCTTCTTCGGTAAGTATTTGGTACACAATGTGCACTTATCTGCCACTTAATTATTATCCAACAGTATTGAACACGGATGAGTAACGGTGATTATTAATTGCAAATACAGAAGACTTTTGATAATCAGGACTAACCTGTACTCGACTAATCAAATAATGTGAAAACATAAATGATCTATTTTGTTAAATTTTATTCTTCAAAGATCTTTTATCAACTATTATTGCGGTTTGCCACGTAAGGTTAGATCAATATAAACACAAGGTTATAATAATATGTAGGTATATTATTATTATAATAAACAATATAATTATAATATAACTTATCAAATGAGATATAATACAATCACATGTGCGTAATAGTCTATAGACAAAACAAAATCTACAGAAAACAAAATAATATGTAAACTCATAAACAAAGAAAATGTCGAAGCTTTGAAATTGAAACAGAAATGCGGTAACATGGCGATAACCAATGCATAGCTGACAGTGAAGCGCTATATATTACTAGAAAATTACTAAGATCTTATTTTTCTATGATTGGCGACATTGCTTTTCCATTGCCAACCTCTCCTTAACCTATAGTCGGCTAACTAGAAGTTTAGATTGCATTGAAAGACCCGACATTTTCGTAACTAGGAGTTAACGTAAACTAGCAGTTTGTTAACTAGAAGATTGCTTGCATTGATAGATCCACCCTAAGTGTTTTGTTTTTCTTATACGTTGAGAGAACCCTGTGAGATCCCTGTGCTGTTGATGTACAGCCGTGGAAAATAAGAAGTTAACATGACCGCAGCTAGCCTAGCCTACCAAGCGTAGGTCGGAGATTGTAGGTCGTCGTATACCTACCTGCTTAGTCATAAAACCGAAGGGTCACTTCTGTTTCATTTCACTTTAAGTTTTCTGTATATAGATGCCATGAATATGAGTTTTGTATTTATATATTTTCAATATTTGGAACGAGGGAACGAGCGAATGCCGCTCCCGCTCGTAGCTAAAGATTATTATTCGTTAATATTTTTGTTTCGATATGCAATTGCAATATTATTTCATTTATACTAAAATACATAGTAATGTTAGTCATAATTGTAAAATTTTTATTAATATACTTCATCATCGTGGCTACGTCGGTGTATGCCTAAAGGCAAACCGATTACTACACCGGATATCCGCTGTCAATAATGCTTAAAGGAAGGTAATTCCAGATAGGAATTTCCTATAAATAAAACTAATTTTAGAAACTAATTTTTCTCGGTTTCTACTTCGTCGCAGACCGAGATAATATACTTTTAAGTTTTATCTCAAAATGTTTTATATTTATTTAATTTAAGTTCTGGTAAGTAAAAGAAAAATGGCAACTCCTTAATCTACAAAAAAAAATCACTTAGATGGTATATTTTATTTATGCGTATACAACAAAAATAATATAAATATAACATGAGAATAGTATAGATAAAAATAATAGGTAGATATATAACAGCAAAATACAATATATTATGTAAGTAATAACAACATAAATATATGTAATAACAAAAAAGCTAAATGTTTGCTTAATATAGTAATAACATAAGCATGTATTCAATAAGAAAAGTGTTCTGTTAGGTTTGAGGTTGATATAAATTTTAAATCTTGTTACACCCCACTTGAAATATTAGCAAAATAAATTTATATAAAATATAACTTCCGGGGTAATGCCACTGATTTTGTAATTAAACCGAGTTTATGTGTATTACTAATTGTTATGCAGCAACGGATAAATTTGAATACAACCATTTCTTTTAAATTACAACCATGTTTTTTACATATTTTCTGATGTTCAGATAAAAGGTTAAACTTGAAGGATTCTAAGGTTTCTAGAATAGTGGAGCAGCCGGTATAAATTTTTTTATCAATACAAAATAACAATTAGCGATGAATTGGCTGCACGGCTTTTCCACAAAAATCAAAATTGAATATTTGGAAAATCAAATATAAAACATAAATATAATCCTTACCATATTCACAATCGACTCACAAAATATGTTATCAATTTCTTATAATTTTGAGTTGTTGTTTTCTCGGAAATTTTATGACAGAAGGTTATATATGTATTATACAAGGCAATTAAGCGATACATATATCAAAATCAGTAAGAAAAAGAGGGAATGGCAATTAAAAAATATTTATGACGTCATAAATAAAAACAAATCTAAGGATATCTATGGAGGTGCGCGCACGTTACGACGTGACAACCGGGTGACACTTTTGTCCGACGACCCGCGAACAAATCCGTGACAAAAGTTTTACCGCGCGGCTAAGTTCCGATAGACGCGCGCGCACAGGTGACAAAATTGTCATTCTCCATGCATCTCCTATGTTCCCGCTCCAAAAGTCTTTCTTCAGCTGGGACAGACAATCTCATGCTCGTGTTTTTGTATGTTAATGCAGGTAAAAGGCGCAGTAATTCATCAAAACTTCCAATACTCATTCGAAAATATTGAAAATATTTCTTTGTGTGTGGTCGAAATTTATGAAACGTAGTATAAAACATTCCTCTTACTAGCCAGTCAAACCAAAGGGGGTGCACCGAGTATTCTTTTTTACGGTATTTCCTTTTACGCCTTATAATAATAGTAATAATAATAATAGTCTTTATTAACTTCCATAGCATAAATGTTACAATTCAGCCACCGTATACATGAAGATAGATTATTACTATGAGAAGTTAACCGGAGGGGGTTCGGAGATTACTCGTAAGTTCTCCGATCTTCCACCCCAGCCGTTGTAAGAACAAAAATATACAGGACCAATGCAACAACGCAACAGTTAACCTACTTATTTAATAATCATAGCAAAATTAAACATTCAAATACCACATTACTATGTTTAGTCGTCTCCCTGCCCACTGACACTAGTCCGTCTATACAGCAACTTAAATTTATTTGCCTTAAACAACGCACCTCCACCGACATTAGAAACTGGAATCAGAAACCGCAGACAATCGGGCATTGCTCAGCAATATTATATGATTAGAGGTGTGTCCATCATGCAAAGTAGTATAATTAATGTAGAAAAATAAAAGCCTCTTCACTTTGCAGATTTTTTCTTAATTTACTGGAGACATGTTTTGGTCTCAAAGGCCAAAATGGAGTGACACTCCATTTTGTACCGCTCGCCCGACTAGTTAACGTCACTCATTAATTTTAAACAAACCCCTCCGGACCGCTCTGATCATGCTGGTTGAGCACCACCCTTATTGACTATTGGACCGATGATGGCCTTTGAGGCCGAAACATGTCTCCAGTAAATTAATAAAAAATCTCTAAAAAAAGTGAAGAGACTGTTATTTTTCTGCATTAATAATATATGAGTAACAGCGCCTAAAAATTGCAGTTGTGTGGCGCTGAATCTTCATGGTAAGGCGATGCCTTAAGTTCAGATGTTGTACGTCCGTTCTGAATCGACTTTTTCTAAGCAAATATTGAGGCACCCGGAACGCCAAAATAGCCGCAAACATAGTGCCAGAGTGCATCCGCCTCCTCCGAGACATAGACAGCCAACCAGACATACACAGAAACGGAGAAATATGGTCGCGCCTACGAACCCCATACACAAAGCGCAGCCATGAATTTTGTACCCTCTGTATTCTACTCTCACTAACCGACTCAAGGCACGGACCGTACACCACATCGGCATAATTAAACTGTGATAACACCAAGGAGTCACAAAGAGTCGCTCTCACGTTCCGGGCAACCCGTCTCTGAGACCATACAGCGCCTTAAGATTTGTGTACGCGATTTGGGTTTTTTTTAATAATATGGTGCTTGAATCGAAGATCAGTATCCATCAACAAACGAAGATTTTTAGCCTGATCAACCATGGGGACAGGTATGCCGCCTATACATAGGGCAATCCGATCGCCGATCTCCGCCCGCGAGCCACGACCGCCAAATACAAGAAAACATAATTTTGATGGGTTTATCTGAAGGGAATGGGTATCGGAAGCAGCCCGCAGACCTTCCAGATCGGCGTTTAGTTTTGCACATGCGCTGACCACATCTTGCGGACGGAAAGACAGGTATAGTTGGCAATCATCGGCGTAAAAGTGGTTCCTACAGTGTTTGATAAAAGTGGACAAGCTCGACGTATATAGTACATAAAGTAGCGGCCAAAGAATGCTTCCTTGAGCTGTACCACACTCCAGAACACGGTCGCCTGAGATGTCATCAGTCAACTTCACTCGCCGCGAAAATCCAAGGTAACCCAGCACACCCAGTAGAAGCTCATGGTTTACGCAATCGAAAGCCCGGGAAAAATGCAAAAGCACCAGAACCGACACATGACCGCGATCCGTCGTCATAATCAAATCATCCACCACATCCAAGAGTGGCGCTGTGCAGCTATGCCATGGTCGAAACCCCGACTGATTCCGCGGGATTAAGTCATGTTCATCAGCAAACGAGCGCAACTGTCGCTCCACTACGCGCTCAAGTATCTTCGACATTGCCGGGAGTATGCTTATAGGGCGAAGGTGCGTCAGCTCAGTCGTATTTGCGATCTTAGGTAACGGCGTTACAACAGCCTGCTTCCAGCAACCCGGAAATTCAGACCTCTCCAAACATATATTTACAATGTGAGTTATATAGCGAATAACCGTAGGGCAGCACATCATCACCCACGATATAGGTACACCATCAGCGCCCAACGCATTATAAGATATGGTATTTATAGCCTCAGTAATTTCGATTTCCGTGGCCATTCGAAAACTAAAACGCGCCTTTACGTTTGGGTGTGTATGGTCACGATAGTACCGCAAAGATTCCTGATCTAGAATGGAATCGGCAACGGAATCAACGAGGAAGTCATTTATTTTATCTACGTTTGACAGCGCGGCAGGCACGGAGGTAATCCTCCCACTACTTCCTCGCAATGTATTGCAAGATCTCCAAACTTTTGCCGTATCACTGGTATTGAATACCGCACTATAATAGGCTTTCTTCTCCCTCTGTACAGCTGTCTTAGTGTAATTACGTATCTGTACATAGTTGGATCTTATCCAATGGGCTGCCACTCGCATGAAACTTCTTTAAACATTGCTTGTTATATTTAATCATTTCCCCCATGGCTGGTGTAAGCCACAGAGTTCTCGGCCCCGTTATCCGTATCAACCTTTCCGGAACATGCATATCAAACAACTTCAGAAGAAGTCCGCTCAGAAGCTCAACCTTATCGTTAGTATCGCTATATAAAGAATATCGTTCCAAGGCACATTGTCAAGGTTTTGCTGAAAATGTTCCTGCTCAAAACTCCCGAAGTCTCTAATTGTTTTTATAAACGGGTAAATACTAGTATATGCTATGGGCAAGGAACAGTGAACAAAGCAGTGGTCAAACGCATCTCCCGCCACGGATACCTCGCACATACGCTCCTCCGCCCTAATAGTAGTGACAATTACATCGATAAGGGTAGAGGAACTATTGGTAATTCTTGTAGGAGATTGTACAAGTTGCTCAAGATTGTAAGTATCCAAAATCGAGTATATAACGTGTGCATCTTGTTCATTAAGCAGATTGATGTTAAAGTCTCCCAGTATCACAACATTTTCGCATAGAGGGGATATGTAGGCAACTACATCCTCCAGACCCGATAAAAATTGTCCCGCATTAGTTCTCGGCGGTCTGTATATGACACCCACAATCAAAGACGACCCCCCAAACGTAACAGAAGCAAATCTATATTCCAAGGGAATTTGCTACATATTCAAAACTTTTCCACACTGTCGGGTATTCGCAAACATATCACATTTTATACAACGCGGAAAGCTACTGCCATCTAGTGAAAGACTAATATAACCGAATAATAAGGCATGACAGGATATAGAGATTCAAGACACAATGAATAACTATGCTATTACAATAAATAGAAGACGAAATTTTGTATTCTTACATATATACTTATACAGTATATATGTATATCTTATATATATTTTTACACTCAGAAGCCATTTTTGGCATCGAAAAATGTTTTTGTCCATCAGCTTTGGCTGGGCGATATTATACTTTTTTATTTGTTATGGACGCGTTATTGAATTTTTACAGAGTATTGAATATAATATTATATAATAAATATTATTAGCAGAATATTGAATATTTTAAATAGAATTGATTTTAATAAACTTATTTATGAATTTTCTGTCATGCAGCAATCTGAATCTTTTCGATTTCAGTTTATCCGAACTAATTATACGTAAAAAGAAAATAAGTCAGTTTGAATGTAAAAACTCTGATATAAGATTAAAGATCAGGAGAATTGTAATATTGCAGGAAATAACTTTTATGCAAATAGGATAAACTTTTACATTTTCGGTCGCCATGTATGTTTCGCCATTCTGAGTAATATTATATCAGATTTGGAATCAGAAGTTTTGTACAATTGCAGGATATAAGTTTCATGCAGTTTGGATATTGTTTACATTTTCGGTCGCCATGTTGTTTCCGCCATTTTGAATTTCAAAAATCTGTTATCAGATTGGGAATCAGAAGTCTAGAAATAATGCAGGAAATAAGTTTCAGACACATCGGATATATTTTATCATTTTTGGTCGCCATATTGGTTCCGCCATTTTGAATTTTTTAAATCTGATATATTTGGAATGAGGGACCCCAAAAACTCTAATGAGAGAAACACCAGTGTTTCAAAAACCCAAGCTTGTTACGAGTTTTGGCCAGGTTCTCTGGATTTCTCGCCACTGTGCACTGTGCGTTTGTAGGGTTGGAATTGACCGTCGCTGGTAAAAGCTGTATCAGGTGAAGACATATTTTTATAATGCAATCTATATAATCGGCCTATGTTGTGGAAGAAGGGGTTGACAAAATTGATGATGTAATGTGAGGCAATGAACTCGCAAATGACTGAACGCAGTCAATTTTTGTGATATGCAAGAAGATGACAGCTTGAGGAGGCTGTGTCACCATTCAAAAGATATGAACAGAAAAAGAATGATTTAAAGTTATGATATTGGGAAATAAAAATTCGGTAAACAAGCAGAAATAATTCTCGATAACACAGTTGTTCACATAGTGGACAACGTTAAATGTCTATTACCAACGTCATATTAGACAATGCGTTGAAATTTGCAATTAATATGGAGTATATGTTAAACTTCAAGCTGACGCATTATTTATTGTATCTGGGTAATTCCATGTCAAATCAATACAGCTTTTTCTCACCACCTTTGATTCTGATGACATTTTATACAATTGTTGTCTTCATGTAGTTAAAGAAAAATACAAAATTTTATGATATGTTATCCCATTATTCCAAAACGGTTATGCTTATGGTTATGTTAATTCTTATGGGTAATGTTAGCGAGTTTTATGCGGTAATCTTACCAATCAGAATTAACATACGCTCGGTAGTATTACCGGTAATTTAACATCAGTAGTTACTTTGTGTTTATGTTCATGTTACATAACTCTTTCACTAGATGGAGGTAGCCTTCCGCCTTGTATAAAATGTGCGCCAAAAGAAATCGTACAGCTAATTTTTACATCCTGTAATTCTGGCTTGTTTTAATTTTTCAACTTGACAGTTGATGCATGTATTGTACTTAAGATTAATGTCATTAATGAATTACAGCGCATAGGTTATAAAAGAGCCATTTATAAAGTTAACAAAAACATTTTCAGTATATTTGGTTGCATATGTAGAGTACGACTTTTTTGGCGCGCGTAGTACATATAAAATGCCAATACTCGGCAATTTCCATATATCTACTAAGCCATTACAGAAAATGTAGAGAAGATCCACGCATCCACACACTGACCAAACTTTGTAAATCACACTTGTCACGTTGTGACAGGAGATATTACGGAAATACCTTATATTTATTTGAACTTCGAATAAACGCTTGAAGATAGCCATGTGGCGCCATCTGTTGCTTGACTGGAGAACTAGAATGCAAACTGTCGCTTGTCTTTTCTTAATTTCTTGACTCTCACAGTCACTGAAACTACTAGAATCAAAACAAACAATAACTTAATCATGTCGCACTATTACAAACGCAATGGCATCAACACTGCAGTACATCTGCCTTGTGTGATATCCGCCAGCATGCAACAACAAACGCCCAAGCATCAACACCGCAGTACGCCAGCCCAGTGTGATATCCGCCAGAAGGCAACAACAAAGGCCCAAGCATCAACACCGCAGTACGCCAGCCCAGTGTGATATCCGCCAGAAGCCAACAACAAACGCCCAAGCATCAACACCGCAGTACGCCAGCCCAGTGTGATCTCCGCCAGAAGGCAACAACAAAGGCCCAAGCATCAACACCGCAGTACGCCAGCCCAGTGTGATATCCGCCAGAAGGCAACAACAAACGCCCAAGCATCAACACCGCAGTACGCCAGCCCAGTGTGATATCCGCCAGAAGGCAACAACAAAGGCCCAAGCATCAACACCGCAGTACGCCAGCCCAGTGTGATATCCGCCAGAAGGCAACAACAAACCCCGACTGCTTTAACCAAGTTTAGAGTTATCACAATAACTGCTTTAACAAGGTTTAGAGCCGTATCAACATTCACATATTCACAACAATGGTGACTTTACTATTCATTTCTATATCTTCTCTTTTCGGCTCCTAGCTCAGGAACTACATGTGGTATATTTTACATCTTAAACGCAGGAACCGTAGTCTGGCACAAAATGATGTTATATTTGTCTCAAAACTAAAAAAAAAACTATTACCACACATACCTTATTCATCTGCCCAATGTGGAAAGGCCAATTCATTTCACAAAATATGTTAGACAAAACATAAGGGTTTTCCGTTCTCCAATTATAATACCTAAAGAACATAAATTTACGATTCATAAATTATGAATCACAAAACATTGATAACTACCAATACTCAACTACTTGATAGACAAGACTTTCCATTCTCAATTTATAACACACGAAGAACAGTATCTTATAAGTGTCTGATTATTATACACCAAAACACATAAACTCCAAATTCTCAGATTCAGGTACACAAAGCTATAAACTTCAATTCTCTAATTATGATTCACGACGAACATTAATTTTCAATGAAAAAAGGTGATTTATCGGGCAATTCCGTCATTCGAAGAAGCAACCGTAGACACGTGTTTCGGACTATTAGTCCTCATCAGTACGGTATAGCCAAGGAGTAAGATGGACACTCAATGGAAAAAACACTCAAATGGAGACCATAAGGGGGGTGCCCAATGTCACCAATTTGGTGCTTCAGTCACAACATCTTCAGGATTATGACATTATGACATTATTATGACATTGGGCACCCCCCTTATGGTCTCCATTTGAGTGTTTTTTCCATTGAGTGTCCATCTTACTCCTTGGCTATACCGTACTGATGAGGACTAATAGTCCGAAACACGTGTCTACGGTTGCTTCTTCGAATGACGGAATTGCCCGATAAATAACCTTTTTCCTTGAATATCTTACCGTCGATAAACCTTTTCTATCCATTAATTTTCAATGTTCAAATCATAATACACAAACTGCAAACGCTAAAATCTCAAACTCAGCTACAGCCAGTCGTACAATTATAATTACTGGCTTTGAAGTTGGTGTTATTTATACAACTAAAATAATTGAAACACCCAAAACCAGCTAGCTGTTAGAGTTAGTCAGCGATGACGATTTAGATATGATACTTTGTATAGAAGTAATACAATCGTTTTTATTTTCACCCCTATAAATTGAAAAGACATGTAAATTATAAAGTGACTCTTTATTTTCCAGTTGTACCTATGTTCGATTGCCTAATCAAAATCTTGGGTCACACGATAAACAAAATTGCACTTCTATTTAACGGCTTTTAAAACGTCTTACAGTAGTAACGTTGAAAACAATAAAGTATCTACAATGTGAGGCCACTTATAAAGGTTCAGTCCATTTGCTCGAACCCATCACCGAAAAATGCTCTCTTTCCCATAGCGTGTCTACAGAGACAAAAATAAAAGTACGCCGAAAAACGGCATAAAGTTACACTTCAGAATGACATCGGCCAACATTCACTTAAATGACACGACAAATACTCCACAATACATGTCAGCAAAAAGACCAAAGTCATTATGGTAAAATATTAACACTTGTGAAAACCAACATCGGCTATCACCGATATGGTCCACATACCGTTTCATTCATATACGTTTCCGTTTATTTTGAAAAAAAAAATCTTATTTCTGCATCTGTCGTTGCGTTATAAAAATATGACACCGCTTTCAAGTCAATTATGAATCAGTAAAACCTGAAATTTCACCAAAACCGCGACTACGTTCTATAATTAGTTAGTTCAATTGGATGAGACTTGGATAATAAATAGCCAATATATGGCAACGTACTGCCATTGATTTCAGACTAATACTAAACGTTGATATTATTATAAAACATTTATAAAACGCGTGGCTAGTTATTATGGTCGGTGTGTTCGGTTTAAGAGAGTATGGATGTTTATATCTCTACTCTATTTCCATGTATACATTTTATGCAGTTAATCAATACTAAAAAACTACATCACTAAGCAGAGACAATTAAAACGAGATTCTTCATTAATATTCCCGCCAAATAAGATCTAACTGTCTCTAACGGTCGTCTTATACATTTTGATTTTGAAAGATTTTTTTGTGGTCTGCTAAATCGATCTCTGATGCAGGTGCAGCATCGTGCTCACGTTTTGCTCAATTGGAACATAGTAACTTCCTATAACTACATTTTTCAGTTTTTTAAAACACTTCAACCGTCGCATACGCGAACTTAGCTGCCACAGAACCAATAGTTCAATGTCCAACAGAGGTCAATTGAATTTCCAATCTTGGATCTTTAAGCCAACAACAGAATAAACTCAAAACTGTTCATTTAAGAAGGAAACGCACATTGAATTTAGCGTTTGTCACATTATATTACCGAAAAACAAATATAACGGACATTCATATGACATCTAACCTATCCGTCATAGCATCGTGAGTCAAATAATCAAAACACGCACCTTTTTCACATAAATCTGCTTCCAAATTAACCAACAACGTACGTCTACGATACTCCAATAATTAAAAACAAACTCACCAGTAATAAAACATCAAAAACAGCTGATACAATACCAAATAGTTACGTAATTCCATCCCAAAAAACAGTCATCTCCGAAATTTAGTCCGCCTATTGCTATGGTTGGCACAAATTATCGCAATTTTTCAGGATTTCCAGCCGGCACATAGTTATATAAAATCAACAACCTGCGTGCTCGAGTAAATTTTCCAATGTACCAAGTATGACGCATACGGTCCGGTTTTCTTTGTTCTTGAAATGTCGCTGAAATTCGTAAATCAAGAAGAAAAAAATCGCAAATTGGGCGAATTCCACTTCTGATGTTAGATGTACATGTTAGATGTACACAATTAGTTATAAGTGTTAACTATAACTTATAACTATAAAGCAATAAACACTGCGTTCAGCAAGGCTCATGATTAACCACTGATGTCCGACCGGGTATGACCGGTACCTGGGACAACGTGAGTCATTACAGACATGCATACAGTGCGTATCAATAATAGGCCTGTCCTATTTATCTCTAACAGCTCCGTATGTGTGGGACCCTTTGGGAAGCATTTTGTCCAAGTTTCAAGCTCGTAGGTGCCAGTTTTGCGGCCTTGTCATTCCAATGTTCGCAGGCAGTTTCGGACTTATTTGACTGTCCCCACGGTTGCCTCCATGTGCACGATGTTAGAATTACTTGTAGATTCGATTCGTAGTAGTGTCGTTTGGCTAATTGACATAGTTTGTCGTTTTCCAGGCAATCGCGTATTATTGTCTATGACGTCACACGGTGTGTTGTATTTCTTATTTGCTTTTATTTATTCAGTTTGATTTCATTTTGGCATTTAGTAGTTCAAAAGGGATCGTTTGGTTGCGTTTGTCCCATTATTTGCAGTGGTTATTGAAATTCCAATTTTGACAATTAGTTTCGCTATTGTCCGCCATTGTTCCACGTCAGAGTTTCATGGTGGGGAGAGGCAGTGCCTATATAAAGGATCTATTTTTCGCGTGGTTTTTAGTTCATTTTGTAGATTGCACGGAGCTCCACGCCGTTTGAATCCAGCATTGAGAGTTGATTTGTTGTTTGAGTTTATTTCGTCGACCTTTTGGTTGTTGTTGATTTTGGACTGGTGGCGAAACCATTTTTGGGATCTACTCTTGCAACATTTTGAGCAGTTGATTCGCTCACCGTATTTTTACGGATTCTCACAGCTCTCCATCTGTGACACTTAAGTGCCCGGTTAACATCTTACGGGGTAAGCTATTTTTTTTATTGTAGTACCGTTTCTCATTTCCATGGAATTATTGTAGTTTTTATCGGCGGCGAAGAACAGTATAGTTATTGGTTGGCGAACAACATTTTATCGGCTAGCTAAGGACCGTTTGGAATTAGTACCTCGGCAGAGGAGATCTATTGAGGAAGTTTCAGCGGAGACTCGGAGAACTTGACCTCCAGTATTTTGGCGAGGCGGACTGGTGAACTAGGAAGTTTTATACGATCAACATTGTTGACGTCCGACATATACCTTTGCGTTGTGAGGACCAAATCATCTCGCCACTCCGTAGAAGAACGGATAAACACCTAACCTCTTAGTGGGCCCCTTTTGGACTTTCCATAGTTGGGCACATGCTCGGAAACCACAAGTAGGTTATCGTTTGTATATTTTAAACGTGTCGTGAGGGTGCCACCCCGTACTGGTTTACAATAACGTTCCGATACCGTTCAGCCGTCGTAGGATTCTTACCGTTGGGTCTTCCAAAGGAACCTAACCTCTTTACGATTCGCTCTTGTTTTGTTTATATTTTGATAATTTAGTTAACCTTTGTTTTTGACTTTGCTTTCGCATTTTGAATTTGAATTTGATTGCTTGTTTGATTTAGTATTAGTAATTTAGAATTTAATTGTCTCAAAACACTTGTATAAGTGTTTTAACTACAACATCGAACTTTAACTTTGACGTTGACCTTCTCCGTCAACATTTTGATTTAATTTTGAGGTTAATGTAAGCTTAGCAGTCTCTAATTTAATTATAATTTTGGATATTTTGTAACATTTAACTCAACATTTAAATTTTTATTTTTTTATTATTTAATTTTTAATATCGTCAATTTCTTTTATAATTTTAAAATTTTGTGGCAAGGTGTATGCGAATGCAAGGCATTCGTTTTCAACGCTTTGTGATTAAACCCTTTTCTGCTGAACGGTTACTTGTGGATTGGCCAATTTACAACATAACGGTTGTCAACATAACGTGCGTCAAGCGTTGACGTTTGATATTTTGACCACATTTATTGATTTTTTTTTTATTATTTTTTTTTCTATTTGTACCCGTTTGTATATCCTGTGTGTGTTTTCTTACAAATTTTTGATTTATCGCTTACATTTTGGAAATTTATTACGTTGTGTTCTCTTCGTTTTGGCAATAAATTGTTTGGTAACATCCTTGCTAGTTTTTCTGTCGAGTGCTATAACATCCCATCTACTGTCCCAAATCAGTTTTATCCACATTTCAGTGAAGTTTGGGTGGCGCCCTTGTTACAACTTGTGTCAATTAGAATTGACCCACTCCTGTCTCTTCGAGCGAGCTGAGGACCACTGGTGCATACCGAGAAAAGGCGCACGACAGGAAGTATTTTACTTTTGCAATTTTTGTCGAAATTCGGCCGTAACACACTAGATGACACCGTACGTGACAACAATCACTAGTCGGCTTGTACCGGGTGTTTTGGTATGAATTGTCGTGGTATGTGTTGTCGTGGTATGAGTTGTCCTGGTATGAGTCGTCCTGGTATGAGTTGTCCTGGTATGCGTTGTCGTGGTATGAGTTGTCCTGGTATGAGATGTCCTGGTATAAGTTGTCCTGGTTTGAGTTGTCCTGGTATGCGTTGTCCTGGTATGAGTTGTCCTGGTATGAGTTGTCCTGGTATGAGTTGTCCTGGTATGAGTTGTCCTGGCATGAGTTGTCCTGGTATGAGTTGTCCTGGTATGATTTGTCCTGGGTATGAGTTGTCCCTTGGTATGAGATGTCCCTTGGTATGACTTGTCTTGGTATGAGTTGTCCCGGTATGAGTTGTCGTGGTATGAGTTGTCCGGGTATGACGTGCACCCGACCCACCTATTATTACTAAAAAAAATACAATATAAAAAATTAATAGTTTAGCTGCATGAGATTCTATTTTATTGAGATAAATCATAGGTATTGTCAAAGCATCAGCATTTGACACTACCTACACAAAGTCATTAGAATAATAGTTATTCATGTCACAAGTGCCGAAAGTACGGAATAGCGCGACGAGTGGTGATGCGGCGTGTCACCGAAGGCGGAGCGTCGCCGTCGCACGTGAGCGAGTCGCGCTATCTAGTTTTTGGCAGGAGTGACATCAACGTTTAATGTGTTGCTTTTTGAGAAATATGTATTTAAAAAATAAATAAAAATGGTTATATTTCTGTATAGGAAATGTTAGGTTGGTACCACTTTGACGAAACGACATGTTTAAAAAGCTAACTAAAATCCTGACAGATTTATATTTGTTCATGACACTGTAGATGTCACATTAGTACCAACATACTAAAATAAAAGTACACTCATCGCTATACTTTATTTACAATTGTCTCAATTTATCGTTTTTAGAATTAGATATAAAGACGGGTTGATATTTCTTATCAACAAACAATCAAATTGGTGATCTTATTTTATTTGAAATTTGTATCTTGTAATTTGCCGCACTAGAGCGGCAACGTTCCATAGCGGTTCTGCAACCTCTGATGAAATCAGCTGTTTTCCAGTGTGACAGCACAAAAAAATATTTGTGAAAATCCTGGCTACTATGTAGTTTCATATCAATGCAGATGCGACCGATCTCGATCAAGTATAATTTGCTCTTGCAGCTAAACTATTAATTTTAACAAAAAATGTCATAGGCATAAATTATTCAAAATTTCCTCTATTTTAATTTATTATTTAACTATTTTGACGAAATTACAGAAATGGTGGCTCATTGGCAAAACCCTTGAAAAAGGCTTAGAATAAACTACTAGTTCCTTTGGACCGTTTTGAACCAGAAGCTTTTCAGCTCTAAGTTAGGTCATGAAACGTCTAAATATGAACTTTCGTTCCGATACACGCACACGCACACACACACACACACACACACACATACACACACACACATACACACACCCACGCACGCACGCATGCACACGCGCACGCACACACACACGCACACACTCACACACACACACACACACACACACACACACACACACACACACACACACACACACACACACACACACACACACACACACACACACACACACACACACACACACACACACCGATTTCCGCTAAAATATCAAAAAAAAAATTTTCGGCACGATTACAATACTTTATCATACTGTCACGTTAAATATGACCTACTTAATTCTATTTAGGGCTACTCGCTTGACTAGCTAAATAACCATATTGCGGAGGTACCATAATATTACACTTACCTTTAATATATGACTCTAACGCCTCACAGCCACTGGAATACAGTCGGGGACAAGTGAAGTAACACCATAAAGTTCTTATAATCTACATCTTTATTTGGGGCCACCTGTCCCCTTAAGCTGCTACATTACGATTCAACTATTCTACCTTTAGCACAGCGCTCGCAGGTTTCTCCCATCCGGTCGTTTTGTCATGTATTGCATTTCTTAAAATGCATACATGCAAAACAATATGCGGATTGACCAGCAAACGCTCCATTAAAGCGTAAACAAGAACTTTTCGTGGCATTACCTTCCCTGCTGGAAAATATGCTTCAGCATATTGCTTCAGTTACTACAACTATCAAACAAACAAAAATACCATGAACAATCAAGACCCATCTATGCCACCAAAGTTCTCGCTTATGTCCTTATTCTACATAATCTTTATTTTAGTACTTCCGGGAACATTCCAAACAACAATAAAAGAAAACAAGACAAACATAATCAGAGAAAGAAAAAAATTACAGAACAATAAATGATGTTGAGATGGTTGTTGGGGGTCTCTTCTCCGGTCTTGAAGATGTGATTGTTCAGCAGTACTTGCAGTTACTAGTTTTGGAGGGTGGTAGGACAGCTTTACAGCCTTACTCAATTCAGGCTTCTATCCAACCTCGAAATAGGACAGCTTTACAGCCCTACTCAATCCAGACTTCTCTCCTATCTCGACTCTCTACTCTCGACTAGTTACGAGCCCTACTCAATTCAGACTCTCTGCACACACTTGTTACTTGACTGAAACCTCGACTCGGATAACATCGGGACTCCCTCACGCAATTATTGTACATGAAAACAAAGCAAAACATTACGGCAGTACACATAAAACAACTTAAACAATAACTATAACTACATGGCATTTTTATGTAGACATTTAATACTAGTAGAAATCCATCTACTCTACATCTACCGTCAGGCAGTACATTCAACGAGATACATATTTCCCTCGCCCTTACTGTACCTGACAACCAATTTGGACCATATATTCCCTTATTTATCCACCTTATCGTGGTCAATACAACAATTTCGAGCATCACCCTTCACACACCGTACAACAATACACTCTCAATAACTAACACGGTGTGTGGTATGCCCTTATCTTTTAGAGAATCTATTTCTCCAACAACATAGTCCAAGTTTCTAATACCATGAGTTTAGCTTTCTTGTCTTCCAAGAGCATATGGCACTTCGTTCAGTTAACTTTTGGAAGAACTTACAGAATTATACAGGATTATAAAAACAATAATTTTCTGTACCCGGAAGTATATCTTACTGCTAAACAAAAATAAAAAAAAAGTTAAATAACCTCCCTCCCCCTCTAAACATGACGTACTGGTAACACAAAAAATTACATAACGTCGAACTTAGGAGTGAGGCAATTTTCTAGACTTTCACTAATATTATCTCCAAGATGCTTACATTTTTGTGTTATTCAAAAAACCGTTTACTGCAGGCAGTAAACAGATCAAGGCAGATGATTTTAACCAGTATTTCTGTAAGGTAGGATTGATGACTCGGAACAGCATTCCATCTACACCTCACCTGATAGCAGACTATCTTCAGACAAAAAATAGAAACATCACGTCGTTCTTTATATTCAATGAAGAAGAATCCGACGTTAAAAAATTATAATGAAAATGAAAAGTAAAACCACTAAGGACATTTATGGGTGCACAACAGAGGTATTAAAGCGGGTCTCTTCAGAAGTATTACATCCCATCACAAAAATCCTGAACAGATGTCTTACAGAAGGTGTTTTTCCAAACGAACTAAAAGCAGCCAAGATCACCCCGTTATTTAAAAAAGGCGATGCCAAAGAGCCAGAAAACTACAGCCCAGTGGCAGTACTTCCCATCTTTTCAAAAATCGACCACAAACAACAAAAATAAACCAAACTTCCAGCCAAACGACATATGCGGAGTATGGAATACCACAAGGAGGAATAATACCACCCACCTTATATATTCTGTGCACGAACGATTTCTTTGAGCTCCCACTAAAAGGAACGGTGTACATGTATGCGGACGATACCAGTATTCTATACTCCGCAAAAACTAAAGAACAATTACAACAAGACATTGACAACGACATAAAAATTATGGAGAGGTGGTTTCTGGAAAATTTGCTTACCGTCAATGAGCGCAAGACAGAATACATGATATTATCAACAAAAAGACAGAACATCGAATTGAATATAACATTCAACAAAACACAAATTAGACAAACTAGTAGGGTAAAATACCTAGGACTAACGATAACAGATAATCTCAAATGGGAAGCACACATAGAGACAATTAAGATCAAAAATGCAAAGACCATAGCCGCACTACATAAAATCAGTCATCTACTACCAGAATTCATCAAAAAAACAATCTACAACTGTCTATACATATCCAACATGAACTACATGATAAGTATCTGGAGTGATACCAAACAAGACAACATCAATAAATTGCAAAGACAACAAAACAAGATTTTGAAAGCCCTATACTGCCTTGACCGAACAACACCCACACACGACGTCCACAACACCACAAAGGAGCTCACAGTAAGACAGAGAATAATGTTTAACAGAATATTACTAATACATAAGATCAACAGGAACATGATAAAATCTGAAATAAAATTAAAGAAATCCGGCGAAATCCATGAGTACACAACAAGAAGTAGGCCACACATAAGATCAGAAAGATCTAGAACGTATCGTTACGCTCCCTTTATACAAGGGAACGCTCTAGATACATACAACAATCTAGAAACAGACACAAAAAACCTAAAATATGAAAGTTTCAAACTAAAAATTAAGTCACTGATTCTACACGGAAAAGTCAAAGCTTAAACAACCAGCTCGACCAATCAAGAAAACGGTACCCTCGATACCATTAGCCCGAGATCGGATATTTCGTCCTTATCCCGAGGTGAAGATGAAGGGAGAAAACATTACAGTTAACTGTTTTATAAACATTTATTGTAATACATTCATTTATATTTTTTGTATGGAGATATATTGAATAAATCTATTTAACTTTAAAAAAAAAATCTTTGAAGCATCAATAAAAAATAAACTTATGAATTACCTGGAAAAGTTTAGTTTGCTAAATGAAGGTCAACATGGATCCAGAAAAAAGAAATCGACAACCACGGCCATGTTGGAAGTCATCAAATATGTAGTGGAGGCATTGGATAATAGAGAAGCGGTGGAGATGGTAATGTGTGATCTGAGCAAAGCCTTCGATACTGTCCCCCATGAACAACTGCTGGAGAAGCTTGACCACTATGGTATAAGAGGACTGGTAAAAAATCTTTTCCGTTCTTACTTGGAGGAAAGATCGCAAGTTGTATGTTGGCAAGGAAAACTTTCTGACAGACTGCCCGTTACATCTGGAGTACCCCAGGGCTCAATACTGGGACCAATACTATTCATAATATATATGAACGACTTAATTCAAAATGAGGAAGAACATCTAAGCCTTTTGTATGCAGACGACACATATTTCCTTTCAAGAGTAACAACTACAGAAGAGCTCCATCGTAAACTGGATGGTGCAGTGAGCGAGGGAACCGAATGGTTTAACACTAACCAGCTGAAGATCAACACAGCAAAAACCCAAAGAATATCTTTTACAACAAACAAGACAATACCTCAAAATTCAGTGGGTTTCTTGGGACTTGTCTTGGACTCTAGACTGAGCTGGAACGAACACATTCAGCGTATGTGTGGTAAATTGTCGGCAGCCATATATAGCATCCGCCGAATTAAGAAAATTGTAAATGACCAGTGTGCAATTCTAACATACTACGCAAATTTCCACAGTGTGGCAACGTATGGCATAATAATCTGGGGTATGTCAACGGAATCTTTAAAGATCTTTAAGCTCCAGAAGAGGGCCCTACGAGTGCTCTACGGTTTGGGATACAGTGAAAGCTGCAGAAACGTTTTTAAATTAAGTGGCATACTTACCATCAGTTCGGTGTATATACTTGCGTGTGTGAACTTTGTCCGGGGTAACTTGGTGGATTTTCCAAAGCATGCTGAGGGCCACGAGCACAATACAAGAAATAAGGACCAGCTAGTTCTGCCTTATCACCGATTAATGACAACACAACAAACTGCAGACTATTGGGGCCCACGATTGTACAATAAGTTGCCAAATAGAATAAGGCTATTGCCAGACAAGACTTTCTCGAGATCGGTAAAGGAACTCTTGCTGCGGGAGACTTTCTATAGTGTGGAAGAGTTTTTGGAGGCCGATTTGCAGTGATTTTTTATTTGTGATTTTGATATTTTGTTAAACTATTTGGAATATTTTATATATATTTTTCTTACTACATGTAATTTGATTTTTACACTTTTTGGTAAATTTTTTGTGACCTGACATGTATGTTTTTTGATGTTGGAATAAATTGAACTTTGAACTTTAACAATTTTTATTTTAATGCAGACACGATCGATTTCGACCAAATAGATCTCATGCAGCTATAGTATGATAAAGTCATGTGCCTGCCCACATCAGATTTTTAAGATTAGCTTGTATACCAAATTCCGGATCAATTGTTTCAAAAATAGGGCAGTTATCATGTACACAGACATACTAGGTAGGGTCTGTGGGGGGATAAAGATTCTGTGAGACAGCGCAAGTCCGCGCACGGGTTATTAAGTTTTTCTGAAAGCCAAGCCTTCAAGCTTTAATATCGTTATATATACCGGAGGATAAAAGCGAACAAACTATTGGTTAGCTTTATTAAAAATAGCGCTAAGCTTTTGCAACAGATTTCCCTTTGACTTGAGTATTATTTTGTACCATAATAAACAAATGAACTCTCGAAATATGTCAAACTTACCTACAAGAAGTGCTTAAAACAGACACAATAAGTAAACAAATATCTAACACTTAACACAAAAGCAATCGTCAAACAACTTCGCACAAACAATATATCGTTCAATAAACATTCAGAGCAAGTACATACATACCCACTTTAAAGATTTTTTTTCTGCCGGTAGACGACCAGCACTTACTAATATCGTCAAGTTCACAGTTGAGGATAATGTTAAGAAGTAAACCAAATGGATTTTAAGTATTTTATTTCGCTTTGATATTTTGACTTATGTCCCGCTAGATTGGCAAATTCTCATTCTGTGCACTATTGCAATTATCCTGTCCTGCATGCGTTTTCTTATGCTTTCCTAGTTTGCTATTATTTGAAGATGCATAAGCACATAATGTGCATTTAAATGGTTTCTCTCCGGTATGCGTTCTCATATGCTGTGTAAGAGAACTCTTTACTGTACAAGAATAATCACATAATGTGCATTTAAACGGTTTCTCTCCTCTATGCGTTTTCATATGGTATGTAAGATTTCCTTTTTGTGAACTGGAATAACCGCATAAATTACATTTAAATGGTTTCTCTCCTGTATGCGTCCTCGTATGCAGTGTAAGAGAAAACTTGAACGTACTAGAATAATCACATAAAGTGCATTTAAATGGTTTCTCTCCTGTATGCGTTTTCATATGGTCTGTAAGATGTCCACTTTGGGAACTGGAATAACCGCATAAATTACAATTAAATGGTTTCTCTCCTGCATGCGTAAGCTTATGCCTTTTAAGGTCACCATTACGGGAAGAAGCATAAGCACATAAGGTGCATTTAAATGGTTTCTCTCCGGTATGCGTTCTCATATGCTGTGTAACAGAACCCTTTACTGTACAAGAATAATCACATAATGTGCATTTAAACGGTTTCTCTCCTGTATGCTTTCTTATATGGGCTGCAAGATGCCCACTTTGTGAACTGGAATAACCGCATAAATTACATTTAAATCGTTTCTCTCCTGTATGTGTTTTCATATGGTCTGTAAGATGTCCACTTTGTGAACTGGAATAACTGCATAAATTACATTTAATGGGTTTCTCTCCTGCATGCCTAAGTTTATGCCTTTCAAGATTACGATTACGGGAAGAAGCATAAGCACATAAGGTGCATTTAAATGGTTTCTCTCCTGTATGCGTTCTCATATGGTCTGTAAAATGTCCACTTTTTGAACTGGAATAACTGCATAAATTACATTTAAATGGTTTCTTTCCTGAATGCGTTCGCATATGCCTTTCTAGATTGCCATTAGCTGAAGAAGCATAATCAAATAAGGCCTCTTTTGTAGGCCCTTTTGTACGCCTGCTCATGTTAACTTCAACTGACTTTTTCCTTGCATGTCTTTGCTTATGAGCCTTTAAGAATCTAGGTTGTATAGTAGTATAGTAACAAATGTTGCATTTATATCGCTTCTCTGCCTTGCGAACTTCCACATGTTGCGGTAGTTGCAGTGATTGTGCAGAATCACTAGACGGGAATGCTGCCTCAGTTGTTTCTGTCTTCGTAGGATGAATAGATTGCCCGGGTCCTGTACAAGTATAGCCAGAAACAGTAGTTTCAGTAAATTCCACTTCTTCAACTTTTATGTCCAATCTGAAAATATGAAAGAACAATAAGCAATGATTCCATTTACTAGATAGATGGGGAACTGCATATTGTGACGATCTTAACAGCCGCGAAAACGCCAGAAGTTCTAGGTTATTCTCGAAGCAACTCATTCCGGAGAGATCCATGCGGACGGCGAGCGCAAGTCGCGTGCGTTCAGGGCCAACGTAGAAAAGGCGCGAACGGTCCCCACAGCGATCGATACGGGTATATAAGAGAAACTGCCTCGCTCGCTAGCTAGTGTTATTCAGTGTTATTCGGAATACTCGGAGCGTTGGCGCGATTATTAAAGCGACATAAATAGTTCGAAATAAATACAGTGAAAATAAATGTTTATAGTGACCTTAAGTAAGTTAGTTAACGTTTGTGTTTAGTGTTCGTGTTTTAATAATTAGGTAATAAGACTGTAATAGTGTTAAATAAATTAAGTGACTATTTTAATATACCGAGTGTTTTAATTCACACCTTAACGAACGGAAAAACGCTACAATATAATGTCAGGAAAGCCATACGTTAGAAATATCCGGATCTACATGTGGATGTGGTCCAATTATAGGTACAATTATACATAGTACAATTATAGCGTTATACTTCGTAGATGTTGAACAGGTTTTTGACACTCTAGCATGAACAACCAAATTTTTTTAAGGGCGAAAGGGCCCAGGAATCACCCGCCTCCACCCCGCTGCCTGGTATTGCCGTGAGGCATTTTGCAGTGCAGCGGTATCTTCCTTCCTTACCACAATAACAATTTGAATATAAACAAATCTGGGCCCCTTCGCTCTTATGCTCTAGTGAATTTATTTTTAAATAAATTACAACAGCTCTACAGCTGGAGCCGACACTTTATCAGGTTTACATAATTACCCTTAAAAGTAAACATAAACTACTACTTAACTACCCTACAGTTCTAAGTGTCTATGCACTTTACCCTAACTACAGGCGTCCTCGCGCACTCACTGGGACACATCCTGACCTATTTTCCGAAGCAGCGGTTTTTTTTTTCCTGCGGCTCCTCCCCAGACTACGGTGTATCCAGAAGTCCGTGGTTGGTATTTCTCTTTCATTCCTGTTTGCTTTCCTTTCCGTCTGTCCCGTAGACCGTCTCTGTCCCTTATAACTAAGGGGCGGGCAGTTCTCTATCTCCTCGTCGCCTGTCTTCCTCGTCTTTTCGTCCGAGTATCATTCTTATGGTGCGGGTAATCTACTCCCATGCTCCCGAGCTTTGCAGCATTCTCCATGCCATTCCTCCCGCGCTGAGGTCATCCCCGCATGGGCACTCCCTCCTATAGACCTCCCAGCGGGGACATGCAAATAGCGTGTGCTCCGGAGTGTCCTCTTCTTCTCCACAATGCCTGCATTCGGGGCTGTACCTCCTCTTAAATTTGTACACGTAGGCCCCAAAGGAACCGTGCCCAGTTACGGCTTGGGTGAGTTCATAGGTCACGTCTCCGTGCTTTCTACTCGTCCACTCATCCAAATCCGGTATCAGTCGGTGCGTCCACCGACCGTTGTTGTCCTCGTCCCATTCTTTCTGCCAGGCTTCCATCGTACTTCGACGATGTTCTTGTCTGGAGGTGCCATCCTGTCCGAGCCCGTCATATATCCTTCTTCTTTCGTCTGCTTTCAGGTGCACCTGCACCATTGACGCTACCACCAAAGCAGCGCCCGTCGACACTGTTCTGTATGCTGATGTGACACCGACCGCAGCTCTTCTGTGTACTCGCAGGAGCCTTTGTTTCCGGTTTTCCAGCTGCATGTCGTCGGCCCAGACGGGCGCTTCATATAGCATCACCGATTCCGCGACCGACGCCAAAACGCTTCGCTTAGCCGCCAACTGTCCCTCCATTCTAGGCATAAGTCTTAGCAGGGCCCCGGCGGTTCTCTCCGCTCTGGCTGCCACCTCCTCGACGTGCCTTCGGTACCTGCGGTTTCTTTCGATCCTCACCCCCAGGTACTTAACGCTGCCTCCTGGTTGGATTCTCTTGTTTCCTACCGTTAGCGTCACCGGTTGACATTTCCTCTTTCCGGTGAGGAGCACCGCTTCTGTCTTCTCGGCCGCAAGTTCAAGATTTCTTTCCTCCATCCACTCGGTTATTCTGCGGATGGCGAGATTTGCGTTCACCTCAAGCTCTGCACAAATGGTTGCCGTGACTACCAACGCGAGATTATCTGCGTATGCCACCAGCTTGACTCCGCGCAACCTGAGCCGCAACACTCCGTCATAGAGGACATTCCAAAGCGTTGGGCCCAGGACGGACCCCTGAGGGACGCCTAAATCTCCGTCGGTGCTCTTCGCCATTGTTATCCCTGAGGATCAGTTATCTATCGCGCAGGTAACTCTGGATCATGTCTAACAGGTATGGATTCACACTTCTCCGTTGCAGTTCTCCGATGAGATATTTCCACGGCACGGTGTTAAAGGCGTTTTTTACGTCAAGAGCAACCAACATGCAGAACTTTTATGTCCTCCGCGTTCCCTGATTTGCCCTCTCTGCCATCTCCATAACACTTCTCACTGCGTGGACCCTTGACCTTCCTTCTCGGAATCCAAACTGATTATCCGCGAGGGGTGCTTTTTCTTCCAGTTCCGCCTTTAGCCTGTGCACGAGGAGGTGCTCCATCAGCTTGCTGACGGTGTTCAGGAGGCAGACGGGCCTGTACTTTGGCGACTCTCCTTCAGTGGTTGCTTTCTTGGCTAGCAGTACGAGATTCACCGTCTTCCATTGAGCGGGTTAGTTACCGGACTTGAGGACATCGTTCAGAAAGCCCTTCACCCCCCCCCCCGCCACCGTGCCATCTCCCTTACCGCTTCCGGTGGAATACCGTCGGGTCCAGACGCTTTCTTTAGTGCTACTCTGCCCGCTGCTCTCCGTACTTCCTCTATCGAGGAAGTTTGACACGCGCTAGGGTCTCCGCGTAGAATGCGCTATCCGTCTTTTATTATGACAGCTCCATCCCTTCTTTTTGGCAATACTGCGAACTGCCTTTCCCTTGCGGGGGGGGGGGGGTTGGGGTTTGTTACCCTTAGCTTTGTCCCGCTAGCGTTCTTTGCGGCGGTTGCCGCATACTTCTTCTTCTCTTGTGGACTTCCTTTTCTTACGTACAGGACAACCCTCTTTCCAAAAGTCCCATAGTCGCTCCCTCTGTTCTCCCGCGCTTTATCCTTCCGCGTCATTAATCGCCATATTCTTTTCTTCACCAATACTGGCCTTCAGCTCTTTTAGCATGTCTGCCATTGGTAGGGCTCCCTCTCCTCTCCGTGCGATAAAAATTCGCCTCTTCTTTTCGACGACCTTCCGGACTTTATTGTGATTGTTCGCACGATCTGTGTTACGCCGACCATGTTGCACACTGCATCTTCAAACTCGGGGTAGTTTCGCAGGAGTCTGTTCTTTATTCCTAACTCTTGACCCCCCCCCCCCTCCCAGAACTATCACAACATCGTGGTCTTGTGGTGTGTTAAGGGGGTTTCCCTCCACCTTCTGTAGTCGTTCTTCCTTTCGTGGCATTTCTCCCTCCTCTTTGTATCCGCCGCATCTACAGGTACATTCTCTGCGCGTCACTTTCGTGTGCGGGCTTCTGGTGTCGTGTTGAATCTTTTCGATTTCCTCACCAACCGCTGCCATCATTTTCTCCATTTCCTGAGATATCTTTTCCATCTCCTCTTTTGTACTGGTTTCGCTTTTACCGGTGTCTCTGAGGCCCTTCACCTTCTGGTTGAGCTTTCTCCAGACTTCCTCCAGCTTCTCTTCCTCCCTTTTCTTGTCGCCCTCTTTTCTTTTCATTTTGAGGTCAAATCTGCCTCCCACGTCTTGCCATGCCGACATCGCTCCCTCAGGCAGGTCCTGCATTGGTTCGGGCGTTGTCTGTCCAGACTTGGCTCTTTGGGAGACTAACGCCACCTTTCCTTCTGCCGACCCGGCTATTGTTATCGCTGGGAGCGATCCCATTCTCTGGCTTCCTTCTGGGGGTGGAGACCATACCAGAGCTGACCGATATGTCTTGCTCCTGGCTCATCCTTCCTCCTCTGTGTTCGCGTCTTTTGCCACCTTCTTGTCGGACGATGTATCTAGCCCGGGTAGTGGCAACTGCTTTTGCTTCTTGGCTCTGTTTCTCCACCCTTCGATGCTGAAGCCCCTCTGTGGCACATCCTTCTTCTCCTGCTTGTCACTCATCCTGACGAAGTTCAGACGAACACACCCCGGATAAGGCAAAATTCAACTCCATTTTTGTTTTCTTCTATGTCCCGAAAAGTTTAAAATCCCTGATAACCCGCACCCCGACACAATTCACCCTCGCCCCACGAAAATCGAAAAAGTCCACCTACCTTGGGTGAAAAAACTCCGCGGATTCGGCCGAGACCAGTGTCACGTTAACGGTCTCCACACTAGGAATCTATTGCGCGTACTCTCCAGCCTCTGAGAACAACCCCTACAACGTCCCAGATGAAAAACCGGGGGCCACACCATGTTTCCGGTGTGCTTCCAACTCCCTTATTTGTTGGCGGATTCTCACAAAATGAGCATCCGGCCGTCAGGCCCAATTAGCGTTCTACACTCCTCTCACCAGAAATTCGCTGGGTGCCCTAACACCTCCGCAAAGTAGGAAAACTCCAGGAATACGTGCCAACGCATTATTTCAAAAACTCCACCCGCGTTAAGACCTCGAAAAAACCCGAGGCTCCAGAAAAGGTTTTAACACTTTTTGTTGTCCTCGTACTGATGCAGCTGTAGCCCAAATTTCAGAATTTTTGAGACTGTTTCTCCACTTTTTTGTTGGTATTTTACACACTGGTGCCACGCGCTGTACGTCCGTTGCCCTCGTACAGATGCAGCTGTAGCCCAAATTTCAGAATTTTTGAGACTGTTTCTCCACTTTTTCACTTTTTTGTTGGTATTTTACACACTGGTGTCACGCGCTGTACGTCCGTTAGCGGTCACACACTACGTAGGACTTAACGACCATAAATTAGTTCAAATTAAATACTCTCTCCAAACAATTCGCACAAATATTAAAAACGTACCAGACTGAGAGATACTTTAGTCAAACAAGATGTTGCAAGCTCTGCCCTTAAGGAAATAAATGCAGGAGTACCACAAGATAGTGTTTCAAAACAGCTCTACACCAGTGACCTTGCAGGATTATCAAATTATAACGGGTATCCTAGGTATAGGGAACCGCAATAAAGAAGCAACAAGGAAACTTCAAACAGTTATTGGTCACTTTCACGTCTAGACAGAAAAATCCTCTTTTAAAAAAAGTAACATAAAAGTTGTCCAGACACTTCAAAATAAAGTACTAAGATGCATTGCCAATGTGCCTTTGATGTAGTAGGAATGACGACCTTCATAAGGATGTTAACATGGAAGTTGTGTACAACGGATTCAAACAATTGCAAGAAGTTATGTAGAAAGACTTAATCATCACGTAATCATTGAGACCGTCCAACTTCTCGACAACCTCGGATTGGTCAGAAGACGCAAGAGAAAGAAATCTTTTGGGTTAGTGTAAATGTGAAGTGGCAAAAGCAGAGTAAGTTCTGGTTGCAAGTGTTAGTTCTAAAACCAGAGATAGTGCCACATAGTGCGGAAAAAATTTGTCCAGTATACCAGGACTAACTGAGATACACAGGGGCGCAGGGTCGGGGAGCAGTGGAGCAAACTGCTCCAGGCGCATGAGTAGAGACGGCGCAAAATTCGAAGAGAAATAACAAAACTTTTGCGTAAAAAATGACCAGAATTACTATATAAAATTTTAAGGACCTAAACGTTTCGTGATCTTGACTAAATTATCATAAATTCGATTTATAGATTGGTGCGTTGTTTTTGTACATATGTATATAACTCCATGTACATTTGACTTCTGTAAATGTGTTTTTTAAGCAAGCGCACTTCATATTTGTTTACTGATTGAGTGTACTATTGTAGTGTATTGTTCACCTTAAACGATGTTTGTGTGTTTTTATTCATAAACTTATAAGTATGTAAGTGGTTTTCAGTATTTTCTTGTTAAGCCCCAGTTATGCCTCTCCTAAAACCCGGTTTTGAAATAAAAACGTTATTTATTGTTCAAAGTTTATGAAATTTTGAGTGTAACTCCTTAGATAAATAACGAGTTGGGCTGGATGAAAAATAATTTTTTGGAAAGATAAAAATTAATGTAATTTCTACATCTTTGGCTTTTTCAAATATAAAATGTCTAGCCCCACTCATTATACAAAATAGATTTTAACCTAAACAATAAAGCGCCAGAAATGTACTTATTTGCCCATATTACTACTGCCCGGTGTAGACAGCAGACGGCAGGAGCTTTAAACACCGCATATAACTGGTGACCACGCATTGGCGTTGGGGGGACCGGCTGACCACTCCCAGCAAAAAAAAACGGCGTAACGAAACATTTCGTGTCGGAGCAATGTTTTTAGAACGGAGCCTTTATATGAAACACATAATAAAACATATTTTAAAAGAAAGAAATTGTCAATCCCAAAATTTTAGTTTCAATTGCCTAAAACGCTTTCTTCCAAATAATTTTGACCAAAACTAAAAAAAAAAAAACTGTTAGAGAAACTTGAACTTCATTTGAATGGGGTTAGAAAAGCGTATTATGGTATTTTAACCAACCTTCACCTGAACTGTGAAAATGTTTTCAAGGCTGTAAGTTATGTTATTATTTTAATGGTAATATTATTTTATTGCGTTTGTATATTGCGGTTGTAATTGTAGATATAAGAAATTTTAAAAAAATTATGTTAATAATTACAAAAAACGAAAAAAGAAGAAATTACAGACCATAAGTATTAATTATTTACATTACAGCACACTTAAAAAACGAGAATATAATAGATAGACTTTCGCGTCTTAGCCCAGTGAAATTAAACAAATAATTCACTTCAGAAAAATTCAGACCAAGATGGCTTTTTAAATACGCCTCTGATTTGGCATTAGAAATAACGTGTAAAAAGTCCCCATTGATATGGGGTGTGAGTTGCGAGTTATTCACGGTCTTAGATGATCGACTTGGATTTTTTATTGATCGGACAACAATGAATTTTAGGAAACTTTTAGATCATTTAGTCCTCTACATAATGATGTGTATACATCCTTTAAGTACGAGTATGCTGGGTGATCCATTCGCGTCCAAAGTATTTGAAACCATGATTGAGCATCATATTTAATACTAAGAAGAACAATAGCATGCAATTTAAACTTGACTATTTGCGAGATAGTCCATCAGAAAGTTAAGAAATGGCTTATGAATACCCACCTTGGGTTTTACGGAAACTAAAACCAGTATAAATGATCTTAAATCTACGCTAGCAAAAAATAGTTTTAGAAAAATTCGATAAAATACGTTACCGATATTTATATATCACTTGTGAAGCACATGTGAACACATTTGAAAAATATTTGGGTTATTTTAATTTGTTAGAAAACTAGTTAAAAAATCGAAAACAACCAGCTGTTGACTAAGTGTTTTTTATTGTCATAAAGCCCTAAACTGAGTTTCGCAAGGATTTTGTATATATAAACTCCATTTTTGGTTCAGTCTGGAATTGAAAAATAGCAATTGAAACTGGTATACATTAAATTAATTATTCAAAAATGACAGACCTCTTCCGAAAACAAGTGGGCGCAGTGATTTTTCTTTCTCTAGGGCGCTGAATATGTAGCTACGCCACTGGAGAGACTTAAATGAGTGCCTGTTAGATTAAGTTAAGTCGCCTATCGGAAAAGTTAATGTTAAGGGTAGTTTTTTTCAACAATTATATATGGGTGCCTATTGGCACCCATATATAATTGCGATATTTTGAATTGAAAAATAATAAAAGAAAAATTATGGTGACTTGAATGTTGATACGGCGCTTTACGTTTGGAGGACAGTAAATTGAAACTTTTTACATATTATAACTGTAATTTTGATTGCGTTTTAAGATTGATAATTTATGAATAGGTGAAAATAAAAATAAATTAATTTGTATGTATTTTGTTTCCGTTCATAGGTACTTTATGACAAACGTAGATTTGCTTTTACTGAATATGTCAACAAGATTTGCGGAACAATGATACATTGGATAGAAAAAGTATTTTGCGTTGCTGGGGTTTGATGGCCTTCGAGTGCAAGATAAAAAAATACAAATTGAGCAAAGTTAGTTTTCGAGTTATTTTTAATAATTTGACTTCATTGACTTTAAATTGAAACCAAGTTGTACTGATGTGAATTTTAACCTTTGTTACCATGCTAACAATGTGCAAACAATCTCTAACGCTGGTGCGAGTTTTATTGTATTTGTGCTTGCCTTTTCAACCAAAACATCTTCATGTACGAATGGCATGAATCTACTGTTTTATAGTAATTCAGCTAAATATCTTGTAGTTGATAAGTTAATCTAAAAATAGTATTAATTTAAAAATTATTATGGTGAGTGCACTACCAATAATAACTAATTTTATATTTTTCTTGTCAAGAAAATTACAACATCAATATGACAATAACAACACTAAATCGGTAGTGACCTCAAAATGTATTTCTTTAATACAATAATTGAAATACTATTACTGCTTTTTATCATAACATTAGAAAAACTATGTTTGGATTAAATAGGAACAACCCTATAATAAGTATAGCATATCACTTGATTAGCAATTTTCTAACGAAAAATGTGTTTCAAACTTCGCGGGTGCGGGACAAAATGTTGGGACTGTCTGGTCACTGTAACGTGGTGAAGGAAAAGCTCAAAAGGATAAGTGTCGCACCCCCACCATACATTTACAAGCTAAAGTAGCCACCTTGAAAATGTGCTTTCCTTGAATCTTTGTCCTCCAAGTTGGTGATCTTGCTGATTTTATTTTTAGAATTGTCTATATAATTATCTAAAACGAGTCATACGTTATTTTCAATAAATCGTTTTAATGCATAATAAGCAATTAAGAACAATTTTTACGGAAAAACAGAACTCAAAGTTCAAATCGCTGCAAAGTTGCGAAAAATATTTCTTAAATCTAAGAGGACTGTTAATTTATCAAAGCATACAAAATTTTTTAACTCTACAAAATTGTCCAACAGTCCAACAGTAAAGGCAACCTTTGCAGTTAGTTGAAATAACACGTAAACTTTCCGAAGAAATTTCACACATAAAAATTAAAAAGTTGAAATTTGAGCCGAGTGGAAAATATCCCAAAAATTGTACGTTGTAGAATTCTCTAAGTAAGCTAACATGAAAGCTTAAACCTTGACATAGTGAATAAGAGTGAATAAGCATTTACATTTGCTACGTAAAATTTCCTTGAAAATTTGTAGTGATTAACAACCCATATTTAGTTTGCTACGAAGATACCTATGTGGCGCTTGGTTTGATAGTCCTAAAGATACAACATAGTGCAAAACTGATATTTAAAAGTGACTGATATTTAGCTTGAATATAAATCAGGTTATGAAACCGGTAATTTTTTTGTTACGGTTTCCGGTACGGTTCAATACATTAGAAATATATCGGTTCGGTTCCGGTTTTCGGTTTCGGTTCAATCATGCAGCATGATCTCCCTTCACAGAAATGTCGCAGATAGTACAAATGCTTTTCATTTCTATTGTTTGTTGTATGTGAAATAATCCCTGCTGCCATTTGTCCTATTTCTCCCGATTCTAAAATGAAAGAAGACCGACGAACGAACATAAATAAAAGTTAAGAACAATCGTATAAAATTGTTATCAATTTAAGAAGTTAAAGCCCCGTTAAGTAAATCAAGGATGTACAGTTAAACCTCATTTTTGTTCTATTATTGTAGATACAAAACTAGGTACAAATTTTTTTAAATGCGTTTGACAGACTATAGATACACAACTTTTCGAAAATCTGAAAAAGAAATGATCTAAAAATAGTTAAAACTTTTCGAGTTAGGAAAATAGCACTGTTTTGGCAAGCTGTTTGAAGTTAGAAGAACAAAATATTAAATAAACTAGCGAATATACTGATGTGTTCTTTTTATAGATAAAATACTTCTACTCCGTGATTCCTGGATCATTAAAATATATCATCTCATTTTGTATTTTATCTACGAACTAATCTGTCAAGTAACAAGTAGCTATACGGATTCCACAGAGCACAAGATGCCCAGGAGGGCAGAAGATGCGCTGGACCTCTGCGCCAAAGTCTCTTGGTCTACCGTGTCGGTGACCCTTATTGTCATAGTTTCGTTATTAACAGATGTTTTTAATAATTTGTATTTTAAAAATGTTAGTAATAGAATGGAGAATAATAATTAAAACTGAAAAAACAAATATTCTTGAAGAGTGTGGAGGTATATAATCCCTTGAGATAAAGAAATATCAGTTTTACCTATAACTTATACTATCCAAATAAATAAAAATTTTATTTTATTTTATGAAGGGTACAGAGGAAAAACGATCGAAGTCACAATTTTATTCCAATGTAAAACTCATTTGTCGTATAAATGTGACTTCGATCGTTTTTCCCGTGTACCCTTCATATGCTAACGCACTTTCGAGTTGCAAGTACGTTATAATTTTTAATGTAGGATTGTGAAAACGAGCGCGTGAACAAGGATCGAATGTAGTCCAAATACGCTATATAGTTCGATGCCGAAGTAAAAACCGTTTTTTTTTTTAGTTTCAGTTACAGTTTTCTTTCCGACAAAAATATCGGTTTTTTCGGTTCAGTTACGGTTCAAAACACTGATATAAATACTTACTCGGTTCTCTTGCCACATGGATCTCCTCTTCACAAGCTTTTGTGGCTAAAAAGAGAAGCGGGTAAGTTACAATTTAAGAATCAAAACAAAGAAGCATCGTGCTTACGTCTATCCGCGCCCAACCTATCAGCCGGATTTTCAACGTCCTTGCAAAAGTTGACGTGATTTAACAAATACTTCTCCTTGCTAAACTTGAATCCGCATAAACTGCAATTAAATTTCTTCACTGGGGTTAAGTTTTCTATTACACCACTTCCTTCATGGTTCATTGATAGATGTTCAAACGTAGCCATGTTTCTTCAGGTATCTGAATAAAAATAAATGGTAGTGCTAGAAGTGCTTTGAAGTAAAAGAATATAAACTATGAAGTACCCAAATTTAGCGTGAGAATCTAGATTATGTTGATGTAAAATGCCATACTATAGGCTGCATTAGCTTACCTTGTATCGCCTGTATTATCGTAAATAAAATGATAGGAACATTGATTTCTCGACAATTTGTAAATATCCGATCGTTTTATTATCACTTTTAAGTTTATATCCACCTAATATAGACGTGGTCAGCGCACTTTTACATTAGCCTTATTGAGAGTGATTCGAGGTTAGGTGCTAGTTCATTAATGGTGCGTTCCGATTGGTGGTAATGTGGTGGTAGAAGACGAAATTATAATATTTCTCACCACGCTTGATAGTGATAGATATAGATAGATAGGTAATCCTGCATTGAACGTGGATGAAGCGGGCATGCGCCGTGGGTCTGGTGTCATACAAGCAACGTTGCCACGTATACTTTATTTACATCACATCTGTCAGTTGGTGTGGATTTCAAAATATTCGACTGAATTACTAAGTGGATTTGTTGGTTATGATTTGGTGTTAGTAAAATAACCCGCTAGATGTCTCTAGTGGGAACAGCGTGCTCGGTGTAGGTGACGGCGTCGCGGATGACGTTCTCGAGGAACACCTTGAGGACGCCGCGAGTCTCCTCGTAGATCAGACCGGAGATACGTTTCACTCCGCCGCAGTAGATTTTCTATTAGCAGTAGGCGTAATATTTATTAATCAACGCTGATGTCTTTATACTTACTTTCGATCGCGTGAATTAGTACGCAATTTTAATTATTCATTGCCTATTGTTTTAATGTATTTATACTTACGCTTGATGTCTATTTATGCACATGCAGTCGCGGGAATTACTTTATAGCAGTTCACAATTAATAACACAATAACAGCTGATTGCTATGTCTTTAAAAAGCGTAGCTGGGCACCTACTAAGAAAACAAAAATTATTGTAATGTAATCTTTTTATTGGTAGTGTAATGCAACTTCATAATGGACAAAATTTTGTTGTTCTGCTATATCCATATCCTGCTCCAGATAGTCACCTTTTGTGCCTGTAACATTATTTTGTGTTCAGTTTAAAACCACCTGTAGATTTAAAGTGTATACATTTTCAATAGATTAAATGATTTTTTAATAGGGATTTTTGCAAATTATAAAATTTTCTTGTCTATAAAAATATAATATAGTGTGACGATTTAGTAAATATATATTACTGAAAATGTAGATCAATGTTTACCAAATGCACTAAAATTGAACATAATCAAAATTATAGTACTAGGATATGCTTATCGTGCTTTTGTTTAACTTTTCTCTTGCTTTTCATTTTTTAAAGTGAAATGTTCGTCAAAAAATTAAGTGATCTGATAACTATTTAACTGAAAAATGATACTGCTTCAGAGTAACTCTTTAATTGTTGTAAATCATCATTAGCAATATTTCAGATACTGCTTCAGAGTAACTCTTTAAATGTAGTAAATCATCATTAGCAATATTTCAGAATTAGATGGGGTACTGCTGCGTAATGGCTAGCAAAAACTCCGGAAATATGGAGACTGAATTCCGGAATTTATTCCGAAAGACAAACTCGTGGAGGTACGATGTAAATAACGCCCTTGATGTACCAAACTGCCGCCTTAATTTACGCTTTGCACGCATCCATACATTTTCGATGTTCTGCGTATGTATCGCTTCGTTGTCGGGATCTACAAAATTGTGCTCATGCACGATCACCTGATGCTCATAAATCCCTCCATCCAACTGAGCTATACCAGCGTACGCCGCCCATCCATCGGAAACAATGCGTGTTCCAGGATAAATGTACCTAAACATATATTAGGAACTACAACAACATACCGGTACTAGAAAGAGAACATGCGTATCCATGCACATGCAATGCATAGCTAACGATTATACCGTGATATCAAAAATTTTCTTCGTGAAAGGTTGCCATGAAATATAAAACAGTCGTCTTATTTTAAATATGGTTCAAATCATCCTTTTGAAATAATTCTGTCATTGTCAAGCTACACTGACATCATCAATGACTTACAAATGTATTCAGTACAATAAAATCCATGACCACCCTTGGCCAAGGTAACTTTTGATATCACGGTATTATGTCAATACCTACCTCGTTATAAAATTTCTTTTTTATTTTTTTGTAACAATATTTACTGTATAATCATTACCTTTGGAATTCTGAAAGTAAAATACATGCAAAATAAAATGGAATTCTTGGTCCGATAACGTGCTTAAACCCAGAAGTATTTACTGCAGTATAACGGCTGATAAAGTCTCAGCCGTTCGGTTTGGCACTTCCACAAGGAAGCACTCCCCCGTCTCACGCTCAATACCGCCAAACACCCAGTGGCCATCGCGCCACTGCCCACGATGGTACTTCCTATGGAAAAACTTGCTTTCGTCTATTTCGACCACTTTAGCAGAATAGTCCTCATTAAGCCCTCCAATAGTTGTCGGGTGGTCAATGAGGTATTGCTCGCAAACATCACGGCAGAAGTTGCACCAATCTATTACTGTGTGGGTACTTGCAGGACCTAGACGAGCTTGGCGGGCAATGAATTTTTGCGGACAATCCTCCGCCCATAAATAAATTACTTGTATGATCGTTGATAGCGTTAACCGACTGCGTGCGAAAAAGGAGTCCTTCCTGACTGAACATTGCTTTCTACATATCCGGCATCGCCAAGCATGCCCATCCGAAATTTGCCCATTTCGGACAAATGACATCGGAATCTGAAATGATTTTGTTGGTTTAGGCTGTTTTCTTTAGATAAAAACCTACATCACAATCAACACATAATACGGAATTTTTGATTAATCGTCGCTTCGCTAGCCACTCCAACAATAGGGGTACTGGGAATTTTAAATCCCAATGTAGGAGATCTTCTGCACGCATGGCAGCGTCGTCAAGGATCTCATCAACATTCACAATTACTGTGGGTGCCTCCACAACGCGTACAGCCATTATCACAAAACTAACTTGCAAACTAACAATCGAGAAATGATCGAGAAACAACACGACCTAACCTCGAATTGTGTACCAAACAGTCAACAGTTACAGATGCGGCAACAACGCGTGAATTCAAACAGAGCGCATGCGCAGTTCTAGTGAGTAGGCACATGCCCGCTTCATCCACGTTCAATGCAGGATTACCGATAGATAGATATTAGTTTGCATGTACATAAACATGAGTCATTAGCAATTTTCTATAAGAAATACTACAACGGCGTCTACTACCACTGCCATTACCACGAATGGAAACGCACCTTTATCCGCCAATCGCGTTGCTGACAAATATCGCTGCTCGCCAGTGTTGCCACCTCCAAAAAAAAATTGTACTAGATTGGAACTAGTTCACCGTGAGGTTGGCAGAAGTTGGTTTTAAACAACTGCACCAGCAAGGCTATAAAGTCAATATGTGACCGGCTCCGAAGAAAGGGGTCTTACTGCTAAATTATCGATTTTGGGGTTTTGACAGATTCGGAATGCTGGAATCCTATACTTTAATATGCCATTTATTTGAGATTAATCGGATAAAATTTGGCGAAGTTACAGAGCGATGAACGAAACTACTTTTTCGCGGCAGGATTCAGAGATTCAGAGCGCATTATACTCGCAAAACAAGAAAGCTTTCCAGGCAATTTTCTAAGCTATTTGTTATTAGAATATCAAAAACAATAGACCAAAATAAAAATAAGTGCTTTTTAATAGTAAGTTTGATATTTTTTTATTATTTGTTAAAAAAATAACCTGCCAAGATTTTTTGCCGAAAACAAAGAAAACTTAAAAAAATACGAAATAATAGAAGTAGAAGCACAATTCTTGATGTATTTTTGCACCACGAATTTATTACTGAAATCCGATAAATTATGCTATTTATTGTTATTAAATAAATAACTGATATAACCTATATTCGAAATGAAAGACTATAACATTGCTGTGATAATAATAATTTGTTGTAAAAAAAGTTGTGCTTATTGTAATAGAAGATTGTAACAGAATGAAATTAATTGTTTTACTATAAAGATATGTTTTGTATTTTCTTTACTAGTTTCTTATAGCCTCCGTTTCTTGAGAAACTCTGTGGCTTTTTAATGAACACTGCTTACTTCTGCTTCCTTAGGGTTTGTTATTAATGGCCAAAGTTCCTTAAATAGGTACTACTGTCGCTGGAGAGAAAAGCCGGTTTCTTGGATGTCTTCCGGCTCACCCTCTAGCTGTATTTTTTAATTGTTGCATACTGAGTGGTAGAATTAGCAAATTCTTTGCAACCAATATGTTGTTGATTCACATTGAGGTTGAAGTGATTTCGTGAGTTGTGGCAAAGGCCTATAAAACTTCTGTAAAAATATAACCCAGTTGCTCCATTTTACAAAACTTTGTTCACTATTTGGATGCGAACCATCAACAACGCATTTAATAAAATCTTTAAACGTATCAACAATTGATTTTCAATATTTTAATTTTAATTAAACAAAAAATACGATCTGAACAAAAATTTGGGTGACCTACCAGCAAAACATTTAGGGAAATTTTCTTATTTTTTCCAGAATGGATGCTCCATGATCAGGGATGTAAAAGCGTAATTTACCGCGTAAATTACCAAATTAGTTACCGTAATTAATGGTAATTTACCGATTCCTAATTAACGTAATTTAGGGCTTAAATCACCGATGGTAATTTAACATCAATTTAAATTACCGTTGGTAATTTACCGATAATTTGCCATTAATTTTAATTGCAGTTGGTAATTTACAGGAATTTATAAATTAATTTCAAAAACCTTCTATCAGAACTTGTGTGAATTCACCCCACCCCTCCTAAGCAGTCGACAAGCGCGCTGTTGTTTGTGCTTTGCCTGGGAGGTACTTAGGGATATAAAAGCATAATTTACCGGGCAAATACCTAAATAAAACACCGTAATTAACGATAATTTCCAGATTTTTAATGACTTAATTCAGCAGAGGCAATAATGCACAATTACATGAGAAGTCATCTACCTACTATCAAATTCACGATTTAAAAAATATTCCGGTGACTTTTGACGAAGACTTTTGCGAAAACCTGATTTTTGCCGTTAGAAGGAAGGGGTGTTATGAATAAATTATTGACTTTAAGGTATTGACGGTATGCTGAAATCTTTCAATTTTATCCAAAATCAACAGCCGGTGCACACGTGTGCAGCCAGCACTTGCCGGGACTAACAACCGCCCGCTGTACACAGGTATAGTTAACCAAACATAGAGTCTAAGTTCACACTAAAATGATTTAATGGACAAGATGAGATTAATTGCGTCATTATTTTGGTTTATTTTTATATAACATGTAAAGCAATCAAAATTTTTCGGCCGTAGAAATAAATTAGAGAGCGAGGAAATTGAAAAATCGTTCTCGATTTTTGCAAACATGTTTACACCCTCTATTACGTAAAACTTAAAAAAACACAAAGGCCAATCTGTAGATGAGATACTGTATTTTAACCTATGAAGGTTAGAATATTTTTGGCTAAGCGCTTTTTGAGAAAAAAAATCGGTAAGGTGAGTGCGAATTTAAAAGAATTACAACTACAAAAGTCGGGTACCATTTTACACTTCTCTCGCGGTCGCGCTTACATCGAGAGACATAATATTTTGAAAGTCATACACTTTATGTAGAAATTACTAACAAGCATAACGAACTTTATTTTATTTCTTTTTGATAAGTAGTTTCAGAGTTATGCGCCTTCAAACACCAGGCAGAACGCCGAGCAACACTGTAATCTTTAAGCGCGTGTATCTCGATAACTCGATTTTAGCACAAGACCCCTTTCTTCCGAGCGGGTCACATATAAAGTATTTAAGGTGTGTTCCGATTGGTGGTAATGGTAGGTAATGGCGGTGGTAGCATACGAAATTATAGTATTTCTCACATCTCGTGATAGTGACACATAAGAGTTTGCATGTACATAATCATGAGTCACTAGCAACTCGCTATTAGAAATACTATAATGGCGTCGGCTACCACTGCCATTAGCATTAATGGGAACGCACCTTTTATCCAAAGAACCGCGGAGAAGCCATAAAAGATATCCATAACTTTTTTTATCGAATTTTTTAATGATACATATACCAAACGATAGAGCTGTTCAAGTAGTATATCCCATAGTTTTGCACCAAAAATTTATCTAAGGGTTTTGCCTAAAATTTGGTTTAATTAAGAAAGCGGTACCAAATAAGAGCGCCCGACGTTTATATACACAATTGCAAATTACTCCGTCCACCGACATCACAGAGAATCGACGTCAGCCAATGCGTAAAGCACATGACAGAGTGCATCCGACGACGGTATTAACAGGATACTACCCTTAAGACATCCTACCCTAATGCGTCTGTAAAATGAGAAATTGCTGCGCAATTCGCCAGGTGAATGCTATAAATATTTATAACTTTTACAATTGTTATTGCATAACTTTCTTTCATACATCAAATTGTAGGTGATTATAAGGGCTACCCACCCACAAACGCTCGGAATTTTGCATCGTTGCCAACAACCCCTAAATGACGATAGTACGTAACCACCCATATAGTAAAAATTCGCCAGCACCCAGAGATAATTGTTTATAACTTTTACAATTGTTATTGCATAACTTTCTTTCATACATCAAATTGTAGGTAATTACAAGGACGCTCGGAGTTTTGCACCGTTGCTAACAACCCTTAATCGGCGATAATACATAACCACCCACATTGTACAAATTCGCCGGTAGCCAGAGACAATTGTTTATAACTTTTACAAATATCATTGCATAACTTTCTTTCATACATCAAATTATAGGTAGTTACAAGGGCTAGCCACCCAGGAACGCTCGGAGTTTTGCACCGTTGCCAACAACCCCTAAATGACGATAGTACGTAACCACCCATATAGTAAAAATACGCCGGCAGCCAGAGATAATTGTTTATAACTTTAGCAAATATTATTGCATAACTTTCTTTCATACATTAAATTGTAGGTAATTACAAGGGCTAGCCACCCACGAACGCTCGGAGTTTTGCACCGTTGCTAACAACCCCTAAATGGGAATAGTACGTAACCACTCTTGTGTAAAAATTCGCCGACACCCACAGATAAATGTTTATAATTTTTCATATATTGTTTACAACTTTTTGTACGCCAAATTTGCATTTTACGCCAACCACATGCAAATTATCTAACTAGCCAGATTTTATAGAAGTCAAAATTTTTTGGCATTGGACCTTTAGCACTGTCTAATACAGCATTTCCCAACATGCTTCCGCTGTCCTCCTCCCGCTCACAGACGTTTAATAACTCCGCTCGACTCATGGGGGGTCACGAGACACGACCCACCGGCAGGCATGTAAAGCTAGCCCCCATGGTCACGAAAATGTTTGAAAAAAAAAATACGATCATTTGCCCTCTATTGCCATTTAATAGCTTCGTTTGCGTCCTTATAGTTTTCGAGAAAATTTAATTTTTCTTCTGGGGGGGGGGGGGGCTAAATTCACGCTGACCCAGCCCCCACCCATCAATTTTCAATTTTCAGAAATTCAAATACATGAAATTAATAGCATTTCGGTTGCCCTTTTTTGCTTCACAAACCGATTTTTCCTATTTCCTTGCGTGAAATTAGCCCCCCTTTATTATCAATTCGGTCGAAATGGAAAGTAACAACGATGAATCGATTTCTCATCGCTTTTCCCCTATTGCCATTTCATATTTTCGCTCTTCTCCTAATAGTTTTCCCGCAAATTGACTTTTCCTCATGGCAGTAGACCCCTGATACGCTAACAGATGTAAAAGTTATAAACAATTATCTCTGGTTGCCGGCGAATTTTAACTATATGGGTGGTTACGTACTATCGTCATTTAGGGGTTGTTGGCAACGGTGCAAAAATCCGAGCGTTCGTGTGTGGCTAGCCCTTGTAATTACCTATAATTTGATGTATGAAAGAAAGTTATGCAATAATATTTGTAAACGTTATAAACAATTATCTCTGGCTACCGGCAAATTTTTACTATGCGGGTGGTTATGTACTATCGCCGATTAGGGGTTGTTAGCAACGGTGCAAAACTCGGAGCGTTTGTGGGTGGGTAGCCCTTGTAATTACCTACAATTTTATGTATGAAAGAAAGTTATGCAATAATATTTGTATAAGTTATAAACAATTATCTCTGGCTGCCGGCGAATTTTAACTATATGGGTCGTTACGTACTATCGTCATTTAGGGGTTGTTAGCAACGGTGCAATACTCCGAGCGTTCGTGGGTGGCTAGCCCTTGCAATTACCTATAATTTGATGTATAAAAGAAAGTTATGCAATAATATTTGTAAAAGTTATAAACAATTATCTCTGGCTACCGGCGAATCTTTACTATGTGGGTGGTTATGTACTATCGCCGATTAAGGGTTGTTAGCAACGGTGCAAAACTCCGACCGTTTGTGGGTGGTTAGCCCTTGTAATTATCTACAATTTGATGTATGAAAGAAAGTTATGCAATAACAATTGTAAAAGTTATAAATATTTATAGCATTCACCTGGCGAATTGCGCAGCAATTTCTCATTTTAGAGACGCATTAGGGTAGGATGTCTTAAGGGTAGTATCCTGTTAATACCGTCGTCGGATGCACTATTTCATGTGCTTTACGAATTGGCTGACGTCGATTCTCTGTGATGTCGGTGGACGGAGTAATTTGCAATTGTGTATATAAACGTCGGGCGCTCTTAGTAGGTACCGCTTTCTTAATTAAACCAAATTTTAGGCAAAACCCTTCGATAAATTTTTGGTGCTAAACTATGGGATATACTACTCGAACAGTTCTACCGTTTGGTATATGTTTCATTAAAAAATTGGATAAAAAAAGTTATGGATATCTTTTATGGCTAACTTCTCCGCGGTATCCAAGACGCGATTTCTCAGTTTGAGGTGAAGGGAGATCGTGACGTCACTAGAGTCGCGAGTATCTTCGAACACAGTAAACGAGCGATGTATGCGACATGATGCGAACTGCGAATATAGCCGGGACTCTAGTGACGTCACGCAAATAGAGCATATAGGGATCTGAGGCGGTAAATAAAGTGGACTATAGGAAAGATAGCAAACTGGATAACCTCTCTTTTATTTGCTGCACCACAACAACGCGCTTCGCATATTCACGGTGCAGTTCACGCAGTTCAGTGCAGTTCGCACCGAGTGCGTGCATAAAATTGTATAAATCGAAAACACTATTAGTTGAAAATTGTCGGTTTTATTGACTTTAATTTACAGCTTGAGAGGTTACAAACGTGAAATATCACATAACCTATAATTATACATAAGGTACATAAGTTTGAATGAACACAAACTATACAAAATTTAGCTGCAAGACCAAGAAGTAGTAGAAGATCAATAGGGTCTGGAATTGATAGAGGTCAATATGGTCCCAAGCACAGGTCCCAAGCAAGATTTTGTTGCAAAGGGTGATCACCCACTTTGAACTAGGAAGACTTGCTTGTGGTTCTTTCAAATGGTTTCTTCAGATTAAAGTAAAATACAGTAAAATAATTCTATGGAATTCATTAATTTGTTGACAACGTTGAGGTTAGTTTTGAGTTTAAAATGCGTAGCTTTTGTTAATTTAATATTTTTGCAGGTAACGTGGTATGATGAAAACCACACACGCAGTGGAAATGGTTCCAGGTCCTTTGGTCCGAATAACGTAGACATCGTACCATAACAAAGTGACAAAAAATTATTTATTTAAGAAAAAACTCGAGCCAAAAGATATTGGGCGTTCCAAAGGACTACCGGAGAGACCAAGATGCCGCAGTCGATAATAATTATTGTTGACAGTAAAGTGATATATTTTTATGTTTAAAGTGCCTACCTGTATTTTAGATTTGGCTATGATGCAAAGTTACTAAAAATAGATAGGTCTGTCTGGTAACTTTAGGCATACGTCACTCAGTTTATCGCATGAAGTTAACTGATATGGAATTTAGCGTTTACGTGAGCATATAAAAAATACTAATAATTTTAGTTTATTGTTTTCTGAATAATTTATTGGAGATGGTCATAAAGCCCTCTAAGGTGCAAGCCTTCTAATACCTATGAATTCATATACATTTGAATGGGCATAGCAAGAACTTCCGTCGCTGACAGGCGGATAGTACGCACGGGCGCCATTACGCTCCACGCAATAAAGCGTGTGTTCAGCGGTTTTCGCGGTTTCTAGTGTGTTTTTACTCAGCAAGTGAGCGTTTAGGTGTGATTTCACACTTCTATTAGGTGTAGGTGGTATTTTTCACAGGTTTTAGGGCAGCGTGGTACACCTAACCTCAAAAAACTCCCGCGTGCTCGAACACGCGCCGGCACATGTTGCCGGCGAGGTGGTTCTTCTTGTTAGTTTTAGGCAGGAGGATGAGCAGTGGAGAAGGCTCGAAGACGCCCCAGGAGGAGGAGCAACCCGCTTCAACAAAACCCGGCTTCACTGAAGTCCGTCGGAGGGCGAGAGGAGGCAAAACACCCTGCGGTGCCGAATTAAAAAGGCGGAGGAAGGCTCGTGCTTTAGAGCAACAGCAAGCCTCTACGCCTCAGGGATCAGCTGTGTCGGGAGCAACAGCGCGTACCTCTCGCTACACGAGAGAGCATGACGCTGGCCCCAACAGACGTGGTGAACGACGCGACGAGAGTCGTCAACGAAATCGCCCCGCACCTGGAGACCAGGCACGCAACTCGAATCAACGTCGAGGAACCGCGAGCCACTCAAGTGACCGAAGGGAGAAACCGAGCACCTCCGGTACGAAGACCCAACCCCAATACTCAGGTAGAAGGGCGAGGAGCGTACTGTGGATACCCAAAACAAACGGTTGCGTTCGGCGACATCTTCGGAGCAGTCACCGGCTCACCACAAGAGGGCGAGACACGCACCGCAAAACACCACCGCTAACACAGCGGCAATCAGCTTCCGTGAGGCTTTGACTAGTCACCTCCGGGTTGTCATCATTGACGGCCGCAATCCCCTTGGCAAGATCAAGGAAGCGGACGGCAAAGAAGTACAGAGGGACTTCTTCAGACTTCTTTGGGAAGAACTGAGCGTCAGGCCCTCTGGATCTAAAGAACCCCAGATCACTTTCCGTTCTTGGGGTTTCAAGGGAGAGACGCTCAGGGTCACATGCGGTGATGACCTGTCACTTGCATGGCTAAAGGGCAACATTACGAAGCTACGTTGCGCCAAAGACGCACAGCTTCGCGTTATCAGGGAGGACGAGCTTCCGAGGATGCTCAGAGTCCAAATCTGGATACCCTCATCGCTCCTGCTCGACTCAGAGGTCAAGCCCTCCAGCGACAGACTGATCAACATCCTGGCTGATCAGAACAGACACCTGGACATCCACAGCTGGTGCCTTTTCAATTTCGAGGAGGTCTCAAACAGCTAAGGTGGGCCATTCAGAGTTTCTCATCCTTCAAGTCTCCAGGACCAGATGGTATCTTTCCAGCCCTGCTACAGTGGGGACTTGAAACGATCAAACCACATCTGCTGGAGATCATACAAGCGTGCCTAGCGGTGCGTTACGTCCCAAAACGTTGGCGTGAAGTTGCAGTCACCTTCATACATAAGCCCGGAAGACAGGACTACTCAGTACCAAAGGCTTTCAGACCTATTAGTCTCTCCTCTTTTTTTGTGAAGACTATTGAAAGACTTTGCGATAGATATATCAGGGACACAGCACTCTTAGCGAGACCACTGCACCCTAGCCAACATGCCTATACACAAAGAAGATCCACTGACTGCACTATACAGTGTGACAAAGCAAATACGCTCCTCAATTGACAACGGGGAATCCACATTGGGTGTGTTCATCGACATTGAGGGAGCCTTCGATAAAACCACCTTCCGTTGCATCCAGGAGGCTCTGGCAGAGCGTGGCGTGGCGCCAACCATTAAGGGCTGGATCCATGCCATGCTCTCGCAAAGAATAGTGAGCCTCAAGGCGTGCAACACAACAGTCAAGGGTAGAGTCGTGGGAGGCTGTCCACAGGGAGGAGTGTTGTCACCACTTTTGTGGAACCTTACCCTTGATAGCCTGCTTCTAGAATTAAATGGCCAAACATTCGAGACCGTTGGCTACGCTGATGACCTTGTCATACTGGTCAGCGGAAAATTCCACAACACACTTGCCGAAAGAATGCAAGTGGCTCTAAAACACGTCGAGGACTGGTGCAAAGCTCACTCGCTTTCCGTTAACCCAGCCAAGACAGAAATGATACTATTCACTAGTAAGAGGAAACACGGCAATTTCACACCACCAAAGTTCTGCAATAACGAACTGAAACTGTCTGAAGAGGTCAAGTATCTCGGTGTGACCTTCGACAGGAAATTAAGCTGGAAAGCACTTCTTGAGCAAAGGCTGAAAAGGGCAAGAATGGCTTTCGGTCAGTGTCGTAGAGCCGTGGGGAAAACCTGGGGTCTCTCACCACAGATCACACTGTGGATATACACTGCCGTTATCCGTCCTATGCTCACTTACGGGGCGATTGCGTGGTGGTCTAGAGTCAAGCTGACCACAACCAAAATCAAACTGGCACAAGTTCAAAAACTTGCTTGCGTCGGCACAACCGGGGCAATGAGCACAACGCTGCGCTGGAGTACATGTTGTACTTGCCACCACTTGACTTCTTCATTGAAGAGGTGGCCCTGAAAACACTATTCAGGCTTCGCACGGTGGGCTACACAAATGTAGGCGACAAGGGCGGCATGTGGGGCAGTCTATGGAGTAGTGCAACGGAAGTTGTGCCGCTTCTCGACTACCGTACGGACTATATTCCACCTTGTTACGTCTTCAACAAACCTTACCTTCCCAAGGACATACCGCAGGAGAAGGGGAACACCTCGAGCCTGAAGATGTACACAGACGGCTCCAGGAAAGATAGTGGTACTGGCGCTGGCATTTTCTCTCATGACTACCAGCTACGACAGTCCATCCCCCTAGGCAAGTATCCTTCTGTAACGCAGGCGGAAATCTTTGCCATAAAAACTGCCGCGGAGTGCATTCTCAGCTCCGACAAGATTGGCAGGAACGTAACGATCTATACAGACAGCAGACAATCCATACTCGCATTAAGTCGTTGCAAGTTTACCTCCGATTTAGTCTTGGACTGTCATAACACCCTTGTGGAGGCGTCCAGACACAACAAGGTCAACCTCACATAGATAAAAGGGCATTCTGAGGATAAGGGCAATCGGCACGCTGATAAACTAGCAAGAAGAGCTGCCAACGGACCGGTAACCTCGCCGGAACCCTTTCTACTAGCCACTAATAACCTTCTGCTACAATCACTGAAGGACCTCACCCACAAGAAATTCATCCGACAGTGGGAGAATCTACCTGGCTGTCAGCAAGCTAGGGAAGGGCTCCCTCGCCCCTCCAGCATCACTGCTAGGAAATTTACACAGCTGTCCAGACAAAACCTACGTTTAATTACGGGTATTCTCACGGGTCACTGTGGTTTACGGAAGCATCTACACGTGATGCATCTCGCTGCAACGTCTATATGCCGAGCTTGTGAGCCAGAGGATGAGACGGTAAAACACATTTTCTGTGAATGCCCAGACCTGGTTGAACACAGGGAACGGTTGCTGGGGGATCCAGCCTTCGTTAACTACCTGGGCTGGTTGACACAGCCGGAGTGAGCGCAGGGGGAGGCACAAGGGGCCCAATGGGGCCTGGGTGCCACGAGGATTATCCTTGACCTCTAGCACCCTACATACATACATGGGCATAGCAAGTAACGTATTCTCGCGTTAATTTCTTGGCCTCTTATTGGTTCGATTTTGCCAGACAATCTGTAAATTTTAGTATCTTTCGGTATGACGTTATATTTTTGTAAGTATTTATTGAGTTCATGTGGTCACGGCAACCAAATGCAATTTTTTGTCAGTGAGGTGCAGGCAAAAGATCTTAAACAATTGGATGGGTTAATTAGTTTTGGGTATTACATACCTATTGTATTATTACTAGAACATCAAGATTTCTATCAAATCCATTTGTTAACTAAATTGAACATTTTGCATTGAATCCAACTTTGTTTTAAAATTCAAATATAAATATTATTTTGTAAATAATACTATTTAGTTATAAAATAATTAATTAGGGTTCTTCATTGATTTTTTTAAAATGTTGATACTTTTTCTTGGGTTTTTGGTTTGTAGTAGACATAAATAAATTTTAAATTAAATAATTTCGTTATTTTTATTATGTGCTCTTGCTTGATAGACGAGGGTCCTCTAACATATTTTCCGTGTGTTTTACGAAGAATGAAAGGTACTGGTATACAAATTTAATATTTTACGCTTTATTGTTATTTAAAAAGTGACGATCCAATACATATAACAAAAGAAAATTAGAACTATAAAGTATCAAAAATATTATGCTAATGCAACATATAGGTCTTCCGCACTTAGCATTAAATTTAGTAATTTAAACAAATTTACCTTATTTTTGTAGTTCATTTAAATCAAGGTTCACGGTATTGGGAATGATAAATCTAGCTTTTTTGTTGATGTCAAACGTCTTTCATGTGAACTGAAAGAAACAAAAAATGACAAATCAAATGTAATTTTTTCAATAATTTTATCTATATCCGATTATATTGTAGTTGCTTGGCCTACCACATGCCATTATATAAAAGAGCAGTCCACTGTTGCCCAATTGGGGGATTTTCTTCACTTTTGGGTGGTATCCCTCCACAAGTAGTGTCTTAACCTTAGGGATAAAAGAAATTTTTGGGGGTAAACTAAAGTTATCTACTAAAATCCACAATCGGACAATCGTTTTGTGAACTTGAATAACCACATAAATTACATTTGAATGGTTTCTCTCCTGCATGCATCCTCATATGCACTGTAAGAGAAAACTTTACCGTACAAGTATAATCACATAAAGTGCATTTAAATGGTTTCTCTCGTGTATGCATTTTCATATGGACTGTAAGATGTCCACTTTGTGAACTGGAATAACTGCATAAATTACATTTAAATGGTTTCTCCCCTGAATGCGTAAGATTATGCCTTTCAAGATTATCATTACGGGAAGAAACATAAGCACATAAGGTGCATTTAAATGGTTTCTCTCCGGTATGCGTTCTCATATGCTGTGTAAGAGAACCCTTTACTTTACAAGAATAATCACATAATGTGCATTTAAATGATTTCTTTCCTGTATGCGTTCTCATATGGTCTGTAAGATTTCCACTTTGTGAACTGGAATAACCTCTTAAATTACACTTAAATGGTTTCTCTCCTGTATGCATTCTCATATGGTCTGCAAGATGACCACTTTGTGAACTGGCATAATCGCATAAACTGCGTTTAAATGGCTTCTCTCCTGAATGCATTTGCATATGGCTTTCTAGATTGCCATTAGTTGAAGAAGCATAATCAAATAAGGTCTCTTTTGTAGGCCCTTTTGTGCGCCTGCTCATGTTAACTTCAACTGACATCTTCCTTGCATGTCTTTGCTTATGAGCCTTTAAGAACCTAGGTTCTATAGTAGTATAGTAACAAATGTTGCATTTATATCGCTTCTCTGCCTTGCGAACTTCCACATGTTGCGGTAGTTGCAGTGATTGTGCAGAATCACTAGACGCAAATGCTTCCTCAGGTGTTTCTGTCTTCGGAGGATGAATAGATTGCCCGGATCCTGTACAAGTATAGCCAGAAACAGTAATTTCAGTAAATTCCACTTCTTCAACTTTTATGTCCAATCTGAAAATATGATAGAACAATAAGCAATGATTCCATTTACTAGATAGATAGGGAACTGCATATAATGTCAGAAAAGCCATAAGTTAGAAATATCAGGCTCTACATGTGGTCCAATTATAGTACAATTATAGCGTTATACTTCGTGGATGTTGGACAGGCGTTTGACAAACACTGGCATGAACGACCATAAATTAGTTAAAATTAAATACTCTCCCCAAACAATTCGCACAAATGTTAAAAACGTACCAGACTCAGAGATACTTCAGTCAAACAAGATGATGCAAGCTCTGCCCTTAAGGAAATAAATGCAGGAGTACCACAAGATAGTGTTTCAGGGCAGCACTGCACCAGTGACCTTCCAGGATTATAAAATAATAACGGGTATCCTAGGTATAGGGAACCGCAATAAAGAAGCAACTAGTGGACCTATGGACCGCCTAAATATGTAGATCAGTGAAGCAGGTAGATCGCTGGAATCGTTAGACTGCACGTACAGGCTGCATTGAAAAACAATCAAAAAGAGATTGATGTGAATTAAAAACTAATGTCTTTATTTTATTGTAAAAATCAGTGAAAGTTGAATCCTCTTAGTATTAATTTTAATTTTTAAATCGAACGTTTTCTTTCAAAGTTTAGACAATTCATGTCCCTGAATTCAATGAGATACTTTGATACTTCAATGAGATAAGAAAGAAGATATTGAAAATTGTAAAATAATGGTAATACTGAAGAATGTGAATTGAGAAATATGAACATTTCATATCTATTACTATGTACTACTACTAATAAGACAATAAATTGGTTTTCCACATGTACCCGTATTAAGATCAACATGTTGTTTATAGATAACACGTAACAAACGCTTCCGAAGAAGAGATTCTTATGACTAAGATTAAATATTGGTGAAACACGCGTTTAAATTAATATTTTTATTATTTTCAAAATGTTGAACGATTGATAAATTATGTATAGACGTTAAGATTTAATCATACGAAATAAAAATTTTAATATACCTACTAAAATTTTGAAATCAAAATATTTTTGGTATATAATGTTATTTTCTTCGAGCCGATTGCCATCGCGGATCAATTAATATAGGTACAAACACCCAAGAGGTACCAATTTAGGCTCGTTACTCCATTTTTTACATGGTGAGTTCGCCGTCAAGGTGAAGTATGAAAGCCCTATGTCCCATGTGTTGGCCAAGCAACTACAATCTTGATAGAGACTGCTTGGTTTGGCACAACTGTACATCAGTAATCGTGCAAGAATGTGAAATATTCATAACTTCTAAATAAAAATATGGTTGTAATCCGTTATTGTACAATGCAGAGAGTAAACACAGGTATTTATTTGTAAAATTTAAAATTTAGTATTTTTTATATAATGACATGAGGTTGGCTCAGCAATTGCAATATGATCGTATGTAGATGGCTTGGTTGAGCATAATATAAATAATTATTGATTAGCGACAACATCGGTAAGTGAGTAAGCGAGGACGTGGAATGGTAGAGTAACGTAGACTAAAAAATATAATGTTTATTTCTAAAACATCTGTCTATTACTTATATTTTTAATGGATAAAGAAAATGAGCATATAGTATTTTTCGTAAAATTTCGTGTTATGTATGTTATAACCTAATTTTCCGTGTGCCTTGTATTGTTATAGCAACTGTAGTCTTTGGTTGACCATAACTGTATTGCAGGTTACAATGATATGTGTAAAGTTATAAACGCAATTTTTATCTGTACTAATGTAGCGAGTTGACAATGTAATACTAATATGAATATTGCAGTAAACACATATAATACGTACCTATTTAATTGTCATATACAAATTTGAAGTAGTGCTATGTGTTGGCCCAGCAACTACAATCTGTACGACTGCTTGGTTGGACACAATTATTATAGATTGGTATTGTAGATTAGTAAAATTGTAGGTACCGTATATCGCAGAACATGTAAAATGTGCACGCATAATAAGATTCATATTTTTAAATATTTTACCTACGACCGTATGTGTAAACGTCACTTACGTCACGGAGTGCTTCGCTCGTATATCGCTTATAACATACGTGTGCGTTTGGCTGTGCGTTTGTGTTTTTTACGCACGACCTAATGTCATAATGACAGATGTCGCGCGAATATTTTGATTAATTATTTGTCATTTTTGATACTATTTATATTTATTGAAATTTTCGGTCGTAGGTAAGTGCAATAGTCGAGCTGTAACATATATTGCATATTCGTGAACATTTATGTTGAATTTGTATTGGAATTTTTGGCCGACACTTCAGACAAAGTTCTCTGTAGTTGCAATAGATGTCGCGCGAATACCGTCAAATATTGTCACCCGTCAAATATCCTTACCTTTATTTATTTGACATTTTTGATACAATTTATTGAAATTGTCGGTCGTAGGTAAAACTATGTACAATACTCGAGCTGTACACGCATATAACGTGCTCGTGAAAAATAACAAAACTCGCCGCTTCGCGGCTCGTATGTTAACTTTCCACTCGCACGTAATATGCTAGTTACAGCTCTTGTAATGTAATATACTATAATGTGTTGAGTTAAATTGTTAAACAAACAAAAATATAAACCTCTATTGAATTATGTATTAAGAATAGTAAGCAAATGAGAAAGTAACAATATGTATAGATAATACTGCAGCGAGTCGACATTGTAATATGATTAGTAATAATTAATCAGTATCAGTTTTCTGAAAAGAATATTTATTTGTTGCCTATGTAATTTGATGGTGTAGCATGTGTTGTCCCAGCAACTACAGTCTCTATACGACTGCTTGGTTGGTCACAGCTATTGTAGATTTGTATTATAGATTACTAACATTTTAGGTACCGTATATCGCAGAACTTGTAAAATATGCACGTATAATAAGATTCGTATTTTTAAATAAGCTATTCCCTTACTATTTAGTTAATGTTATGAGATAAGTGGTAAAACAAATAAAAATTTAACCTCTATTAAATTCTGTATCAAAAATAGTAAGCAAATGAGACTATAACAATATGTAGAGATAATAATCCAGCGAATAGACATTGTAATAAGGATATAGTAAACACATAATATATAATACGTGTCAGTTTTCTGAAAAGATTATTTGTCATATAATTTTATGTGCTATGTGTTGGCCCAGCAACTACAGTCTGTACGACTGCTTGGTTGGGCACAACTATTATAAATTGATATTGTAGATTAGTAACATTGTAGGTACCGTATATCACAGAACATGTAAAATGTGCACGTATGATTAGATTTGTATTTTTAAATAAGCTATTCCCTTACTATTTAGTTAATGTGATGAGATAACTGGTAAAACAAATAAAAATATAAACCTCTATTAAATCATGTATTAAGAATAGTAAGCAAATCGGAACGTAGCAATATATAGACATAATATTTTAATCATGTACTATTAGGTATATTATGTGACGTACTTTTTAATTATTGTACAAATAAATGAAAAAAATACCAGTAACATATAATGAAATTAGCAATGATGCATAATTACGTAAAAAATATGATCGTCGACATTAAAAATCAAGTCCCTTTACATTGCAGAAGTCTCAGGAAAACAAAAAATTGCCCATGGAATATATATTTGCAAATATAAATTTTTCTTCATTAAGTGTGTCTATTAATTTGAATTGCAGAGAGCAAACTTGTGTAAACTACGTTTTTTGTAAAGAACAAATTTTGTTTTTTCAATAATTGCCCCTGAGAATACGTTTTGTCGATTTGTACCTCTACAGAATCCCACTTTTTAGCCCTAGAAAATGCCACATATAGCTGGCCGTGTGCAAAAACGGGTTGTGGTAAATAAATTCCAACAAAATCAAAAGTTTGTCCTTGTGCCTTATTAATGGTTATTGCAAAGCAGACCTTGATCGGAAACTGTCTTCTTTTTAATACAAATGGTACGGATGTTTCTGAGGAGGTGAGGTCCAATTTTGGAATGAAAACACGCTTCCCTTTTAAGTGACCCATTGAAATTTCACAATCTATTACGTTATTAAATAAATGTATTACTTTCAGTCGTGTGCCATTGCATAAACCTTCAGTAATTGATAAATTTCTAAGTAATGTCTCCATGTCTCCGTTAATAGCCGAAATAATATCGGAAACAATACACTGACGTGGAATAATAACAGTATCAACAGGCAAATTATGATCAATATAGTCAACCGGTTTCCCATCGCCCAGCTTTAAGAGCCACGCGGCAAAGTTATGCTCACTTTCGTCTGTGCGCATATTTCTCGAAAGCGTAAAATGAGCAAAGTGAGGCCACGCATCTGAATTATTTACACAGCACTCTACTATTAGTGATCTGTGTCCTCGCGGTACCACAGGCAAACATTGTCTAAAATCTCCCCCTACTAATACTACCTTTCCCCCAAACGGTTTAGTATTTTTCATGATATCTTGAAACAATCTATCTACAGCATTAAAAGCGTGCACGTTGGCCATCGTAATTTCATCCCAGATAAGTGCATGAACTTTTCTTAATTGTTGAGCTTCTTCGGACTCCATTCCTATCGATGATGTGGACTCTCGTGTCAAATTTATTGGGAGACGGAATCGCGAATGCACCGTCCTTCCACCCCGCAGCAGAATTGCCGCAATCCCAGTCCATGCTACTGATATTGCCGTTTTACCCATCACATATAACTCATCCAAAAGTGTATTATAGACAAAAGTTTTTCCAGTACCCCCAGGTCCGTCTAAGTAGAATAGTCTCTGATTTTCCCCGTCTGTAAATATGGCATGTATTACACGATCGTACACTAACATCTAATCGTTATTAAAATTGTGTTTATTTATGCCGACCTGAATACGGATAATGCCCATTTCGTCCGAGCTAACATCAAAATAATCGTCGTTATTATTAACAACTTGAAGAGTTGTATCATCGATAGATGATAAATTTTGCATTTTAAAATTATCATAGTTGTAGTAGGATGGAGTAACAAAAACGCAAGTCACTGTAAACTGGTTTACTTCAAAAACTAAATACGTAACTATATCAACGACACTAAAAACTATATGCAAATATGGTAACTGAATGATTGTTTATACTGTCTGTGTATGTAAGGTGTGTGTGTATGTAGTATGCCGTGTGTATGTAGGTAAGTATGCAAGTATGTATGTCCGTGCTGTAACTGCATGTAACGCCGACCGCACTATCGTCTCGACAGCTACGCGTTGACTGAATCGAGCCGCGCACTATTCCGTCACACGCGCACTCGTAACTGTAGGGTGCCTAATACCACATTCCTCCCCCACAAGCTAAAGGTTTACTTCGCATAACGGGCTGGGGGCCTCCGATTGCGTGGTGGATTCCTCCTGGGTGTCATCGAAGCCTGGGAAGTATCAGCAGCGTCCTGATCGTTTGTGGGTGGTGAATCTATGTCTTCCGAGATGGAATGTTGACTAGCGGCACAGTCATGGGTCTCATGGTCAATGATAGTATTTGACATGCTAACCTCGCCGTTTGGGGAACTGTGACCTGATTCAGATTTGTCCATGCTGACCTCTTCCATTGAAGTTCTTTCAGAAGACTGATTCAGCGACCGCCTTCGCATCTGGTCGCTGTGTTTCCGACGTGAAGCTCCACCGACGTTGACTATGTAAGATAAGGGTCCCGTTTGTTTCTCTATAAGCCCCGGAACGGAACCTTTCTCCAGTGGATTGTTTACCCAAACAGCCTCTCCCTGTGTAAAATTTTTTTGGATCGATGTGCGATCATGGTTTTGTTTCTGGGTAAATTGTTCATATTCCATAGTCTTTCTAATGTCAGGTTTAAGCAGGTCAAAACGGGATCGTAGGTGACGTCCAAACATTAATTGGCTTGGAGTTCTATTTGTGGATCTCCTGACAGTGTTCCTATACGTAAAAAGGAAGTTTTGCAGCCGGAGGTGCTGATCCAATTTCGGGTCACTAGCTCTCATCCTCTCTTTGAATGTTCTAACTGCGCGTTCCGCAAGACCGTTCGATTTGGGATGATACGGAGTAACCTTTATGTGGACGATTCCATTCTCCCTGCAGAAATCTTCGAATTCGGTCGATGTCAGTTGGGGCCCATTATCGGTAACCAAAAATTTGGGCAGACCGAAGCGAGCAAATATAGATCTAAGGGCGACAACTGTCTTTGCGGATGTGATGGTCTTCATCTGTATCACTTCGAGCCATCGAGTGTAGGAATCGACAACTATCTATCATCACGGTTCCAACATGTGGTGTAACTGACCGGTCGTGTTTGCGTGGCGCTCCGTAAAGTCTTCGATTTAACGAATATTAAGTGAAATTTATCCGGAAGAAATTTACAGAAGTAGTGGTGCATTGTCAAACGGCTTGTGCTTCGATCAAACCAGGGATAAATTAGTGATATTATGTCTGGAAAGGGTGATAAAGTCCAAACGCGCCATGGTGCCATGAGGAAACACTCCGAAACATCTGAAAAGGAATCATCCAAGGTCGCCGAGGAAAGAGTGAGTGAGACGGTGGACATGCTGAGCCTACGCCCACAAATATTGTCCATATGCTCTTCACCTGAATTTATCGAAATTGTAACAAACTCAATAACCAACTCAATTACAAAGCTCGTTTCGGAAAATTTGAAAAAGGTGCAAGACGAAGTACAACAATTAAGGGATCAGATGTCCAGTTTAACCGCTGAACTGGAGGAGTTAAGAGAGAAAGTGGCAAGTGGTGAAGACACTTGTCGTGATCAATTTTCTAGATTACAGTATGCTAACGACAGGGCGGAGCAGTACTCGCGAAGAAATTGCTTGCGAGTTTTTGGAATTGCGGAGCAGAGGGGCGAAGATGTGGAGCGGATAATATTGGACGTCTTTAATAACCGGTTGAAACTGAGTCTTGATGGGTCTATGATTGATCGTTGTCATCGAGTGGGGGTGATATCGAGGAGTCCGAGTCAGGATGAAGGAAAATATCGACCTATTATAGTCAAGTTTGTAAGTTACGCCCACCGCAACGCTGTGTTCTTTGCTAAGAAGAGGTTGAAGGGATCCAGTATAAGCATCAGGGAGGATCTTACCAAGGAAAGGCTCAACGTATATCGGAGTGCAGTGAAAAGGTTCGGTAGGGGAAAAGTATGGTCCTTGGATGGTGTGATTAGCATTAGTGTTGCGAAGGATCTGGTGAAGAAGGTTACCTGCGCTAAAGAGCTAAGTGATTTACTTTAAGCACCACTTTTTGATTTTGTCTATGCTTTTTCGACGTGAGGGGGACCATTCTGATGTCTCTTTTACAGTTTTTTCCCTCTTCGCGTCTGTTTTCTCGCACTGTTTGCGTTGTTTAATTATTTGTTGTTTGAGTGCAACACATGGTAATTCTTACAATACTGTTTATTTTTTTATTCTTCCCCATTCACTATTGGGGGGTTGCCGCGCGGCACGATTGTTGAATTGCTTTTCTGCGTTTCGTGGTTCTCATTCGTTTAATTTTTTTTTTATTTTTAGTTGCGTCTTTGCAATTTGTTAAGCACTATGGTTATGTGTTGTCACTTAAATGTTCGCTCGTTGCTGCCGTCCCTGGACGAACTTGCAGGTTTCCTTGCTACTAATAATTATGATATAGTGTCACTGTCGGAGACTTGGTTAGGGCCACATGTAGACTCTGATCGTTTAAAAATTACAAATTACAGCTTGCTGCGAAGGGATAGAGATGGGCGGGGCGGTGGGGTTGCGCTATATGTAAGGGATAATTATCATTGTACTATTATTCAGCAGGATTCTGATATTGAGTGTTTGTGTGTCCGTGTTCGATTCGGAGGAAGGGACTTTCTGGTGGGAGTCACTTACCGACCTCCATCCTTAAGTTACCGCCGTTATATAGATGAGCTTGAGACGTATCTTTCTCATGTAATACCGACTGTGGATGAGACTATTTTAATGGGCGACTTAAATATCGATATGACGGATACGGATGCATTTAAATCGGTTGCGTTGCTTGATATGATTAATTCCTTTGGTCTAACTCAAATAATTAACGACTCGACAAGAATAACTACAGCAACGGCTAGTATTTTGGATCTGATTATTGTCTCGAACAGAGAACTTATTGAAACAAGCAGTGTCTTCCCGGTGGGGAATATTTCGGATCATTATATGGTGTCTTGTAAGCTGTTTTTTCAATCTCAGAATAAACCGAAACATAAGTTCTGTAGGTGCTTGAGGGGCTTTTGTAGAGAACTGTTTCTGGAGGATCTGTACAGAGTTCCTTTCTTTACAATATTTGACATGCCAGACGTTCATTCTAAGGCGGAGTTTTTGACCTCGAGCATATGTGCGATTCTGGAATTTCATGCACCCGTTAAAAGAATTAAAATTAATAAGCCCCCCGCTCCGTGGATAACCGATAACATAAGGCTAATGCAGCATCTGAGAGATACTGCCTTTAAAAAATTTCAGCAAACCAAATCTTTGGAAAAATATAATTACTATAAAAATCTTAGAAATTTGGTTACTGCCGCTTTGATTCGCGAACGAAAGGCATACTTTCAAGATCAGCTTGGACAAACCGATAACTGCTGGCAGGCTCTGAGAAGGTCTGGCTTGTACTGCACGCCGTGTCCGGTGCTGCCTGGTCATCTTCATGATCTGGACGGCATTAATAATTTTTTTGTAGGTATGGCCCCGGCGGGTGCGACTGACAATGATCTAATAAAATTCTATAAAAATAATAGGGCACGGGGTAGCACATTTAGTTTTCAGCATGTTGATGACGTGCAGGTTGAGCATGTAATTAATTCAATCAAAAGTATGGCAACGGATATTGATGACTTGAATATAGGTTTTGTAAAAATGTGTTGCCCACACATTATACCCTATATCAGAGAGATTGTGAACTGCAGTATGGATGCCGGAGAGTTTCCCACAGTATGGAAGAGGTCTTTGATAAGGCCGCTTCCAAAAATCAGCAATCCTCTGTCCTTCGGTGATTTGAGACCAATAAGTATTCAGCCAGTATTGTCTAAAGTCGCAGAAAAAATTCTTTGGCGGCAAGTAAATGAGTATACCGAGAGGTGCAACCTTTTGCCGGAGATGCAGTCGGGGTTCAGGGCGGGATTCGGTTGTGGTACAGCTTTAACTCATATAGTTGATGATATTGTGCGTGAGACTGATAGGGGCAATCTTACGGTCCTCTGCTTGCTAGACTACTCAAAAGCGTTCGATACACTCAACCATGAGCTGTTTTCGGCTATCCTGGGCTATCTGGGTTTTGATGTGGGAGCTTCGGGCCTGTTGATGAGCTATGTTTCCGGTAGGGTGCAAACGGTTGTCTCGGGCGGTAGTCGTTCCGGGGAACTTAAAATTAAATCCGGGGTTCCGCAGGGATCAGTGCTTTCGCCTTTGTTGTTTACGCTTTACACATCGACTTTGTTGAGTTGTATAACTCATTGCAGAGCTCACTACTACGCGGACGATACCCAATTGTACTGCTCTTTTCCATCGGCTGATGTGGAGATCGCTTGTCAAAGGATAAACGATGATCTCTCCTCGCTTGTGGATGCTTCCAATAGACACTCTCTCCAGCTTAATCCCAAAAAATCGGCGGTTATTCTTTTTGGACCGAAGAAACTTCGGCAACAAATTTCAAATAAAATAAAGATTTACATTAATGGACAACCGATAGAACTGAAAACGTGTGTGCGTAACCTTGGTGTAATGCTGGATAGTGATCTCTCCTTCAAGACACACATAAATAAATGCATTCAAAAATCATATTGTAATCTCAAGGTTATTTATAGTAATAGGCAATACCTAGACAAGAACACCAAACGGATCTTGTGTGACTCACTGGTCTTATCGAACTTCAACTATTGTGATACCTTGTTTTCCCCATTTCTAACGGCCGTCTTAAGAAATAAAATACAAAAAGTTCAAAATTCTTGTATTAGATTAATATTTGGCATTAGGAGAAGAGACCATGTGAGTCACAAATTACCTGAACTGAACTGGTTAAACATGCAGGGTAGGAGAATATTGCATTCGGTCTGTTTGTTTCACAAGATTGTTGTGACAGCTAAACCACCCTATCTGTTTCGAAAACTACAGTTTAGGGGCGACGTGCACACACTCAATATTAGATTCAGGGGCAGGTTAACGCCACCAGTGCACAAAACTTCATTTTTTAAGAACTGTTTCACATACCAAATCTCAAAATTGTATAATGATGTTTGTGTCACTGTTGGTGTGGGTACGTCGCAGGGTCTATTTAGGCGGAGGGCAAGGGAATTTGTTGTGAGTCGTTACTAGAGGGTCGGCAGTGTGGTGGCATGGTGGCATCGGCGTTGCTGTTTGACGTTGCTTGATTGTAATTGGAAACTGGAATGTTCTTTTTAGTTTTAAATATTGTCGTTTTTTGTTTGGATGTGTGATAGGACGCAGACTGAGAAATGATTGTTGTGTTTATTTTTTCTTATATTACATCTGGTTTGTTTTGTTAGGTAAACATGGTGCGGTGGAAGAACAGCTCTAAGCTGAACCGCGTCATGAGATTGTTTCAGAAATATATTTATATTTGTAATTATTTTATGTATACTGTACTCAGGGAAACAATAAATGATTATTATTATTATTATTATTATTATCATCCACATCTTGCCTTCGTAAGGTCCGGCAAAATCCATATGAACTCGGGACCACGGCTCTGGTGATATTCCCCATGGATGTAGTGGCGCATTTCGTTGACTGCGTCTTGCTTGTTGACAAGAGCGGCACCTTTCTACCTCTTGGATTATATCGTTGTTTATTCTAGGCCAATAAACATGGAGTTTCGCTAAGGACTGCATTGCTGTTTCTCCTGGGTGACCGTCATGCAACATTGCCAGTACTTCATGCCGAAAGCCAGCTGGAATGCAGATGCGGCCGTTCCACAGTAATATGTCTTCTTCAAAAGATAGTTCCGATCTCTTTTCATAGTAAGGTACAAGGTCCAGATCAAGGTTCCTTTTATCAGGCCAATACGTCTGCACATATCCGATGACTTTCGAAAGGATGCCATCTCTACGTGTTTCATTTTTTAGTTCTTGTTTTTTAATTGGCAACTTTTGTATTCGTAAATGCAATAAATTCGAATGCCCTGACACTCTAGCAGCACCCATGGGTCTTTGCAAAGGTAATCTTGATAAGGAGTCAGCAGGGCAATTTTCCCTTCCCGGTTGGTACAGTATGTCAAAATTATAGCTATTTAAAGTCATAGCCCAACGCATAAGTCTGTTGCTTGCAATCTTGGGTGTTTGACGATCCTCCCCAAATATCCGCTCTAAGGGCTTATGATCGGTGTTCAGAATAAAGCGTCTACCGTACAAATACTGGTGAAATTTAGTGACAGCGTACACGAGTCCCAAAGCTTCCTTATCTATAGTGGAATAGCGCTTCTCTGTTTCGCTGAAAGAACGGGATGCGAAGGCAATTGGCTTTAAGGTTCCATCTTGAGACCTATGCGACAACACTGCTCCCGCTCCAGCATTACTGGCATCACTGGAAACCACCAATGGCTTGTCTGGGTCGTAATGGACAAGTGTATCGCTTGACGACAAAATCTTTTTTAATCGGTTCAATATTTCAGTATCCTCATCCGACCAATCCCATTTTACGTTCTTCTTCAGATGTCGATGAAGTGGTACGCAGGTCACATGAAGATTTTCAATAAATCTGCCGTAATAGGTAATTGCGCCTAAGAAAGATCGCAATTGAGTGGTGTTTTCAGGCACTGGCATTTGTTTTATTGCTTCTATGCGTTCTTCTGTCGGGTGTAGTCCATGTTCGTCAATTTTATATCCCAGATAGGTAACGCTGCTCTTAAGCCACTCACACTTTGACTTCTGAGCCCTGATACCAGCTGCCTCAAGACGACGCAAAACCTCTCGCAATCTTTGAGCATGTTGGACAAGATTTGGTGCAGTAATCAAAATGTCGTCGAGGTAACACGTTACACCGTCTATTCCAGAAAGTATCTGGTCCATGGTGCGTTGGAACAGTGCTGGCGCGAAGCTGATGCCGAAAGGTAAACGCCTATATGCAAAGTATCCCTTGTGGGTGGCAATAACCAGATATTTTCTCGAATCGGGGTGCACTTCCATTTGTAGATAGGCGTCTTTAAGATCGATCTTTGTAAAGTGTTTTCCGCCGCAAAGCCTCGCTGTGATGTCCTCAAACCGTGGTAATGGGTAATCATCGATTTGGATATGTTTATTTATTGTGATTTTGAAATCGGCACAAATTCTCAACTTGCCATTCGCTTTCATTACAACGACAATGGGAGAAGCCCATAAGATGGGGGTGTTGGTTGTATCAACTGGTTCCAAAACACCTTCCTGAACCAGTCTCTCAAGCTCCGCAGAGACGTGGTCCTGCAAGGCGATAGGCACACTACGAGGACGAAATCTCCGGGGTTCTACGTCATCGTTGATATGTATCTTTGCATAGTGGCCCTTTATAGTACCCAAGGAATCTTCAAAAATGGTATCGTAATCTCGCAGCACGTCCCTGATCAGGTTTGTTTGTACTTCCTCCCCCTCTTTAGTGTTATCAGTCTTTCCCATTTTTACATGACACACTGTCGCACCAGGTGGTAAGGGTAGTTTAAATGCCAAACACCAGTCCAAACCAAACAGTGGTACATCTTCTTCTTCAGTCACGTATATGGGTAACGTCAAGTTTCTCTTGAAAGCTCTTACTTCTACCTGTGATTTCCCGAAAGTTTTGATGGGTTTGTCTCCATACGCAATCAAATCAGGCGTCCTTGCCAGTATTGGGTTTCCAATATTTTTCCAAACTGACTTCCCCACCACAGCATGCACAGAACCGGGATCATAAAGCATCTTCATCTCTCGATTATTTATAACAACCGGCAACATCACTCGACTTGAGGAACCGACCTTTCGAATATTCAATACCACATCCTCAGCATCGCTACCGCTCTCTTCTTCGTAGGATTCATCACTATCCTGGTCAGTCTGCTCCTGGACACAGCGCGCATGATGTTTTACCGTCTCTCTGGATTTCGCTTTTCTTGAGCTATAGGTTTGCTTTACCATTGCATTCCCGGATATGATGCACACGCGTGAAAAATGGTTATCCTCACCGCAAGCGCTACAAATCTTCCCAAAAGCTGGACAGTTCTTTTGGCGGTGCTTCAAATTCCCACAATACAGGCAGTCTATGTCCGGTTGCAACTCGCGTATTTTTGTCTTTTGTTTATCAGACCGCTTTACATTTTTAAACGAAACACTATGTCTCTCCGGTTTCTTTACGCGGTTCACATGTTTTTCTACTTGTAAACTAGTTAATTGTTTAGATTGTATTGAAGCCTGTTCTAACATAACCGCGGTAGCTTCCACTTCTTCAAGAGTTGTTTCGATTGATGAATGTTTTTGGATAATTTGTTCTTGCCATTCACGGTTATTTACACCAAAAATCAGCTGATCGCGCATTCTCTCGTTTAAACCGTTTCCGAAATTACAGTCACCCGCGGAAGCGCGTAATCGGTTCACATATTCGGTCACTGTCTCTGTTTCTTTCCGAAAACACCCGGCAAAGTTTATTCTTTCCGCGAAAATGTACACTTTTTTCCCATAAAATCGGTTTAATACACTCACGAGATCGGTATAAGTCTTTGTTGTCAATTTCTCGGGTTTAAAATGGTCCACCAAAATTTTAAAAACATGCGGACCTACCCTCGATAAAACTAAATTACGCCGCGATATAGCCGTCTCAATAGTCATCAGTCCGTGCATCTCCAACTCGAGCTCGAAACGCTGTATGTAATAGTCCCACTTTTCGTTATCGGGTTCGAACTTGTCGAAACGGAAATTTTTCATTACTTCCTCGAGTTGCGCCATCCTGAAGTCTGTAGTGGACAACACAACACAACACTAAGATCCTCGTCGCCAAAATGTAGTAGGATGGAGTAACAAAAACGCAAGTCACTGTAAACTGGTTTACTTCAAAAACTAAATACGTAACTATATCAACGACACTAAAAACTATATGCAAATATGGTAACTGAATGATTGTTTATACTGTCTGTGTATGTAAGGTGTGTGTGTACGTAGTATGCCGTGTGTATGTAGGTAAGTATGCAAGTATGTATGTCCGTGCTGTAACTGCATGTAACGCCGACCGCACTATCGTCTCGACAGCTACGCGTTGACTGAATCGAGCCGCGCACTATTCCGTCACACGCGCACTCGTAACTGTAGGGTGCCTAATACCACAATAGTCATAACCGTTGCGCGTTAGTTAATTTTTAATTTGAAGTAATGCCATCCATTCAGCAGTGGTGCAGTCATAACCTTTATGCAAGAAGTCTTGCATTAAAAACATTTTAAATTTGTCCCATAGAACGGAAGGTGACGAAACTGTGCAAAAAGTTAGTAAACATACAAATAATTTACGCATTTGGAATGGCATTTGTAAAAGTGACGCTTCTCGCAGGCATTTTTCCCATTCCGTATCTTCCTCTAATAAATTTCTAGCTCGTGCTGCGTCTTTAAAATCACTATAAATAAAACCATCTACCGTGAGGAGCTCCTGATATGAGCGAGGTCCACGGACATAAAGTAATAGCAAACGCAAAAAGAATAGATCTTCTTTACTGGGCGAAACAGTGTACATACGTGGAATTACTTTGGAACCATCATACGCTCGTTCGACCCATTCTGATTTAGCTGTATCAAATCTATAATAAAAAGGAATTTCGCGATATAGATATTGACGTGCATTACTGTCAGTTGCATTTAACCTAAACCACGCTTCAAACATAGATAAGCTATTTAACGATTTTTGTACCGCTCTCGCTTCTTCCCCCTCAGGAAAATAAATAGGTCTTTCCCCTTCCAAATGGAATAATAAACGAATTATCGTGTAAGAAGTTTGATGTAACGGTAAACTCAACAACCTCCAGGTTGCTTCTGCAGAACCAACATACCTTGAATCTACATATTCTGCGATTTTGTCGTAATCGTTCGACTGTCCTAACTGGATTTTAAGCAATGCACTGTCATGCCCCTTACAAATGTACTTGAAAATATATTTAACATTTTTAACAGATGAACACACTTCTATATTGATATGGGCGTCATATTTTTGTAATAAATAGGGATTATATGGTACTACAAAACGATTATCTACGTCATACTCAATGCTATCCCGCTTAATGTTAACTGTTCTTCCACTATCACTTCTTTTGTATACTGGAAATTTGTCACTCTCGACTACTGTTCTTTCTACAAACGCTTTTGGAAAATGTTTTTTGCACGTTCCGTCTTTCTCCATACATAGAGATAGTTTGTTAAGTGATCCGCAAGGACCGTGTATCATGTGGCTGCGAACACATTCAAACATATTCTTATTATGCTTACTTACGGAGGGGTCTGGAATTTCGGCACTAATGAACTGATCAATTTTACTGGGTTCGCGCATTTTGTCCTCATTTGCAAGAGTTAATAGAATGTGAACGTGAGGTAGGCCACGTTTTTGAAATTCAACAACGTACACATAAGCTACTGCTATTCCAAAAATTTGTCTCTTAGTTATGTCATTTAAGAATGACTTAAATTTGCTATAAAAAACCCTACATGTTATATCTGGACGATCGAAATATTTTACATTATTTGGTAAATTGTTTATTATTTCCGGCCACCTAGGATTGCCGGTGAAAGTAATGAATAAATCTGGCCTGCCGTATTTTGCTACGATGGCCATTGCATCTTGAAAGTGTTGATGCATGGCGCGTGGGCTACCTACATATGTAGCTGGAAGTATGATAACCCGTCCCAATTCTATATTCGCGTTTTCAGCGACAGTCTTTACATAATCTATGACACCATTATAATTATGAGCTTTTAATTTGATTTGATTTTGGCGAATAAATCGTAATCTATCTGATTCCACCTTGTAGTAACAATCGAGAAAATATTGGTGCGTCAACTTGCCAGCATAGTAAATTGGATTGAAAGTGTCTCTTACGCTTAAGGCGCGGTACACAACATACTCTTGTCTACTAATTGTTTTGCGCTTCAAATGGGGTTTATCGGTAGTCAAATGGGGTTAAAGGTATTCCTGGATGCCATCCCAAATCCCCTTTAGGAAATAATATCGGATAACAAAACGGATCTACAATCGGATTAAGAACATGTAGCCAATGTTTTGAAGTGGGATTACTTCGTAAGTAGATCCGCAATTCCTTCGGCTCTGGCGGTGCCCCATCTTTACCTACAAAAACCATACCCACTTCCTCTCTGGTCTGTGGCGCATTATACCGCCTTCTATCAAATTGTGGATCTTGATGTATCTTAAACGAAATTGATCGCACGTCTTCATTAAGTTGCAATGCACGTGCACGCTCTTCTGCTTCAATATCTTTCAAAAACATGTAAGTCTTAGCGTATGGATTTATTTTCCTTAAGGGTGCGGAAACCGGGCACATTTTAACTTTGGCCGCGTGATGGCGCCACCCACCCTACATGCTTATTTTTCTGTTTTATATTATACTAAATTTCAAGATCGAGAACGCCAGCGGCCAGCGCGCCACTTCGGATGCCGTGTGTGTCACGTGTTCGCCTTTCCCCTGCTGGCTGCTCCATATCTGTGCATTTTCATACCTATTCCACACTATTCCTTGTTATTTCATATTTCACAGCGATGTGCGGTCGTAGACTTCGCGCGCCGCGGCACGGCGTAAAAAATACCCTGGAAACGTTATCCATATTTTTTCAACCGATATTTATTATTTATTTATTACTTATTATTTATTTATTATTTATTTATTACTTATTATTTATTTATTATTTATTTATTATTTATCTATTATGTATCTATTATTTATCTATTATTTAGCTATCATTTATCTATCATTTATCTATTATTTATCTATTATTTATCTATTATTTATCTATTATTTATCTATTATTTATCTATTATTTATCTATTATTTATCTATTATTTATCTATTATTTATCTATTATTTATCTATTATTTATCTATTATTTATCTATTATTTATCTATTAGTTATCTATTATTTATCTATTATTTATCTATTATTTAGCTATTATTTATCTATTATTTATCTATTATTTATCTATTATTTATCTATTATTTATCTATTATTTATCTATTATGTATCTATTATTTATCTATTATTTATCTATTATTTATCTATTATTTATCTATTATTTATCTATTATTTATCTATTATTTATCTATTATTTATCTATTATTTATCTATTATTTATCTATTATTTATCTATTATTTATCTATTATTTATCTATTATTTATCTATTATTTATCTATTATTTATCTATTAGTTATCTATTATTTATCTATTATTTATCTATTATTTATCTATTATTTATCTATTATTTATCTATTATTTATCTATTATTTATCTATTATTTATCTATTATTTATCTATTATTTATCTATTATTTATCTATTATTTATCTATTATTTATCTATTATTTATCTATTATTTATCTATTATTTATCTATTATTTATCTATTATTTATCTATTATTTATCTATTATTTATCTATTATTTATCTATTATTTATCTATTATTTATCTATTATTTATCTATTATTTATCTATTATTTATCTATTATTTATCTATTTTTTATCTATTAGTTATCTATTAGTTATCTATTATTTATCTATTATTTATCTATTATTTATCTATTATTTATCTATTATTTATCTATTATTTATCTATTATTTATCTATTATTTATCTATTATTTATCTATTATTTATCTATTATTTATCTATTATTTATCTATTATTTATCTCTTATTTATCTATTATTTATCTATTATTTATCTATTATTTATCTATTATTTATCTATTATTTATCTATTATTTATCTATTATTTATCTATTATTTATCTATTATTTATCTATTATTTATCTATTATTTATCTATTATTTATCTATTATTTATCTATTATTTATCTATTATTTATTTATTATTTATTTATTATTTATTTATTATTTATTTATTATTTATTTATTATTTATTTATTATTTATTATTATTTATTTATTGGTAAAGAAAAGCTACACTCAACACTTGAAACTTTCAAGCAGCCTTGCCTAAATTCACATAACACTGGCAATTTTATAAATCCTTTTCACAAAAAAACCCTCTCACCACCCCTCTCGATTCTTGATTTGTTTGTGCTATACAATAATACCACTTGCGGCCATGCGTATGCAATACAATTTTTTGCTGTGATGGTATCCGATATGCTAAACAGAACCAGCAGGACTATTCCTACAACGCTGAAAAAGATAGACTACATCGTGTATTTCCAAATATGACAAGAACATACTGTCGTTACGTTGTGCTACGGTTGTGCTTTTCGGCATCGGGACTATCGGTCGCTGTCACAACCTTACGTTACATATGTTGTAAGATTTTATTTATTTACTATAGACATGAATCTTTTGGATGTTCCTTATCGATTCGGTGATGGTGAAGAATCAAGAAATCAGCGATTTCGACTATAAAAGGAAACTTTGGTTGGTTTTATCTCGACTGATATAGTATATGAGTATACAATGTCCATCATATATATTATGTAAGTTCAGTTTTTAGTTGTATGTTTTTGTGTGTTAAATGATGTTTATTTTTTTAGAAATCATGCTGTTTCACCTATTAAAAACTTCTGCTAACTCTCCGAGTCTACACCACAGTGGGTTTTACGTAGCAATTCCTATGGACACCAGCAACGGCTACTCTTACATGTAATGTTACAGTTCACAAGCGCTTCTGCGAAGTACCTTCTCTACAGGATTACCGTTTTTTGTCGTAAATCGATAATTCAGCTATCAAACCCCGTTCTTTAGAACTGAGATCTGTATAATAATAAAACATTTCAATTTTATTTTATGGGTGCAAGGACGGCTAAACATAACGGGAAGGAAAACGTGTTATTTAATACTTAATATAAACGATAACCAACCACTCAATGTTGTGAATATTGAGAACAAAGAAAAGCTATGAAACGAGTACATGTTGCCCAAGTTATGTAAATTTTATAACAAACAGGTTTAGCATGCTATTATTATCCGAAGGTATATGACCGAAGGTAATATTTTGGACCAAAACCGAACCTGAACTTCATCTTTTTAGGTATCTTTGGCAGAAGCCGAAGGAATACAAAAGAAGTGCCAATGTTTAAAGTAAAATAGTATTTATATTTTTTGTTGTGCTAAAAAATACATAAAGTAATAGAATTATAATTTATTTATACAGTACGTGTGTCACCTAACTATAGCTTGGTTTGCTGAGCGGTTTTGGAACGCGTTGAACGTAAAATTAACTAATTTTTATTCGTTGTGTAATTGTTTTAAGATGTCATTTGTGACCATAAGTGGCCAAAGCCGAATGTTTGGTCGGGTTCTAATCATAAGACAAAATGATAACATAGTAATAATAATAAATGAATGATATAATGTGTTAATGAATTAAGTTGTATGTTGGCAGTTCACTGTTGTCGGAACTGTAGCTGTCAAATACTAATTATTTAATATATTTCCCTCTTTTTAGTTTACATTTTTTAACAGTGCTTATTTGTTTAATGTATAGTAAATTAGTTAATTAATAAAAGAATGTGAAATCTGCTTGTGAGTGTTATTACCTCTTCTCTATTTGATTTATAATATATATAAATTATGTTTTACTGCAAATAATTTCAATTTCTCAGTAATCTGAGGGTATTACCCTTGATTATATATAAAAATAAAAATTCAATAGTATACGTTTGGTACTACTATACGTATAGATTTATGGAAGTATCCGCTGTTTGCAGTGTACTTTGATGAACCAGGAATACTAGCGGTGCAGCTATTGGGACGGTTAATAAATTAATCCATTTCCTTTGCAAGGCTCTTAGCTTTCGACAATTTATTTATGTCTTCATCAGAGGGAAATCTAAAAAACATAACGTACAAAATTTTCACAATAACCAATGTTAAACGAGTCAACTCACAGCCGGAAGCAAACACCAAGTCAACCAACGATGACATCGGACAGAGGTCTGAACTCGGTGGGCATTCTTCAAAACTTAAAAAGTGACTCTTATCATTAGGTAAAAGAACGACAACTCTTTGATATCCATTTCTTAACATGGTTGGTGCTTATGTTTGTTTTGTTAAGTAGTAACTGATTCTTGTAGACTTAGATGTGTCGCACTGTATGTAGCTAGAGAATGCTCACCGTGTTCAGACCTCTGTCCGATGCCATCGTTAGTTGTTTCGGTCATTGTGAAAATTGTGCACGTTATGTTCTTTTATTAGACTTCCCTCTGATAGACTTAAATAAAGTGTTGAAAGCTTAGGGCCTTGTAATGGTAAGTGTTTCATTTATTAACTGCTACACTGGCTGCACCCCCAGTATTCCTGCTTCTTCAAATTATATGTATATATGTATGATTTACATGAAATTGTTTGAGACCTGATGAGTAGTACACACACACATAATATTCGTTTGAACCAAAAGGAAAATTAAATTAATAAACATTTATTATCAATAACCAGTTTTGAATATTAATTTCTACACAAATGCATATGTACTTCCCATTGCACAATATGTGTAATAATAATAATAATATAATAATAACAATACATATAATAATGGATAATAACTGCAGAGATAAGATAGTCATAGTCATAGTCATAGTATTTATTGATGTTACTCGTATACAAAATACGTTACACAAGTCAAGATATAATTCACTATTATATTTTCACATACATGATCAAAGTTAATTCATCAAATCACTGCACTGCTCCATGAATTCATCAAAGCTGTACACAGCCCTTTCAATAAGAAACCGTCTAACTGTTTTTTTAAAAGCATGCACTGGCAAGTCTTTAGCGTTGGATGAAATGGCATTGTAAAATTTGATCGAATAATACGAAGTTCCAGTTCTGGATTTATGAAGACGTAGAAACTCATGGCGCAATTTGTCACCAAATCGTGTGGCGTAAGAATGAACGGTGTTGATTCTCTTTAGTTTATCATTATTTTCATGTGCATACATTAAGCATTCTAAAATAAACACGCTAGGCGCCGTAAGGATACCTAGTTTTACAAAGCACCACTTACAGTCATCAGCGTAACTTACGTCAAGCAGCACACGAATACATCGCCTCTGCATTTTAAATATTTGCCGCATATGTGGAGAATGGCCCCAGTTTAGTATTGAGTACGTCATTATAGAATGGAATAGTCCATAGTATGCATGTAATAGCGATGATGTATATAGAGAATTTTTTTGAATTCTGATAAAATATATCGACCTTGCCAGCTTACTACAAACATAGTTGACATGATGTTCCCAAGTCATTTTAGAGTCCAGCTTAACTCCCAAAAACCCAACAGCGTTCCCCACTGGTGGATTATTCCGCAAAGTAAATTGTAGTTCATTTGTTTTGGCGGTGTTGACGTTTAGTCTGTTGGAAAGAAACCATTTTTTTTATATTTTCATCCGTCATTCGGACCTTAGCACTTAACGCCTCCACATTGCTATCACTGACAACACTTGTGGTATCGTCAGCAAAGAGAACAAGGGCACCAAGTGGATCGGCTGCCGGGAGATCGTTAATATAAATTAAAAACAATACAGGACCGAGCACAGAACCCTGTGGAACTCCACACCGAACAGCAAGGCTTGGCGAAATGTCTCTGTCAACCCGCACGCGTTGTTGCCTATCGCTAAGAAACGACGCAATCAAGCTAACGGACGCGTTTGAAAACTGATAGTGCTTTATCTTGCTAATTAACAATGAATGATTGACGCAATCAAAAGCCTTAGTCAAGTCATAAAAAGTAGCAGTTGTAAGTTGCCTTTGCTCAAAATTACTCAGTATCAAATCGCTTAGGTTGTTAATAGCGGATGTTGTTGATCTTTTGTTACGAAAACCATACTGTGACATTGCAAATAAGTCGTTCTGTTCAAAATAGATGTTTATCTGGTTTTTTAATACTGTTTCTAGTACCTTCGAGAAAATAGGCGTTAAAGATATTGGCCTAAAATTGCCGCAATCATCTCGAGGTCCCTTCTTGTATACTGGTATTACGGTGGCAATTTTGAAGCAACTGGGAAAATAACCAGTTGAGATACATTCATTGATCAACACTGTCAGGGGATGTAGTATGGTTTTGCTAACAGTCTTGATCGCTCTTACGGTCATCCCAAATGGATCCCTGCTGTTTGAGATTTTTATATTTTTTATAACTTGACATATCTCCTCACAAGTGGTTGGTTGAAAATGAAATTCGCTGTTCGGCGCAGGGCCCAGAAAGCTCAGAGGATCTGTACTGCTTATTGGGATAGTTTTAGATATTTCGATTGGAGCATTTACAAAGTATTTGTTGATAAGATAAGATATGAGAGGGAAATAATACAGAAACTGCGAATTTTATTTTGAATGTTTGTTATAAACAGCGGTGTCGCCATCTATTCGAAAAGCGGTGAACTACAGGAATTCCCACTCTTGGTTCAAACAACACAATCCGCACAAAAATCATAGCTTTTTCTGCTTCCAATTGATTTCCAAACAAGGGTGGTTTTATGGAGATTTTATTGCATACATAGGTAGGTGATTTTTGTGTGCATGGCTAAAAATCAATGATTCATAAATCTAAAAATAAAATCGTAAGTTACTGCCTATTGTTCAATAATGACTGATTTTAAAAAAGTATTTCCTTTTCAATTATTGTTATGAGAAGTTTTCCCCAATAGCTACATTCAATTCAAACCGTTGGAGCATAAAAAATCTCAAATTTAAAAGCAACAATTGAAGAACAATTGGAACTACCGAAACGCCATTTGGGGTACGTTCTAAAGCATCGTTTCACCGGACCCTTAACAGAGCGTCTATTTGCGCTATCAAGTTGGGGTCAAGTTCTGCATATCGTTCTGATCGCACTGTTACTGATTCTTCGTTGTTCATAAAATATAATAGACCGTGATGCGGATTGGAATCAGTTGAGTCTATATCTTGAATAGAGTGATATATCATACCTTGAATAATGCAAATTTTATATCTTTCGTCATTAGGAAATTTTATATCGGCAGAAAATGTCGCGAATGCAAATAAATTATTAAATGTCAAAATATTACTAAGAAATCTATTAGATTCGGCATGCACGTGTGTCAGCAAGTTTTTCAACAATTGTGGATACTCGTCTAAATTTGGCAAGGATATAACACCATCCCGACAGCAATTGAACGTTTCGTCAGTGAAAAATTTTGCCCCGCATTTTTTGCATATATTGATCATAGCCCCAATGTTATGAAGTGCGACATTTACTTTTGAGGCATCGCCATATGTTTTTACCCTCTTTGTGACTTTTTTTGTTGTCCTCTTTGTTACTGTCGCTTTTATTGGCTTTCGTGTTCTCTTTGTTACTTTCTCTTTTATTGGTGGTCTCTTTGTTACTTTGTGTTGGATAAATGCTTCCATCCTTTTTAATGAAAACAATACGATTGAGTTGAAAAGTGTTTTATAACAATAAAACACGAGTTTTCATTTAATTTTCTTTATTCTTGACTACCGGTTTCGTGCAAGGCACATCTTCAGGTCAAACTGCAAATAAATTGACAATAATTGTAGACATTCAGTTGTAAAATATTGTACTTGTATGTACATATAGGTTATGTTATTTGCCATTTCGTAAACATGTTGAAAGGCTTACTCACCGTCATGTAAACAAATAAAACGTAGTTTCATTCTGTCAAGTCACAATCTGCTTAATATTATACATAAAACACAAGTACGCCAAAAATCAAACGTTTCACACGACAACAAAGTCACGAGCACAATTTGCACAAGTCGAATAGTTTTCGAACCACGCTTCGCGTATAACGCTAATATTTAAAAATATGGGGAACATTGCACCTTGTGGTTAGGCAACCAGCAACTCACTGATACATATTCTGTGGTATCGTATAAGAATAAAGAAAATTAAATGAAAACTCGTGTTTTATTGTTATAAAACACTTTTCAACTCAATCTTTGTTACTTTCTCTGTTATTTGCTTTGTTACTTTCTTTGACACTTCCTTTCTTGGTTTTTTTGTCATTTCTTTATTTTTCGGTTGAGACGCCCTGTCCGTATTGCTGATATCTTGTCTCGTTATTACTCTCTTAGTTGGTTTTTTGAAAATTTCTTTATTATTTATCCTATCAGAAACTACCGCTGTATTGCTGGTATTGTTTTTTCTTATCAATAAGGGACGACGATTAATTACATTTATAGCAGTGAGGCTGTACACATTTTGATTATAGTTAACATTTGCAGTACTCACTGCGAGGTTACTTACTAATTTATAATATAACTCATCTATGGTCGAAAATTTCAAAACACACGATAGACCGTCACTGCAAGGCGATCCACTTTCATCTCTTGAATGTGAATCAAAATAAAAATAGCATTCATTTCTTTTAAAGATTGCGACTGATAGACCGTTACTGGTCAAAACACCACATTCGTAGTTTCTAAAAAAGGAAAATATGCCAATTTCTAAGCGTGGCATAAAATTATCGATGTGATCAAATAATCGACCACTAACAGCATTCTCTTCAATAATTTCATAACTGATAGCTTCTTGAAATAATACAATATCTGTGAGCAATTCACGAAGGGTTAAATATTCTATTCTGCATGTCAAAATTTAATGAGGATCCACTTTCTCTACTCCTAATGTATAAATTATCCCCGCAATGTAATATTGAATCAATAACTGATGTATTCCAGTCTTCAAGAAATCGAACGGTAGACATTACGCATGCAACGGCAGCATTAGCAGTGCACTGATTTCCTCGACAAAATATATTAAATATTTCACTTCCTTGATTAAAGCTGCCTCTAATAATGTTTACGGTAACCTGACCTTGTTCGTTCACTACCTGTTTTCCGGCATCAGTTTGTACCTTTTTCCTGGTCTGCAACGGGTCGGGCTTCTTTGGCGGCATCTTGAATACTCCTAAAGGAACATACTCTTTAGTTATAAAAATTATGCAGGTACCATAGGTGCCGCAGCAAACGCGGAATAATACGTCATCTACCGTGTTTCTCCAGCTATAACAAATTATGTTCTTATCGGTGATTTTCTTATTAACCATCGTACGAATACTACTGTGCTACGTTGAAAGAAATACGTTAGGTATCGGTACGTTGATAAAGATATTAAATGAGCGTTAACTGTTGTCAAATTTGTAGAGCTAATAAAATTTTATATTGCATTATGTATTATGCATCTACCGAAGTGAATGCTTTGATCGTACCCCATGCATCATTTTGCCGAGCTGACAGGTATCCAGGCGTTAATCGCAATCATGTCAACTAAATTGTAATTTGTATTTATCATTAAAGACGAAATAAATATTGTATTTAAATATTTCACTCAGTTTTTGTGTTGTTGCAACGTGCATATAATTTGTTACCGTACTCTGTACGCATGTTCTTAGACGATTGTAATCAACCGTGACTTCTATATGTATGTGCATTCATCATAATTATCTTCTTATTGCTCATTATATTGATGGTTTTGGAGTGTACATAATTGGCAACATTTATGAAACCAGCACGCATATCAATTGTCTGTTGTTGGCTGAAATATTTTCAAATTCGCACATTTTATACTATCAAAAAAATTATACTTCTAATTCCGTTGATTTGTGTGAATAGTACTTCCTAAGTCCTAACAAAAAGCAGATGCTTAATAATCAACAATCTTTACCGCCTGGAAACCTCCAAAGAAAAACATAACCTCATATTTATTAATATTGACATCCACACACGGCCATATATCAAAAAATTTATGACTACAAAGTTGCCATGCGCGAACAATTATTTAAAATATTCTAAAACACGCATTCTTACAAAATTAATTAAATAAATGTAGTCAATTTCAATCCATTGCAACACTACAAATAGTCTAACAATTAACGCAATATATATATATATATATATATATATATATATATATATATATATATATATATATATACCAACGAACTGCAGCAACGACCAAACATATGTATGTATAAGAAAGTGATTAAATCTTGGGAATTTTAGGTCCTAGGGCGAAATGAAGGAAACTCCTTTTTTCTCAGTTCAAATTTTCGCTTTATTATAAAAGCTTCATCAGGAACAGGCTAAAAATACACAAAAATTCTAACTTCTAACAGTATTGAACAAAGATAAATAAACAAACTTACAACCAGAGTTCTGAGAAGTCGGCGTAAGCAAAGGAATCATCCGCATAAACGAAGAGGCCCAGCGCAAAACATATCAACACGATCACAAGGTAAATACTCAAACAATCACACTACAACAATTTAAAACTTTTTGTGTATTTTTAGCCTGTTCCTGATGAAGCTTTTATAATAAAGCGAAAATTTGAACTGAGAAAAAAGGAGTTTCCTTCATTTCGCCCTAGGACCTAAAATTCCCAAGATTTAATCACTTTCTTATACATATATATATATATATATATATATATATATATATATATATATATATATATATATATATATATATATATATATATTCTTACCTCGCTATGAAATTCGCCGACGCACTGATAGTATACAGAAAAAAAAAATATTCGAAAATTAGCAGATAATCGATTAAATCAGCAAATAACTGTGAAATCCAGGGAGCTTCACACAAAGTACTGCAATCGAATAGCATTCAGAATCGATTTCCGTTTTCCAACGGCTAAAAACAAAAGCTATCGAGCGTACTGCCAATAAAATTTAAATTGAGAGACGGTTATAATAAATGAAATTTAACCCGGTTTTTTTGACAGTCTAGCGTGAAAACTATTGTACATAGTAATAATGGCAGATAATATAATATTTCTAGGATCCAGCATCCTACGACAAATGCAAACAGATATATTACGTAAGTATTTTAGAATATACATATATATTATATAAAAAATAATGTAGATATGAATATGATTAATAATATATATATACGATAAAGTAACAGTATCGTCTTTCTAGATGTGAAGCCATTCCTCAGTGGAAATAATAAAATATCGGCTGGATTATGTGTCGGGGGACAGCGAATACATAATTTAATTCGCAGGTTTAAAGCCAGCAAAAAATAAATTCGCTTTGGACTAAAAGCACCAATACCGATACACTTGTCCTTATGTGTGGAACAAATGATATATTAAGAGGTCGGCCGCTGAAAAAATTAAAGAGAGAATTCGGTCATTTAATAAGAACAATATCACGAAATACCACTTTAAAAATAATTATTTGTACCTTGCCAGCGTGCAAAGAAATCCAAGATATAATCGTAAGTAATAATAATCAAAATAATGAAGTAATTTATACTTGTACTAAATTCTCCTTTTGCAGACTTTCAATAATTTTATAAAATCCTTTTGTGAACAAAACAACTACAAATATATAGATGTCTACAATTTTATTCAGAGTTTACATTTTAATGTGTTTAAAAGGTATAGTCAAACATAATATACATATTATATATGTTGTAGAATACTATAATTTACCTCATCTCATTTTTTACAGCGATGGAATACACTTGACAAAAAGGGGTTCAGCAAAATTATGGAAAATCATAAGATCAGCCATAGATATTTAAGAATTCAATAAAAATTAATAAATTTAATAAATAAATTATGAAAATTAGTGATAATTTAATATATATTTTTAATAAAAGAGTTCTTATGCCTTTATTTATTCTATTACACTTTAAGCACACATTTATAATATAAAACAAAATAACATAAATAAAAACTTTGTCAAAAATAAATAACGGAATCAGTACTAATATAACAATAAATGCGACAATAAAATAATTCTTATAAAATGTACAGTTATCATATTTTACTATCATGGTCGATTAATCGATTAAATATATTTTTTTTCAGACTTAATATGACAATTGACAACAACAACTCTCCAAATATCTTTTCCAGTGTAGTAGTGGTTTTACTGCATTAACGTCAACATGACACGTTAGGCGTTACACGTTAGTGTAGCTGATGAATTACAGTTACGCTATTTAGTGTTTAATAGTAACAATAATGGAACAATTTGATAAAGCCTTCTCTGATGACCAAATCTTAAAATACACACCATACAAATAATTCATAGTTTACTAATGCCGTTTCGTATTTTAGCATCCAATTTATCTCAAAGATTCTTGAAAAAATCATATATACTTAGTAATTAACAATCTATGTGAAACAACATTTAAGTGGGTCTTTGTATGTTGTCAGTTTTCATATTCTATTCAAAGTCATATTCACAATAATCTCATTCATAATATCAGAATATTATATTAATAATGTTGCTTAAAAAGGATATCAATAAAACTAATATATAGGATATCGCAAGAAAAATCTGTAGAAACTTCCAAGTAAATTTGAACAAAAAAATACCAATATTGTCCGATTCAGAAAGGATATCAATTAATGGCATGATAATCAAAATAATATAATAATGTTACAAAATTGAAAATCGGCTCCACTACGAACTAAATAGGCACCATTACGAATTACGTCCGCAGCATTACAACTTACGCAATAACCCTTCCGAATCAAACCTACGTTGATACAACTTTGTTGTCAGTTTTCATATTCTATTCAAAGTCATATTCACAATAATCTCATTCATAATACCAGAATATTATATTAATAATGTTGTTTAAAAAGAATATCAATAAAATTAATATACAGGATATCGCAAGAAAATTCTGTAGAAACTTCCAAGTAATATCGAACAAAAAAATACCAATATTGTCCGATTCAGAAAGGATATCAATTAATGGCATAATAAAAATAATTTAAAGATGTTACAATATTGAAAATCGGCTCCACTACGAACTAAATAGGCACCATTACGGATTACATCCGCAGCATTACAACTTACGAATAACCCTTCCGAAACAAACCTACGTCGATATAACTTTTTTTGTTAGGATTGACATTACTTAGCAGTAGAAAAATGTTTGTTCTGTATTCTTCCATGTACTGTCTGAAAGACAATTTAAATCATTCACCTTTACAGTATGTGTCGTCTCATTCGTTAAGTCAATCTAAACAAATATGAACTAAATTACTTTAAACTATTTGGAGATAACTATTATACAATACCGTAAACGTATTTGCCCATGAACGTACTTGTTCTAATAATAAATTTGACAATAATATTACTCAACAAACTGTTTCGGTATCCATAAAGTTTATCCATAAAATGCATTTCTAGTCCATCATTCTAAAAACCAATAAATAACTGTTAACATAAAAATAACTATAAAAGAAAAACAAAAGCAAGAACGATATGACCAAAAGAAGTTGATAATCATGACAAGACTATTTAAGTAATCGTAAAACTCGTGTCTCGATTATCGAACGAAGTAAAGCTGTAATTTCGTCTTGTTATGATTGTTACACGTCTGTTGTTGTGCGTCTACAAACATCCCCTTGTGGATTAAAATTAACCATGATTTTTATAATACAAACATAATATTTCTGTCCTGCGATAAGTGTTTCATCAATAAAGATTTTGACGGAAAGTATTCAATTAGAATGTGTCCGATTAAAATAATTCACATTATACGAATTGTACCTCTATAAACCATTACTGGAAAACACACATTTTCGGTAGTTTTGAGATATTCATCTTGATTTCTTCAATGGTTCGATACACATCATTGACATTGTCAAATCATTGACAAATCAACAGATGATTGTAAACGTAGAATTCTTCGTTGATACGTATGTAATGCCTATAAAACCTAGTTTAATCGGAATGAGATTTCTATCCATATGTCGAGGGCCACAACTGGTACTGTTTATTAGTTAGCTTCTTCTTGTAGGGGTTCGACTTGCAATTATTGGTTATACGTTGTTGGTTATGTTATGACATTGGACACAGGCGATTTCTTATCATATAGTTATTACAAAATAAATAAAGGTTGTTTCTAACCATTTGAGTCTCAAACACGATAACTTTTAATTCATTATGTTGTACGCATGTTGTTTACCAATTGATGTTCCGCACGATTAATCGTATCCTAAATAATCTACGTTAACACGAATAAAACTCAACTATCTGTGTCATTTGCTATAACCATATCACATTCGCACGTAATGATGACAAATGCGAATTATTAATTATTAAACGTACAACATGGGTTATCAAGTCAACTTATGGTTTCACAAAAGTTATGCGTCGGGACGCTTGTAGTTGTCGGCCCCCGCAGATAATCAATAAATATCGCTTAGCGTTTAAAGATGTATTATGTACCTACCTACTGATAAGTCTGTGTTACTGTTATATGAACAGGTTAGGTTAGGTTATGTCTGCGCTTTTGACGTTTCTTAGCTGGCAACCATGACGACGCGTAATAAATGGCTGTTGGAACGTTGAGGCGCGTTCACCAAAATCGCTCGCTTTTTGGAAAATTTTGAAGCAAAAACGCCCTAGAGGCCGTTTCGCGTCGATTTCAAAAGCTCACGCAACATAGAATTGCCCATATAGCGGATCGGACGCACTCCGCGCGCCCGAAAAGGCCTCTCCATATTTTCCATAAAGAATTAAGAAGCCACTTTTTCGCATGTGAAATGGTGAGAAAAAATACGTGAAATCAGGTTACATAATATAGACAAGGAAACTCCAAACAGTTATTGGTCACTTTCAGGTCTAGACAAAGAAAAAGAGGATTAAATTGAACGACCTCAAGTCAGTACAGTTAGTACCGTACGTATACACAGCCAAATATCTCGGCATGACTTTAGAAGCCATGCTCTCCTGGATACCCTATGTGTTTTTATTCATAAACTTATAAGTATGTAAGTGGTTTTCAGTATTTTCTTGTTAAGCCCCAGTTCTACCTCTCCTAAAACCCGGTTTTCAAATAAAAACGTTATTTATTGTTCAAAGTTTATGAAATTTTCAGTGTAACTCCTTAGATAAATAACGAGTTGGGCTGGATGAAAAATAATTTTTAGGAAAGATAAAATTAATGTAACTTCTACATCTTTGACTTTTTCAAATATAAAATGTCTAGCCCAACTTATTATACAAAGTTGATTTTAACCTAAACAATACAGCTTATGTGCCAGAAATGTACTTATTTGCCCATATTACTAATGCCCGGTGTAGACAGCAGGAGCTTTAAACACCGCATATAACTGGTGACTACGGATTGGCGTTGGGGGGGGGGGGGGGGACCGGCTGACCACTCCCAGCAAAAAAAAAACGTCGAAACGAAATATTTCGTGTCGGAGTTGCAATGTTTTTAGAACGGAGCATTATTTTAAAAGAAAGAACTAGTCAATCCCAAAATTTTAGTTTCTATTGCCTAAAACGTATTCTTCCAAATAATTTTCACGAAAATTAAAATATATCTGTTTGAGAAACTTGAAAAAAAAAATGACACTATCATTTAAATGGGGTTAGAAAAGCGTATTATGGTATTTTAACCAACCTTCACCTGAACTGTGAAAATGTTTTCAAGGTTGTAAGTTATGTTATTATTTTAATGGTAATATTATTTTATTGCGTCTGTATATTGCGGTTGTAATTGTAGATATGAGAATTTAAAAAAAATTCATGTTAATAATTACAAAAAAACGAAAAAAAAAGAAATTATAGACCATAAGAATTAATTATTTACATTACAGCACACTTAAAACACGAGAATATAGTAGACTTTCGCGTCTTAGCCCTGTGAAATTAAACAAATAATTCACTTCGGAAAAATTCAGACCAAGATGGCTTTTTAAATACGTCTCTGATTTGGCATTAGAAATAATGTGTAAAAAGTTCCCATTGATATGGGGTGTGAGTTGCAAGTTATTCACGGTCTTAGATGATCGACTTGGATTTTTTATTGATCGGACAACAATGGATTTTAGGATACTTTTAGATCTTTTAGTCCTCTACATAAAATGTGTATATATCCTTTAAGTACGAGTTGGCGTTTTCAAGTTATGCGTCTGAAAATACGGAAAGCACGTATAACGTGATTTGTATGCTGGGTGATCCATTCCGCGTCCAAAGTATATGAAAACATGATTGAGCATCATATTTAATACTAAGAAGAACAATAGGGTGCAATTAAAACTTGGCCATTTGCCAGATAGTCCATTAGAAAGTTAAGAAATGGCTTATGATCACCCACCTTGGTTTTTACGGAAACTAAAATTAGTGTAAATGATCTTAAATCTCGCTAGTAAAAAATAGTTTTAGAAAAATTCGATAAAATACGTTACCGGTATTTATATAAAACACTTGTGAATCACATGTGAACACATTTAAAAAATATTTGGTTATTTTAATTTGCTAGAAAACTAGTTAAAAAATCGAAAACAACCAGCTGTTGACTAAGTGGTTTTTATTGTCATAGAGCCCTAAACTGAGTTTCGCGAGGATTTTGTATATACAGTCAGCGCGTAACGTATGGAAACATGACAAAAGTCTCAAGAACGGTTTGTTATTTTAAAAAATCCCCGAACACGTCAATTTATAATTATCAAAATACACCTTATGGTACCAAATTAATTTTTTTACCTTCAATTGTTTTTAACAGATGACGTGATCGATTTTTTTTAAATGGCAACCCTACATTTTTTTAAATGAATTCGACAGGTTTTCTAATTGTCTTAATGGTAGCATAACATTTTTATGGCCTTACGTAGGAAAATTTTCGAGAACAAGACAATTGAAGGTTATGAAATAAAAGTGACAAAATCTCCGGAACGGCTCGACCGAATTTAACGAAATTTTGTAATATACCTAAGTAGATTGATCTACGCCATGCTTTTAAAACGTAGAGTGCCACGAAACAAAAAATACAGACATATATAATACAGACAGATAATGCTTTTTGGTTGTCAGTTGACTAAAATTACTGGTGAATTAACTTTAAATACATATTAAATTATTGGTCAGTTATGGTTAATTTAACAGAACGTCAAAGAATTGAAATTTTGATAATGAAGGGGTATGGTGATTGGTATGATTGAATTGTTTTTTGTTTTGTTTTCTATTATTTTTTATAAATTTATTATTGAAGGCAACGTACACATGAAGTAGTGTACGTAACTATCTAGACAAAACATTCCCAAATCATTGGATTGGAAGGAGAGGTACTATCGAATGGCCACCTAGGTCAGCGGACTTGACCCCGCTAGACTATTTCCTGTGGAGATATTTAAAGAGTAAGGTTTACATAACTAGGCCAGAAAATTTACTAGATTTGAAACATAGGATAATACAAGAAATTCGACTTATTTCGCAAAACACAATAAGAAAAGTATTGGACGAATTATCAGTTATCACACACAGTTGAATTCTGTTTTCAGAGGAATGGGCGTCAATTCAAACAGATCATCTAGTTTTGTTTTTAATTTGGTCGGTTTATTTTTTGTTGTTGTTGTTTTTTGTTATCGATTTTTTCTTTAATTTTTAGACCTAAGTAATAAAGGGTTTTGTTAATTTCAAGATGTTTTTGATGTAATACTATAACAAGTGGAGTAACATTGAATAGGCAATGGAAGACTGTAACAGAAAATGTCAAAATATACAGGATGTTCCATTTAAAATTCAAGTTCAAGACTTCACATGGTTACAAAATACTTAATTCCAAAATTTCGTTAAATTTGGCCGAGCCGTCAGCCGAAAGATTTTGTCACTTTTATTTCATAAACTTCAATTGTCATTTTCTCGAAAATGTTCTTATGTAAGGCCATAAAAATATTATGCTACCATTAAAGCAATTAAAAGATCTGTCAAATTCATTAAAAATAGTATAGGGTTGCCATTTAAAAAAAATGTCGTTGACGTCATCTGTTAAAAACAATTGAAGGTAAAAAAATTAATTTGATACCATAAGGTGTATTACCATAAGGTATATATTTTATTTTTTAAAATAGCAATCCGTTCTTGCGATTTTGTTATGTTTCCATACTTTACGCGCTCACTGTATAAACCCCATTTTTGGTTCAATCTGGAATTGAAAAATTGCAATTGAAACTGGTATACATTAAATTAATTGTTCAAAAATGCCAGACCTCTTCCTTTTTCTTTCTCCAGGGCGCTGAATATGTAGCTACGCCACTGGAGAGACATAAATGAGTGCCTGTTAGATTAAGTTAAGTCGCCTATCGGAAATGTTAATGTTAAGGGTAGTTTTTTTCAACAATTATAAATAGGCACCCACATAAGAAATTTAGTACTAGTTTGGAACAATTTCCAGATGCAGACGACAGACGTTGAGAATAACGTTGTGGGGGGAGGTAAGTGTTAGCGAACAAATTTGATCGCAATAAAAATAAAATTGGACAAATAACTAGGAGGTCCTGGGAGGGTTTACATCCAAGAACAGCCGTAAATTGGTCTGTCGTCTTTTGGAAGAGATGAAAAACCGTGGGGCTCGACAAACAGTTAAACACCTCTGGTTGTCGATATGCCTGTATCGTAAGGTGACCAAAATTTTCTTGAGAAAAAACGTGACATAAGCGGGGAAGGGGGGAGGTTGTGATTAACACCATCGTAAAATCGACAAATTTTTGGTTTTTGGGTATAAATTGAAAAACTATAAATGGCAATATGACTTTGATTTTGTTTGCGTACTCAGATATTATTACACGTTCTGGTAATGGTGATCAACACATAATGGTTTAACATAAAAAAAACACTACATAATTTGCATAAAGATATTAATTGTTTCGCCATATTTATATCAAATAACTAAATATTTAGATGGTGATGGTGATCAACACATAATGGTTTAAGATAAAAAAATAAGCATAAATATATTATGTACTTGTTTTGCCATATTTATATCAAATAACTAAATATTTAGAATGTGTACCTGTAGGTACATATTGAGAAAGGTTGATTCAATGTTCATATAAGTTTATTCCATTTTTTGAATAAAGATTGTTTGAGACGCGAAACAGTTTCTTTCATTTCAAGTATCCACAAAAATTACATTGTTCGAAAAACGCCTTTTTCTCTTAAATGTAACTTTAATAGTACAAAGAAGTTACTGTATTTTAGGTAGCTGGCTATACTTAAAAATGTAAAAAATCGATATTTTGAATTGAAAAATAATAATTGAAAAATTATGGTGACTTGAATGTTGATACGGCGCTTTACGTTTGGAGGACAGTAAATTTAAAATTTTAACTCTACTCTTTAAAGAAGTTCTTCAAATATACGTTCTTTATACACAGCAGAATTGTAAACATATAAACACTTAGGTAGATATAGGGTTACCATATTTCATCGAGTAAAAAAGAAGACACCGATAGTTTGGGAAGCAGAGGGGCATGGGCGCCCGCAGAGAGGGGCCAGGGGGTGCACTTGCACCCCTCTGGCTGGATATAACCCCGAGAAAGATCTGATTGATAACTAGTGTTAAAACATTTAACATTTAATTTTTTTTAAATAAAATATAACAATAGAACTTAATATGTAATACAAAATTTAATAAACTTTGGAATTTACATATAAAAGTTCATAGATGTTCAATTAAAAAAAAACAGAAACAAACAAATGACAACTGATTATGTTGTCAATTTTTGCAAAACTTGACTGGTTAAAATTCGTTTGTTATTCTAAAGGAGATTATCTCCATTTAGCAAAACTCCGACCGTCGAAGGGCTACAAGGTCCTTTAATTACCTACAATTTGGGGTATGATAGAAATTTATGCAACAATTTTTGCAGAAGTTATAAAAAATTTTCTGTAGCAACTTATAGAAATACGTTTGCTATTCCAACGGACATTAACGCCATTTAGGGCAAGTTGTCCATGGGACACAACGCCGAAGGGCTACTAGGTCTTTTAATAACCAACAATTTGGGGTATGATAGAAATTTTTCTGGCGCAAATGATTGAAATATGTTTGCTATTCGAACGGACATTATTGCCATTTAGGGGTAGTTATCCATGGGACAAAATTCCGAACGTCGAAGGGCTACTAGGTCTTTTAATAACCAGTAATTTGGGGTATTATAGAAACTTATGCAATGATTTTTCTAGTTATAAACATTTTTCTGCAGCAAAAGTTTGAAATACGTTTGCCATTCGAACGGACATTATCGCCATTTAGGGCTAGTTTTCCATGGGGCAAAATTCCGCTCTACGTCTTTTACTTACCTACAATTTGGGGTATGATAGAAATTTATGCAACAATTTTGGCAAAAGTTATAAACATTTTTCTTTAGCAACTGTTTGAAATATGTTTGCTATGTGAACGGACATTATCACAATTTAAAGGTTGTTGTTCGTAGGGCAAAACTCCGAGCGTCGAAGGGCTCCTAGTTCTTTTAATTACCTACAATCTCGGGTATGATAGAAAGTTATGCAACAATTTTTGCAGAAGGTACAAACATTTTTCTGTAGCAATTGGCTGTTTAAATCAAAAGCGGAACGGTAACTCTGGTTTCCGTTAACCGTACTTTTTTTGGAGTTGTTAACTCTTAACCCAACCCATGGCCGGCTTTCATTTTGCACCCCCCTGGAAATATTTCTGCGGTCGCCCATGCAGGGGCGGCGGGTATTTGTCAATGGAAATACAGTCAGATAAACATAAACTGATCCTTTTATTCTTTCATTCATGTATTTAGACAGTTAACAACATCATCACAGTTATCAATAATACGAGTAAATCAATAATATCGAACATCTAACCGTGATTTTGAAATTCGAAAAAAAGACGAAAGTTAATATGTGTCCATATTTCTCATTGTTACTTGTTTGGTTACATATGTAATCCAAATAGTTCTAACAAAGTTTTCGAGTTATTTTTGATAATTTGACTTCATTGACTTTAAATTGAACCCAAATTTTACTGATGTGAATTTTAACCTTTGTTACCATGCTAACAATGTGCAAACAATCTCTAACGCTGGTGCGAGTTTTATTGTATTTGTGCTTCCCTTTTCAACCAAAACATCTTCGTGTACAAATGGCATGAATCTACTGTTTTATAGTCATTCAGCTAAATGTCTTGTAGTAGATAAGTTAATCTAAAAATAGTATTAATTTTAAAATTATTGTGGTATGTGCACTACCAATAATACCTAATTTTATATTTTTCTTTTCAAGAAAATTACAACTTCAATATGACAATAATATCACTAAATCGGTAGTGACCTCAAAATGTATTTTTTAATACAATAATTGAAATACAGATACTGCTTTTTAGCATAAGATTAGAAAAACTATGTTTGTATTAAATAGGAACAGCGCTATAATAAGTATATAGAATGTCACTTGATTAGCAATTCTCCAACAAAAAATGTTTTTCAAACTTCGCGGGATACGGGACAAAATGTAGGGACTGTCTGGTCACTGTAACGTAGTGAGGGAAAAGCTGAAAAGGACAAGTGTCGCACCCCTACCATACATTTACAAGCTGTAGTAGCCACCTTGAAAATGTGCTTTCCTTGAATCCATGTCCTCCAAGTTGGTGATCTTGGTGATTTTTTTTTTAGAATTGTCTATATAATTATCTAAAACGTGTCATACGGTATTTTCGATACGTCGTTTTAATGCATAATAAGCAATTAAGAACAATTTTTACGGAAAAACAGAACTCTCAGTTCAAATCGCTGCAAAGATGCGAAAAATATTTCTTAAATCTAAGAGGACTGTTAATTTATCAAGGCATACAAAATTTTGTAACTCTCTCTAACTAAAATTACCCAACAGTGTAGAAGGCAGCCTTTGCAGTTAGTTGAACTAACATGTAAACTTTCCGAATAAATTTCACCCGTAGAAATTAAAAAGTTCAAATTTGATGCCGAGTGGAAACTATCAACAAAAATTGTACGTTGTAGAATTCTCTAAGTCAGCTAACATGAAACCTTAAACCTTGACACAGTGAATAAGAGTGAATAAGCATTTACATTTGCTACGTAAAATTTCCTGGAAAATTTGTAGTGATTAATAACCCGTATCTAGTGTGCTACGAAGATACCTATGTGGCACTTGGTTTGATCCTTAGTCCTAAAGATGCAACATAGTACTAAACTAATATTTAAAAATATTTAGGTTGAATATAAATACTTACATCGGTTCTCTTGCCACATGGATCTCATCTTCACAAGCTTTAGTGGCTAAAAAGAAAAGCCGATAAGTTACAAGTTAAGAATCAAAACAAAGAAGCATCGTGCTTACGTCTATCCGCGCCCAACCTATCGGCCGGATTTTCAACGTCCTTGCAAAAGTTGACGTGATTTAACAAATACTTGCTAAACCTGAATCCGCATAAACTGCAATTAAATTTCTTCACTGGGGTTAAGTTTTCTATTACACCACTTCCTTCATGGTTCACTGATAGATGTTCAAACGTAGCCATATTTCTTCAGGTATCTGAATAAAAATAAATGGTAGTGCTAGAAGTGCTTTGAAGTAAAAGAATATAAACTATGAAGTATCCAAATTTAGCGTGAGAATCTAGATTATGTTGATGTAAAATGCCATACTATAGGCTGCATTAGCTTTCCTTGTATCGCCTGTATTATCGTAAGTAAAATGATAGAGAAAATTGATTTCTCGACAATTTGTAGATATCCGATCGTTTTATTATCACTTTTAAGTTTATATCCACCTAATATAGTGCTCACCATGGCTACTCACTAATGCTCACTAATGGCGCCAACCTGCAGCAGTGTTGCCAACAGAACCGATTTTTCGGTAAAGCTTGGGTAAAGCTACCGTTTTATGGGACGGATCTACCGATCTACCTATTTATCTACTACTACCGATTTTTATTGAAAATAACTGGCAGTACTGTTAAGAATAATATTTTTTTAGTTTAAAGTAGAACTGCTATATGGCGCTAGGAGCTTTAGCATACGTATGAAGTTTGTATTGTTTAGACAGTTGAGTTGACAACGAACTTAGAACGATCGATAACGTTGGTTATAGTCCGGGAGATAACGACAGAAATTTCCGGGTCATTTTCGCAAACTTTACTTTTACTTTATCATACGCAGTATGATGAAGTATCGTAATCATGCCGAAAAAAAATTGAGATTTTACCGGAAATAGGTCTTTATGGGTCCCTTGAACATTTTTGACCAAGGTACAAAAAAATGTGTTTGTGTGTGCGCGTGCGCGTGCGCGTGTGCGGGTGCGTGTGCGTGTGCGTGTGCGTGTGCGTGTGCGTGTGCGTGTGCGTGTGCGTGTGCGCGTGCGCGTGCGAGTGCGTGTGCGTGTGCGTGTGCGTGTGCGTGTGCGTGTGCGTGTGCGTGTGCGTGTGCGTGTGCGTGTGTGTGTGTGTGTGTGTGGGCGCGCTTGCGCGTGCGCGTGCGCGTGTGCGTGTGTGTGTGCGTAAACGATTTTTGTGGCGACGATTTCGGAGAAACTACTAAAGGTATCGGAACGAAAGTTTATATTTAGAAGTTTTGTTACCAAACTTAGAGCTGAAATGCTTTTGGTTGAAAAGGGTCCAAAGGAACTGGTAGTTTATTCTAAGCCTTTTTGAAGGATTTTGCAAATGAGCCGCCATTTCTGTAATTTCGACAAAATAGTTAATTAATAAATTAAAGTAGAGGAAATTTTGAATAATTTATGCCAATGACATTTTTTGGTAAAATTAATAGTTTAGCTTCAAGAGCAAATTCTATTTGATCGAGATCGGTCGCATCTGCATTGATATGAAATTACATAGTAGCCACGATTTTGACAAATATTTTTTTGTGTTGTAACATTCGAAAACAGCTGATCTCATCAAAGGTTGGCGAACCACTATGGAACGTTGCCGCTGTACTGCGGAAAATTATAAAATACAAATTTCAAATAAAATAAGATTACCAATTTGATTGTTTGTTGATAAGAAATATCAACCCGTCTTTATATCTAATTCTAAAAACGATAAATTGAGCAAATTATAAATAAAGTATAGCGATGAGTGTAGTTTTATTTTAGTATGTTGGTAGGGATGTGTCATGAACAAATATAAATCTGTCAGAATTTGAATTACCTTTTTAAGGTGCGTTTTCACTAGTGATAATGGCAGTGGTAACAGACGCCGTTATAGTATTTCCAATAGAAAATTGCTAGTGACTCATGTTTATGTACATGCAAACTAATATGTGTCATTATCACGAAATGTAAGAAATACTATAATTTCGTATTCTACCACCGCCATTAGCTACCATTACCTACCAATCGGAACGCATCTTTAAACTTGACGTTTCGTCAAAGTGGTACCAACCTAGCATTTAGTATACAGAAATCATTTATTTATTTTTTTTAAATACGTATTTCTTAAAAACCAACACAATAAACGTTGATGTCGCTCCTGCCAAAAACTAGATAGCGCGACTCGCTCACATGCGACGGCGACAGTCCGCCTTCGGTGACGCGCCGCATCACCGCTCGTCGCGCTATTCCGTACTTTCGGCATTTGTGACATAAATAACTATAATTCTAATGACGTAGTGTAGGTAGTGTCAAATGCTGATGCTTTGACAATACCTACGATTTATCTCAATAGAATAGATTCTCATGCAGCTAAACTATTAATTTTATATATTGTATGATAAAGTCATGTGCCTGGCCGCATCAGATTTTTTTTGTATGCGTTATGTGGGTAATATATAATAGTAATCTGAACGTCTGCCGGCGCACTTCCGCGGCAGGGGGTTACAGGAGGGTTACAATTCCCGCAAAAAAAGAATACAAAAAAATTATAGTCGCATATGCAAAACTGATTGTATGTATCAGTTGAAACATAAGAAGCTTAGAACATATCGTTTGCCACTTAAATTCCGCAACAAAACTCGTCTGCCACCCAGATAAGTCCACCAGACTTTAAATTAATTTACTGAACAATCATTTGCATATATACATATATAACATAAAAAAGGACTTCATGTTCGCCGTTTAATAATTTATAATAACGATCGTCTTTCAGGCCGACAAAAACGCAGCGTCGTAGCCGCCGCGGCGGCTACGGCGCGCCGTCTCGGCAGTGGTGCTCGCGCGGTGCATGCTGAGCCCAACTTCATAGGCTTGGCAGACGACCTTCGTGGTATCTTATTAGTGGCAGACTATTATTTTTGGGTTTGCTGATATAAAAAGAAGCATTTCAATCACATTTCATCCTTGCTGACATAATTTTTTATTTTTTTTTGCTCTTATTTATATGGGTGGCAGACGAGTTTTGGTGAGGAATTTAAGTGGCACACGATATTTTCTAAGCTTCTTATGTTTCAACTGATACATACAATCAGTTTCGCGTATGCAGCTATAACCTTTTTTAATTATTATTTTGCTGGGGTTGTAACCCTCCTGCAACTCCCCTGTCGCGGAGGTGCGCCGGCAGACGTTCAGATTACTATTATACATTACACACCTAACTCATACACAAAAAATGAAGCTTGCGAAAATGAATCGGAAATTTCTGTTATTACCTCGCGTGTACGACAACTACGAGAATGTAAAAGTTTGTTTTCTACTCAAGACAATACCGGCTGAAATCGAGCAAAATTTTGATCAAGCTGTTTAGGCTATTTTATTATAGAATATTGCATGCTTGCACATAAAATCGTCGAGATAGTAAATGCGGCTCAGTGATTTGCTATTTCATCAATATTTAAAAAAGAATAAAAAAAGCACATTTTAATGCTACACGCTGTACACCAGTATAATTTGTTATTAAACTATAATTATTAACGAAATAGGAAATCTACGATCAGCCGAGACGCATGATTGATTTATGTATTTATATTATGCTGTCTTTGTAACACGAATTTTATTCAAAATAAACCTTATTATTATTATTATAACAAATACAAAACAATTGTGGATCAAAAGTAACATATTTAGAGAAATAGCTTTACCAAGTGAACGCGGAAAGATTTACACGGTTTGGTACATTTTCAAATATGCCTCGTTTATTGAAATGTTCAGGCTTATTGTTATAGATGGCGCCACATAAATTGAAAAAATTACTTGTTATTCTGGACATGCTATAAATTATAGTTTTAAATAATGTAATTTTTACCGATAGAGTCGTTGGCGGAGTTAAGACGGTCAATACCTCTGAACTACTATCTCATCTTTATTAAAAAAAATAAATAAAATAAAATTTTAATAATTATTGGCTAAATTCCTGGATAGTTTTGAAGTCGACAATGTTATTGATGATGTTTTCCTACTATAACTAGGTATTAAAATACAAAACAGTTACGTATGCATACAAACATACATGTACCTATTGTTTCCTATGAAACCGACAAACTTACTCGGGTGAGCTAATTTTTTAATTGTTTTTTTAGATAATTTTTATACATATTGCGGAAAGAATCTATTACAATTATTTTTAACACATTTAGAATTTATTTGCTCTATATTTGGACATATACCATAAATATTTAGTGGTATTGTATCGTATAATTTCAAAAGAAGTAACTTAGTAGAATTAATTTGAATGTTATTTGCCAATTGATTAAAAGAAACTGTTTTTTTACTTACCGTTGTGAAGTAAATTATAAATGAAAACAGCCTTGTTAGTCTTATACATTATTTATTGGCAACACAATAAATGATATTACATGTTTCAGTTGCAGATATTAATAACATGAAATAACATACAAAATATTGTAAACCATAAGAAGTAAGATCCTGTTATGTTAATTTCCTAGAATGGTTTGCATTATTCGGTTTAGTCAATATGGTTTGCGCAGATATAACCATGGCAAAGCGTGCGAGACTCATCGGAATGTTTTCGATAACAAAACAAAGATTGTTAATATAATACACGACTCATACTTTATAGGATTTATTCTTTATAGATCCCTTATGAGTTTTGTTTTTGTTGCCTTCGTAGGCACAACACGAAAAAAAATATTCACAAAAAAAATCTGAGGCAAAAACCTCAGGCTACAAGTCTAGGGGCTTAATATTTTGTATGGAGCTGTTCACAACTATCCGACACGATTTGTTTTCGGCTCCGACAAATAGATGTGAACAGATCCATACAAAATGTTAAGCCACTAGAGCACCCGATTTTTTTGGTCACAAATTTCTGGTCACAATGCGTGAATCAATAAAAGAAACTGGAAACATTTACCAAATTTGTAAAAATTTTGAAAATTGGTCCGATCGAGCTGAAATTTTGCATGTGGGCAGATTTCCGGTGACAATCGGTGACAATGCGTGAATCAATAAAAATACATTGAAAAGTTTTCCTAAAATTGCAAACATTTTTAAAATTTGTCGAATCATTACCTATGTTAGACTATTTTGTAGCCCCCAGGCCCATGGCGCTATAGATTAATTAACCTATAAAACCTAGACGGAATAATGAAACAATAATATTTTCTACTAAAAATCTTAAAACTAATATCGAAATTGTTACAATAATTTGGAGTCGGCGTAACTTGCAGATATGCGCAAAGTTATTAACGTTTAAACTTTGCAAAAGTTTGAAGCGTCATAGCGCCAAACTTTTACTTTTACTTTTACTTTTTTCATCAGCAACTTAATTATTATTATTTTTTTTCACGTTTTCCATAACTTATTCTATCCAAAAACACATAACTCTATTTCGGACAACTGGTCCCTTTTCATATCCAGGCACACATTTACTTCATAGTAGCACTTTGCATTTGATTACCAACAAAAAATATATAATTACTGTTATTAGAAAACGATATAACACCTGTTCATCCTCCTTCTCTGCCAAAGATTTCTCATGGAAATACTTATTCGTTGACTCCTTTTTTCTTTGGAAAGTTCACTTTGCCACGTTGACCAAGCTTGAAACTATTAACTACGAATAAGTTTACGAAAAAATAACAATAACATTATGAAAAGCAACATAAACTTACCTACTTCTAATTAAACTTATTATTTATATATAATGTCTGTAGTTCTGTACTGCACTAAAACCTACACCTAACAACAATGTTGATTTTAGTCTATACACCACTAAAACCATAAAACTACACCTAATATCAAGTTAAAACTCACTAATTACTAAGAATAAAATGATAGTAATATACTGCGATGCAACCAATAAACCGTCAAAAGAAATATGTGCCCTACTACGACCGAAATCAAATAAGATACTGAACTACGCATGCACCGGGGTCCGGGTTTCACAGGTTTCCAATCGATATTGGCCTAAATGTATTTTACTCAATTTTAATTCTTTCAATACTGCTAACGCCATCTACAAATTCATATACTCCGTGTCCCTAACGAAACTGTTTTTTATAGGTTGTCTCACCAGTGTTGCCATCAGTGGTGAAATTTCCCCACATGTGGTGAAAATGCTCCCCAACGCAAATAAATTGGTGATAAAGTGGTGAAATTGAAACCAAAATTAGTAAAAGTGGTGAATTTGGAATTAAGTAAAATTTATGGGTTCAATAAACTGTTTTTATCTATTACACTGCCTATATTCTTGAAATAAAATGTTGTTAGGCTGCCTAACATTTAGGCGGGCACTAGTGTCTGTTGGTATTCCCCGCCGGGCGCCGCTGCCCCGGCGCCAGTCTTCGCCAGTCGGCAGTCGGCACCCTCCTGTCCAATCTTGCTGTGTGAGAAAGTCATCTGTTCGGAATTATTTAGATAGCTCTTTGAGGCGAGAAGTGAGAGGCGAGATTTATTTTCGATTGTCTTCGAGTTCGCGTTAGTGTGTCTTTCTGTACAACGTGGCTTTCTATAGTTTGACGTGTTTTGAATTTCAAGAGGTGAAATTAAGGTAATTCAAGGATTATTAAAATATAAGTGAAACATTTGATTTATTGTCTTAAAATTCCAGAGTTTTTTACTTCCTACATTGGGCTACCGGGCTTTGTCTTCTTGTAGCTTGTTAGAGCTGAAATTAAGGTAACTAACTGTTAATACAATTATTGTTAAAACACTATATTATTGTCGTAAATTTACAGACCTACGTAAAATATGCCAACGAGTGAGAGCTCTGAAGATGAGCATGACGCTGCTCAAGCTGCCAAGACGAAAACAAAACGGAAATATATACACAAGTACCAATCTGCTTGGGAACGAGACGAGAGATTCAAGTTATGGATTGCACGAAGTAAGAAGGGAGACAGAAAGTTTTATTGTAAATATTGCTGCTATGATTATGTGTGCGGTACATCAGAAGTTGTTAAACATCTAAACAGCAAAAAACACATGAACCAAATGAAGGATGTAAAGACCAGGCAGACCCTTGTAGCAATGACCACAACTTCTCCGGCATTGGTACCTGTTCAGCGGGGTAAAGAAAATGATTTACGTATAGCTAGTTTTCTCGTTGAACATAATATTGCGTTCAATATAGCTGACCACCTTGTAGCTTTAATTAAAAATATGCATCTTGATAAAGACTCGTTAGATAAAACATCTTGTGGACGAACAAAAGCTACAAAGCTGGTAACGAACGTAATAGGTGCCCACGGACGTGATACCATTATAAACATTTTAAAAGCTACGAAATTTTCAATTATGATTGATGAATCAACAGATGTAGGCACCACTAAAAATCTTGCCATTATTGCTCGATTTTATAATAATAAGAAAGTCAATGACACGTTTTTAGACTTGATGGAAATAGTAGAAGGGTCAGCTGAAAATATTTATAATTCCATTGTCAATTTTTTCAACAATAATGACATAAATTATAAACAAAATATGATAGGTTTTGCAGCAGACGGGGCAAGTGTCATGATGGGGCGACATAATTCCGTGAGTAAATTATTCCAAAATGACATACCCCATGTATTTATTTTAAAGTGTGTAGAACAATTAACAAGACTAATATTTAATTATATGAGGAGTTTTAAAAGAATCAGTGAATACAAAGAATTTCAGATTTTTGTTGAAGTAAAACCTCACAAGATGCTGCACCCCTCCCAAACAAGATGGTTATCATTAATAGCAGTGATAATGAGGTGCATTGAACAATATAATGCATTGTTATTTTATTTCAGATCTGAGTTGTTAGAGAAAAATAACAAAGGAGTGGAGCCAATATATGACTAAATGACATTACAACAAAATTATATTTTCAATTTTTAAATTATATATTGCCTCTTTTTACTGACTTAAATAAAGAATTTCAATCTGAAACTCCAAAAATTCAATCTCTTTATAACAAAATAAAGCAGACATACATGGCGTTGTTAGATAATTATTTACAACTAGTGACCCCTTAGATCGCTGAGATGTGTAGGTCGCTGTTACGTGTAGAACGCCGAAATTGGTAGATCGACGAAGTTGGTAGATAGCTGAAATAGGTTGATCGCTAAAATCGGTAGAATGATGTAATATGTAGATTCCCGAAGCGTACGAAGAATAGTGAGTTCGATAGACCGCCGAAGTTGCGGCGCTCTATCGAACTCACACGAACTCGTCGGTCTAGCAAAAATCGGCGATCGCTAATGTTGGTAGACGGCAGATAGCTTGTAAAATAAGATCTTGGATAGCCGTCTAAAAGTAACCAAAAAACTATGAGCGCGATACTTAAGTAGGCGTTTATGATTCGCAATCGTTTATTTTGACACTCCTCGCTGCGCTCGTGCGCCAATTGAATTTTTATACAATGTAGATAACAATGTATTACTATCTGGTTTGGTTTTATAATAGACTTACTGTGGCACATCTTTTTTTCAGTTTCATAATAAAAAGTGCAGGTAAACACTGCAACCACAATTTATAAGATTGTAAAAGCAAATACTTACTCTTACAAAATAATGTAGTACTTTCTGCTTTGGACGTATTGTGATACCGTTTTCAGTGTCATAATGATACCATATGAAAAATGTCTAAATTTATCGTATATAGAGCACGGAATTATTTCATATGGGTAGGTACTTCTCGCTGCGTTCGTCGTGCGCCAACCTACTCATGCGCCAATTTCGGTCTTAAAAACTTATTTGTATGATGTATAACTTTTCATTTTGGTTTCATAATGGACTTACTGTAATTCTGTTTTCTGTGTCATATTAAAAACCGTTGGTAACCATTGTTACAACTATGAATATATTCTAACCCCCAATGCCTAAATTTGGCGAACGAACGCTTTGGTTCAGTTGGGCACTCCTCGCTGCGCTCGTAGTGCTCCAAACAACCTATACGCCAATTAAACTATTATAAAATATATGATAATGTTTTCAGTTTTATAGTGAAAGCCGTAAATATTTTAACCACAATTTCTGAATTTGACGTAGAGACGCATTGCTTCACATGAGTACTCCTCGCTGAACTCGTCGTGAGCCAAGATAGATCAAATGCATAGAAAATGGTGATATACAGGCAGGATGTAGATATTTAATAAATTAAAAATTACGACAACAATCTGGATTTGAGCAACGCCGTTGGTTAGAGTTAGAGTTGGTTAAAGTATTGTGCTAGCGACGCAATGTCCCTGTCATCTTTAATATGATCAGAAAGAAAAGAATTTTAAAAAATTTTCACATAACGAAATAATTTCTTTTATTAAATTTAGGCCTCTTTCGGGAAAGTTTACTTTCATTTGGGTAATTTTTTTGTGGTCAATAGGAGCAACTTTTTATCAACTTGCAATTTTGATTTTCCAAAAAAATCAGCCTATTGTAAATGATGTTTTTAATGAAATACACATTAATTGGTCTAATACACTGATCCTACCATGCACATAAATTAAATACAATTTAAAAGAAATGTAATTTAGAAGTCGTAGATTAGAACACGCCGTAGTTGACTCGTACATAATGGATATAATTCACTACCATAATTATACACTCGCATAGCAGCTCGTGTATAAACTGCGCATTATCTGTTACATTATCGTGAAAAAAAGGTTATTATTTATTCGCAATTTACTTAATTAATTGAATGATTGTTCTTATAAACCTTTAAAGGAATTTTAAAAACATGTAACTTAAAACAGTGGCTCGTCCTGGATTTGTTCATTTTGTTGGGCTTATTTTGAATATATGTATACCGTTTTCAGTGTCATAATGAATGTCCATATGAAAAATGTCTAAATTTGTCGTATGGAGTTCATATGGGCACTTCTCACTCATCGTGTGCCAACCTACTTATACGCCAATTTAATATGCTAATTTAATTTAAAACCCGTTAGGGGTTTTTGATATTGATTTTTCCCAAATAAAAAAAAACGTTCACTTTGGATTTATAATGGAGTAATTGGAATTGTTTTCAGTGTCTAATGAAAACCGTTGGTGACCATAGTTACGGCTATATATTCTAACCCCAATGTCTAAATTTGGCGAATGGTCGCATTAGTTCAGTTTGGTACTTCTCGCTACGCTCGTCAAACATGTTGTCGAACCATATGTCTATATGCAGAAGTACCATAACGTATTTAATTATTATTCAGTTTTTTGGCTATCAGATTTTAACTGGCGAGATAGAAAAGAAACAGTTAACAACATTCCCACAATAATTATGGGAAAGAATAATAGCTTCTATTAAAGGAATCAGAAGCAACAGGAAGGAACATATCGTTCTTTTATTCATAAATACTATTGTTGTATAGGAGCAGGCCAAAGAAGAATATTCTACGCATTTATTTTTTGGAAAGTTGTTTTGATAATTTGGCATTACTATCGGTTATGAGTGCATATGTATAATAAAGGTTTTTAAAAAGAATATGCAAAGAAATGTAAATGTGTAACTGAAATGTATTTTATTTCATTTTTAATAATTTTTCTATTGACTCTAAATTAGTACTCTAATTTAAAATAAATCTTAATTATTATTCCAATAACTTTGAATTATTTACTTATTGTTTTACTTTAGAATATAGAAATAATCTCCATGAGAAATGTTTTAATATTATTTAATAAATAATCACATGCTTCAAAAGTAACTCAGCATAACATTACAAAAGCCCTAAACAATAATAAACATGCATGGAATAAAAAATATTAGATATTTACATATCTAGTCATAATAAGCCTAAATATTATATTTCTATTATATTATACAGCATGTTGCACTTTTTCCCCGCAAAACTCTTTCAGATAGTAAATGTCACACCAAGTATAATATAGACCTATTGGTTTTCGTTATTCCACGTGAAATAATTAAACGGCTCTAGTTTCTTTAGGAATTTAAAAACCCAATAAGTCGACATGATATTTTTTATTCAAAATGACATTTACTTGTAGACAAAAAATCTTTAAAAAGATTTATATGTAGTTTGTTTCTTCCTTCAATTGTATAATTAGTTGATTTTTAATATTTTCAATTTTAAACTTAAATTAATTTACCTTTCATTGTTGTTATCGGTATTGATTGTGTTCTTTCTTCGTTTCCACATTGTTTGATATGTATTTTATTGTATATATTTTTTTTATTTTGACGCTATTTCAAGCAGCTGTAACTTTTTAAGGTTTTGAAAAACAATTAGGTCCACGCAAAAAAATACAATCAATACCTATACAATTATAAAATTAAAAAATACTTGTCAAACGTGCAGATTTTGTATTTGCAGTTTGTACCTTTGAGGGCGTTTGGCCATGTCCATCGTATACCCAACTGCTTTTGCAATTTAAATATTTTTCTTTCTTCTCGGGTTCCTTGTGCAGTACGGTGTCGGCTATGCTTCCTCTATTATGTTATCGGTAAATTTTCTTGGTTGACCTTCAAACTAAAACAAAATAAAGATTAATTTTGGAAATGTTTGATTAAAAAAGTAACCATGACTTGCGTGCCAGGGGTTTTTCTGTACGGTACAATTACCAATATAATTACCACAGTTTGTACATAAGGATAATCATATTCATGATGAAGACATAATTCCTAGCATAATACACTATGGTTATATCGCTATCTGCATTTTTGTTTACCTTTGTTTTGTCTCAAGTAAATCATTTTTCCTCCTGACCCGACACAGAAAATATGGTTGGTTCATAGCCACACTCTGGAAGAAAAGACTCATCCCTATAGAAAATGCATCACGGACGTTGAATGATTAATATTTTGTGGCCGCATCAAATGTCAGTCTTCGATTACCAGTTTAATAATAATAATAATAATAATAATAATTCTTTATTGTCATTGATCAAAATATGATACAGACATTGTCATTTTGAACATAAAATGCAAACTATAAAGTAAGACATATCAACAAGTTTCAAAATACGAACAAAATGCCGCAAATCAGTTGGGACAAGCGATGTAGTCGGAAACGTCATAGAACTCTTTCTCCAACAGATATTCACGTACTGCCTTTCTGAATCGCGATAAATTCACTATGCTGATTAAGTCGTTTGGCATCGCGTTATATACTTTTATCATCATGTACATAGGTCCGGCCTCAAAAGTAGACGTAGTGTGGTGAGGGATGGCTAGACGCATGGAATTGCGGGTCTGAAATGAGCCCGATATGTCACTGTTTGTTACAAACTGACTGAAGTTACTCTTACAAAACAACAAAAGGTTATAAATATACAAGCATGGCAATGTTAAGATTTTCAGAGCCTTAAAATGGCCTCTACACGAGTCCCGATGCCCTAGTCTTTGCATGCATCTAATGTATCGCTTCTGTAGTCTAAAGAGCCTCACAGACTGAGCTGACGAACCCCAAAGTACAATGCCGTATCTCAGAACAGACTCAATGGTGGCAAAGTAATACTGTCTCAGTGTGCTTACATTTACATTATCCCGTAGTTTGTACATACAGAAGTAGAGCTTGTTCAACCTCTTGCAGGTGAACTCAACATGTGTTTCCCACTTTAACGACTCCTGCACGTGAAATCCCAGAAACTTCACATCCGAGCTACGAGGTATGGAGCCCCCCACAGCAGGGCCGCGTTAAGGCATAATAGCGCCCTAGGCATTTTTCTTTTTGCCGCCCCCTTATATAAATAAAAATTGATATTTTCAGAATAGTATAACTTTATTAGAAAAAAAAAACTTCAACTCTGGGTGACAAAAAGAGAAAATATAATAAAAATTTATAAATTTTGTTTTTAAAGAAAACTTGCCGCCCTAAAAAAGGCTGCCGCCCTAGGCAGCTGCCTCACTCGCCTAATGGATAAATCGGCCCTGCCCCACAGACCTAACCAACAACGACCTTTTGGGCAAATCCAGAGAGAAATGCACAACAGCCGGCTTTGTTTCATTCAATATCAAACTATTGGCCCTGCACCACTCGCCCATGCATTTTACCGCACGACTTGTTTCAGCAGATAGTTCAGGCACACTGTTCGCTCTGATGACCAACGTGGTATCATCTGCATATTGGTATAACTCGCCCAATGGAATACTGGCGGACAGGTCATTAACATACATTAAAAAGAGCAGAGGGCCAAGAATTGATCCCTGAGGGACATGTGACAATCATATCACAGAAAATCTTCAAATTTAAGAGCACAACCTCTCTCGCAATATCTATAGCCTAGAAGCACACAAAAAACAATTAATTAAAGAATAATATACAAAACGTTAAATTATATACTTACCAACATCATGAAATTGTGCTTTAATAAAATCCAGGCACTGTGACGTTGATTGTAAACAGAGAATTGGAGAGAACTTAGCTCCGAGCGCTCGGCGAACACATAATGCCGATCCAGCTGACATCTCTCGGCGAATCAAATGCTGTATTTTGCCAATTTCAAAATATATTTTAAAAATGTGATAAAAATGCAATATGATGAGTCATAGCTCCATTTCTTTCCTTGAATAGAACTTAAATTATCAAATAAAATTCAAATGACAGCTACAAATTACATCACCATGTAACGAAAGCCACGCCGTTTCTCCGGCAGATGGCGTTACAGTCGATGTACCGTAAAACTGTCAACAATTTATTACACGTATTTTTCACTTTCAATATAAGTAAAATTAACTTTTCGATTGCGCTTTCTTCCTTTCTGATCCTCAGTGGCTGTATAGTTGCCACCTACCGCTAGTGTTTCTGATCCCGACGCGCTACAAATTATGTACACACGTACACAGATATGTTCGCAAGTCTTCTCCTTAAAAATGTTTAACACTTTGATCGCGGCGGGTGTCACTTTAACTCTTACCGTATTTCTATATGAGCCCGGGGACATTATTGTCCATCTTTTCGGTGTATATTAGCGTAATTTCAGCGCGTACGGGACCGAAATCTGATGGTTCTCGCAGCGCGCTCAAGCTACTGTCAAGTGTCAACAACAGTCGCTTAGCAACCTACGTATTTGACAAATTTTCTGACGTATCTCGAGGTACACCCAAAATTTCAACCGATTTTAGCGAAAATCGGAAAAAAATTCTCGCCTCTCAAACCACATTTTTGCATTATCATTTCTGTAATAGTTAGAAGCGCGAAAAAGATTCAACGGTAGCCGCTTGGGTATTATAAAGCAAAAGTGAGATCATAGTTTTAGCGGCCGGAATATTGGGCGAAAATAGTCTCCGATTACTTTCACGGTTTTAGTATAATAGACGTGGGACAAGATTATATTAGAAAAACGCCAGTAGAAAATATACAATTTCGAAACCCAGATCATTTTCTTTCAATAGACGATATTTATTTTGGGCCCCAAGTAACCAAAACTCTTTTGGAATTGAATAGTGAGGTTACGGAAAGAGACATTACATTGTTTAAACAAAGATGTCTTGCTTTTTATGTCGAAGCAGCAAAACAAATGTACCAACGTTTTCCATTGCAAGGAGGTACAGCAATGATCTTAAAAGAAATATCATTGATAGATCCCATGATAATAAAACAGAAAAGACCACCATCTATTAATAATTTAATAATTGTTTAATAATTGTTTATTGGTGTTCAAGATACAAACAAATGTATATACACAAGTCAAGATACAAAAAATACACAGATCAAAATAAATTCTCACGTTCTATCAATCATTACAACCACACACAATGTCAACCTTAACAAAACATAATTTTAAACTAACATTACATTGAAACAAAATAGTCCATATATTCCTGAATACTGTAAAAAGCATTCTGCAATAAAGCGGTTTTCATGGCGTTTTTAAATAATTTAGCGTTTAAGGTCTTTACGTGGGTTGGAAGAACGTTGTAAAACTTTATGCCATAAAAATTAGTAGCATGTCTGCTACTCTTCAATCTCTGGAATGGTACATAGAGATGTGACCGCGGTCGTGTATTGTGTCCATGGATATCAGAATTTATTCTGTAGTCAGTCAGATTATCCTTCACCCAGGTCACAGCTCTCAGAATATAAAGACAAGGGAACGTCAGTATTTTTAAACGGATATACAGTTCTCTGCAATCCTGTCTATATCCGAATCCTCCAAGCACTCTCACAGCTCGGCGCTGAAGGCCAAAAATACGCTGCGCTGAAGACGAGTGACCCCATGCCAACACGGCATACTCGATCTTCGACTGGATCAGCGCAAAGTAGGCGGAACGGAGAGCTGGAAACGACAGACTATTTGACAAGTTACGCAACAGATATACACTCCTACACACACCAACTGACACACTCTCAACATGCAAATCCCACCGGAGGCATGGGTCCAAAACAACACCAAGAAACGTCACCGATTCCTCATTCACACGATCCACAGGACGCAAGGTGAATATCATTTGCTTTGTCTTACCGACGTTCAGTGACAGATCATTCGCAGCATACCAGTCCTCAGCAATCCCGCGTGAAGCCTCCATTGAGACGACAGCCTGGTCTAATTTTACACTATTAAAAGACAGTGTGGTGTCGTCAGCAAACAAAACAGCCCTATCACAGGGAACACAAGAAACAAAGTCATTGACATACAACAAATACAAAAGCGGACCCAAAACAGAACCCTGCGGAACCCCGCAAGTGACCGGGAGGCTGCCAGAAACCACACCGCCAAACCTCACCATCTGCGACCTGTCCGACAAAAATGATGCAATAAATTTACATGCAGCTGCAGAGAAATTATATAACCTCAACTTCCTCCCAAGCAGATCATGATTCACTCGGTCGAAAGCCTTTGACAAGTCACAAAACAAGGCGACGTTATATTTTCCACTCTCAAAACAGTCAACGCAGTTGTCCAGGAAGTACATAATTGCGTGAGTAGTGGATCGGCCTTTTCTAAAACCAAACTGTTCCCTACAAAATAACGAGTGTCTCTCAAAGTGGCTTATGATCTGATTTTTAACAATCTTTTCAAATATCTTCGAGATGCAAGGGAGAATCGATATCGTTCGAAAATTAGATGGGTTGTTTACATCGCCCTTTTTAAGGATAGGAGTGACAAGAGCAATCTTGAGTTCGTTTGGAAACACTTGTGTCCTAAGACACGAATTTATCACAGACGTATTATACCTTTGGCATATCATTTTACGTTTCTGTTTGACGGAAATGATGTGACAGAAATAGATCGTCAATGACGACTATTTAGAAATGATGATATCAGAGATTAGTAAAAAAAGATAGGAAACGTCCATAAGCCACCTATGGTGAAATTCGACCACATTTTATTAACTGGTTAACATCTGAGACGTTAGGTGGCAGCACGGTGGCGCTCTGGGCGATTCGGCGGGATGTGGCTGTAAATTTTTATTTGTGTGCATTTCTTATATGTTTTATTATTTCGTTTTCCTACACAACATACAAAACTTAGTTGTACATTATTTATTATATAATAAATATCAATAACAAATAAGAACAGTGTTACTAAAGTAATTCAACACTAAGCTATAACAACAACAATAGAAAGCTTAGCTTCATAACTGCTGCTGACCTGCTGCTCTTCTCTGCTGTTCGTAGCAACAACCATATTATCTACAGAAAGTAAAGGTACAGCTCCTGATTTGAAAAGCAATCGCACCTATGTTTTCTTGAATTGCTCGACAGAAAAATGATCACTTTATATGTGATAGTTTTTGTGTCAATATAAAAGGTAAATTCGGCCAATATTTAACATCCATTGCCACATCCCTATTATCGAATTTATTTTTGTACTTGAATTACAAATGCAATAAGTGCCACGACTCATGTTGTAACTCTTGGTAAATAATGAAACTCCGGCGTTACCACTAAATGAAACTTAAGTCAAATGACATTTCAAATTGCGTTTTGAACACTTGACATGACAAGACATGACATTTCAGTCACGTCATAGAGCGGTTAGTTAACATCTGAGACGATAGATGGCGCTAAAGGTAAGCGTCCACTTTTACGAATCGGACGGTCGGCACGCATCGTACGAATCGCATTTTCTTATTGGTTATATTGGTTTTAATCGAACTGCGTCCATCTAACCGCATCGTACTCTTCGCACCTCGGCAATGCCGCTATGAATTCCGACAGGCGAATTAAATCCGATGCGCGAGTTACGTACCCAGATATGCTGAGGCAGCACATTCCTAGGAGTAGATTAAGAATAGTATATAAGCAGTAGCATTGTTCCACTTAGCAGTTATAATTATAGTCAGTATTATACTCTTAGATATTACGCACATCAAACTCTGTATGTAATATTTAAATAAATTGTTTTTTTTAATTAACAAGTGTTAAACAATTATATTTGGCGCAGTCGGCAGTATTTCGGGACGTTTTTCGAAAATAAAACTCTTTTTGAAAACGGTTCGTGTCTACGATTTACGCGAAAAGAACCACACCCATAGACCTCACATCGGTCGAAGAATCTCACATCGGTTCGTGGAAGTGAAAATAAAGGATACCAAAGGACATGATTGGATTATTTAAATTCATGTAAGTACAAACTAAGTTTAGTTTATTGCATTCCTCAAATCCATGTCCAATCCTGAACTTGCATTAGCGGAAATTTTAAATAAATTATCGCTACAAGAAAATCAAACCAGTGCTAATAATAGTGATCCAAAAAGTATTATGATAATAATAACAATGTCTACAGTAAAAGATATCACCACCAATCATCTTGCCATCATACCGCAGTACGATGGAAATCCAAACACCCTCACCATGTACATCGCGGGATGTCAATATTTGATTGACACATTTGCCAGTGAAGAGGCAGATGACCCAATTAACCAATTCATCATGAGAGCCATCCAATCTAAATTAACAGGAAAAGCTCTTCAGTTAGTAGGAAGTTATGAAACCATAAGAACCTGGAAGGAACTTAAGGACCTCTTGCAATTAAATTTCTGTGATCAGAGATCAGAAAAGTGTTTGACACAGGATTTAATTAATCTTAGGCCAGAAAGGCAAGAAACAGCGTACAACTTTGGCATGCGTTGTAAGAATATAAGGAATTTATTGTTATCCAAAGTCAAGATGACAGAGGTGGATGCAGCAAGAAGAAAAATTAAATGCGAATTGCATGAAGATACAACATTACAAACATACCTCCGAGGAATCGTTATAATGGGAGAAGTTGGCCATCGTGTCAGGTACAGAATACCTGATAACATAGAAACAGCTATGGCATATGTATTAGAAGAAGAAAATTTCAACTACTTTGCCAAACAGCCCAACAGTGTGAACGTTGATCACGAATTCAAACCACTCAGACAACAAATACCATCACAACAAGCACCACCAAAACAACATCAACAAAAACAGTGGCAACAACAATCAAAACAGTGGCAACAACCTAGGCAGTGGCAACAACCAAGACAATGGCAACCACCGAACCAGTGGCAGCAACCAAATCAATGGCAACAGCAAAACCAATGGCCACCCAAACCACAACAACATTGGAGACAACAACAGCCTCAACAGCAACAACCGTTCCAGAAACCACCATCTTGGAGATTTGCAAAATCCCCTGGACAAATACAACAAACTCGTCAACCGAAGCAAACACCAATGGATATTGGTAGTTCGACAAGATCAGCACCCCAGAAATTGTATTATCATACTGAAGATCAACAAGATGTTGAACAAATTGAAGAATATGAAGAAAATCAACAATACTACGAAGAAGGCGAGTACACTTATGAAGAAGATAAACATGAAGAGGAATACGAAGAAAATTTTATGGCAGAAGCCTCCACAAGTCAAATTACATAGCAAATGAAGACCCACAAGAAGAATACATGGAAAAAATCAAATTAAACACACATTCGGCAGTTAAATTACCATATATTATTATTCCTGAAATTAGAGCAAAATTTCTAATTGACACCGGAGCATCAAGATCTATGATAAGTTCAAATTTAGCTCATAGGTATTTTCAAGAACATATAAAGTATGAACCATTCACTGTACAAACGGCACATGCAATTACAAAACATCAACATGTAATTGAGATACCGTCATTAATTACGTTCAAAGCAAAAAATCAACAACACAAATTCCATATATTTGACTTTAGTGACAAATATGATGGCCTGATAGGAATAACATTATTGGAACAATTAGAAGCGGCAATCGACATCATCAATAGAACTTTGAAGACGAAATTTGTGAACATACCCATTTTATTTGAAGACTCAAAAATTTCTTTAGGACCACGTGAAAGAAAAGTAATCAAAATACCTGTGACTAGAAATAGGAAGAACATAATAGTGCATCATCAAGTATTAGCACCTGGAGTAGAAATACCAGAGGCTATATCAAATTCGAAAGATTTCGAGGCACTGACCATCGCTGTAAATTTCAACAATTTTCCTGTAGAAATCGAGATCGATCAACCAATCGACGCTGAGGAGTATGACCCCAGGACTAACATCGGTAAAAGCAACAAGACACCATATACACCAAAACAAATTGAAAAAATGCAGATTGAAAATGTTATGATGAACTTAAGGTTAGTTCACCTGAATGATGACGAATACCAACAAATACAAAGTATATGTTTAGAATACAAGGACATATGTTATGATGAACGTTTACCATTGACATTTACAAATCAAATTAAACATACTCTAAGACTTAAAGATGAAACACCCGCATATTCCAGACCATATAGACAGCCCCAACAGAAGAAAGACGAAATAAAACAACAGGTCCAACAACTATTGGAACAAGATATCATCCAGGAAAGCTACAGCCCTTGGAGCTGTCCAGTTACTGTAGTACCAAAGAAGATGGATGCATCAGGGAAGGTTAAATATCGAATGGTAATCGACTACAGACGATTAAATGACCAAACCATTGACGATAAGTATCCTATACCTAACATAACCGACATCTTAGATAAGTTAGGAAGGAGTCAGTACTTTACCACCCTTGACCTTGCTAGTGGTTATCATCAACTTGAAATGGACCCCAAGGATATACAGAAAACAGCCTTTTCTACAGAACAAGGACACTACGAATTTAAAAGAACGCCTTTTGGACTGAAGAATGCTCCAGCAACTTTTCAAAGAGTTATGGACAACATACTACGAGGTCTTCAGGAAGACGTATGTCACGTGTACTTAGATGATATTGTTATCTATTCAACAAGTCTTCAAGAACATTTGGAAAAACTTACAACCGTATTTGAAAGATTACGAAAAGCAAATTTGAAAATAAAATTAGACAAATGTGAATTTTTACGGAAGGAAACAACTTACCTAGGACACGTAATATCAGATCAAGGTGTGAAACCAAATCCGGAAAAAATTAAAGCCATCCTGAAATATCCAATACCTACGACAACAAAGGAGATCAAAGCATTTCTAGGCTTGGTAGGTTACTATCGAAAGTTTATCAAGGACTTTGCCAAAATTACGAAACCAATGACAAGATGTCTAAAGAAACATGCAAAAATAGTACACGATGAAGAATTTATAAAAGCATTTGAAACATGTAAACATATATTAACTAATGAACCAGTGTTACAGTACCCAGACTTTGCAAAACCATTTGTATTAACAACGGAAGCCTCGAACGTAGCAATCGGCGCAGTACTCTCTCAAGGAAGAATAGGACAAGATAAACCTATAAGTTATGCTTCTAGAACTTTATCAGATTCAGAACAACTATATTCTACAATAGAGAAGGAGCTTTTAGCCATCGTATGGGCAACCAAATACTTTAGGCCCTACATCTACGGTAGACCATTCATCATCTACACAGACCACAGACCCTTGGTCTGGTTAACATCACTAAAAGAACCAAATTCCAAGTTAGCCCGATGGAAAATAAGACTAGAAGAGTATGATTATGAAATTCTATACAAGAAAGGCAAGTATAATACTAACGCAGACGCCTTATCTCGAATAAAAATCAACGCTTTGGAAACAGAATCAATACAAGGAAATGACGGAGACGACGTAGACCAACTTATAAGAGAACTACTAGAAGGAGAAGAAGATCCAAAAATCAACGCTTTGGAAACAGAATCAATACAAGGAAATGTCGGAGACGACATAGACCAACTTATAAGAGAACTACTAGAAGGAGAAGAAGATCCCCCAACAATAGAACAAGTACCAAATACGTCATTTGTTACAGAAGACGTACAACAACCTAGTACATCAGTCACCAGAGACCAAGACCAACCAATGGAACCTGCAAGTACGGTACATTCAAACTTAAACGACGAACCACGAGATACAATACCAACATTGGATGAAGCGATAGACAACAAAAATCCTCAATATCATATCGATCAGACATATTTGGACACATGTAAGATTACACTACAGATAAATCAAGGGAAGAAGATTTACAGAGTAACCATGCCTAAATCAAACAACGAAGAAGAAATATTCAAATTAATAAGGGACTACATGCCACAAGGAAAACAATATTTATATTTCAAACAAGAACAAATGTACAAAAATTTCTGTACAACTTATACTAAATACTTCAATGATAACGGACCTAAATTATTTAGATGCATGAGGAAATTACAGACAATAAATGACCCAGAAGAACAAATGGAGATAGTCAAGAACTATCATGAAGGTAAAAATAATCATCGAGGAATAAACGAAACATTAAAACAACTACAACGTCGCTATTATTGGAACAACATGAAAGAAACTGTTTCAATCTACATAAAACGATGTCAATTATGTAACCGGACGAAATACGATCGTCAGCAACCACATCCAAGTCTAAATATAACTGATAAGGTAGATGTGCCATTTCAACGAATTCATGTCGACGTATTCACCATAGGCGGACAACAGTTCTTAACAATAATAGATGCATTCACAAAACATGCACAGGCGATAAGCATTAAAAGTAAGAATGCCGTTGAAATTGCCGACGCATTAATTACATACTTTGCTACATTCGGAACACCAGAAGAAATGATAACGGACTCAGGAGCAGAATTCAATAATGGACTAATAAAAGAATTACTATTAAAACATAAAATTAAAATTCATTATTGCACACCAAACAATCCCAATTCGAACGGAAACATTGAAAGACTTCATTCAACGTTAATTGAGCATTTACGGATTTTAAGAGAAAACGACAAAACTTGTAGCATGACGAAACTGATGCGTATTGCGATCATAGCATACAACAACTCAATACACACAACAACAGGACTTACACCACATGAACTAACATTTGGACATACAAAGAGCCGTGATCCATTTGATCTGTATTATGATAACCATTTTTACAGTGATTACATCAAGAAACATGTAAACAGATTAAAGACTTTATACCAGAACCTAGGAAATCAAATGCAACAACAAAAGACCAACGTAATTGAGAAAAGGAACGAAAAAGCAAAAACAAAACCTTTGGAGGTAGGACAAGAAGTATATGTCAGATTAGGATCTGGAAATAGAAATAAAATAACACACATGTTTCAAGGACCATATAGGATTCAAACATTACACGATGATAACACTGCAACTGTAATAGACGATAAGAATAAAATCAGAAAAGTACATATTAAAAATCTAAAACATGGCACTACTGTTCCAGAATCCTTGGATGGATCATCCGTGGACTCCGGGGAGACGTTACCATAAAATCAATAAGATACCTAGAAAATGTATTAAAATTCAAAGCTTACGTAAAGGGAGAAAGTATTATATTTATCATAATAATACCATTGGTGGAACCCGAATCATACAATTACTACCATCTCTTCCTTACCTTTATCAACAAATAATTCCTATTTTAAGTATATCTTACCATCTAATCCTTACCTGGCAATAAACGAAAATAAGTTTGTATCTTCAAGAGACCAATGCAGAGAAGTATGGCCCGGGGAATACATATGCCAAGCAGAGCATAGTAACATCATTTCCAACACGTCACCATGTGAGATACAATTATTACGATTTACTAATAACTATGATGTATGCAGGCAGACCTTTACCAAAATCCAGGATATAGAGATCACAAAGATTGCACCTAACCAATGGATCATCACTGCCCCAAATTCAACCAATGTCAAGAAACGCTGTGATAAGACAGAAGAAATGGACAACATACGTGGGACCCACCTAGTAGAGATTACATCAGGCTGCATGATCACCATCAACGACAGGACTCTACAAGTGTACGAGTCCAAAACACAACGGATAAGAAGACCCAATATCCCGCAGCTACAGCTGAATCGCGGACCAAAATCCAGCGAAGAAAAAATTCATGAAATTCGACAACTACAAGAGGTCCACTATCAGAACTTGACGGACATCCACACCGGACTATACAAATTAAAAGAAGAGTTACAACATGTAACAACACCAAAACTAAACAATTACCTATATATTGGACAATCATTTTATATGTTATTTTATGTTTAGCAATCCTTGGAATCGTAGCCAAGTTTATTATCAAATACCGGAAGTCGAAGCTCATTCCGCAACCTTCAACAGTCAGCATCTGCGGAGAAGCGATATCAATAAACAAAAGTCATCCATTGTCCCACTAAGGCCAACGGGATGTCTTTCGTCTCGGGATGGAGGAGTTACGTACCCAGATATGCTGAGGCAGCACATTCCTAGGAGTAGATTAAGAATAGTATATAAGCAGTAGCATTGTTCCACTTAGCAGTTATAATTATAGTCAGTATTATACTCTTAGATATTACGCACATCAAACTCTGTATGTAATATTTAAATAAATTGTTTTTTTTAATTAACAAGTGTTAAACAATTATATTTCGCGCGTACGTTGCCGATGATGTCATTCAAAATGCCGATAAGTGCACGCAAGTCCACGCACTTCTCGACATTCGCTGTTAGTATTATTTTCATGGCAGTTAGAGAAGATGGATGTCGCTCGGTTCATAGCAATTGTGCAAGAGTATGAAGAATTGTACAATTTACGTCATGTTCATTATATGAATCAACAGCGAAAGGGATAATATTTGGGAAGAGATAGGAAAGAAAATGAATGAAAATGGTAAAAACAATCACATACTTTTATTCAACGTTTATTTGAAAGTTATATGTATATAAAACGAATTAATGTTGTTATTTACTTATATACACGGTGGGGCAAAAAAAAACGGTACAAATTTTTGATCACTCGTATTTCCTATAATATTTTATCAATTCAAATATTTCTTTTAAAAATGAATTGCCTGTAGTGTGAAGATTGAAACCGTGCCTAATTCCCAATAACAGGACGTTTCAGTCCACAGTTATGTTGCTTTGTGTAGGCTATGCAACATTTCTGATAACATCGTGTCAATTTAATGTGAAATGCAAGCTGTAATAAAATTAGCAGGTAATGATTTTTTTTCCTTTGGTCAAAAGGGACAGCAGAGATTTTATTGCATCGAATCCAGTGTGATTTTTTTGCATACAGGGTGAATTTTGGAAACATCGGTTTTTGCTGTTTTTACTGAAAAAGAAGTTGAATTGCGAATATGGTATGTTTTCAATCCTCACAACATAAGCAATTAGTCCTTCAAAGAAATGCTTCCTTTAATTTACTTAAAATCTTTGAAAATAGAAGTAATTGAACATTTGTACCGTTTTTTTTTTGGCCCACAGTGTATAATATATTTGTATGTTATTGCATACGTGTACCAGCACGAATATGATATAGTAATTTTGCTTTCCGTTTCTGCTTATTTTTGTTTCCTTCTTCCTCTGCCAGTAAACTACTAATAATAATAAATTCTTCTTCATTATTCATGTTAATTTTTTAGTGATACGTTTATATCTATAGTAGCTTTACAACTGAACAGCGACAGCCGCATGTAGTGGTTGGTTGTTGTATGTCGTCTTTATATTTCTTTTAATAAAACGCTACATCTTACTTGAGTTCTGTATTGAGACTACCGTTAGTACATGCGCATAGAAATACATATATATATATATATGTGTAAAATAGGTGGCATAACCTAAGGTGCTTATGGTACTATAATATACATAAAATATCAGCAAGTATATACATATAACATCTCCCCTCTTATTAAAAGATTTTTATAACAATCTTAAACTAAATGGCCTTAATTTAACTTATTAACTAAACATTAACATGATTATTATTTAATGTTATTCTGAAATGTATGAGTATTTGTTTTTAACAATACGTCCTGATCTAGTTTTATAACCATTCATATTTTGTAAGATATTAGGATCGCTGGATTGTGATGTTTGTGTGGGAGGATTCAATGTATTGTTAAGGGTGGAATTTAGATTTGTGGTTACACTTTCATTACTGTTGTTGTGTGATGCATAGTTGCAACCAGGGTTAATATGTCGTTCATGTCTTCTATAAATACCACCGTTCTTATCTTCTACCATATATGCTCTTGGTTCTTCATTCTTTTTGATTATTGTTCCCCTTGTCCAGTTGTCATCCGGTTTCTTTTTAAACCATATTTCTTCCCCTTCCATGAATATATTTTCTTTTCTTAAGGCATTTTTATCATACGCATTCTTATATTTTTGCATTCTATTCAAAACGGAATAATGGTCTTGTTTTAAGGTGTTTTGTGGTATTAAATTGTTGAATTGTGTCGGAATGCATGTTCGAATATTTCTTGACAATAGGATTTTTGCAGGTGAATTAGTGTCATTTCTCGGAGTATTTCTTAGATGTAACAGAGCTAGATATGGATCGCTTTGGGTTTCTTCGCATTTTTTGAACATTGTTTTTATAGCTTTCACTGCGCTCTCAGCTTTTCCATTCGACTGAGGGTAGTGCGGGCTGGACAATACATGTTTGAATTCCCATTCCTTTGCAAATGATTCAAATTCCTTCGACGTAAAGTATGTTGCTCCATCAGTGAAAACTTTCAAAGGTATTCCAAATCTTGCAAATGACGCTTTTATTTTCTTTATAACTGTTGAACTTCTCATGTCATTTAATCTTTCGGTTTCAATGTAATTTGATAAATAATCAACAATTACTATAAAATTCTGGTTTTTGTATTCAAAAAGGTCAATTCCTACATCCTGCCAAGGCAATTTTGGTGTTTCCCTTAGAATTAACTCTGTCTTTGTTTTCTTTACCTGGTATTTTTGGCAAGTAGTACATTTCTTAACATACTGTTCAATGTATTTTTTTATGTTTGTCCAATAGATGGTATTTTTTGCTCTATTATACATTGTATTTATTCCAGGATGGCCATTGTGTAGTTTTTCCATCATTTTCTCTTTCAACTTGTGTGGTATTAAAATTCTGTCGTTATGAAAGATTAATTCTCGATTCAAAGTAAGAGCCTTTTTATCGTCATAGTAGGGTTTTAGTTTATCGTCAATATCTTTCCGGTATTTGGGCCACTGTGAGGTGATATACAATTTAAGTTGTTGATATGTAGAGTCTCTGTCACTTTCCTCTTTAATCATGGTCCAATTTTCTTCTGTGACTGGTAACGAATTTATTAGAAGATTGACTTGTAATTCGAGGTCGTTGTACTCAGATTTTTCTTTGTCATTGGCTACATTTGCTTTGTTGAAATCTCTGGATAGAGTGTCGGCTAGGTACATAAGCTTACCTGGGGTGTATTTCATTTTAAATGTATATGGTTGTAGTCGAAGCATCATACGTTGAAGCCTGGTTGTAAGTTTGTGTAGAGGTTTTTGGTAGATGGACACTAAGGGTTTGTGGTCTGTCTCTATAATGATATCATTTCCATATATATATTGTTTAAATTTTTCACATCCAAAGACCACAGCTAACAGTTCTTTCTCCACTTGTGCATATCTTCGTTGGACTTCATTGAGAGCCTTTGACGCAAATGCTATCGGTTTCCCTTCTTGGAGTAGCGCCGCCCCTAATCCTATTGAGCTTGAGTCTACAGTCAGTGTTATCTTTGCTTTTGAGTCAAAAAATCTTAGTTCAGGCGCATTTATTACCTTTTCTTTCAACTTTTTAAAATCATTTTCTAATTGTGATGTCCACTGAAAAACTATATCATCTTTCAGTAGTTCTCGAAGATTTACTGTCAATTCAGAGAACTTTGGGATATATTTACTTAGGTAATTGAAGAATCCTAATATTCTTTGTAGTGATTTTTTATTTGTAGGAGTTTCCAGTTCTTTAACTGCTCTTATCTTTTCTTCGTCTATTCTTATTCCATTTTCATCAAATTTGTGTCCCAAAAATCTTATCTCTTTCATCTTAAATTCACACTTTGTTGGATTAAATTTAATTCCTTTGTCTCTTGCTCTCTGCAGTACCTCTAAAGTTCTTTTCTCAAGGTCCTCTGCATCATTAGCATAAATGAGGATATCGTCTTGAAATGAGACAACTCCTTCTATGTTATCAAAAGTTTGAGCTATAATCCGGTGGAATATTTCTCCAGCGCAATTTAGTCCGAATGGAAGCCTCTTAAATTTATATCTCCCAAATGGGGTCTGAAAGGTGCATATTTTCGAACTGTCCTCATCCAGGGGTATCATCCAGTAACCTGAATTTGCATCCAATCTTGTGAAATATTTGGCCCCCTTAAGCTTTGCCGTCAGTTCATCTAACGTTGGGAACGGATAATGTGCCCTTTTAATCGCTTTATTCAACTGGTGTGGATCTAAGCAAATTCTGATGGTGTTGCTTGACTTTTGTACTAATACTATATTACTAACCCATCTGGTCGGACTACTGATTGGCTCAATAATTTCCTGTCTCGTTAATCTTTCCAGTTCACGTTTCAATGTACTATGTAAGGTTAATGGGATTCTACGGTATGGAGCTACTGAGGGTTCAATCTGATTGTCTAAATAAATAAATAATCAACAATTACTATAAAATTCTGGTTTTTGTATTCAAAAAGGTCAATTCCTACATCCTGCCAAGGCAATTTTGGTGTTTCCCTTAGAATTAACTCTGTCTTTGTTTTCTTTACCTGGTATTTTTGGCAAGTAGTACATTTCTTAACATACTGTTCAATGTATTTTTTTATGTTTGTCCAATAGATGGTATTTTTTGCTCTATTATACATTGTATTTATTCCAGGATGGCCATTGTGTAGTTTTTCCATCATTTTCTCTTTCAACTTGTGTGGTATTAAAATTCTGTCGTTATGAAAGATTAATTCTCGATTCAAAGTAAGAGCCTTTTTATCGTCATAGTAGGGTTTTAGTTTATCGTCAATATCTTTCCGGTATTTGGGCCACTGTGAGGTGATATACAATTTAAGTTGTTGATATGTAGAGTCTCTGTCACTTTCCTCTTTAATCATGGTCCAATTTTCTTCTGTGACTGGTAACGAATTTATTAGAAGATTGACTTGTAATTCGAGGTCGTTGTACTCAGATTTTTCTTTGTCATTGGCTACATTTGCTTTGTTGAAATCTCTGGATAGAGTGTCGGCTAGGTACATAAGCTTACCTGGGGTGTATTTCATTTTAAATGTATATGGTTGTAGTCGAAGCATCATACGTTGAAGCCTGGTTGTAAGTTTGTGTAGAGGTTTTTGGTAGATGGACACTAAGGGTTTGTGGTCTGTCTCTATAATGATATCATTTCCATATATATATTGTTTAAATTTTTCACATCCAAAGACCACAGCTAACAGTTCTTTCTCCACTTGTGCATATCTTCGTTGGACTTCATTGAGAGCCTTTGACGCAAATGCTATCGGTTTCCCTTCTTGGAGTAGCGCCGCCCCTAATCCTATTGAGCTTGAGTCTACAGTCAGTGTTATCTTTGCTTTTGAGTCAAAAAATCTTAGTTCAGGCGCATTTATTACCTTTTCTTTCAACTTTTTAAAATCATTTTCTAATTGTGATGTCCACTGAAAAACTATATCATCTTTCAGTAGTTCTCGAAGATTTACTGTCAATTCAGAGAACTTTGGGATATATTTACTTAGGTAATTGAAGAATCCTAATATTCTTTGTAGTGATTTTTTATTTGTAGGAGTTTCCAGTTCTTTAACTGCTCTTATCTTTTCTTCGTCTATTCTTATTCCATTTTCATCAAATTTGTGTCCCAAAAATCTTATCTCTTTCATCTTAAATTCACACTTTGTTGGATTAAATTTAATTCCTTTGTCTCTTGCTCTCTGCAGTACCTCTAAAGTTCTTTTCTCAAGGTCCTCTGCATCATTAGCATAAATGAGGATATCGTCTTGAAATGAGACAACTCCTTCTATGTTATCAAAAGTTTGAGCTATAATCCGGTGGAATATTTCTCCAGCGCAATTTAGTCCGAATGGAAGCCTCTTAAATTTATATCTCCCAAATGGGGTCTGAAAGGTGCATATTTTCGAACTGTCCTCATCCAGGGGTATCATCCAGTAACCTGAATTTGCATCCAATCTTGTGAAATATTTGGCCCCCTTAAGCTTTGCCGTCAGTTCATCTAACGTTGGGAACGGATAATGTGCCCTTTTAATCGCTTTATTCAACTGGTGTGGATCTAAGCAAATTCTGATGGTGTTGCTTGACTTTTGTACTAATACTATATTACTAACCCATCTGGTCGGACTACTGATTGGCTCAATAATTTCCTGTCTCGTTAATCTTTCCAGTTCACGTTTCAATGTACTATGTAAGGTTAATGGGATTCTACGGTATGGAGCTACTGAGGGTTCAATCTGATTGTCTAATTCTAATATAACTGCTTCTTTAAGACATCCTATCTTTCCATTAAATAAATCTCTAAAATTGTCTAAATTTACTTGGTCCACTTTTTTAATCATTTTCAGTTTAGTACATGCATTAAGTCCTAAAATGTTACTTTTTTGTACGGTTGTTACATAAAATTTGATTTTATACATCTTATTCTTATACATACAGTCTAAGATACACACGCCATTAATAGGAATTTTGTCGTTTGTATAGGTCGTTATTAAGTCATTGGATTTCTTTATTTTATCTACCATACAGCCTAAATTCATATACTCTTTTAATGAAATAAGGTTACAATCGGCACCTGTATCTAATTTGAGCTGTAGCTCTTTATTATTTATATATAAACTTGCATGCCATTGCTTTTTATCTGAACTTAAACTACTTACATTTTTAATATTATTTATCACGTATTCCTCATTAGTGTCACTGCTCTCTGGGTCTTCTTCATGTTGGTCTTGACAAACTTCTCTTATCTTCGCCTGTGGACGCTTGAACGTTGACCCGGGCTGAGGGTATCTCGATATTGCCTGACTGCCTCGTTTTATTTTACATTTGGCTGCAAAATGGTTCCTACCTCCACAACTCTTGCACTCTTTACCAAATGCTGGACACTTTCCATACTCGTGATTTTTTCCACATTTTCCACAAGGTTCTCTTTGATAGCCTTTTTGGTAACTTTTTCTTGCATATAATACCTCTTTTTCTTCACCTTTGGGATTCTGCAACTCTTCTACCCGCTTAGACGTCAGCTCCCTTGCTCGGCACATGCTCAACGCCTTCTCTATAGTAAGATCCTCCATTTTTAATAAACTCTCCATAATATTCGCATCACGAACTCCGCACACGAATACGTCTCTCACCAACTCATCCTTTAGTGGTCCAAATTTGCAGGTTTGGCTTAGATTTTTTAATGTTGTCATATATTGTTCGTAAGTTTCGTCGGTTTTCATTTTTCTGTTGAGAAAGATGTATCGTTCGTATGTTATGTTGACTTTTGGTTTAAAGTACTCGTCAAACTTGTTTATTATTACTTTGTATGTGTATTTTTCTTCTTCTTCTAATTCAAACGATGAGAAAATTTCATCACCTGGGTCTCCCATAGCATGTAATAGCAGTGCACATTTCTTCTTCTCTGTTAAATTATCATCGTAAAATGCTTCAATGTATCTTTCAAATTTTCTTCTTAACTTTTCCCAATTGTTACTAATATTTCCCTCGTATTCCATCTTATCGCATGAACCGCATGGCTGTTGTGTTTGCATTTTGTAGGTTATCTTCTTTTCACCTTCGTATTTCTCGCTCATCCGTCTATATTTCTTATTACTTTCACTTCTATTCTAATATTCTATCTTCTTACTGGTCTTTTATCGCATTATTGCGTATTTTTACCGCTGTCACCATGTTGTATGTCGTCTTTATATTTCTTTTAATAAAACGCTACATCTTACTTGAGTTCTGTATTGAGACTGCCGTTAGTACATGCGCATAGAAATACATATATATATGTGTAAAATAGGTGGCATAACCTAAGGTGCTTATGGTACTATAATATACATAAAATATCAGCAAGTATATACATATAACATTGGTAATGAAATGAATATTCTTACTGGTCATTCGAAAATCCGTATACTCCGTAAGCAGTGGACGCTGTCTATTAAATAATTGCGATTCGTACGATGCGTGCCGACCGTCCGATACGTAAAAGTGGACGCTTACCTTAACATCGACACGGTCGCATAGCTTCCTATCTTTATTTACTAATCTCTGGATGATATATTAACAACAGATACAAATGACATTATTGAGTTTTGGGAGGTGGTAAGAACTGTCATGAATCCTGATGGATCCCCCAAATATGAAGAAATTTTAAAACTCGTTGAAGTGTGTTTGTCATTGCCACACAGCAGTGCAACATGTGAAAGATTGTTTTCAACAATCAATTTAAATAAAACAAAAATTAGAAATAAATTATGTAATAATACACTAACTGGGATTTTACACTCAAAAGCAGTTATCGGAGAAAAAAATTGTTACGATTACCCTATTACAAATAACCACTTAAAAAAATATACAAATATTTATCATTAGCTTTAAGTATTGTTTAAGGGATAGTTAAATACATATGTATATTGTATAATGTTCCTTTGTTTATGTTTCTACATTTAAATAATAAAAAATCAATGACCTTATCGTTTATTTATTGTGTTTTTGTATGTACAAAATTCGATGTATAACCTTAGTGCTATTACAGTGAATCAGATAAAACGGTTAATCTAATTTAAAACCGATTAAAATAACAATAACAAAAAATTTAGTGAGATTTTTGTAGGTGGTGAAAAGTGGTGATTTTTACTTTGGAAGTGTGGGGATATTTTATTAATACGCGTGGCAACACTGTGTATCACTGAACTGTGACTGAAACCAACCATGATTTAACCTCGAATTCTCCAATTGATATCCCATAAGGCTAGGCTAATGTAAAAGTGCGTTGACCACGTCTATATTAGGTGGATATAAACTTAAAAGTGAAAATAAAACGATCGGATATCTACAAATTGGCGAGAAATCAATTTTCCTATCATTTTATTTACGATAATACAGGCGATACAAGGTAAGCTAATGCATCGTATAGCGTTTTACACAGTTTTACATCAACATAATCTATTCTATTCTCACACTAAATTTGGATATTTCATAGTTATATTCTTTGACTTCAAAACACTTCTAGCGCTACTATTTATTTTTATTCAGATACCTGACGAAATATGTTTGAACATCCATCAGTGAACCATGAAGGAAGTGGTGTAATAGAAAACTTAACCACTGTGAAGAAATTTAATTGCAGTTTATGCGGATTCAAGTTTAGCAAGGAGAAGTATTTGTTAAATCACGTCAACTTTTGCAAGGACGTTGAAAATCCGGCTGATAGGTTAGGCGCGGATAGACGTAAGCACGATGCTTCTTTGTTTTGATTCTTAAATTGTAACTTACCTGGTTTTCTTTTTTAGCCACTAAAGCTTGTGAAGAGGAGATCTATGTGGCAAGAGAACCGATGTAAGTATTTATATCAGGGTTTCAAACCGTAACTGAACCGAAAAAGCCGATATTTTTGTCGCAACGAAAACCGTAACTGAAACGAAAAAAAATATCGGGTTTTATTTCTGCATCGAACCGTGTAGCATATTTGGCCTACATTCGATCCTTGTTCAAGCGCACTCGTTTTCACAATCCTACATTAAAAATTATAACGTACTTGCAACTCGAAAGTGCGTTAGCATATGTTTTCGTGTTGATTTACCTACCGTCTGGCTGTCACCTTTATTACTAAATATCGTATACTTATCTTTATATACGGATCACGTAAGTAAAATTAAATTTGTATTTATTTGGATAGTATAAGTTAAAGGTAAAACTGACATTTCTTCATCTCAAGGGATTATATACCTCCAGACTCTTCAAGAATATTTGTTTTTTGAGTTTTAATTATTATTCTCCATTCTTTTACTAACATTTTTAAAATACAAATTATTAAAAACATCTGTTAATAAGGAAACTATGACAATAAGGGTCACCGACACGGTTGACCAAGAGACTTTGGCGGGGACATCAAGCACATCCTATGGCCTCCAGGGCAATTTGTGCCCTGTTGAATCCGTATAGCTACTTGTTACTTGACAGATTACTTCGTAGATAAAATACAAAATGACATCATATATTTTAATATGAACCAGGAATCACGGAGTAGAAGTATTTTATCTATAAAAAGAACAAATCAGTATATTCGCTAGTTTATTTAAAATTTTGTTCTAACTTCAAACAGCTTCAAACAACTTCAAACAACAAAAAAAAATTGTACCTAGTTTTTTATCTACAATAATAGAACAAAAATGAGGTTTAACTGTACTTGATTTACTTAATGGGGCTTTAACCTCTTAAATTGATAACAAATTTATACGATTGTTCTTAACTTTTATTTATTTTTTTTAGTTTTGAACTGAGAGTTCTGTTTTTCTGTAAAGATTGTTCTTAATTGCTTATTATGCATTAAAACAACGTATCGAAAATAACGTATGACACGTTTTAGATAATTACATGGACAATTCTAAAAAAAAATCACCAAGATCACCAACTTGGAGGACATGGATTCAAGGAAAGCACATTTTCAACGTGGCTACTACAGCTTGTAAATGTATGGTAGGGGTGCGACACTTGTCCTTTTGAGCTCTTCCCTCACTACGATACAGTCACCAGTCAGTCCCAACATTTTGTCCCGCATCCCGCAAAGTTTGAAAAAAATTTATTGTTAGAAAATTGCTTGACAAGTGATATGCTATACTTATTTTAGGGTTGTTCCTATTTAATCCAACCATTGTTTTTCTAATCTTTTGATAAAAAGCAGTATCAGTATTTCAATTATTGTATGTATTAAAAAAATACATTTTGAGGTCACTACCGATTTAGTGATGTCATAGTGAAGTTGTAATTTTCTTGAAAAGAAAAATATAAAATTAGTTATTATTGGTAGTGCACATACCACAATAATTTTAAAATGAATACTATTTTTAGATTAACTTATCAACTACAGAACATTTAGCTGAATGACTATAAAACAGTAGATTCATGCCATTCGTACATGAAGATGTTTTGGTTGAAAAGGCAAGCACAAATACAATAAAACTCGCACCAGCGTTAGAGATTGTGTGCACATTGTTAGCATGGCAACAAAGGTTAAAATTCACATCAGTACAACTTGGTTTCAATTTAAAGTCAATGAAGTCAAATTATCAAAAATAACTCGAAAACTAACTTTGCTCAATTTGTATTTTTTATCGAAGGCCATCAAATCCCAGCAATGCAAAATACTTTTTCTATCCAATGTATCATTGTTCCATAAATCTTGTTGACATATTCAGTAAAAGCAAATCTGCGTTGGTCATAAAGTACCTATGAACAGAAACAAAAAACGTACAAATTCATTTATTTTTATTTTCACCTATTCATAAATTATCAATCTTAAATTACAGTTATAATATGTAAAAAGTTTTAAAAAGTTTCAATTTACTGTCCTCCAAACGTAAAGCGCCGTATCAACATTCAAGTCACCATATAATTTTTCTTTTATTATTTTTTAATTCAAAATATCGCATTTTTTACATTTTTATGTATTTACTCTAGCCAGCATGATAACTACTTCTACCTAAAATACAGTAACTTCTTTGTACTAATAAAGTCACATTTAAGAGAAAAAGGCGTTACTGCTAACAATGTAATTATTGTGGATACTTAATGAAAAAAACTGTTTCTCGTCTCAAACAATCTTTATTCAAAAGATTGAATAAACCTATATGAACATTGAATCAACCTTTCTCAATATGTACAGGTACACATTCTAAATATTTAGTAATTCGATATAAATATGGCAAAACAAGTAATATCTTTATGCAAATTATGTAGTGTTATTTTTTATTTTAAACCATTGTGTGTTGATCACCATCACCAAAACGTGTAGGTAATAAGATCTGAGTACGCAAACAAAATCAAAATCATATTGCCATTATTATTTTTCAATTTTTACCCATAAAAACAAAAATTTGTCGATTTTACGACGCCAGCATTTGGTGTTAATCACAATCTCCACCCTTCCCCGCTTATGTCGCGTTTTTTTGTTTCAAGTTAATTTTGGTCACGTTACGATACAGTCATATCGACAACCAGAGGTGTTCAACTCTTTGTCGAGCCCCACGGTTTTTCATCTCTTCCAAAAGACGACAGACCAATTTACGGCTGTTCTTGGGTATAAATCCTCCCAGGACCTCCTAGTTATTTGTCCAATATTATTTTTACTGCAATCAAATTTGTTGGCTAACATTTACCTCCCCCCACAACGTTATTCTCAACGTCTGCATCTGGAAATTGTTCCAAACTAGTACTAAATTTTCTATGTGGGTGCCTATTTATAATTGTTGAAAAAAACTACCCTTAACATTAACTTTTCCGATAGGCGACTTAACTTAATCTAACAGGAACTCATTTATGTCTCTCCAGTGGCGTAGCTACATATTCAGCGCCCTGGAGAAAGAAAAATCACTTGTTATCGGAAGAGGTCTGGCATTTTTGAACAATTAATTTAATAATTGGTGTGTTGTTTTTGGGAAAAAGGGCGTTAAAATTCTTTACTCTTGTGCTAATTGACAATTTTATTAGTGTTCAATATTTCGTTGGCTTATTCCAACTTCCTCAGGAACTGTAACAAGACAATAGGTACAGACTAGGGATGGGCATTGTCGTTCAGTTTGGTGATCCGGCTCAGCTGATCCGGATCACTAAAATGACCCGTTCGAACTGACCCGTTCAAAATGAACGACTGGCGTGCGCATTCATTGTATCGTTCAACCAGCGCTAGCGGATCAATCGAACGACTTGACCGACCGGCAATAACATAATGTAGATAATTAGATATACTGCTAAACCATTTTTAAAACGCAATGGAAGTGGTTGGAAAATGCACAAAGTGTTGACAGATCTTGCGATCAAATCAGAAATGAGCAGGATAAGTAAATGAACGAACTAAAAGAATGACCGAGTCAGTCAGTCTTGCCACTCGTTCGTTCGCGACCCGTTCAAACTATGACCGAACTAGTCTGTCAGTCGGTCGCAGCGCGAGCCGCTGGGCCTCCTGGATCGGTCGGTCGTTCGCGACCCGTTCACTTTAATAGCGGTGATCCGGATCGACCCGTTCACATATTTGACCCGTTCATTGCGAACGGGTCGTTCGCGAACGACACATCCCTAGTACAGACCACAAGCAGCAAAAACATAATGAGCGTTAGTTACCATAATAATAGTCGACGGATCACTAATGACGATAACAGATAACATGAGAGCTAGTCTCGTAGACAATACATAGCTGAGTGACCTCTCAAAACAAAACGGTCTTCTAATTGACGTATCACGAAACCACAAAACGATCTGAAAAGCAATCACAGAGAATAAAACAGAGCGATTCTTGCGAGTCAACAAAGCATGTCCGTGAAGTTAGCAATGGATTTAGATTTAGATTTAGATTCATATATCGAAATTTACAGTCGGCCAGACAAATATTGCACATGACTGAGTTTTCTCTAAAATGCAGTAAATTTGCCACTTAAAGACACGTTACCGTAGTACTAGTGATAATAATATGAAGTATATATGTAAATATCGTCATTTATAGACATTGGGGTGTGAACGAAGTTTAAATATTTCCAGTTAAATCCAGCGGCGCAGAAAGCCAATATTAAAAATTATCCTTTCTCGAAAAGTAAGGATGATGTATCTCAAATTTATTTAACATAGCTTAATTGGATACCATTATTTATGAATCCGCGGTCAAACAATCCAAATCCGCCCTCAGGGTAGGTAAAAAATGTAATTGAATGTTATCGCCGCGGACTGGTATTATAACAAATATGAAATGTCAATTTCTCGAAAACTACGCATGATGTATCTCCAATTTTTTTATCATAGCTTAATTGGATACCACTAATTATGAATCCGCGGTCAAACCATCCAAATCCGGCGTCAGGGTAGGTCAAAAATGTAATTGAATGTTATCGCCGCGGACTGGTATTATAACAAATATGAAATGTAATTTTCCCGAAAACTAGGCATGATGTATCTCCAATTTTTTTATCATAGCTTTACTGGATACCATTAATTATGAATCCGCGGTCAAACCATCCAAATCCGCCGTCAGGGTAGGTCAAAAATGTAATTGAGTGTTATCGCCGCGGACTGGTATTATAACAAATATGAAACGTTATTTTTTTCGAAAACTGGGCATGATGTATCTCCAATTTTTCTATCATAGCTTAATTGGACACCACTAATTATGAATCCGCGGTCAAACCATCCAAATCCGGCGACAGGGTAGGTCAAAAATGTAATTGAATGTTATCGCCGCGGACTGGTATTATAACAAATATGAAATGTCATTTTCTCGAAAACTAGGCATGATGTATCTCCAATTTGTTTATCATAGCTTTACTGGATACCATTAATTATGAATCCGCGGTCAAACCATCCAAATCCGCCGTCAGGGTAGGTCAAAAATGTAATTGAATGTTATCGCCGCGGACTGGTATTATAACAAATATGAAATGTCATTTTCTCGAAAACTAGGCATGATGTATCTCCAATTTTTTTAACATAGCTTAACTGCATACCACTAATTATGAATCCGCGGTCAAACCATCCAAATCCGCCGTCAGGGTAGGTCAAAAATGCAATTGAATGTTATCGCCGCGGACTGGTATGATAACAAATATAAAGCGTTATTTTTTTCGAAAACTAGGCATGATGTATCTCCAATTTTTCTATCATAGCTTAATTGGATACCACTAATTATGAATCCGCGGCCAAACCATTCAAATCCGCCGTCAGGGTAGGTCAAAAATGTAATTGAATGTTATCGCCGCGGACTGGTATTACAACAAATATGAAACGTTATTTTTTTCGAAAACTGGGCATGATGTATCTCCAATTTTTCTATCATAGCTTAATTGGATACCACTAATTATGAATCCGCGGTCAAACCATCCAAATCCGCCGTCAGGGTAGGTCAAAAATGTAATTGAATGTTCTCGCCGCGGACTGGTATTATAACAAATATGAAATGTCATTTTCTCGAAAACTAGGCATGATGTATCTCCAGTTTTTCTATCATAGCTTAATTGGACACCACTAATTATGAATCCGCGGTCAAACCATCCAAATCCGGCGTCAGGGTAGGTCAAAAATGTAATTGAATGTTATCGCCGCGGACTGGTATTATAACAAATATGAAATGTCCTTTTCTCGAAAACTAGGCATGATGTATCTCCAATTTGTTTATCATAGCTTTACTGGATACCATTAATTATGAATCCGCGGTCAAACCATCCAAATCCGCCGTCAGGGTAGGTCAAAAATGCAATTGAATGTTATCGCCGCGGACTGGTATTATAACAAATATGAAACGTTATTTTTTTCGAAAACTAGGCTTGATCTATCTCCTATTTTTTTATCATAGCTTAACTGCATACCACTAATTATGAATCCGCGGTCAAACCATCCAAATCCGCCGTCAGGGTAGGTCAAAAATGCAATTGAATGTTATCGCCGCGGACTGGTATGATAACAAATATAAAGCGTTATTTTTTTCGAAAACTAGGCATGATGTATCTCCAATTTTTCTATCATAGCTTAATTGGATACCACTAATTATGAATCCGCGGTCAAACCATCCAAATCCGCCGTCAGGGTAGGTCAAAAATGTAATTGAATGTTATCGCCGCGGACTGGTATTATAACAAATATGAAATGTCATTTTCTCGAAAACTAGGCATGATGTATCTCCAATTTTTTTAACATAGCTTAACTGCATACCACTAATTATGAATCCGCGGTCAAACCATCCAAATCCGCCGTCAGGGTAGGTCAAAAATGCAATTGAATGTTATCGCCGCGGACTGGTATTATAACAAATATGAAACGTTATTTTTTTCGAAAACTAGGCTTGATGTATCTCCAATTTTTCTATCATAGCTTTACTGGATACCATTAATTATGAATCCGCGGTCAAACCATCCAAATCCGCCGTCAGAGTAGGTCAAAAATGTAATTGAATGTTATCGCCGCGGACTGGTATTATAACAAATATGAAATGTCATTTTTTTCGAAAACTACGCATGATGTATCTCCAATTTTTTTTAACATAGCTTAATTGGATACCACCAATTATGAATCCGCGGTCAAACCATCCAAATCCGCCGTCAGGGTAGGTCAAAAATACAATTGAATGTTATCGCCGCGGACTGGTATTATAACAAATATGAAACGTTATTTTTTTCGAAAACTAGGCATGAAGCATCTCCAATTTTTCTATCATAGCTTAATTGGATACCACTAATTATGAATCCGCGGTCAAACCATCCAAATCCGCTGTCAGGGGAGGTCAAAAATGTAATTGAATGTTATCGCCGCGGACTGGTATTATAACAAATATGAAACGTTATTTTTTTCGAAAACTAGGCATGATGTATCTCCAATTTTTTTAACATAGCTTAATTGGATACCACTAATTATGAATCCGCGGTCAAACCATCCAAATCCGCCGTCAGGGTAGGTCAAAAATGTAATTGAATGTTATCGCCGCGGACTGGTATTATAACAAATATGAAATGTCATTTTCTCGAAAACTAGGCATGATGTATCTCCAGTTTTTCTATCATAGCTTAATTGGACACCACTAATTATGAATCCGCGGTCAAACCATCCAAATCCGGCGTCAGGGTAGGTCAAAAATGTAATTGAATGTTATCGCCGCGGACTGGTATGATAACAAATATAAAGCGTTATTTTTTTCGAAAACTAGGCATGATGTATCTCCAATTTTTCTATCATAGCTTAATTGGATACCACTAATTATGAATCCGCGGTCAAACCATCCAAATCCGGCGTCAGGGTAGGTCAAAAATGTAATTGAATGTTATCGCCGCGGACTGGTATGATAACAAATATAAAGCGTTATTTTTTTCGAAAACTAGGCATGATGTATCTCCAATTTTTCTATCATAGCTTAATTGGATACCACTAATTATGAATCCGCGGTCAAACCATCCAAATCCGCCGTCAGGGTAGGTCAAAAATGTAATTGAATGTTATCGCCGCGGACTGGTATTATAACAAATATGAAATGTCATTTTCTCGAAAACTAGGCATGATGTATCTCCAATTTTTTTATCATAGTGTAGCGTTTTTCGTTCGTTAAGGTGTGAATTAAAACACTCGGTATATTAAAATAGTCAACTAATTTATTTAACACTATTACAGTCTTATTACCTAATTATTAAACACGAACACTAAACACGAACACTAAAAACTAACTGTCACTTAAGGCTACTATAAATATTTATTTTCACTGTATTTGCACTCTGAATAATACTACTGGCTAGCGCGCGAAGCAGTTTCTCTTATATACCTATCGATCGATACTCTGGAATGTTCCCGTGTTTTCTACGTTTGCCCAGAGCGGTCGCCACTTGCGCTTCGCTGCCTCGATGGAATACTCCGGAATAACCTAGAACTTCTGGCGTTTTCGCGGCTGTTAAGATCGTCACACTGCCCCCTTCCTAAGCTCGTTTCGTCCCGAAATGATTCCAAAGATGGTGGATGTCGATATCGGCAAAAAGCTCCCTTCTTGCAGCAGGATCTCTTGTGGAAGTAACAGTCCACGGTTCTCTCCAGGGAACGACGTTGAGGGCTATAACAGCACACCAGAATTTGTACGCCCGTCAACCTGAAGAGTGCTTCCAACATGCTGCGAATCATCCTCCAGTCCAAGCCATCGAGTCCGCATGCCAGCTTGGGAATGGCCAGGCTTCTCAGGTCCTCGGCTAGCAATTCTTCGTTTAGAGAACACAAAGTGTCCCAAACATCTCTATAGGTTGGCTTCTGATCGGACGTCTCTTTGGTAACCAAGTGGAAGATCTTTCTGCCGGTCTTTTCGTCGGTTGCCTTGAGTGCTTGTCCGACTCTGGGATTAGACCGACGCAGCTCTGGAATATTCCCAAACTTCCCGCGGAAAACCCTGGCTATCCCTCTAGACATTTGCAAGTCCTTAGCCACACAATGTGCCAGTGCGTAGCCAGCTGGAGCAGTAAACAGGTCCCGCTGCACTTCACAGGTCACACCGAACCGACTCTTTTGACCCTTAGTATGACGGGCCATGAATTGGTCGAATGTCAAATCCGGCACTGGTTGGATTCGCCGCAGCTCCGCGTCTTCGTGGTCTCCGTAGTAAGGAGCCAGTCGGTTGAAGTGAATGACTCGAGCTTTACCCCGCGGTGGCTTTTGTATCCGGTAAAGGACGTCGTTGATAGCTTCCAGAACTTTGTATGGGCCATCCCAGGATGTTTGAAGTTTTGGTGACAGTCCCTTTCGTCTCTTAGGGTCGTAGAGCCAAACCATATCACCGGCATTGTACCTGTGGTCCTTGGCATTGACATCGTATGTGTCCTTCATCCGAGTACTGGCATCTTGAATGGAAATGCGAACTTGGCTATGAATGGCATCCATTCTTCTTCGCAGTTCACTGACGTAGTCCTCCCCGGCGACATCAGTTCCTGGCGGGCAACCAAACTTCAGATCGCATGGGAGACGGAGTTCTCTTCCCATAATTATCCGAGCCGGAGACTCTCCCGTGCTTTCGTGGACGGCCGATCGATAAGCCAGGAGGAACAAATGAAGAAAACCATCCCAGTCTCTTTGATGGTCGGAGACCACTTTGGCCAAATACCGATTAATGGTTCTATTCATGCGCTCCACCATTCCATCTGACTGCGGGTGTAACGCAGTAGTTCTTGTTTTCTTGATTCCGAGCGTCTTACAGATGTTCTGGAACAAACTGGATTCAAAATTTCGCCCTTGGTCCGAATGTAGCTCCAAAGGTACGCCAAATCGGCAAATCCATTCTTTCACCAAGGCGTCAGCAATTGTTGAGGCTTCCTGGTTTGGTAGAGCGTATGCCTCAACCCATTTGCTAAAGTAGTCCATCACGACCACGATGTACTTATTTCCTGCTTCGGATTTGGGAAACGGGCCGGCTACGTCAATAGCAATCCTTTCAAAGGGACTTCCCACGTTGTACTGGCGCATCAAAGCCTTCTGCTTTCTCTGCGGCCCATTACTTGCCGCACATACAACGCATTTTCTGCACCAGTCCCTTACGTCTTCCTTGCTATTGACCCAGTAAAATCTTTCCCTCACCTTTCCCAGCGTCTTTGTCACTCCGAGATGTCCTCCTGACACACCGGCATGGAGTTCCTCTAGCAATTCCGCAATCCGACATTTGGGCACAACAATTTGCCTTCTTTCCTCTTTGCCGTCGTGGTCAATTATTTTCCGCCGCAGGAGTCCATCTTCCAGAATTAGGGAGTCCCATTGTGCCCAATACGACTTGATGTTAGGAGCATACTTGGCAACTTCTCCCCAGGTTGGCTTCTTCTCTTTTTTCATCCAGTTTAGGACTATCTGGATATCGGGATCTTTCTCTTGGTCTTTTGTAAGATCTCTATTTTGCCAAGTATCGTCGACTAGTTCGTAACAAATCAGCATCTTTTTTCTCTACCCGCTGGCAATGCTTGACGCCTTCTGGACATCGTCTTCTTAGGTGGCCTGCCTTGCCACATTTCCAGCACTCCAACTTTCGGTTCTGGCGGCTACGTTCTTTATCGATCTCCCTGACGATCCGTTTGACTGATTCTTCGAAGTCGTCCTCTCCTGGAATCACTTGTGGGACACGAGCTTGACTTGTGTTCTTGGCAGCTTCGAATTCAAGGGCCCATGCTAGTGCATCAACTAGCTTCGGTGGATGTGCTAGTAGTAGGGCTTGCCTCATTTCACCATCACGGAGTCCGTCCAGGAATGCTTGAACCGCCAAACGTTCCATGATCTTTTCCTGGGCATCTGGATATGCCAGTCGAACCAGACGTGCAATATCTGCCTCAAATTCCTGTAAGGGCTCCCCTGACTTCTGGCACCGATTTTTCAACTGAGTGTGGTAGACATGTTCCAGGTGTGACTGGCCATAACGCGTCTCCAGGTGTCTGACCAGGTGGTCGTAGACTTCTTGCTCTTCCGGGGACATTCTTTGCAAGATAGCAGCAGCATCTCCTCTCAAAGCCAACGTAAGGGCGGTCGCCTTCTCCCTAGATGACCAACCGTTCGCTTTTGCAGCCGCTTCAAACTGACGTTGATAAACATTCCACGACGTTGAACCATCAAATTGCGGAGGTTTGAGGTGCATCAGCCCAACGGATTCCGGATTGGCACTAACTTTGCTCTTGTTGTCCATTGCTGAAGGTTGATAGGACAAATCCTCGAAGGTGTTGACGTCCAACGTTGTGATTTTGTTCGGAACTCCCTGGATCATGCCTTCCATCAAAAGAATTCGCTCTTCCAGTGTAGAAGATTTTTTTAAAATTTCTTCATGTAATTCCCTTTTTAGGTTGGCATTGTTTTCTAACATCTCTTTTTTCAACTTGGCAGAATTCTCTTCTAGCTTTTCCCTAGGCTCGCTTTTTAGACTGGTAATAAGTTCGGCGGAATTTTCTAGCAATTTAGCCTCCAGGTCGGCGGAATTTTCTAGCAATTTAGCCTCCAGGTCGGCGGATTTTTCTAGCAACTTAGCCTCCAGGTCGGTGGAATTTTCTAGCACTTTAGCTAGGTCGGCGGAATTTTCTAGCAATTTAGCCTCCATCTTAGCCTGCAAACATTGCAGCATTTGGCCGATATCACTTGCACTAGCAAAAACAAAGTTGTCCGGGTCATTGCCTTCTTCCATTAATGCTTTACGAAGCCGCTCCTGCAAGTCCGCTTTCTTCCCCGTCGTATCGCAGTCCCTTTCCTCCAGCTCCTTTTTCAGCTCACTAACTTTTAAGTCAGCTAGTTTCGCCATTTTCACGCACTCTAATTAGTCCGATTTATTTCACTTCAATTTTATTTTCACTAATGTCCAATTCACACCCGACACCTGACACCAATGTAGCGTTTTTCGTTCGTTAAGGTGTGAATTAAAACACTCGGTATATTAAAATAGTCAACTAATTTATTTAACACTATTACAGTCTTATTACCTAATTATTAAACACGAACACTAAACACGAACACTAAAAACTAACTGTCACTTAAGGCTACTATAAATATTTATTTTCACTGTATTTATTTCGAACTATTTATATCGATCAATAATCGCGCCAACGCTCCGACTGCACTCTGAATAATACTACTGGCTAGCGCGCGAAGCAGTTTCTCTTATATACCTATCGATCGATACTCTGGAATGTTCCCGTGTTTTCTACGTTTGCCCAGAGCGGTCGCCACTTGCGCTTCGCTGCCTCGATGGAATACTCCGGAATAACCTAGAACTTCTGGCGTTTTCGCGGCTGTTAAGATCGTCACAATAGCTTTACTGGATACCATTAATTATGAATCCGCGGTCAAACAATCCAAGTTCGCCGTCAGGGTAGGTCAAAAATGTAATTGAATGTTATCGCCGCGGACTGGTATTATAAGAAATATCCTGACGGCGGATTTGGATAGTTTGACCGCGGATTCATAATTGGTGGTATCCAATTAAGCTATGTTAAAAAAAATTGGAGATACATCATGCGTAGTTTTCGAAAAAAATGACATTTCATATTTGTTATAATACCAGTCCGCGGCGATAACATTCAATTACATTTTTGACCTACTCTGACGGCGGATTTGGATGGTTTGACCGCGGATTCATAATTAGTGGTATCCAGTAAAGCTATGATAGAAAAATTGGAGATACATCAAGCCTAGTTTTCGAAAAAAATAACGTTTCATATTTGTTATAATACCAGTCCGCGGCGATAACATTCAGAGATACATCATGCCTAAGTAGATATAATTCGCGGGGATTGGACCACAACAGTGCAAAAACTTCAGTGCAACATCGTTGACAGTTGTAACTGTGGTCGCCATCTGTCGGCTGGTAGCGTAATGAAGGTTTTGGCATGTCGTATGGTGGTCGGATAGCACCAAATAACTTATACTGGTATAATGCGCCTAGAAAGAGAGGTTGTTCAGGTTTCAAAGCGAAATGGAAGATACTCTATTCTATTTCTTTCTACAATCACAACATGCTCTACGCGCATGCGCGAGCACTACGCGCATGCGCAAATTAGGCCGCAACAGTGTTGTTTAAAATTCGCGGTCAAATTCAGTCAGCGCGCCTGCGCATAGCGAACCAAAACATTTTCGCTATCTCCTTTCATACGCGGAAAAATATTACATTGGTCGGATAGGGTAAGACGCAGGGACTGGATAGCACATTAGGTTTGTGTGCGCCATCTGTCGGCCATTTTGTGAATAATTTGAAAATGTTTGCGCACGCGCCGTGTGTCGTTTTGTGTCGTAATATTTTTACTTAATTAAAAAAATACCCTTTAATAGGCTCGAACTAGCCTCCAGAGTACGCGCACATGCCAGATCCGTCACCTTACACAGGTAGACCATCAGAGTAATTTATCAGCAATTGTTTATTTGTGAATGATATGGAGAGCGGTCTGTCTGTCTGTCAGTTGGTTGGTCAAATTTAAAATAAAACATTGTAGTGTTTAAAAATATTTATTGTTTATAAAATAATAAAAAAGTACTATTCTTCATTTATTTTTTTTTGTTGATTTTGCATGACGATCGGTTTGCTGTCACTCGTCGTCGTCGTCGTGGTCGCCGCTGCATACCTAATCCCAATTTGCGTTTAGCTTTCATAGCAGATGTTACTAACCAGGCGCTAATTTTTTCACCGGTGGACGCCGATGGATGTTTAACGCGCTGCCAAGCCGCTTCCTCCAGAATTTTATCTGCCGCATGCCTCCTCTGCAGTTCCTTGTGTTGATGGTACGCCAAATCGTGGTCCCTGCACGCACGATCGAGGGCGTTTATTCCGCGGTCGCCGCGTTCCATACGCTCGTGAAGTTTGGTACCCGGTCCGCAGAATTGGTAGCCGCCGGGCATGTGAAGCTCGATCGGTAACTTATCGATGAGGGAATTAACAAGTCCCCTACCAAAAAAAATGGTATTCTTGTACAGTAGTGGCATTATAATGAACAAGATAATGCGCTTCTTGGATTTTTATACAAGGTCAGTTTTGGAAATCCAACTTCGCTCGTCGACACCCAACCATTTGACGTACAATCGATTTCCCTTCTTTCTGAGCACTTTTTCGACGAGTTGAACATCCGGATACTTTGATTTTTGCAATTCCTGTTCATAAAATGACCCCAAAATAGGTTCGCCGCTAAGATCCCGCAATATGTAAGTTGTGGGATTGGTGTATTGTATTTTATCAACTACAAAGACTTCGTTGCTCCAACTTGGTTGGTAACCTTTTGCGAATAGACTGCGATATTTCGAAATCCTTACGTGATCGTTTCGTTTAAATTTTGTAATTAAATTACTCATTTTAATGTAATTATAGGCGCTGTCCAGCAGCTGCTTTTCATTATCGCGAGTAACATTTACCGGTTTCATTTTAATCGTTGAATGAACGGTATTATTATATTTTGAAACAGTAAGTGGCAATAGTTTCAACCACGCATAGGACCCCTGCATGCTGAACTCTTTCCACATCATCGCTTTTAGTGTTCTATTTAGACGTTCCACTACCGACGCCTTCATCGTACTATATGTCGAGTAATGATTGATATTGAATTGTTTCATTAGCATTGAGAATTCAGGGCCATAAAATTCTCTTCCTAAATCGGTTTGTAAATTCGCCGGATGACGTCCCAACAATAGTATTTTTTTCATTGCGGCGGCAACATCTTTGGAGGACTTTGTTTTTGTCGGAACGGCCCAGGCAAATTTTGAAAATACATCGATAACAACGAGAATATATTTGTTGCCGCGATTTTGTCGCGCGTACGGAATCATCTCGACAAGGTCGGCTTGAAATAAATCATCTAGTCCTTTCACGATTACGCGTCTACGTTTGAAGGTTTTTCGGGCCGGTTTATGCAATTCGTCGACCACTTGTTGCTTAAGGTCACTCATATTCTATATTTAACGAGTAGTTCTACGTACATATGCGTACTTATTGGTCGATGTCTTCCTGTCAACTTTGTGGTAGATGATGTAATAGCACTATCTAAGCTAAATGTTATTGCATCACCGTTCCGAATAACAGTTCCATTTAAATTATCCTTTGAAATACCCTTTTTTGATGAATTAATGTGTGTGATTAAGTCGACAGGAAAAACGGTAGCACTTTGGATTTCGCCTATTTGCTTCAATGGATATTGATAGGTAGCGGTACCGTTATCCAATTGGTAATTAAATGTTAATGTCGAATAGTCGAATTTATACGAGCCGCGTATAGATAAACAAATGTACGCGTATAGTTCTTTATCCACCGACGGCGACGATAATGATTTTAAATCTTTTGCTCTTGTGGATATATGACGACCAAACTTATCAAGAGTCATGGTAAAAGTGATAGAAAAAAATTCAAATTTACAAATTTATACAATTATTCGCGCTTCGCGTAATTCCTCCACGATGCTATTAATTTCGTTCTCGTGACCGTCATTTCCGGCATCTTGTGATGCAAGCAACAGCCTTAAGCGACTAATAAGTTGATTCGCATCATCCCAAAACGTGAATTCAATCGGTTTGTTATTGTAGCTCATCAGACCGCGTCCGCCGAATTGACTACTACTACTAGCCCAGGTGCTAGCTCTCGCTCTTCCCGCCGCCGCCGTCGTCGTCGGACGCGTACTTTTGGGTGTCGATTGATTGTAAATGAGCGGAGCGATAACTTTACGATATTTGTCGCCGGCATTACCGGCAATTTGTTTATTCGGATCATGATTTACTCGCGCCGCGTTTGTCATTAATACCATTTCACGATAATTCTTTTGATCTTCCTTTGAATCGTCTGTCGGATTTTTCTTGAATATTAATTCGTAAAGGCCCGGCGTTCCTTTGAACTCTCGTCCGTCAACAACAATATTAGCATTTTGGTTGTTAAATTGTAATTCTGAGGAGCCAAGATAGAATTTATCAAGCTCGGGATCATGGCGGACGCCCACACGACTATGGTCGTACACGTTTTTGGTATCCCTAATAAATCCCTCAATGTAATCTCTAGATAAGGGAGCGAATTGATCCATATACTCCACGAATGAACTTTCGGTTGTTTCCAAATCGCGTTGACGAGTTGGTGTCATTGTAGATTCTTCAGGGTCGACATATGCTTCGAACGTTTCTTCTGCGTCTTCTCGTCTAACATTTGGTGTACTCATTTGAAATACGTCATCATCATCAAATTCCTCGAAAGGCAATGATGTTCGACCTCTATGTTTTGGTTTCTTCTTCTGTTGCAGCAATGATAATGGTTCCTTCATTATTGTATCCTTTTTCGTCTGTGCGTCATCGTTGTCACCTTCATCATCACCGTCGTCTCTTTTTATTTCCGCTTTTGGTTCTAATTTAATAGTGGCATTAGTTCTAACTAAATTTTGAAGGGATTCTGTAATTGGTTTATATTTGCTCTTAAGTTGTTCTTCAGACCTTAACTTGCTTTGTTTAAGAGCAGCCAGTTTCTGTTTAATGTTTTTCTTAGCTCTAATTAATCGATTAGTTATTTCCTTAGAGCTCATGCTTGTATGAGTAAGCGAACAAAAAAAATACCATCTGAACGTTTTCGCGTACCGTCTTCTAATGATGTTTTAGTGCGCATTACGGTAGTTTTATATAACAATGAAACCCCTTTCTATATCGGCCATTGTTCAAGTCATTATCCTTACTAATAACCAGGAAACTGTACTTATCGGTCCAACATAAGGAACACATTTGCTTAAATTCAGCAAAAGAAGAAAAATCGCTATTGTTAGCGCTATCCTGAAAAATGTGTCGCAAATTTAGATCATCCATCGGAAAGACAATCAACAAATTAGCATTGTCGCGAATAAGATGTTTGGGAATGTGCGTATAAGTTTGACATAAATAGAAACTATCGATTGATTTATGTCGACCCATGCTGAAATAGTCCCGAATGACTGACTGTTTCTGACATGCCACATCGTCAAAAATAAAAACGGAATTTGGACGCGCCTCCGAAGGATGAATTATGTCGACATCATCGGAGTACTCGAAATAACCAACTAATGGTTGCAATAAATCCCTCAAATATTGATATTTTGGTTGGAAAAGTGACTTGGAATACACGTACACGTTTTCAAATTTCAATCCGTTTGGCGCCTCGAGTAGACTGACCATTACATTCGTCTTACCGCAATTCGACGGACCGCATATAATTGCGCGAATGCTGGATGGTAAAAGTGGGCCGTGCTTGCTACCATTGCATTGTTGTTGTTGTTGTGATGTAATATCAACATTTGTCACGTGCAGACGACATTTTTGTTTGACCAGCTTCATGGCGGTTCCAATGACCTACTAACAAATGTTTTAAGTGACAATCGTTTTTAAAATCTTTCATTTACCATTTGAACGTTGAAGCGATAACAACAAGAAGAAGGAACAATGGTTAGTAACGGTCGTCGTAGCGGTGGTAGGGGAATTAAATTTCCAGCCGTACTGGCGGTAAGGAGAAAGAAAAAAAAACAGCGCGTTATCCCAATACCTAAACGCGGCGGCTTTTTACCTCTAATACCAATTTTTGCCGGTCTGAGTGCTTTGGGAGCTTTAGCAACGGGTGCATCCTCAATCGCTAAGGCTGTTAAAGATAGCAAAGCATCCAAGCAACAACTTCGAGAGCGCGAACGACATAATCGGGCAATGGAAACAATCACCGCTGCTGCTGCTGCGGGAAAGGGTCTACATCTGAAACCGTACAAGGAAGGGAAGGGATTAAGAAGAGGAAAAAAAAAAAGATCAACATTCCAGCGACTGCGTTGACGAACATCGACTTGGAACGGTACGCTCGAGGCATTCGACATTTTCGCGGAATTTTTATGCACAACCGTTTGCCCGAACGCATTAGCAAACAAAACGAGCGCGGTATAATTAATTTAGACGATGCAGACGGTCCGGGAACGCATTGGGTGGCCTACATTAAAAAGGGTAACATTGTTATTTACTTTGATAGTTTCGGAAACTTACGACCGAGCAAGAAAATAGTAAAATATTTTAAGAGTGCCGGAAACGACATACAAATAAAATATAACCACGAACCGTATCAGTCTTACGATAGTAGCAATTGTGGCGCATTGTGTTTAAATTTCCTACGAAGCGTCTAAATCACTCAGACGATAATTGGAAGGCGTACGACAACAACGACGACGACGACGTCCATAATCACTATGACAACGCAAACTACGTTTACACTCAGCGCTAGAGATTCCATTCTGAGGGCCTACTATAATCCTCCCATCGAGTTGAACGGCGGCATCAATTATGAAATGGGTTTGGTAAACTTTGAGACGTATAATGCAATTCCCAATGTCGACCGAAATAATAATGCACTGAAAATTGACGGCGAATTAATTACAATTCAAGTCGGTTCATAGGAGCTCGCCGACATCGATACGGAAATTAATTCACAGCTCAATAAGACAAAAAAGAAATCGAACGCAGTAAAGTTTAGCATTCGCGCAAACAATAATACCTTGAAATGCGTCATCGATTGCGATCGAGACGTCGATTGGAATGTAAAAAATTCCATAGCACCTCTATTGGGATTCGACAAAACAAAAGTGTTAAAGGCGTCGGATTCACCGCACGAGTCCAAACACGTGGTAGATATTCTGCGAATTAATACAATTAAAATTGAATGTAATATAATATACGGTGCATATATGAACGATCATGCTGCGCATACGATACACGAGTTTTTTCCGTCCGTACCGCCCGGCTACAAAATCATCGAGACTCCGCAAAATGTCATCTACATGCCGCTAAATACGAAAAGAATTGACAATATTGTCCTTAAAATAGTAGATCAAGACGATAACTTGATCAATTTCAGAGAGGAAGTCGTAACGATAAGACTGCATCTACGAGAGCAACGTAATGGGTCTTAACTTTAATTCGAGGAGTCGTGAGCTAACCGACCAACGACAAAATCAATTTATAAATTCCAAGCCTACGACAAAAATGTTTACTTGTCCGTCAACTGTTAAACGGTTAACACCTGAAAATCAACGTTTCTTGCAAGCATTGGGATTTAAATTGCGACGTAAACAATAATGGATATTTTAAACGTAACTGAAAAAGTTCAATTTGACAATTCAATTGTTAAGGCAGAAATTTTCAATCATTATCCCTATACGACAAATAGTTTTGAAAACAACGATGAAGTGCGAATTCCAATTCAACAACTCGACGTGCTAACGCTACCGAGTCGTAGTTGTATTTACATAGAGGGTAAATTGTTGCGAGCCGATGGTAAGGTATCGCCGACCGGAAAAATTATCAACAACGGTTTTGCCCATCTATTCGAGGAAATTCGTTTCGAGATGGGCGGTAAGGTTATCGATCGTGTACGAAATCCCGGCGTAGCGACAACTCTCAAAGCGCTCGTATCGTTCAATAAAAACGAAATGGAACTCGCCGCCATGGCTGGCTATCAATTGAATGTCTACAAAGGAGTTGACGAAACAACCGGTTTTTTTAACGTATGCATACCATTAAAATATTGGCTTGCCTTTGGAGAGGATCATCAGCGCGTGATTTTAAACATGCATCAGGAGCTCGTCTTGATACGTTCTAACTCAGACCTTAATGCGCTCTATAGTAGCGATCCGACGGAAACGCTCAAAGTCACTATCAGTAAAATTGTGTGGCGAGTACCGCATATAGCCGTTGGCGATGCGGAACGCATCAGCCTATTGAATACCATTTCGAGCGGTCGCGAATTGGATTTGGCTTTTCGCAGTTGGAATCTATGCGAATATCCGCTACTGCCGAAGACGAGACAGCATACGTGGTCGATCAAGTCGAGTTCGCAATTGGAGAAACCGCGCTATGCGATTCTAGCTTTTCATACCGATCGAAAAAATCAACAAAATAAAAATATGACCTTGTTCGATCATTGTAATTTGGTTAATGTAAAACTTTTTCTCAATAGCCAACAATTCCCGTACGAGTCCATTAATGCCAATTTCAAGCATAGACAATTTATAATTTTGTACGAGATGTATGCAAAATTCCAGGCGTCGTACTATAATCGACGCAGCGAACCGCTCCTCACGCCCGACATGTTCTTCGCCGAGCATACGCTCATCGTAATCGATTGTTCGCGACAGAACGAACTTATGAGTACTGGTAGCGCGGTAGACATTCGGCTAGAATTCGAAACGAGCGAAGATATACCCGACAAGACGTCACTCTACTGTCTCCTAATTAACGACTGTATTTTAAAATATAGACCGTTAACGGGTGAGGTCAGATCGCTCTAGACCGTCATGATGAACACTTGGGTCGTTGACGTGCAAGGCTTTCAACTGAAAGATAGTGAATTCATATGCAAAGAACTGACACTAATACATGTTTATTCCGGTCATGGTGAGTTGCATAAATTTTTCAAATTACCCGTTAAGTTCGCGCATTTGGAGGAAAATCTACAGCGACATGTACGTTTCGTAACGACACAAATACATGGACTTACGTGGCAAAAGCAAGATGAGAATTTTCTCTACAATGGCGGTAACTACAATTTGACATCGCAATGTCAACAACAAGAAGCAGCAGCAGAAGATGAGGCTCCTTATACCAATTTATGTTCACTTTTACGGATGGCCGGAATTGATAGCGGTTCTCAAATTATTGTCAAGGGACTGCAAAAGAAACGCTGGTTAGAAAACATCCTACCAAATATTCGTATTCTCAATATTGAAGACATGGGTTGTCCGGCACTCTCAACGCTAAAACTTCAAGCAGGAGGAGGAGCTGATGGTATTGGTGTTGGTGCCAAGTATCATTGTAACAAGCATGCCATCAACGAGCTGCAATGTGCCCATCAAAATGCTTACCTTCTTCGAGATTGGTTGCAAACGTGGTGGACGAAGTCATCCTCATCGCAGTCACCGAGACCTTCATCGGCGGGGTGTGATTTCGTTTTTTGATTGAATAAATTAGCAGAAAAGAAAAATTGTATAATACTGAATAAATGACTTTTTTTCAATTTGTTTTTTTTTTCCTATTACTAAAACAAAAATTAAACAAATGCTTGAGAAAAAAAATTTATTAAACATACAGATGCTAAAATAATTTACAAATTGAGACGAGTGTAACAATTAATAATTTTTAGTGTTTCAATATAGTCTTCAAGATTGCTAGAGGGCCAAACGCCCGTATCGGGTCCCGACTGCCAGCCCACGCTATGTCCTTTGAGTCCCTTTTGCACATTATCCGTCAACCATTTACGAATATCCTTATGCGATTGACGCGTTGTCGGCTCGAAACGAAATTGCCAACCTCTCGCAACACCAATTGTATTCAATAATGTCATTAAATAGTTTACATCGGCATTATACAACGCATCACATACATTTTTTTCAAAATAATAGCGTACATTTCTATAGTTGTTAATTAAATTATTCATAGAAAGTGACGTTACATCCTTTTTCCTTTCGTCACTCAGCAACAACGTAACGAGCAAACATTTTTTATAGTTTTCATCCGACTGATGGATACAATTTATCTGTTTAGCTATGGTCGCTATATACGTTACATTCATTTCAATTGCATTATTGCTATTGTCTGTCGCTTCTAAAAGTAATTCCAACGCGCACTTCACAAATTTGTCAGTTAGAAGTTTCGATTCGAACAGTGTCTCTAGAATATTCACTGGCGTATTGCATAAACGTCCGTACGTGAGCAATTCTTCCGGCACTTGAGTTTTACTTAATAAATATTTCACTCCGTCAATATCGTTCGAAGTTAAGCATTTTTTTAGGTGATCAGTGTACGTGCTCTTCATGTTGGTAAAAACATCTAATTCTACCATAATATAACTATTATTACACATCTTAACGTAATGACTAGCACAAGACAACTAAATTACTACTACTAATACTACTAAATATCGAGCGTATAATGTCCCCAGGCAAACGTTTTTATTGAATCCTCGCAAATAAATCGTTTATCGTCGCGCGCTGATAGGGCCAATTTATTTTGACTTTGTGTGTAAATGTTATGTTTTAACGATCGAAATGAGTTTTGTTGCTTGTAGAGAACGCAATTTTCCAATAGACATCTCTTATAATCGTCAAATTTAATTTCCTTCTTAACAATGTACCGCTTTATACCTTTCGCTTTCTTTTCTTGCGCACTTTCACCCTCAACGGTAAATGAATACATTTTGGAACGTAAACCGACAAATTCCCTCATCACTTTACCACAATTCTCATCCTTCATTAAGCCCAAAACGGCTTTATTAACAAGCGGAATATTATACGCGTTATTAGCATTGTAATTGGATGTGTCAAATTTATCAATATGCAATTTCATGTCGGTATATACATTTTCCGTTTGGGTGAGTAAAATCAAACTGTCGGTATCGGTATAGCATAGGTTGACTCTTTCGCCGTATTGTCTCTTCAAAAAACCGTAATAAAAGTCATACATTAATAATTTGGAAAGTTCGAGAACGCAAAACCCCAAGTAAATTGGTTTATCGTATACAATTTTCAATTTTTGCATTTGAATTGCTACAAAATTGTCCGTAAACACGCTAATAGATTTAAAATTTAATTGTGACGTAAAGTGTGCCGCGCCTCTGCGCTTATGTCGACTCTCCCAATGCGTGACGAGTCGAACATCAACCCTCTTCGTCACATTTTCAATTGTCTTGCCAAATACAGCATTGTTCATCAGTTTGTAATTATCCTTGTCAAATTTGTTTTCAGCTTGGTGACGTAACCTTGTATTAAGGTCAATATAGGTTTTCATCCAAGCCGCCTGCTTAAATTGTAAAACTCTATGAACGTGTGTTACTTTCAAACCGTGCGCTAACACTTGCTTAAGATTTCGATAATGTATTATATATTTTTGTTTATTCTCTAAAGTCAAAAGTAATTTTTTATTTTTAAATTTTGAGGTAGGTGGTATAAGATTTTCCGATAAAAATGGCAAATCATTATGCAGATTGTGCAATTCTTGCGGATACTCAATATCCACCTCAAAAATATACCCTACATCGGACGTATCGCTTACATGCTCTACGTTCAACGCCTCAATTTCGGCTCGTGTCAACCAACTAAAATGCGATATCGGCATATGATTCGACATTGCCCAACCGTATAAATTGTTAGCGTCCAAATACGTAAGATAAGTGGTTGGCAAAGTACGATCGAATGACGTCAAGTACGGGTTGTTTGCTTTCGCATAGCGACGCGAGCATTGAGAAATACCACCGCGAATGGCGTTTTTAATAAATTGACACATATCCATGTCGGTTAGCAACTCCAATTCAATACGGGTATACTTTAGCATAGCATCCCAAGATAGACCGGGCGATGAAAAGTAATTACAAGGATCGAGCTGGTATGTGTTGAGGGAAACTTTGCGAAATTTTTCAAACACATCGGCAAGCAACAAAACGTCAACCTTTAAATACAAATCCGAATAGTGCAATAGTTTCGCGCAACCGAACGTATCCCAAACAGTTTTCGCATGCGCATATTCTTGCTCCGTTATTGCGGTATTCGTCAGCGAATTGAAAAATCCCTGGCGCGAAGGTAGTTGTGTTTCTTCCAGTCGCGCCAACGAATCTACATACTGATACGGAAAGACACCCTTTCGTTTCATTAAAAGAAAATGTTCCGATATGGGAAAAGTCTCCTTGACATTAACAAAATCTTCAGTCTTCAAATTATTCGCTAGTGTATCCAAAGAGGATGCCATAAAACGAAACGAATCTAAAAACCTTAATTGAAAATATACATCATAATTTGAACCCTTTGAATTAATTTTATGATCTACGACAATGTACTTTGTAAAACTGATGTAATTCTCCTTGTTTAGGGGAAGAACGTCAATTTTCTCACCGTCAGCTGCCAATTGTTTTATAAAAAGATGCGCATCATAACCGGAAAGGTTGTGGAAAAAAATCGGAATAAATCGACGAATTTGATAGTTTAAATTACAGTTTTTGTGGGCGGGGCCTCTGTATCGGCCAGAGTGGTGGCAGTGATCGCGGACCTTCCCATTGTCATTGTCGTAATCGTGGGGGGTAATTGGCTTCTCACAAATGTGACAAGTTCGACTTGCATAAAAATCATTGTTTTCCCGTTGCGTTAGGCGCGTCATCGGAACGATTGTCTTAAAATGCGTAGTATATAGTTGTTGGGTTATCTCTGAAAGTCTAGTTACAAATACCTCCGCGCAATCTGGACCGCTATATGTTTCGAATCGATTAAGTTCCGAATTAAACGAGCAAACAATTTGAAATGCAAAACTATAGGGAATATGTGCATGCGTGTTTCGCGTATAAGATCTGGCCGGATTAGGCGCGCATGATGAAATTGGCTGTAGCATACATTCAAAATCGGCATAAACTACAAAAGGCACCTTTAGTTTTTTTTGAAAATTGGTAAAACATAACATATTTTCGGGGACCATAGCACCTAATTTATTTTTCTTTAAGTCTCTAGTGGGCAAAATCGTACATATTCTATTACAATCGAATTGACGATGAATATCGAGATGTCTCTGCGTTTCGAAAAATGTCAAACAACCATTGCAAATCGGTTGCAACTTTTTTCGCTTATTACGTTGTGATGCAACAAGTCGTGACAGGTTCTTAATTAATACATAATGTGAAGCGCGATTAACATCATAATCTGGATCTTCTTCGTCTTTCTCAAATAATAGCAAATTAACATGTACGTCTCGCTCTGATTTAGTCAAAAAAATTGGCCCCACCACAATATGCTCTTTAGAAGCTGTATCGTATTCTAAACCGTATATATTTATGCTTAAATTATTCAAATTTTCAATTCGCGGAATATCTTTTAATTTTACTGGGAACGTTATATCCTCTAAATTTAATACAGTTGACCAATGGGGGTATGATAAAACACGGTCTGAGTGATCAGATGCTGGTTTTAAACTTGCACATAACGACCAAGCTAGGCAATGATTATCCTCATTTTTTATATTAATACACGCCCTCTTATTTTTGATATCCGGCGGTAAGTCTACATACGACGATGACCCTAGCGGTGAATACTTATTAATATTAATTTCGAGATGTGAAACGCTCGCTAAACTCCAGCCACTTTCCCTCTCCTGGTATTCCTCGGCTTTTTTTTGTATCTTACCAACCAGCAAGTCATAGACTTCACTCAAGTTAGAACTACCATCAATAATAATATATTTAGTATTAAAAGATTTTAGTTCACCTTGTTGTTGTTGATGTGAAGTGTTGTCATCGCCGTCGACGGTTGTCCCTGCTTCGGCCGCTGCTACATTTTGCGGTTTAATAAAATTACAAAACAGCTCCAATTGTAATTTGAAAATCTTCAAATCGGGGATTACATCTTCTATCAGCTTACATACCTTCAATTTAACGTTATCCAAAAATGACGGAATGTCAGCAGCTTCTCTATTTTCAACACGATAGCTTTTTATGCGGTGTTGAAAGGCACTCGCAATTTCGCTGATTCCATCCCTTTGAAGAACTGTCAAATTATTGGTACGATGGTTTTGAGAGCGCAGATGTCCCCTATACTGTAGAGCTGTCGATAGCGTCACCTTACACGTGTTGCATGTATATTCTTTCGCCGGTCGTGAAATCGATGGTCCTGCTGCGTTTAGCTGGTGGTTGCCAGAAGACGTAGAAGCAGAAGCAACTTTTTGCCTCTTAACAATTTCGGGTGAATGATCTTCTTCTTCTTCATTACGCTTACGTTTGTTCACATTTATATGTGTCGCTAAGAGATGTCGTTGAAAAACGCTAAAGCTGGTAAACGACTTACCACATAAATCGCACACAACACGATCATCAACTACAGCATGCATTGCAGTTGAAGATGTAGAAAAAATCCTCATACATGGATGTCTTTTTAAAGAGCTTTTACGACTAAAAGTTTTTTCACAAACGTCACAGTTAAAACGGTCCAGCGTGAAAGTTTAAGTATCGGTATCTACAAACTAAAAAAAAAAAGGAAAGTAAGATAATTAACAACAAACAAAAAATTTACTTACATTTTCCTCCTTCCAATAAACGTGTAAAAATTGGTTACTTTCGTATACTTTAATTTTATAACACAACCAAATTTCTTCAAATAGCTGTAAGCAGCACGGCAGTTCCTGATGTTCAAACTGAATTGGTTTATGTGGTAGAATCGATCCTTTTTTTTCTAATATATATTCAAAAATAACTTTATCGTTCATAATAATAACAACCTTGAAGACTATACTGATGCACTAATTTGAATAGATCATGAAGGAACACGTGTTCGTAGCACAGTAAACAACTTGCAGCATTTCGGCATATTTTATACCAAAGCAAACACATAAAAATGACGTCATTTTGCACCTGCATGGCCATGGGAAAATAAAAATGACCTCGGTACTGCGTGTTACCTATAAATGCAAATTATGCAAGCCGTGTGCAAAATGCTAAACACGGCAAGCGAAAACTTTTACATTTGGTCTCAAGAATAATAATGAACAAAATATGTAAATTAAGTGAACGGATTATGCGCCATGGCAACTCCGTTGCTATATAAGTACTCTATACGCATTGCACATGCATAACAAAAAGTGTTTCAATTTCAAAAAACCAATCATGTCAATTGTGTATAATTGTGATACGCTCCTAAATTTAACCATTGTGAGTATTTGTAGTAATGTACCAATTAAACTACAATTGTATTACTTTTTGACAACTGATAAAACAAAAGGCTTACCGAAAAAACTTGTAAACATGCTTTTGAGAAATTGGCATAGTGTTCAGTGGAATTTATTGAAAAAAGACAATGACCCATATCTATTTATAACATGTAGTGAAAATATCTCATTTCAAATTAATTTTCAATTCACACGAAAACTAGTCAAATTCTTACTAATTATGGGAAATCATTCAGACCCGCTTGTACGTGCTCAATGCCGTTACAATATTTTTAGTCAAACTATGAGTAGATTCAGTCCAGATCGAGCAGTATGTATTTTACATACATTTATTCAAACACCTTTGGGTAAAATGTGTGAAAGATGTTTAGCTCAAATTAACGGAACGCGAAGAGCATATGGTTTACGCGAATTTATACAGTGGGAAAATTTTGAACATTACCGGTTCACTTTCACTGGAATTGATGGATGTGACGAATTTATTGATGGATATGTGTTGAATAAAGACTTTTGGTGTTCTAGTTGCCAAATTGTACCGCTTTTCAAAGTGTTCAGATATGGTCAGTGTTTTCGCATGTTCCATGAAGATCATGCACAAAATTTTAGTCAATTACAATATCTTCACCACGGTATTTTAAATTTATATCATCCTAGATATAATAGGTATTCATAGTTATTAATTTCAATGAGAACAAAGAAAATGCTTTTGACCATGAGTTTGATTGGTATTCTACATTCACATTACGTCATCCCTTCCTTTCCCTCCTTAATGCGTGAAATCACATTTATATATAAATGGCATGAGATTCAACCCAAGACACACACAACAGTTCAAGTAACGAACCAAGTTAAACCAAACACAACAAAAATGGCTGAGTACAGTCAAATGGAATTGAATCTACTAGATAATTTCAACTTATTGCCTGGCACAAGTTCAAGTCAGGCAATAAACAAACACGGTAATATTCCATCGGAGGTTACTACGCATTCGGAAAATGTACCAACAACTACCGCCAGGAAATCTACCAAGACTGGTGTGAAACGCAAAGCTGCTGTGGAACAGAAACAACAAAAAAATAAGAAGATCTATATAGAAGAAGAACAAGAAGAAGAAGAAGAAGAAGAAACTGCCTCCGATTTGGAAATGGACGAGTTGAATAAAATTGGAATGTGTATTTCGACAGCAATCAAACCACTTAGGGAAATGAAAGTTAATTTTCCATACCCTATTAATGAAATGAAGATATTCAATCACCTGAAATGGCCTAGCGTCCTGGTGGACCTTGAAGGGATACATGAGGAAGGGTTTGCTGTTTTTTTACCTAAACGAGTAGCAGAAAGAATAACACCGGCATTCTGTGAGTCTATTCAAAGTAAGAATAATAAATATGCATTAGTCTATCTTGGTGAACTGGATACAGGCAAAGCAAACCATGCTAACCTGGTTCAGTTCAAGAAATTTTAATTATTTCTTCGCTTAATTAATTATTTTTTATTTTAACAAGAATTGTTAGAACATGACTGATGTTTTAACTTTGTTACTTTACTTGAACTGTTACGTTTACAATTTAGATTGTGTGTGTGTTGAATTTAAACACTAATTTGTAACCTTTTTTTAAAGTTACTAACACATTTTTCTAATAAGCTGTATGTTTTGTTAACTCTTAATTTTTTATTATATAGGAAATACGATTTAAAAATATTACTAACTGTTCTTTTAAATATAGATCTATTTTATTCGCTTAACACTATGTTTGTATTATCTAAATTAATAATAAAACGATTTAATTTTAATAAGGTCTTGATTTATTACTACTAATTTCATTAAAAATTATATATATGTATTATTCACCTAAGTCTGAAATAAAAAAAGTATTATTAGATTTAATTTGGATAGAATTTTTTTATACTAACATTAGTATAAACCATTATAAAGACGATACCCGCCTCTATATAATATGCCATTGTCGGGGTTAATTGAGTCATGTTTTCCGGCGGAAATGGCGTTGGTACCGGTCCACAATTGTACAAAAAACATATTGGCATATCCTACATATGTGTATTTAATTAATTAAAGCAATGTTAAATATTTAAGTTAAAAGAAAATTCACATACCCTTAAATGTTGTGGTAGTAATAATACCAGTGATGTAACTGCTGCAACTGTTAACAAAAATATGTTTAAGATTTCTTTGTTGAGAACACTAACAACTGTATCTCTTACTTGACTCCATTATGGTAGAACGCTGTAAGTACTGTGTAGAAAGATGTACTGTAACCATATGCGTTTGGCTTTCCGTTTATATACTATTCATTTCTCAGTGAAATCAGAGTTTCTAATGCATTTGTTTTTTAGTTACATATACGTATCGATTAAATGTATTTACAAGTTACAATGTTGCAGCATTATATATAAGTACATACACATACAATGTATTGATGCGAACGCGCCTTAGCGTCGAGCGAAAGGAGATGTTTTATTCACCGAGCGTAAGCGTAAGCGAACCGTTCTATACGACAAACGAAAGTGGGTCAGTCCCGGTCATCGTCGCATTCGGTACCTAGGCTTAGTTCGCATACTAAAAGTAAAACCAATATTCTTTAGTTATTTGTTTACAAAAATTAATTATTATTAATAGTACGTTGTCTATTTAATGCTATTTTTAATTATTATTAATAGTATGTTATATATTACTTTTAACTTTGGAGAATAAGCAAAAATTCACATTAATATGTATAATTTCTATTGGACTTCAATCTTTAAATTTATTTGTTTACAAAAAATTAATTATTAATATTGCGTTGTCTATTTAATACTATTTTTAATTACTTCTAACTTTGGAGAATAAGCAAAAATTCACATTAATATGTATAATTTCTATTAGACTTCAATCTTCAAATTCGTTTTCTCCATAATTGAGATATATTTATAATGTAAGTACAGTATCTTACAAAAAAAAAAACGATCAACAAATAGCGCGTAATATTACAAGGTATTTTTTAAACATCTGACATGTGCGCGTACTCTGGAGGCTAGTTCGAGCCTATTAAAGGGTATTTTTTTAATTAAGTAAAAATATTACGACACAAAACGACACACGGCGCGTGCGCAAACATTTTCAAATTATTCACAAAATGGCCGACAGATGGCGCACACAAACCTAATGTGCTATCCGACCACCATACGACATGCCAAAACCTTCATTACGCTACCAGCCGACAGATGGCGACCACAGTTACAACTGTCAACGATGTTGCACTGAAGTTTTTGCACTGTTGTGGTCCAATCCCCGCGAATTATATCTACTTGCCTAGTTTTCGAAAAAAATGACATTTCATATTTGTTATAATACCAGTCCGCGGCGATAACACTCAATTACATTTTTGACCTACCCTGACGGCGGATTTGGATGGTTTGACCGCAGATTCATAATTAATGGTATCCAGTAAAGCTATGATAAACAAATTGGAGATACATCATGCCTAGTTTTCGAGAAAATGACATTTCATATTTGTTATAATACCAGTCCGCGGCGATAACATTCAATTACATTTTTGACCTACCCTGACGGCGGATTTAGATGGTTTGACCGCGGATTCATAATTAGTGGTATCCAATTAAGCTATGATAGAAAAATTGGAGATACATCATGCCTAGTTTTCGAAAAAAATAACGCTTTATATTTGTTATCATACCAGTCCGCGGCGATAACATTCAATTGCATTTTTGACCTACCCTGACGGCGGATTTGGATGGTTTGACCGCGGATTCATAATTAGTGGTATGCAGTTAAGCTATGATAAAAAAATAGGAGATAGATCAAGCCTAGTTTTCGAAAAAAATAACGTTTCATATTTGTTATAATACCAGTCCGCGGCGATAACATTCAATTGCATTTTTGACCTACCCTGACGGCGGATTTGGATGGTTTGACCGCGGATTCATAATTAATGGTATCCAGTAAAGCTATGATAAACAAATTGGAGATACATCAAGCCTAGTTTTCGAAAAAAATAACGTTTCATATTTGTTATAATACCAGTCCGCGGCGATAACATTCAATTGCATTTTTGACCTACCCTGACGGCGGATTTGGATGGTTTGACCGCGGATTCATAGTTAGTCGTATGCAGTTAAGCTATGTTAAAAAAATTGGAGATACATCATGCCTAGTTTTCGAGAAAATGACATTTCATATTTGTTATAATACCAGTCCGCGGCGATAACATTCAATTACATTTTTGACCTACCCTGACGGCGGATTTGGATGGTTTGACCGCGGATTCATAATTAATGGTATCCAGTAAAGCTATGATAAACAAATTGGAGATACATCATGCCTAGTTTTCGAGAAAATGACATTTCATATTTGTTATAATACCAGTCCGCGGCGATAACATTCAATTACATTTTTGACCTACCCTGACGCCGGATTTGGATGGTTTGACCGCGGATTCATAATTAGTGGTGTCCAATTAAGCTATGATAGAAAAACTGGAGATACATCATGCCTAGTTTTCGAGAAAATGACATTTCATATTTGTTATAATACCAGTCCGCGGCGAGAACATTCAATTACATTTTTGACCTACCCTGACGGCGGATTTGGATGGTTTCACCGCGGATTCATAATTAGTGGTATCCAATTAAGCTATGATAGAAAAATTGGAGATACATGATGCCCAGTTTTCGAAAAAAATAACGTTTCATATTTGTTATAATACCAGTCCGCGGCGATAACACTCAATTACATTTTTGACCTACCCTGACGGCGGATTTGGATGGTTTGACCGCGGATTCATAATTAATGGTATCCAGTAAAGCTATGATAAAAAAATTGGAGATACATCATGCCTAGTTTTCGGGAAAATTACATTTCATATTTGTTATAATACCAGTCCGCGGCGATAACATTCAATTACATTTTTGACCTACCCTGACGCCGGATTTGGATGGTTTGACCGCGGATTCATAATTAGTGGTATCCAATTAAGCTATGATAGAAAAACTGGAGATACATCATGCCTAGTTTTCGAGAAAATGACATTTCATATTTGTTATAATACCAGTCCGCGGCGATAACACTCAATTACATTTTTGACCTACCCTGACGGCGCATTTGGATGGTTTGGCAGCGGATTCATAATTAGTGGTATCCAATTAAGCTATGATAGAAAAATTGGAGATACATCATGACTAGTTTTCGAAAAAAATAACGTTTCATATTTGTTATAATACCAGTCCGCGGCGATAACATTCAATTACATTTTTGACTTACCCTGACGGCGGATTTGGATGGTTTGACCGCGGATTCATAATTAGTGGTATCCAATTAAGCTATGTTAAAAAAATTGGAGATACACCATGCCTAGTTTTCGAAAAAAATAACGTTTTATATTTGTTGTAATACCAGTCCGCGGCGATAACATTCAATTACATTTTTGACCTACCCTGACGCCGGATTTGGATGGTTTGACCGCGGATTCATAATTAGTGGTGTCCAATTAAGCTATGATAGAAAAATTGGAGATACATCATGCCTAGTTTTCGAGAAAATGACATTTCATATTTGTTATAATACCAGTCCGTGGCGATAACACTCAATTACATTTTTGACCTACCCTGACGGCGGATTTGGATGGTTTGACCGCGGATTCATAATTAATGGTATCCAGTAAAGCTATGATAAACAAATTGGAGATACATCATTCCTAGTTTTCGAGAAAATGACATTTCATATTTGTTATAATACCAGTCCGCGGCGATAACATTCAATTACATTTTTGACCTACCCTGACGCCGGATTTGGATGGTTTGACCGCGGATTCATAATTAGTGGTCTCCAATTAAGCTATGATAGAAAAACTGGAGATACATCATGCCTAGTTTTCGAGAAAATAACGTTTCATATTTGTTATAATACCAGTCCGCGGCGATAACACTCAATTACATTTTTGACCTACCCTGACGGCGGATTTGGATGGTTTGACCGCGGATTCATAATTAATGGTATCCAGTAAAGCTATGATAAAAAAAATTGGAGATACATCATGCCTAGTTTTCGGGAAAATTACATTTCATATTTGTTATAATACCAGTCCGCGGCGATAACATTCAATTACATTTTTGACCTACCCTGACGCCGGATTTGGATGGTTTTACCGCGGATTCATAATTAGTGGTATCCAATTAAGCTATGATAGAAAAATTGGAGATACATCATGACTATTTTCGAAAAAAATAACGTTTCATATTTGTTATAATACCAGTCCGCGGCGATAACATTCAATTACATTTTTGACCTACCCTGACGGCGGATTTGGATGGTTTGACCGCGGATTCATAATTAGTGGTATCCAATTAAGCTATGTTAAAAAAATTGGAGATACACCATGCCTAGTTTTCGAAAAAAATAACGTTTCATATTTGTTGTAATACCAGTCCGCGGCGATAACATTCAATTACATTTTTGACCTACCCTGACGCCGGATTTGGATGGTTTGACCGCGGATTCATAATTAGTGGTATCCAATTAAGCTATGATAGAAAAACTGGAGATACATCATGCCTAGTTTTCGAGATAATGACATTTCATATTTCTTATAATACCAGTCCACGGCGATAACATTCAATTACATTTTTGACCTACCCTGACGGCGGATTTGGATGGTTTGACCGCGGATTCATAATTAGTGGTATCCAATTAAGCTATGATAGAAAAAATTGGAGATACATCATGCCTAGTTTTCGAAAAAAATAACGTTTTATATTTGTTATAATACCAGTCCGCGGCGATAACATTCAATTGCATTTTTGACCTACCCTGACGGCGGATTTGGATGGTTTGACCGCGGATTCATAATTAGTGGTATGCAGTTAAGCTATGATAAAAAAATTGGAGATACATCATGCCTAGTTTTCGAGAAAATGACATTTCATATTTGTTATAATACCAGTCCGCGGCGATAACACTCAATTACATTTTTGACCTACCCTGACGGCGGATTTGGATGGTTTGACCGCGGATTCATAATTAATGGTATCCAGTAAAGCTATGATAGAAAAATTGGAGATACATCATGCCTAGTTTTCGAAAAAAATAACGTTTCATATTTGTTATAATACCAGTCCGCGGCGATAACATTCAATTGCATTTTTGACCTACCCTGACAGCGGATTTGGATGGTTTGACCGCGGATTCATAATTAGTGGTATGCAGCTAAGCTATGTTAAAAAAATTGGAGATACATCATGCCTAGTTTTCGAAAAAAATGACATTTCATATTTGTTATAATACCAGTCCGCGGCGATAACACTCAATTACATTTTTGACCTACCCTGACGGCGGATTTGGATGGTTTGGCCGCGGATTCATAATTAGTGGTATCCAATTAAGCTATGATAGAAAAATTGGAGATACATCATGACTAGTTTTCGAAAAAAATATCGTTTCATATTTGTTATAATACCAGTCCGCGGCGATAACATTCAATTACATTTTTGACCTACCCTGACGGCGGATTTAGATGGTTTGACCGCGGATTCATAATTAGTGGTATCCAATTAAGCTATGATAGAAAAATTGGAGATACATCATGCCTAGTTTTCGAAAAAAATAACGCTTTATATTTGTTATCATACCAGTCCGCGGCGATAACATTCAATTGCATTTTTGACCTACCCTGACGGCGGATTTGGATGGTTTGACCGCGGATTCATAATTAGTGGTATGCAGTTAAGCTATGATAAAAAAATTGGAGATACATCAAGCCTAGTTTTCGAAAAAAATAACGTTTCATATTTGTTATAATACCAGTCCGCGGCGATAACATTCAATTGCATTTTTGACCTACCCTGACGGCGGATTTGGATGGTTTGACCGCGGATTCATAGTTAGTCGTATGCAGTTAAGCTATGTTAAAAAAATTGGAGATACATCATGCCTAGTTTTCGAGAAAATGACATTTCATATTTGTTATAATACCAGTCCGCGGCGATAACATTCAATTACATTTTTGACCTACCCTGACGGCGGATTTGGATGGTTTGACCGCGGATTCATAATTAATGGTATCCAGTAAAGCTATGATAAACAAATTGGAGATACATCATGCCTAGTTTTCGAGAAAATGACATTTCATATTTGTTATAATACCAGTCCGCGGCGATAACATTCAATTACATTTTTGACCTACCCTGACGCCGGATTTGGATGGTTTGACCGCGGATTCATAATTAGTGGTGTCCAATTAAGCTATGATAGAAAAACTGGAGATACATCATGCCTAGTTTTCGAGAAAATGACATTTCATATTTGTTATAATACCAGTCCGCGGCGAGAACATTCAATTACATTTTTGACCTACCCTGACGGCGGATTTGGATGGTTTGACCGCGGATTCATAATTAGTGGTATCCAATTAAGCTATGATAGAAAAATTGGAGATACATCATGCCCAGTTTTCGAAAAAAATAACGTTTCATATTTGTTATAATACCAGTCCGCGGCGATAACACTCAATTACATTTTTGACCTACCCTGACGGCGGATTTGGATGGTTTGACCGCGGATTCATAATTAATGGTATCCAGTAAAGCTATGATAAAAAAATTGGAGATACATCATGCCTAGTTTTCGGGAAAATTACATTTCATATTTGTTATAATACCAGTCCGCGGCGATAACATTCAATTACATTTTTGACCTACCCTGACGCCGGATTTGGATGGTTTGACCGCGGATTCATAATTAGTGGTATCCAATTAAGCTATGATAGAAAAAATTGGAGATACATCATGCCTAGTTTTCGAAAAAAATAACGTTTTATATTTGTTATAATACCAGTCCGCGGCGATAACATTCAATTGCATTTTTGACCTACCCTGACGGCGGATTTGGATGGTTTGACCGCGGATTCATAATTAGTGGTATGCAGTTAAGCTATGATAAAAAAATTGGAGATACATCATGCCTAGTTTTCGAGAAAATGACATTTCATATTTGTTATAATACCAGTCCGCGGCGATAACACTCAATTACATTTTTGACCTACCCTGACGGCGGATTTGGATGGTTTGACCGCGGATTCATAATTAATGGTATCCAGTAAAGCTATGATAGAAAAATTGGAGATACATCATGCCTAGTTTTCGAAAAAAATAACGTTTCATATTTGTTATAATACCAGTCCGCGGCGATAACATTCAATTGCATTTTTGACCTACCCTGACAGCGGATTTGGATGGTTTGACCGAGGATTCATAATTAGTGGTATGCAGCTAAGCTATGTTAAAAAAATTGGAGATACATCATGCCTAGTTTTCGAAAAAAATGACATTTCATATTTGTTATAATACCAGTCCGCGGCGATAACACTCAATTACATTTTTGACCTACCCTGACGGCGGATTTGGATGGTTTGGCCGCGGATTCATAATTAGTGGTATCCAATTAAGCTATGATAGAAAAATTGGAGATACATCATGACTAGTTTTCGAAAAAAATATCGTTTCATATTTGTTATAATACCAGTCCGCGGCGATAACATTCAATTACATTTTTGACCTACCCTGACGGCGGATTTAGATGGTTTGACCGCGGATTCATAATTAGTGGTATCCAATTAAGCTATGATAGAAAAATTGGAGATACATCATGCCTAGTTTTCGAAAAAAATAACGCTTTATATTTGTTATCATACCAGTCCGCGGCGATAACATTCAATTGCATTTTTGACCTACCCTGACGGCGGATTTGGATGGTTTGACCGCGGATTCATAATTAGTGGTATGCAGTTAAGCTATGATAAAAAAATTGGAGATACATCAAGCCTAGTTTTCGAAAAAAATAACGTTTCATATTTGTTATAATACCAGTCCGCGGCGATAACATTCAATTGCATTTTTGACCTACCCTGACGGCGGATTTGGATGGTTTGACCGCGGATTCATAGTTAGTCGTATGCAGTTAAGCTATGTTAAAAAAATTGGAGATACATCATGCCTAGTTTTCGAGAAAATGACATTTCATATTTGTTATAATACCAGTCCGCGGCGATAACATTCAATTACATTTTTGACCTACCCTGACGGCGGATTTGGATGGTTTGACCGCGGATTCATAATTAGTGGTATCCAATTAAGCTATGATAGAAAAAATTGGAGATACATCATGCCTAGTTTTCGAAAAAAATAACGTTTTATATTTGTTATAATACCAGTCCGCGGCGATAACATTCAATTGCATTTTTGACCTACCCTGACGGCGGATTTGGATGGTTTGACCGCGGATTCATAATTAGTGGTATGCAGTTAAGCTATGATAAAAAAATTGGAGATACATCATGCCTAGTTTTCGAGAAAATGACATTTCATATTTGTTATAATACCAGTCCGCGGCGATAACACTCAATTACATTTTTGACCTACCCTGACGGCGGATTTGGATGGTTTGACCGCGGATTCATAATTAATGGTATCCAGTAAAGCTATGATAGAAAAATTGGAGATACATCATGCCTAGTTTTCGAAAAAAATAACGTTTCATATTTGTTATAATACCAGTCCGCGGCGATAACATTCAATTGCATTTTTGACCTACCCTGACAGCGGATTTGGATGGTTTGACCGCGGATTCATAATTAGTGGTATGCAGCTAAGCTATGTTAAAAAAATTGGAGATACATCATGCCTAGTTTTCGAAAAAAATGACATTTCATATTTGTTATAATACCAGTCCGCGGCGATAACACTCAATTACATTTTTGACCTACCCTGACGGCGGATTTGGATGGTTTGGCCGCGGATTCATAATTAGTGGTATCCAATTAAGCTATGATAGAAAAATTGGAGATACATCATGACTAGTTTTCGAAAAAAATATCGTTTCATATTTGTTATAATACCAGTCCGCGGCGATAACATTCAATTACATTTTTGACCTACCCTGACGGCGGATTTAGATGGTTTGACCGCGGATTCATAATTAGTGGTATCCAATTAAGCTATGATAGAAAAATTGGAGATACATCATGCCTAGTTTTCGAAAAAAATAACGCTTTATATTTGTTATCATACCAGTCCGCGGCGATAACATTCAATTGCATTTTTGACCTACCCTGACGGCGGATTTGGATGGTTTGACCGCGGATTCATAATTAGTGGTATGCAGTTAAGCTATGATAAAAAAATTGGAGATACATCAAGCCTAGTTTTCGAAAAAAATAACGTTTCATATTTGTTATAATACCAGTCCGCGGCGATAACATTCAATTGCATTTTTGACCTACCCTGACGGCGGATTTGGATGGTTTGACCGCGGATTCATAGTTAGTCGTATGCAGTTAAGCTATGTTAAAAAAATTGGAGATACATCATGCCTAGTTTTCGAGAAAATGACATTTCATATTTGTTATAATACCAGTCCGCGGCGATAACATTCAATTACATTTTTGACCTACCCTGACGGCGGATTTGGATGGTTTGACCGCGGATTCATAATTAATGGTATCCAGTAAAGCTATGATAAACAAATTGGAGATACATCATGCCTAGTTTTCGAGAAAATGACATTTCATATTTGTTATAATACCAGTCCGCGGCGATAACATTCAATTACATTTTTGACCTACCCTGACGCCGGATTTGGATGGTTTGACCGCGGATTCATAATTAGTGGTGTCCAATTAAGCTATGATAGAAAAACTGGAGATACATCATGCCTAGTTTTCGAGAAAATGACATTTCATATTTGTTATAATACCAGTCCGCGGCGAGAACATTCAATTACATTTTTGACCTACCCTGACGGCGGATTTGGATGGTTTGACCGCGGATTCATAATTAGTGGTATCCAATTAAGCTATGATAGAAAAATTGGAGATACATCATGCCCAGTTTTCGAAAAAAATAACGTTTCATATTTGTTATAATACCAGTCCGCGGCGATAACACTCAATTACATTTTTGACCTACCCTGACGGCGGATTTGGATGGTTTGACCGCGGATTCATAATTAATGGTATCCAGTAAAGCTATGATAAAAAAATTGGAGATACATCATGCCTAGTTTTCGGGAAAATTACATTTCATATTTGTTATAATACCAGTCCGCGGCGATAACATTCAATTACATTTTTGACCTACCCTGACGCCGGATTTGGATGGTTTGACCGCGGATTCATAATTAGTGGTATCCAATTAAGCTATGATAGAAAAAATTGGAGATACATCATGCCTAGTTTTCGAAAAAAATAACGTTTTATATTTGTTATAATACCAGTCCGCGGCGATAACATTCAATTGCATTTTTGACCTACCCTGACGGCGGATTTGGATGGTTTGACCGCGGATTCATAATTAGTGGTATGCAGTTAAGCTATGATAAAAAAATTGGAGATACATCATGCCTAGTTTTCGAGAAAATGACATTTCATATTTGTTATAATACCAGTCCGCGGCGATAACACTCAATTACATTTTTGACCTACCCTGACGGCGGATTTGGATGGTTTGACCGCGGATTCATAATTAATGGTATCCAGTAAAGCTATGATAGAAAAATTGGAGATACATCATGCCTAGTTTTCGAAAAAAATAACGTTTCATATTTGTTATAATACCAGTCCGCGGCGATAACATTCAATTGCATTTTTGACCTACCCTGACAGCGGATTTGGATGGTTTGACCGCGGATTCATAATTAGTGGTATGCAGCTAAGCTATGTTAAAAAAATTGGAGATACATCATGCCTAGTTTTCGAAAAAAATGACATTTCATATTTGTTATAATACCAGTCCGCGGCGATAACACTCAATTACATTTTTGACCTACCCTGACGGCGGATTTGGATGGTTTGGCCGCGGATTCATAATTAGTGGTATCCAATTAAGCTATGATAGAAAAATTGGAGATACATCATGACTAGTTTTCGAAAAAAATATCGTTTCATATTTGTTATAATACCAGTCCGCGGCGATAACATTCAATTACATTTTTGACCTACCCTGACGGCGGATTTAGATGGTTTGACCGCGGATTCATAATTAGTGGTATCCAATTAAGCTATGATAGAAAAATTGGAGATACATCATGCCTAGTTTTCGAAAAAAATAACGCTTTATATTTGTTATCATACCAGTCCGCGGCGATAACATTCAATTGCATTTTTGACCTACCCTGACGGCGGATTTGGATGGTTTGACCGCGGATTCATAATTAGTGGTATGCAGTTAAGCTATGATAAAAAAATTGGAGATACATCAAGCCTAGTTTTCGAAAAAAATAACGTTTCATATTTGTTATAATACCAGTCCGCGGCGATAACATTCAATTGCATTTTTGACCTACCCTGACGGCGGATTTGGATGGTTTGACCGCGGATTCATAGTTAGTCGTATGCAGTTAAGCTATGTTAAAAAAATTGGAGATACATCATGCCTAGTTTTCGAGAAAATGACATTTCATATTTGTTATAATACCAGTCCGCGGCGATAACATTCAATTACATTTTTGACCTACCCTGACGGCGGATTTGGATGGTTTGACCGCGGATTCATAATTAGTGGTATCCAATTAAGCTATGATAGAAAAAATTGGAGATACATCATGCCTAGTTTTCGAAAAAAATAACGTTTTATATTTGTTATAATACCAGTCCGCGGCGATAACATTCAATTGCATTTTTGACCTACCCTGACGGCGGATTTGGATGGTTTGACCGCGGATTCATAATTAGTGGTATGCAGTTAAGCTATGATAAAAAAATTGGAGATACATCATGCCTAGTTTTCGAGAAAATGACATTTCATATTTGTTATAATACCAGTCCGCGGCGATAACACTCAATTACATTTTTGACCTACCCTGACGGCGGATTTGGATGGTTTGACCGCGGATTCATAATTAATGGTATCCAGTAAAGCTATGATAGAAAAATTGGAGATACATCATGCCTAGTTTTCGAAAAAAATAACGTTTCATATTTGTTATAATACCAGTCCGCGGCGATAACATTCAATTGCATTTTTGACCTACCCTGACAGCGGATTTGGATGGTTTGACCGCGGATTCATAATTAGTGGTATGCAGCTAAGCTATGTTAAAAAAATTGGAGATACATCATGCCTAGTTTTCGAAAAAAATGACATTTCATATTTGTTATAATACCAGTCCGCGGCGATAACACTCAATTACATTTTTGACCTACCCTGACGGCGGATTTGGATGGTTTGGCCGCGGATTCATAATTAGTGGTATCCAATTAAGCTATGATAGAAAAATTGGAGATACATCATGACTAGTTTTCGAAAAAAATATCGTTTCATATTTGTTATAATACCAGTCCGCGGCGATAACATTCAATTACATTTTTGACCTACCCTGACGGCGGATTTAGATGGTTTGACCGCGGATTCATAATTAGTGGTATCCAATTAAGCTATGATAGAAAAATTGGAGATACATCATGCCTAGTTTTCGAAAAAAATAACGCTTTATATTTGTTATCATACCAGTCCGCGGCGATAACATTCAATTGCATTTTTGACCTACCCTGACGGCGGATTTGGATGGTTTGACCGCGGATTCATAATTAGTGGTATGCAGTTAAGCTATGATAAAAAAATTGGAGATACATCAAGCCTAGTTTTCGAAAAAAATAACGTTTCATATTTGTTATAATACCAGTCCGCGGCGATAACATTCAATTGCATTTTTGACCTACCCTGACGGCGGATTTGGATGGTTTGACCGCGGATTCATAGTTAGTCGTATGCAGTTAAGCTATGTTAAAAAAATTGGAGATACATCATGCCTAGTTTTCGAGAAAATGACATTTCATATTTGTTATAATACCAGTCCGCGGCGATAACATTCAATTACATTTTTGACCTACCCTGACGGCGGATTTGGATGGTTTGACCGCGGATTCATAATTAATGGTATCCAGTAAAGCTATGATAAACAAATTGGAGATACATCATGCCTAGTTTTCGAGAAAATGACATTTCATATTTGTTATAATACCAGTCCGCGGCGATAACATTCAATTACATTTTTGACCTACCCTGACGCCGGATTTGGATGGTTTGACCGCGGATTCATAATTAGTGGTGTCCAATTAAGCTATGATAGAAAAACTGGAGATACATCATGCCTAGTTTTCGAGAAAATGACATTTCATATTTGTTATAATACCAGTCCGCGGCGAGAACATTCAATTACATTTTTGACCTACCCTGACGGCGGATTTGGATGGTTTGACCGCGGATTCATAATTAGTGGTATCCAATTAAGCTATGATAGAAAAATTGGAGATACATCATGCCCAGTTTTCGAAAAAAATAACGTTTCATATTTGTTATAATACCAGTCCGCGGCGATAACACTCAATTACATTTTTGACCTACCCTGACGGCGGATTTGGATGGTTTGACCGCGGATTCATAATTAATGGTATCCAGTAAAGCTATGATAAAAAAATTGGAGATACATCATGCCTAGTTTTCGGGAAAATTACATTTCATATTTGTTATAATACCAGTCCGCGGCGATAACATTCAATTACATTTTTGACCTACCCTGACGCCGGATTTGGATGGTTTGACCGCGGATTCATAATTAGTGGTATCCAATTAAGCTATGATAGAAAAAATTGGAGATACATCATGCCTAGTTTTCGAAAAAAATAACGTTTTATATTTGTTATAATACCAGTCCGCGGCGATAACATTCAATTGCATTTTTGACCTACCCTGACGGCGGATTTGGATGGTTTGACCGCGGATTCATAATTAGTGGTATGCAGTTAAGCTATGATAAAAAAATTGGAGATACATCATGCCTAGTTTTCGAGAAAATGACATTTCATATTTGTTATAATACCAGTCCGCGGCGATAACACTCAATTACATTTTTGACCTACCCTGACGGCGGATTTGGATGGTTTGACCGCGGATTCATAATTAATGGTATCCAGTAAAGCTATGATAGAAAAATTGGAGATACATCATGCCTAGTTTTCGAAAAAAATAACGTTTCATATTTGTTATAATACCAGTCCGCGGCGATAACATTCAATTGCATTTTTGACCTACCCTGACAGCGGATTTGGATGGTTTGACCGCGGATTCATAATTAGTGGTATGCAGCTAAGCTATGTTAAAAAAATTGGAGATACATCATGCCTAGTTTTCGAAAAAAATGACATTTCATATTTGTTATAATACCAGTCCGCGGCGATAACACTCAATTACATTTTTGACCTACCCTGACGGCGGATTTGGATGGTTTGGCCGCGGATTCATAATTAGTGGTATCCAATTAAGCTATGATAGAAAAATTGGAGATACATCATGACTAGTTTTCGAAAAAAATATCGTTTCATATTTGTTATAATACCAGTCCGCGGCGATAACATTCAATTACATTTTTGACCTACCCTGACGGCGGATTTAGATGGTTTGACCGCGGATTCATAATTAGTGGTATCCAATTAAGCTATGATAGAAAAATTGGAGATACATCATGCCTAGTTTTCGAAAAAAATAACGCTTTATATTTGTTATCATACCAGTCCGCGGCGATAACATTCAATTGCATTTTTGACCTACCCTGACGGCGGATTTGGATGGTTTGACCGCGGATTCATAATTAGTGGTATGCAGTTAAGCTATGATAAAAAAATTGGAGATACATCAAGCCTAGTTTTCGAAAAAAATAACGTTTCATATTTGTTATAATACCAGTCCGCGGCGATAACATTCAATTGCATTTTTGACCTACCCTGACGGCGGATTTGGATGGTTTGACCGCGGATTCATAGTTAGTCGTATGCAGTTAAGCTATGTTAAAAAAATTGGAGATACATCATGCCTAGTTTTCGAGAAAATGACATTTCATATTTGTTATAATACCAGTCCGCGGCGATAACATTCAATTACATTTTTGACCTACCCTGACGGCGGATTTGGATGGTTTGACCGCGGATTCATAATTAGTGGTATCCAATTAAGCTATGATAGAAAAAATTGGAGATACATCATGCCTAGTTTTCGAAAAAAATAACGTTTTATATTTGTTATAATACCAGTCCGCGGCGATAACATTCAATTGCATTTTTGACCTACCCTGACGGCGGATTTGGATGGTTTGACCGCGGATTCATAATTAGTGGTATGCAGTTAAGCTATGATAAAAAAATTGGAGATACATCATGCCTAGTTTTCGAGAAAATGACATTTCATATTTGTTATAATACCAGTCCGCGGCGATAACACTCAATTACATTTTTGACCTACCCTGACGGCGGATTTGGATGGTTTGGCCGCGGATTCATAATTAGTGGTATCCAATTAAGCTATGATAGAAAAACTGGAGATACATCATGCCTAGTTTTCGAGAAAATGACATTTCATATTTGTTATAATACCAGTCCGCGGCGAGAACATTCAATTACATTTTTGACCTACCCTGACGGCGGATTTGGATGGTTTGACCGCGGATTCATAATTAGTGGTATCCAATTAAGCTATGATAGAAAAATTGGAGATACATCATGCCCAGTTTTCGAAAAAAATAACGTTTCATATTTGTTATAATACCAGTCCGCGGCGATAACACTCAATTACATTTTTGACCTACCCTGACGGCGGATTTGGATGGTTTGACCGCGGATTCATAATTAATGGTATCCAGTAAAGCTATGATAAAAAAATTGGAGATACATCATGCCTAGTTTTCGGGAAAATTACATTTCATATTTGTTATAATACCAGTCCGCGGCGATAACATTCAATTGCATTTTTGACCTACCCTGACAGCGGATTTGGATGGTTTGACCGCGGATTCATAATTAGTGGTATGCAGCTAAGCTATGTTAAAAAAATTGGAGATACATCATGCCTAGTTTTCGAAAAAAATGACATTTCATATTTGTTATAATACCAGTCCGCGGCGATAACACTCAATTACATTTTTGACCTACCCTGACGGCGGATTTGGATGGTTTGGCCGCGGATTCATAATTAGTGGTATCCAATTAAGCTATGATAGAAAAACTGGAGATACATCATGCCTAGTTTTCGAGAAAATGACATTTCATATTTGTTATAATACCAGTCCGCGGCGAGAACATTCAATTACATTTTTGACCTACCCTGACGGCGGATTTGGATGGTTTGACCGCGGATTCATAATTAGTGGTATCCAATTAAGCTATGATAGAAAAATTGGAGATACATCATGCCCAGTTTTCGAAAAAAATAACGTTTCATATTTGTTATAATACCAGTCCGCGGCGATAACATTCAATTGCATTTTTGACCTACCCTGACAGCGGATTTGGATGGTTTGACCGCGGATTCATAATTAGTGGTATGCAGCTAAGCTATGTTAAAAAAATTGGAGATACATCATGCCTAGTTTTCGAAAAAAATGACATTTCATATTTGTTATAATACCAGTCCGCGGCGATAACACTCAATTACATTTTTGACCTACCCTGACGGCGGATTTGGATGGTTTGGCCGCGGATTCATAATTAGTGGTATCCAATTAAGCTATGATAGAAAAACTGGAGATACATCATGCCTAGTTTTCGAGAAAATGACATTTCATATTTGTTATAATACCAGTCCGCGGCGAGAACATTCAATTACATTTTTGACCTACCCTGACGGCGGATTTGGATGGTTTGACCGCGGATTCATAATTAGTGGTATCCAATTAAGCTATGATAGAAAAATTGGAGATACATCATGCCCAGTTTTCGAAAAAAATAACGTTTCATATTTGTTATAATACCAGTCCGCGGCGATAACACTCAATTACATTTTTGACCTACCCTGACGGCGGATTTGGATGGTTTGACCGCGGATTCATAATTAATGGTATCCAGTAAAGCTATGATAAAAAAATTGGAGATACATCATGCCTAGTTTTCGGGAAAATTACATTTCATATTTGTTATAATACCAGTCCGCGGCGATAACATTCAATTACATTTTTGACCTACCCTGACGCCGGATTTGGATGGTTTGACCGCGGATTCATAATTAGTGGTATCCAATTAAGCTATGATAGAAAAAATTGGAGATACATCATGCCTAGTTTTCGAAAAAAATAACGTTTTATATTTGTTATAATACCAGTCCGCGGCGATAACATTCAATTGCATTTTTGACCTACCCTGACGGCGGATTTGGATGGTTTGACCGCGGATTCATAATTAGTGGTATGCAGTTAAGCTATGATAAAAAAATTGGAGATACATCATGCCTAGTTTTCGAGAAAATGACATTTCATATTTGTTATAATACCAGTCCGCGGCGATAACACTCAATTACATTTTTGACCTACCCTGACGGCGGATTTGGATGGTTTGACCGCGGATTCATAATTAATGGTATCCAGTAAAGCTATGATAGAAAAATTGGAGATACATCATGCCTAGTTTTCGAAAAAAATAACGTTTCATATTTGTTATAATACCAGTCCGCGGCGATAACATTCAATTGCATTTTTGACCTACCCTGACAGCGGATTTGGATGGTTGACCGCGGATTCATAATTAGTGGTATGCAGCTAAGCTATGTTAAAAAAATTGGAGATACATCATGCCTAGTTTTCGAAAAAAATGACATTTCATATTTGTTATAATACCAGTCCGCGGCGATAACACTCAATTACATTTTTGACCTACCCTGACGGCGGATTTGGATGGTTTGGCCGCGGATTCATAATTAGTGGTATCCAATTAAGCTATGATAGAAAAATTGGAGATACATCATGACTAGTTTTCGAAAAAAATATCGTTTCATATTTGTTATAATACCAGTCCGCGGCGATAACATTCAATTACATTTTTGACCTACCCTGACGGCGGATTTAGATGGTTTGACCGCGGATTCATAATTAGTGGTATCCAATTAAGCTATGATAGAAAAATTGGAGATACATCATGCCTAGTTTTCGAAAAAAATAACGCTTTATATTTGTTATCATACCAGTCCGCGGCGATAACATTCAATTGCATTTTTGACCTACCCTGACGGCGGATTTGGATGGTTTGACCGCGGATTCATAATTAGTGGTATGCAGTTAAGCTATGATAAAAAAATTGGAGATACATCAAGCCTAGTTTTCGAAAAAAATAACGTTTCATATTTGTTATAATACCAGTCCGCGGCGATAACATTCAATTGCATTTTTGACCTACCCTGACGGCGGATTTGGATGGTTTGACCGCGGATTCATAGTTAGTCGTATGCAGTTAAGCTATGTTAAAAAAATTGGAGATACATCATGCCTAGTTTTCGAGAAAATGACATTTCATATTTGTTATAATACCAGTCCGCGGCGATAACATTCAATTACATTTTTGACCTACCCTGACGGCGGATTTGGATGGTTTGACCACGGATTCATAATTAATGGTATCCAGTAAAGCTATGATAAACAAATTGGAGATACATCATGCCTAGTTTTCGAGAAAATGACATTTCATATTTGTTATAATACCAGTCCGCGGCGATAACATTCAATTACATTTTTGACCTACCCTGACGCCGGATTTGGATGGTTTGACCGCGGATTCATAATTAGTGGTGTCCAATTAAGCTATGATAGAAAAACTGGAGATACATCATGCCTAGTTTTCGAGAAAATGACATTTCATATTTGTTATAATACCAGTCCGCGGCGAGAACATTCAATTACATTTTTGACCTACCCTGACGGCGGATTTGGATGGTTTGACCGCGGATTCATAATTAGTGGTATCCAATTAAGCTATGATAGAAAAATTGGAGATACATCATGCCCAGTTTTCGAAAAAAATAACGTTTCATATTTGTTATAATACCAGTCCGCGGCGATAACACTCAATTACATTTTTGACCTACCCTGACGGCGGATTTGGATGGTTTGACCGCGGATTCATAATTAATGGTATCCAGTAAAGCTATGATAAAAAAATTGGAGATACATCATGCCTAGTTTTCGGGAAAATTACATTTCATATTTGTTATAATACCAGTCCGCGGCGATAACATTCAATTACATTTTTGACCTACCCTGACGCCGGATTTGGATGGTTTGACCGCGGATTCATAATTAGTGGTATCCAATTAAGCTATGATAGAAAAAATTGGAGATACATCATGCCTAGTTTTCGAAAAAAATAACGTTTTATATTTGTTATAATACCAGTCCGCGGCGATAACATTCAATTGCATTTTTGACCTACCCTGACGGCGGATTTGGATGGTTTGACCGCGGATTCATAATTAGTGGTATGCAGTTAAGCTATGATAAAAAAATTGGAGATACATCATGCCTAGTTTTCGAGAAAATGACATTTCATATTTGTTATAATACCAGTCCGCGGCGATAACACTCAATTACATTTTTGACCTACCCTGACGGCGGATTTGGATGGTTTGACCGCGGATTCATAATTAATGGTATCCAGTAAAGCTATGATAGAAAAATTGGAGATACATCATGCCTAGTTTTCGAGAAAATGACATTTCATATTTGTTATAATACCAGTCCGCGGCGATAACACTCAATTACATTTTTGACCTACCCTGACGGCGGATTTGGATAGTTTGACCGCGGATTCATAATTAATGGTATCCAGTAAAGCTATGATAGAAAAATTGGAGATACATCATGCCTAGTTTTCGAAAAAAATAACGTTTCATATTTGTTATAATACCAGTCCGCGGCGATAACATTCAATTGCATTTTTGACCTACCCTGACGGCGGATTTGGATGGTTTGACCGCGGATTCATAATTAATGGTATCCAGTAAAGCTATGATAAACAAATTGGAGATACATCATGCCTAGTTTTCGAGAAAATGACATTTCATATTTGTTATAATACCAGTCCGCGGCGATAACATTCACTTACATTTTTGACCTACCCTGACGCCGGATTTGGATGGTTTGACCGCGGATTCATAATTAGTGGTCTCCAATTAAGCTATGATAGAAAAACTGGAGATACATCATGCCTAGTTTTCGAGAAAATGACATTTCATATTTGTTATAATACCAGTCCGCGGCGAGAACATTCAATTACATTTTTGACCTACCCTGACGCCGGATTTGGATGGTTTGACCACGGATTCATAATTAGTGGTGTCCAATTAAGCTATGATAGAAAAATTGGAGATACATTATGCCTAGTTTTCGAAAAAAATAACGTTTTATATTTGTTATAATACCAGTCCGCGGCGATAACACTCAATTGCATTTTTGACCAACCCTGACGGCGGATATGGATGGTTTGACCGCGGATTCATAATTAGTGGTATCCAGTTTAGCTGTGATAAAAAAATTGGAGATACATCATGCCTAGTTTTCGAGAAATTGACATTTCATATTTGTTATAATGCCAGTCCGCGGCGATAACATTCAATTACATTTTTGACCTACCCTGACGGCGGATTTGGGTTGTTTGACCGCGGATTCATAAATTATGGTATCCTGTTAAGCTATGTTAAATAAATTGGAGATATATCATCCTTACTTTTCGAGAAAGAATAATTTTTAATATTGGCTTTCTGCGCCGCTGGATTTAACTGGAAATATTTAAACTTCGTTCACACCCCAATGTCGATAAATGACGATATTTACATATATACTGCGTATTATTATCACTAGTACTACGGTAACGTGTCTTTAAGTGGCAAATTTACTGCATTTTAGAGAAAACTCACTCATGTGCAATATTTGTCTGGCCGACTGTAAATTTCGAAATATGAATCTAAATCTAAATCCATTGCTAACTTCACGGACATCAACAAAGCGAGATCGGCGACACGAGGCATCCATAAATGCGGTGGAAATTAGGTTAGGAAACATTCACACACATTCATGTCAAACGGCCAGTGACGCCAACACAAAATCACACTCAAACCAAAACAGAAGGACAATGTAACCAACAGCAAAACAACTAGACGCAAGATAGTAGTAGAAAAAGTTTATTTCCAACCGAATTATAAAATGTAGTTGTGTAATAATATGTACCTATCATTTTGTATATATTCATCCTGGAAACGACCATCGACCGGAGTCCTTCAGCCGGGGTTTTGCATTTGGTATGATGATACTTAAATATTTTGTAGGTGTTTTATGACGTCGTATATGGTCTTCTTCTGTTCATTTTGGTGGGTCTGTGGATTGTTTCTTATAAGGAATAGGTGGGATATTTCCAGTGGAATTTTTTTGCAATTTTAGTGGATAGGATTTTTAATCTGTTGGGAATGATGTTTGTGGTTTCGTAGAGGAATGTATTGCATGGGTTGTAGAGCGGATTGTTAGGATGACGTATTCTAGTTATGCTGCGCAGGGCACTTCTCTCACCAACCTCGATGTTATTTATCGCTGGTGTTGCAATGTTGTTAAACAATAGTGACCCATACTCAAGCACCGGTCGACATATAGCTTTGTAAATTCGCACAGCTCCTCTCGTGCTAATACCTCTGCTCTTGTATGTCAGGCTTCTGAATGTTGTTGCTCTTGTCTTCGCTTTCATTTTCGTCTTCTTGGTATGGGCAGTGAACTTCAGCTTGGGATCCAGTTGTATTCCTAGGTACTTACAGATTCGGGAAGGGGATATGGACGTATTATTGATAGTTATGGATGGAGAGTTTTCGTGGATACGGTGGAAGTGGATGAGGAATTGGGGTTTTCTTGGATTAATGGTAATTCTCCATCTACGGGACCAGGAGAGGATCTTTTCTAGGAGAGATTGTAGGTGACTAGTGGCATTAATAAGGGAATTGGAGTGGGATACTAGGGCTGTATCATCAGCAAATAGAAGAGCGTAAAGATTAGGATTGGAAATGTTTGGATTGGGATCGTAGATGTCATAGCAGAAAATATTGTAGAGGAGAGGCGAAATTGGTGAACCTTGTGGGACTCCTTGTTCGCTGGAAAAAGTGTGGGATAGGGTAGCAAAGTATCTAACCCGGGAGGATCTGTGTTTGAATTGACGAATAAGGTTTATGATGTAATAAGGGACGTGGAGAGAGGAAAGCTTGTAGAGGAGGCCGCGATGCCAAACCGAGTCGAAGGCTTTTTGAATGTCCAGGAAAACTGCTGCCGAGCGTTGTTTATTTTGTTGTGCTGTTTGCATATTTGATATAAGTACGGATAGTGGGTGAACCGTTTGTCTTGCCTTGACAGAATCCAAATTGGTATGAAGGAATATATTGTTCAGTGTAGGAGAAAGGAAGTTTGTCGGGCAATTCCGACACGTGTTTCGGAGTATTAATCCTCATCAGTACGGTATAGCCAAGGAGTAAGATGGACACTCAATGGAAAAAACACCAATGTCACCAATTGGCGACATTGGGCACCCCCCTTATGGTCTCCATTTGAGCGTTTTTTCCATTGAGTGTCCATCTTACTCCTTGGCTATACCGTACTGATGAGGACTAATACTCCGAAACACGTGTCTACGGTTGCTTCTTCGTATGACGGAATTGCCCGACAAACTTCCTTTCTCCTTCAATATCTTACCGTCGATAAACCTGTTTTCCATCTATTGTTCAGTGTGTTCAAGCAGGCGGGATTTTAGGATGGTTTCGAATAGTTTACCGATAACCGGGAGTAAGGATATAGGGCGGAAGTTGGCGGGATCAATTTTATATCCGTTTTTGTAGATGCAGATTATAACGGCCGTTTTCCACTCCGTCGGAAAAATTTGGTTGTTGAGGCAGTAGTTGAATATTTGAACAATGAACGTGTGTATTTCTAGCTCTAGTCTCTTCAGGCAGTTTCTAGTTATTTTATCATTTCCAGGGGCGGTGTTTTTTCATGTTCTTGTATTGCTACATTTTCCGGTGTGGGTACAGGGTATTGAAAAAATGTGTCATACCAATTGTTGACGAGCATCAGTTGGGTTGAGTCATATTCTGGGTCTTCGTTAAAACTAAGCGTTTTCTGCAGATACCTAGCATGCACGTTGGATATTTCTTGATGGTCCGTGTATGAAATCTGTGTCGGGGTCTGTAAGTTCTTGCGCCACAAGTGAGTGTTTGTATTTGGACAGTTTTTTGACTTCCTGCCAAAACTTTTTTTCCTTTTGACTCTTCAATTTTGTTGCACGCTGTCATGTATTTATAATCTGCTATAAGTTTTTGTATATGTTTATTCAGTAAGTTAAAATTTTGCTTAAGCTGAGGCTCCGCGTTCGTTTGAAACTCTCTATACAGCTTTCTTTTTTCTTTGATTAGGCGTAGGATAAAGGGAGGAAGTGGAAAGGAGTAGTAGTGCTTCTTTGTTTTAGGAGTATGTTGAAGGATGGAAGAAGTTAGAGATTCGGTGAAGTCGGTGATTGTAGTTCATGTTGTTGTTATGGATGAATGATTTGATGCCTCTATTTACCTTCTGAAAATCACAGCGATGAAAATTGGTTATGTATTTGGGATCGTTTTTTATTGGGTTTTGGGATGTGTTTATTTGGAATTCAATTGCGAAGTGATCGGAGCACAGGTCGGGGAGAGTTTTTATAGAATGTATCTGGGATAGTAGGTTGGGAGAACAGAAGATGAGATCCGGGGTAGTGCTAGGGTTATTTTCCATAATAAAGGTTGGACGGGTTTTTATTTGGGAGAATTTGGATAAGTTTAGGAATAGGGAAATGTGCCTAGATTTGGTTTTGTTTGGGTTGAAGTCACCTATTATTATGACCTAGTCGTACAGAGATGCCTTGATAAAAATAGCCGCAAGAAATTTAACTTAAATTTAAAACACTATTTCACTTAGGTCACCTAGATTAGTAAACGAATCATCCAGAATACGTTTGTGATTGTAGTCCAAGTTTAATAAATAAGTATAGGTAGCGCTAAGATCTTCAGTGGGCATGCCCAACATGCAGTAAACACTGGACATAGCAGCAATTTTGAAGACACCGAGATTATTTACAAGAAAAGAAACCTTCGAGAGCGATTATTTTTCGAAATGATCGGGATTAAAAAGACGGAGAATTCCATCAACCTTCGGTCCGACACTGAAGATCTTAGCGCTACCTATACTTATTTATTAAACTTGGACTACAATCACAAACGTATTCTGGATGATTCGTTTACTAATCTAGGTGACCTAAGTGAAAAATTGTTTTAAATTTAAGTTAAATATCTTGCGTCTAGTTGTTTTGCTGTTGGTAACATTGTCCTTCTGTTTTGGTTTGATTGTGATTTTGTGTTGGCGTCACTGGCCGTTTCACATGAATGTTTCCTAACCTAATTAGGAATTTCGTACCTGGTGGATCTCTTGAATAGCATCCTAAATGGTGGCAATATACCCGACTCATGGAGGAAAATAAAGATTGTGCCCATACCAAAGGCTGATAAGAATCCAAATACACCAGAAGGTTACTCCTCAGTTGCGTCAGGAAGATCTTTGAAAAGGTCCTCCTATTCAGTCTGGACTGGTGGATCGAACGGAATGATTTTTTGGACCCCCTCCAGTTTGGCTTCAGAAGAGGCCAAGGAGTGGCCCAGGCCGTGTTTATGTTTGTTAGCCACACGCAGAAGGCGTTCCTCCGTAAAAACATAGCCATCGCGGTTTTTGCTGACATCAAGGCTGCCTACGACAACGTGAACATCCCTACTCTCACCAAAATAATGCGCAAAAAGGACATTCCAACCAGGCTCATTGCAGCGGTTAGCCAGTTGTTCCAAAGAAATGCTATAAGTTTGAGTGGAGATAATGGAGCTCTCGGCCAAAGGGAGTCATACAGAGGAATACCACAGGGAAGCTCACTCAGTCCGCTCCTCTTCAACTTGTACTTAAGTGACCTTAATGACTCCATAAGGGCTACTGGAGTGAGAGCAATCTGTTATGCTGACGACTTTGTGCTCCTGGCGGAGGCAAAGTCCATTGAAGCGGCAGCTGATGCAATAAATGAGTGCATTCATATTCTTTACTCGTTCCTCGAGGAAAGAACTCTCACACTATCAACTCAGAAAACCAAAGCAATGATATTTTCCAGGAGGAGACGACAGGAAACTGTCCCCCCAATCGTATTCGCTGAGAAGATAATCGACTACACCAACGAAATCAAATACTTGGGGATGTACTTAAATCCAAAGCTCTCGTGGTACAAACACGTCAACTGTATGTGCACAGCCGCACTAAAAGCTATGAACATTCTAAGATCACTATCAAATGCAAGATGGGGTTGTTGTCCCAACACTATCTTTCTTCTATACAAGGCCCTAATAAAGTCCAGGTTGGAATACCTCACTTGGTTGACGTCCCCTCTCCCGAAGAAGCTTCTACATAACCTAAACAAAGTTCAACTACAAGCCATCCGGTTAGCTCTGGGTGCGCTAAGATCTTCGCCTGAAAATGCCTTGAGGGTCGAAGCCATGGATCCCCCAATAGAATTAATACTCGCCATGCTGGCGAAGAAGTTTATAACTAAGAACTACCAATACCAAAACAACCCCATACTCCCTAACCTACTTGCCCTACATGCCCTAACCGCAAACGGAAAGATCCCTGAATCCAGGACGCCGATTATCCTCATTTTGTATCGAGCCCAACTCGTTATTTATCTAAGGAGTTACACTGAAAATTTCATAAACTTCGAACAATAAATAAGGTTTTTATTTGAAAACCGGATTTTAGGAGAGGTAGAACTGGGGCTTAACAAGAAAATACTGAAAACCACTTACATACTTATAAGTTTATGAATAAAAACACAATAACATCATTTAAAGTGACCAATATACTACAATAGTACACTCAATCAGTAAACAAATATGAAGTGCGCTTGCTTAAAAAACAGACATTTACAGAAGTCAAATTTACATGGAGTTATATATGTATAAAAACAACGCACCAATCTATAAATGGAATTAATGATAATTAAGTCAAGATCACAAAACATTTAGGTCCTTTTATTTAATAATTCTGGTCATTTTTTACACAAAAGTTTTGTATTCCTCTTCGAGTTTTGCGCCCCCTCTACTCATGCGCCTGGAGCAGTTTGCTCCAATGCTCCCCGTACCTACGCCTGTGTGTCTCTCGGTTAGTCCTGGTATACTGGTCAAATTTTTTCCGCACTATGTGGCACTATCTCTGGTTTTAGAACTAACACTTGCAACCTGAACTTACTCTGCTTTTGCCACTTCACATTTACAATATCTCCGAAGTATAACACTATAATTGTACTATAATTGTACCTATAATAGTATAATTGGACCACATGTAGATCCTGATATTTATAACGTATGGCTTTTCTGACAGTATATGCAGTTCACCATCTATCTAGTAAATGGGATCATTGCTTATTGTTCTTTCATATTTTCAGCTTGGACATAAAAGTTGAAGAAGTGGAATTTACTGAAACTACTGTTTCTGGCTATACTTGTACAGGATCCGGGCAATCTACTGATCCTCCGAAGACAGAAACACCTGAGGAAGCATTCGCGTCTAGTGATTCTGCACACTCACTGCAAATACCACAACATGTGGAAGTTCGCAAGGCAGAGAAACGATATAAATGCAACATTTGTTACTATACTACTATACAACCTAGATTCTTAAAGGCTCATAAGCAAAGACATGCAAGGAAGAAGTCAGTTGAAGTTAACATGAGCAGGCGCACAAAAGGGCCTACAAAAGCGACCTTATTTGATTATGCCTCTTCAACTAATGGCAATCTAGAAAGGCATATGCAAACGCATTCAGGAGAGAAGCCATTTAAATGCAGTTTATGCGATTATGCCAGTTCACAAAGTGGTCATCTTGCAGACCATATGAGAACGCATACAGGAGAGAAACCATTTAAATGCACATTATGTGATTATACTTGTACTGTAAAGTTGTCTCTTACCCTGCATATGAGGACGCATACAGAAGAGAAACCATTTATATGTAATTTATGCGGTTATTCCAGTTCACAAAGTGGAAATCTTACAGACCATATGAGAACGCATAAAGGAGAGAAATCATTTAAATGCACATTATGTGATTATACTTGTACGGTAAAGGGTTCTCTTACACAGCATATGAAAACGCATACCAGAGAGAAACTATTTAAATGCACCTTATGTGCTTATGGTTCTTCCTACAATAGTAATCTTGAAAGGCATAAGCTTACGCATTCAGGAGAGAAACCATTTAAATGTAATTTATGCGTTTATTCCAGTTCACAAAGTGGAACACTGACAGACCATATGAGAACGCATACAGGAGAGAAACCGTTTAAATGCATATTATGTGATTTTTCTTGTACCGTAAAGTTTTCTCTTACACTGCATATGAGGACGCATACAGGAGAGAAACCATTTAAATGTAATTTATGCGGTTATTCCAGTTCACAAAGTGGACATCTTACAGACCATATGAAAACGCATACAGGAGAAAAACCATTTAAATGCACTTTATGTGATTATTCTAGTTCACAAAAAGCAAATCTTACATACCATATGAAAACGCATACCGGAGAGAAACCATTTAAATGCACCTTATGTGCTTATGCTTCTTCCCGTAATGGTAATCTTGAAAGGCATAAGCTTACGCATGCAGGATAGAAACCATTTAAATGTAATTTATGCAGTTATTCCAGTTCACAAAGTGGACAACTTACAGACCATATGAAAATGCATACAGGAGAGAAACCATTTAAATGCACTTTATGTGATTATACTTGTATGGTAAAGTTTTCTCTTACACTGCATATGAGGATGCATACAGGAGAGAAACCATTTAAATGTAATTTATGCGGTTATTCCAGTTCACAAAAAGGAAATTTCACATACCATATGAAAACGCATACAGGAGAGAAACCATTTAAATGCACATTATGTGCTTATGCATCTTCAAATAATAGCAATCTAGGAAAGCATAAGAAAACGCATGCAGGACAGGATAATTGCACCAGTGGTGAAACTAAGGGGTCGTCCATTAATAACGTAGGGTCCAAATAGGGGAGGGATGCTTGGGATAACATCACTATTGATCACAAACGGGGAGGGGGGGTTGTTGTTACATATCACTAGAGACTGGACTTGAGGACACCATTGGCGTGCCGCATATATTTTCAGTGGGGTATTCTTTATTAACTATACTGCCATATTAGCACAGACTTATATGTAGGATTGGTGTCGTATCTTTTCAGATAGAAAAATTAAAATAGATTATTTTAAGTTGTTTGTCGGCGGCAAAAATCGCATACCTAGATTTAGATATAGATTTAGAAACACACACAGTTTTTGCCTGTATAATGGAGGCACAAAATATTTCTAAAATGACGTATGTAGGTACTATAGTGAGCAAAAACAAAAACGGGGCAGGAAAGTGAAATTAGGCCCTTATATTCTGAACAATGTTAGTTCTGTAACATTTACTTTAGCCGTATTTGTTAACCTATGAAGTCTAAACTTCGACAGTATCTGTCAACCTACAAACTTGATCCGGATTCAACAATTTTATTCTTCGCGATATTTTTGCATACACTAATTCAGTAGAAATTTCTCGAATGCAAATTCCATCATGCAGTCGAATTTGAATTATTGCCTTCTGAAATTCATTCAATTACGTCATTTTTATTTCTTACGTCAAAATTCAAGGTGACATTAATGTGACTTGACAAACATACTGACAAGACATTGCGAAGCCCAGTTTAATTAGTGCAAATTTGAGTGTACCAGTTTTTTATGCTCACGATAGTTGTTAAGGATTGCCGACTGAAACGTCCAATAAAGTTTTTTTTTCCTGAAGAAAGTACTACGCTAGTAAAATATTGTTAGACGTTTATAATACCGACCGTAAATGTTTCCTTTTAAAATAATAGTAGAACAAACAAATACAAATTGTACTGTGGTATTAAATTGTTGAAGATACGACACTCTGTAGTAGTATTCTCGTAAGTCGTAATCCGATATTTCCCAGTTGATATTTATTTATAATTAATAGGAAAGAATTCTCTTACCTATTATTTTACTATCAACTATCGTATTTTTTCAGGACGAACTCAGGACCTATGAGCTAATTAACACAGGGTTAAATATTGAGTTATTTATTGTGTAACGCTTCTTTAACATTCACGAAAATTGTGTTGCAATGGTATTTCATTTATTTTATAAGAAGTTCTAAATATTAATAAATGTGTTAATATATTATTATTGAAAATTTGAAACCCCCCAGCAATTTCGCAGGCAGCACCAATGAACCGTCTCGATAGCGTCCAATCCTGTCCAATCCCGTCAACAATCCCCATAGAGGAAGGACAAGCCCCGACCTCTAGATGGACCACTTACGCACTTGACTTGAATCACAACGACTCGGACGTTGTAATATAATATCATACGCGTGTCATCAACAGAGCGGGGCGACTAGTAGCTTTGTAAGCGCACTGTTTTGTCTGGGTTGTTCTCCGCCGCTTACCCCTTCAAAAGCCTGAAATTTATAGTACTTTTTTGTGCATGTCCGGTCTCTACATATCACGTGTAGCTTGCCGAGCTTTCCCCACCTCGCCAGCGTGGTTGACAAGAAGTGCCGCCAGTTTTCCCATTTTCGCCGTAGCAAAAGTCCGTATGCAAGAAGGAAATAAGGTCGAGTTTAATCCGCATGACGTCACTTATATGGCAGCATTGCAACAAGCGACAACTGCCGCTTGACGACACGCCGGTAGATGTGTGAATATAGCAGCGAATACACGCATAAATTGGTTACAATCAAATAACTTATATTAATATAATGCGACTAGACAGATAGGTTGTTCAGCACTCAGAGCGTAATGGATATGGAAGATACTCTGTTCTATTTCTTTCTGCAATCACAACGTGCTCTACGCACATGCGCAAATTAGGCCGCAACAGTGTTGTTTAGCATTCGCGGTCAAATTCAGTCAGCGCATTTGCGCATAGCGAACAAAAACATTCGCCGTTGGTTTTCATACACGGAAAAATGTAACATTGGCCGGATAAGGTAAGACGCAGGGACTGTTTACAACACGTACAGCCGTGGAAAATTCAATGGTAACAAGCTTGCCGCTAGTGTACACCAAACGTAGGTCGGAGAATGTCGGTCGTCGTATACCTACCTGGTAGTCATAAAACCGAAGAGTCACTTCTGTTTCATTTCATTTTAAGTTTTGTATATAGATGGTATGAATATGAGTTTCGTATTTATATAATATATTTTCGATATTCGGAGCGAAACTGCCGCTCGTAGCTAAAGATTGTTATTGGTTAATATTTTTCTTTCGATATGCAATTACAGTATTATTTCATTTATACTAAAATACATAGTAACGTTAGTTATAATTGTAAAAATTTTAATTAGGCACATATTGAAATACTTCATCATCATGGCTACGTCAGTGTATGCATCAAGGCAAACCGATTACTACATCCGATATCCGCTGTCAATAATTTTTAAAGGAGGTAATTCCAGATAGGAAGTTCCTGTAAGTGAAAAAACTCATTTTTCTCGGTTTCTACTTAGTCCCAGCCCGAAATAATATACTTTTATCTCAAAATGTTTTATATATTTAATTTACGTTATGGTAAGTAATGAAAATTGCATATAATTATGTATTCAACAAAAATAATATAAATATAACATGAGTATAGTATAGTGTAATGTCCAATAAAACCAATAATCCAATAAAATGTAAAGTAAAACACCTCTTTTTTGCAACTAAATTGTTTATTAATTTAAATCATACCGGTTTCGCCCTTTCGATTAAGGGCATCATCAGTGATGAAAGCTAAAATACATAAGAGTCGTTAGAATAATGTGCGCCTGGGGTAGGAAACTTCAAACAAATTTCACAAAAAACATTTTAAAAAACTCACTGTCAAGCTGCTGTATCAACGTCAATAGTGAAGCCGTTCGACATAAGGTTAAACACGGATACAAAACATAACGGAGACTTCAATTCAGGTACTCAAAGATGAAAAGCTTTTAAAAAGCTATATTCGTGCTTCTGAAATTCTTCACAAAACTTTTCCACGACTGGTGTGGTTATACATACATGGTCGGCGGACGAATAAGCGGAGAGCCCGATTACAATTTGCAACTAGTATGCTGCGTTGACAGCGCCACTTCATGAGTGAGCGGTATGAAAAGGAAACATGAAGGATATTCGAATTTAAACTTTAGAGAATACATTTAGATAAGCAGTACAATATTAAGGCGTGAAGCGCATATTAAACAATTTATAAATTAACTTGACGTATGTAGAAGGTTCGGAATCCAATTGGCAAACTATATGTATGAGAACAGGGGTTTATAAAAGAAGTTGATTTGATCGTTAATCAAGTTACAGTTAGGGTTCTTATTGTGTTTTTCAATCTCAAAACGCTCTAGTAGGTCAAGTCTATAGCTTTTGCTACATTTATGAAGTAATTGAGCGCCTTCATAGTCAATATTATGGCCTGTTTCGTTTTTGTGCTTATACAAGTTACTGGTTGATTGGGATCTATGTTCAATTAATCGTTTTGCCAATTTTCTGCCGGTCTGTCCTACATATATAGCGTTACAATTTTTACACGAAACGGAATACACGCCACTACAATTAAAGTCTGATTTATGATCCTGACGATGTTTTGAGAATATACTAATAAGTTGAGTGCGGGTTTTAAAGGCGGGAATAATATTGTAGGGTTTAAGGATGTTAGTCAGTTTATAGTTGTTGTGGATGAAAGTGAGAGGTCTATAAAGAGGTGGGTCGTTACAAGGGGATGGTGGATTAAAGAGGGGGTCAAGTTTTATGAAAACATTGTGCATGGTTCTGTTTATTAATTTTAGTGGGAATTTATTACTGAGGGCAAGGTCAAAGATAAGTTTAAGTTCTATATTTTTATTTTCTTGGTTAAGTGGGTATGTCAGTGCTCTGCGAAACAAATAACGGATTGAGGATAAACGATGTGGGAGTGAATGGAAAGAATCATAGGGAATGATGGTGGGGATAGATGTGGGTTTTCGGTAAATGTTGAAAGTTAAGTTGTCGTCATGTCGAGTAATGGTCAAATCGAGAAAGTTAAGTTGTTTATTATCTTCGATTTCGATAGTAAAGTTAAGTAAAGGGTGAATATTATTAATAAAGTGAAGCATGCTGGCGAGTTCTTCACGGTCACCTTGCCAGAGGCAAAAAATATCATCGACATAACGAGTCAAATGTTTTATGTGATGTCTAAAAGGATTAACTGGGTTGAGGATATGGTTATTTTCGATATGGTTAAGGAACTCGTCAGCCAAGTAACTTGATAAATTCATTCCCATTGGGAGACCTTGTTCAATTTTATAAATTCTATCATTAAATGTGCAAAAGTTTTGTGTTATGACGTGTTCCAAAATCATACCAAGGTGTGAAATGACATTTTGACAGTTGAAATGGGATTGTAGAAGGTTGTTAATGAGTGTAAGGGTCATATCCACGTCTACGTTTGAATAAAGGTTGGAAATGTCAAACGAAACCAAAATGCAACCGGAAGGGTTAACATTTTTTATTTTGTCAATGAATTGTGGGGTATTTTTGACGGTATAAGAAGGTATGAAGTTAAGCGCATGAAAAATGTTGAGCATAAACTTAGAAAGTAAAATGGTGGGGGAGTTATAAAATGCTGTTATTGGGCGGATAGGGTGACCTTGTTTATGGAGTTTAGGAAGAGCATAAAGGTGAGGGATTGAAGGGTTCATGGGAATAAACAAAGCGTTGTTAAAGAAAGTATGATTACTGAATGATTTTAAAGTCTCTCTACAAGTGTTAATAATATGTTTAGTTTTTTGTATAATATTGGGGAGGGGATCCTTTTTAATTTCAATGTACTTATTATTGTTAAGATACTCCAAAGTCTTTTCAATGTAAGTGTTATTATACATAATCACTACACCGGCGCCCTTGTCAGCTTGCACATAGTTGGCATCAGCTTCTCTCAACTTAGATTTTATAGACTTTATAGTATTCCATTCCTGAAGGGGGGATTTAGCTTGTTGTTTTGATTTTTCTTTTTTAACGAAAGGAATGAGGTCATTGCGTATGGTGGAATGTAAAGGGTGTCTGTGGATTGCGGAGTCTAATTCAACGGTGAGATTGACAGGGTTATTGCTGGGAGGGGGCAAAGCGAACTTGTGACCTTTATTTAGGAGGTCGGTTTCAGTAGGACTAAAAGAAATATTAGTTAAGTTAGTAAATTGAGGGGCGTGCATACCATCATGATTAACATTTAAATTCTTGTCTCGGGAATATTGTTTTCTCTTCCGTAGTGTATTCAGCTTCACATTTTTCTTCCGTCGGTCCTCTGTAGCGATGTAGTAAGCGTCGTCACGTGCTTGTGTGATAATTTCTTCTAATTGAAGGTAGTGGAAGTCTTCTCTTAGTTTTCTGCTTATGTACAACTACAACTATTAGTATCTACAACTTATTAGTATATTCTCAAAACATCGTCAGGATCATAAATCAGACTTTAATTGTAGTGGCGTGTATTCCGTTTCGTGTAAAAATTGTAACGCTATATATGTAGGACAGACCGGCAGAAAATTGGCAAAACGATTAATTGAACATAGATCCCAATCAACCAGTAACTTGTATAAGCACAAAAACGAAACAGGCCATAATATTGACTATGAAGGCGCTCAATTACTTCATAAATGTAGCAAAAGCTATAGACTTGACCTACTAGAGCGTTTTGAGATTGAAAAACACAATAAGAACCCTAACTGTAACTTGATTAACGATCAAATCAACTTCTTTTATAAACCCCTGTTCTCATACATATAGTTTGCCAATTGGATTCCGAACCTTCTACATACGTCAAGTTAATTTATAAATTGTTTAATATGCGCTTCACGCCTTAATATTGTACTGCTTATCTAAATGTATTCTCTAAAGTTTAAATTCGAATATCCTTCATGTTTCCTTTTCATACCGCTCACTCATGAAGTGGCGCTGTCAACGCAGCATACTAGTTGCAAATTGTAATCGGGCTCTCCGCTTATTCGTCCGCCGACCATGTATGTATAACCACACCAGTCGTGGAAAAGTTTTGTGAAGAATTTCAGAAGCACGAATATAGCTTTTTAAAAGCTTTTCATCTTTGAGTACCTGAATTGAAGTCTCCGTTATGTTTTGTATCCGTGTTTAACCTTATGTCGAACGGCTTCACTATTGACGTTGATACAGCAGCTTGACAGTGAGTTTTTTAAAATGTTTTTTGTGAAATTTGTTTGAAGTTTCCTACCCCAGGCGCACATTATTCTAACGACTCTTATGTATTTTAGCTTTCATCACTGATGATGCCCTTAATCGAAAGGGCGAAACCGGTATGATTTAAATTAATAAACAATTTAGTTGCAAAAAAGAGGTGTTTTACTTTACATGAGTACAATTTGCAATATGGATCTCCACCTAAAATCCAATAAAACACTCCTAGTGATTTTATATGTTTATTTGACTAGGAACATCTTAAGACTAACAGTAAAATAATATATGTACAGAAATGCATATCTATTGTACGTACAAGGTGTCACAATTCAGCTGACAGGCTGGATTGCCTGCCCCGCAGTTATTATGAGCCTTGTACGAAACATCCTGCTAAATGTGTCTTATAAGCTAATTCCGCAATCGAGGTGCTATGGACATTCAACGCGTATTCTCTGACTTAAATATGATTATTTATAAATTAGCTAGTTCAATATATATAGTCCATTACATCTCCCTTGGGGAAGAGAGAAAAAAAAATTATGAAACATTAATTTTTTTTTCTATCATTTATACAGTTTTATCCTATTCTTGTGAACTTCTACTAACTTACGATCTATTCTAATAACAATATTTGGACTCTTAACATCTACAACATTATAAGGTCCATTAAAAATCGGATCTATTTTCCTTCCGGTTTCATTCTTTAATAAAACTTTATCTCCTATTTTATAATCTTTAAAGCTACATTCCGAGTCATATTCCGATTTTCGTTGCAATTTTGATTCCAGCAAATTATTTCTCGCGTCATTCCATGCTGTTTGTAATCTAAACTTTAATTCTTTTGGATAATCATCAAAATTATATACTGGATCTATCGCATTTGCTAAATTTGACGGTAGTCGACATTCCTTCCCGTAAACTAACTCATGTGGTGTATATCGAGTTTCTGTGTGAACTGTGTTATTGTAAGAAAAACACCAATACGGAACCCACGAACTCCAAGAATTTGGAAATTTAAACGTATGCATTCTTAAATATGCACCTAAACTTTTATGTGAATTTTCTAAAGCTCCAAGAGTTTGATGATGATATGCAGTTGATTTTAATGTTTTGATTTTTAACAACTTACAAGTTTCCTGAAATACTGAAGCCAAAAATTCAGTTCCTTGGTCCGTAATAACCTGTTCTGGAACACCATACCGTAAAATAAAATTGTCTACAAATGCCCTTGCAACTGTTTCTGCTTCTTTATTTTTGATTGGATATGCCTCGACAAATTTTGTTAAGTCGCACTGCAACGTGAGAATATACCGATAATCATTATTATCTTGATCAATTGGGCCCACTAAATCAAGGAAAATTCTCTGCAATGCTGACGATGCTGTAGTTGTGATTGTCATTGGTTCTTTGCGCGGTTTTGAATGTTTGAATCTTTGGCAAGAATCGCATTTTTTAACAAAGTTCTCAATGTCTTTATACATTCCTGACCAAAAGTAATATTTTTTTACGTTATTATACATTCGTTTCATACCCGCATGTCCTCCTGTTGGTAATATATGAAAATCGTTTAATATTAATTGTTGAATCTCTTTTTCTGTTATGCATTGGGTACCTCTAATGATTGTCATTTTTATACCGGTTTTCTTAATCTCATTTTTTAATTTCTTTACATCATTTAAAAGTACTGCGCAGTTACTTTTAATTATTGTTAATTCTGGAATATTAAACTTTTTACAAACTGTATTCAGGTCTCTCAACGACGTGTCTAAAACTGACGTTGATCGAGTTGCCTGTGTTATGTAAACTATTCCATTCATTTCATCATATATTACATTATTCAACACATAACATTTTTCATCAATACTTTTATTATTTATTTCATTTTCTTGTATAACCTTCAATTCGACTGAGTCTACAGATGGTTTCAATAACTCCACGACCCCAGGGTGATCAAGCCTGTTTTCATTTGGAATATTATTAAAAGAATCCACAGAATCATCGATTTTTCTTTGTTGTGCTCGAGTTATCGCGCATATTTTTGCTGTTGAATTATCTCCTAATTCTTTCAAATCATTACTGTCTATGATTATTCGTGATAATGCATCGGCAGTGACATTATCTTTACCTTTCACATAATTAATTGTGAAATCATATTCTTCCAAAATTAATCGAAACTTTGTTAACCTGCTTGATGGATTTGTCATACCGAATAAATATAACAATGGTCTATGATCACTAAGGATCAAAAATTTTCTGCCAAATAGATAAGGCCTAAATTTTTTCACTGAGTAGCAAATACTTAATAATTCCTTCTCAATAGTTGCGTAATTTCTTTCAGCCTTATTTAAGGTACGACTTGCATATGCTACAGGTTTATCATTACCATTTGAAAGTACTGCCCCTAAGGCAAATCCAGACGCATCTGTTCTTAAAATGAACTGATTATCAGGCGAAAAATCTGGATATTGTAAAATTGGAGGTTGTATTAAAGCTTGTTTAAGAGTAACAAAGGATCGCTCGCACTGAGAATCCCAAAGAAACTTAACTCCTTTCTTTGACAAATGATTTAATGGTGCCGCTATGTCCGCAAAATTCTTTATAACTTTTCGATAATAATTCGCAAAAGCAACGAACCTTTTTGCCTCATTTCCATTAGTTGGCACTGGATATTCTTCCATAACTTTAATTTTTTCCGGATCAGGACGAATTCCTTCCGCTGAGATGACATGACCGAGATATAAAATTTGTTTCTTTAAAAATTCGCATTTGTTTGGATTCAATTTTAAATTTACTTGCCTTAATCTATTCATTACTTTAACTAAATTCTTGTTATGATTATCTAAACTATCTCCAAAAACTATTAAATCATCTAAGTAAATAAAACAACTTTCATAATTTAGTCCCGACATAGCTATTGTCATTGCTCTTGAAAAAGCACTCGGACTTATTTTTAATCCCATAGGTAACCTAGTTAGTTGATATTGTCCCCTATCAGTAGTGAATGCCGTACATGGTCGCGAATCTGAATCTAACCCAAGCTGGTAAAAGCCTTGAGATAAATCCAAATGCGAGAAATATACTGCCCCTGACAAAGAATCTAATATTTCGTCAATACATGGTAACGGAAATTTATCATCTTTTAGTTGTCTATTCAATAGCCTATAATCTATTACTATGCGCCATTTTTTATTACCATTATGATCAGGTTTCTTAGGTACGATTAATAAAGGTGCTGACCATTCTGAAGTCGCTTCCTCAATAATACCATCTGTTAACATTTTGTCTACCTGCTTGTGAATCTCCTCCTTCTGTGATTGAGGTAATCTATATGGTTTTACATAAACAGGCATTGCATTATCCTGCAAATGTATTTTTTGTTTACTAGTATTAAGTACCGAAAGTGGGTCGCCTTCCATGTGGAAAACGTCAGTAAATTTAGCACAAATTTTGTCGATTGATAGTTTTTCTTCCTTATTTAATCCATCTTTATTTAAAGTTGTTAGCAATTTATCAATCCGATCAACAGAAAATTTTGTCTTATTAAATGCACATGCATCATAATTCGAAAAACTTTCTAGTTTAGGTACAAATTTTTTTAATTGGATGTCTCTATCATTTGTATTTAATATTCTAACTGGTAATAATTTGTTAATTGCTTTTGTTAAAATTCCTGCAGTAAAAACGCCTTCGGAAATTTCTTCCGGTAAAACAACATAGTCTGAGTCAAATTCCACGTTGAAATATGATATTATCTCACATCTCGGTGGAATGAGAGTAAAACATTCTTTTCCCGATTCAAGCGGTATCGTCGGAGTTATTAAAGCGCGCGTTTAGAGCTTTGAGGACCGTCTACGCTAGCCGGAACCTGCTGGACCGTTCCTGTAGGAGGATGCTCTGCGAGTCTCTAGTCTTGTCAAACTTAAATTACATGGACGCAGTGTACGATGGGTTTTTGAGAGTGGTGGATGCCGGCCGTCTGCAGAGGATGCAGAATTCTTGCATCCGGCTCATATACGGAGTGCGGCGGCGTGATCGCACGTCGGGACGGCTGCTTAGCAGCGGTTGGCTGGACATGTCCAGAAGACGACGGCTGCACAGTGTTGTGTTCTTCTTTAAAATCTTGCAGTCAGAAAAGCCGAGTTACCTGCACAAGAAGATTGTTTTCCGAGGTGACGTCCACAGTGTCAACGTGCGCGGACGTGACAGAATTAGTGTTCCGGCTCATCGTACAGCGTTCTTTCAGTGCGGGTTTCGCTACCGCTTTGCTCGCCTGATTAACCAGTTTTGTGTACATGCAGGTCGTGGTGTGTCAGTGTCGTATCTGAGAAGCAGTGTGTTCGCGGATTTGTTTGCCGAGATGCAAAGACCTTAACATCTGCTGCGTTTTGGTTGTTGCGGTTATTATTGTGTTTTTATTGTTTTCATTGTTGTTATTGTTATTATTATTGTTAAGTTTGGTATCGTACTATTTGCCCAGTTTAAGGTTTCTTTAATTCTAATGTTTTAGGTTTAATGTTTGATTTCGAATTAGAAATACCTTGCATAGTTTTTTTTTGTTGGGTTATGTTTTTTTTTGTTACAATTTGTTGTTTTTTTATAAAGAATTATTATATTTATTTATCAACACAGGGGGTCTGGAAGAGCACCGCCTTGCGTAGTTCTTACGAATTACCAAGAATGGTGAAGACAACCCTTTTAGCCGTTGCTACTCACTGTACCGTTACTTACTGTATGCACTTTTTTGGCTAATAAATTCCTATTATTATTATTATTATTATTATGTAATTTTTCTTTCCCTTGTACCAAAATGAAAACATGAATTTCTCATAATCTATTACCGAAAAATACTTCATAAGGAAGTCAGCCCCAATAACTCCATGAAAATCTTTTGTTATATCGTTCATAATACAAAAATTGTGGTTTAATTTACAACCGCCCAACGTTAAACAAATATTTGCTGACCCATGCGCTACTGTTGAACCTGATATACCCTCTATTTCTAATCGCTTTGTTGTGTCAACATATTCCAATTTATTTATACATGATGCGAATAGAGCACTAATTGAAGCACCCGTGTCAATTAATAATTTTAAGATTTTATTTGAGTATTTTACCGATAAATAATTTGAACCGCCAAAATTCAGAATAATGCCCTTTTTTGGATAAGATTTTGCATTAGGAACGAAAAAACTGATCTTCTCGTTCTTTTGAGGTATTACCGTTTTTGGGTGTTGAATCAGAAGTCATATAGAGTCTTCTGTCTGACGAACCGTTAAAATTTCCTCGACCTCGTCGTCCATTGTAATTATTACTTTGGAATCTACCGTTATTTTGCCCTCTAGAATAATTTTGTCCTCTATAATAATTTTGTCCTCTGATTTGATTTTGCCCTCTAAAATTATTTTGACATCTGAACTGAGTTTGTCCTCTAAAATAATTATTTCTATAATTTTTATTCGAACCTCTATCATTTTTACCGCGCAGGTTGAATACCTTTGCATGTGAAGAGCCTTTTTGTGCATTCTCTTCGTCTATTGCACCAGAAATAGCGTCTTTTAATGTGGAATAATTTCTTGCTTTGACAATTATTCGTGATTACGTAAACCGTTTGCAAAAACATTTATAGCCAACTTCTCGTTTGCCGGTCGCAATACTTTAGAAGTTTCGTTATTACCTTCTGACTGACTTAGCGTTAGATTTACCATTAAACATTCGATAGCTTTACCAAACTCATCAACGGATTTATCCCTCTGCATCGAGCTATGCAATTCAACTGATAGAGCCGCCGCGGATTTCTTTGACAACAAATGAAGTTTCATATCGTTAATCAATTCTAAATTATTTTCGTAGGTCGTCTTTAACCTTAATTTAGCACTTTGCGATAATTTTGTTTTCAATACTACATTAGTTAAAAGTTTTTTCCCAGCTTCATCTAATAAAGAATCGTATAATTCTATGGAATCAATTAATTGCTTCGTTTTATCCTCTGAATTATCCATAGTTGGCAAAAGGCTTGCCGCCGTTCTTAAACCGAATTTTTCTGCCATTGTTACTACGATGCTATCTAAAATTCCTTCTTGATTAATAGTAATTATTCTATTTTCTAAACTATCACGAATTTCCCTAATCAATGTTTCTATTTCCGCTACGTATAGCTTAGCTTGCTTAAATACGTCTGGTTCTACTTTTTCGATACCTTTGTTAAATTCTAACCGTACGTTTGAAAATTCTTCTTCTATTCCGGTTAACTTTGATAATTTTTTTTTCGTTACCTCTAAACTTATTCTACGGGCTTGATTATCTTTTAATAAATTTCTATTTATAACTCTAAGTTCTTCGCTAATAATATTAAAACGTTCCAATTGGCTATTTGTCATTTATCCTAATTACTAACTTACAGTGTGTTTAATTTTACCGCATCAACATTATCTTGGTAGGTTGCGCACAACACTGCACTTAATGGCCTTTCTTTTCACTTTCCACTTTTCACAACTCGCCAATTCATTGTTGCTCCGTTGGATCACGTTCTGGATTTGTAGATACGAAAAGATGCTATGCACGGATTATGCATTATTTTTGCCCATTAATTGTCCAATAATTCACCACAGCACATGTGTTGGTTTGCACTGTTTCTTACAATTTTCAGCCTGAGATACGATTATCTCTTGTTTGGAGTGGCCCATTTTACTTGAACACTAACATGTAGTTGTTGTTACACTGCTTCTTATGTGAAGAACTGGCAGGATCGCCATGTAATGTACTTAGTCTAAGTACAGTGCCAGGTTCTTCCAATAAAACACTCCTAGTGATTTTATATGTTTATTTGACTAGGAACATCTTAAGACTAACAGTAAAATATCCTGGCAGGATCGCCATGTAATGTACTTAGTCTAAGTACAGTGCCAGGTTCTTCCAATAAAACACTCCTAGTGATTTTATATGTTTATTTGACTAGGAACATCTTAAGACTAACAGTAAAATAATATATGTACAGAAATGCATATCTATTGTACGTACAAGGTGTCACAATTCAGCTGACAGGCTGGATTGCCTGCCCCTCAGTTATTATGAGCCTTGTACGAAACATCCTGCTAAATGTGTCTTATAAGCTAATTCCGCAATCGAGGTGCTATGGACATTCAACGCGTATTCTCTGACTTAAATATGATTATTTATAAATTAGCTAGTTCAATATACAGGGTCCTGCAACTAAGCTCCCGTCTTCTGTAGCTCACTTACTCATTAAGCTAAGAGTTTGTCATTTTGCAGGCTTACCCTGTACTTCAAGGTACAATTCAAGAAATTATTTTTTATTATACAAGGTGTTCCAAAAATGTGCAACGCCATGGTAATATATTTTTTTAAATTGCATGCTATACATTTTTCTACACATTTGGAAGCCTTTTATGGTTGCCTACATATCACCAAAATTTTATTAAAATCGGTTGAGTGACCGCAGCGGAAAAAAATAAAAACCAAAAAAAAATTGATTTTGCATCGTAGGCTTTAAAAATCAATAAAAACCACAAAATGCTCCTCGTTAATAAAATTTTGCGACGTGCTTATTAAGTTAGATGTAATAGTCTCGTTAACCAAGTGACATTGATCCAAATTATACAGGGTGACCAAAATCGAGTGTCAAACTTGTCAAACTTCAAAGCGCGCTATTGTTCTTATTTTAAATTGGAACCCATAATTTTTTTAGGTGAAACGATGCGGAATTAAAGAATAAATATTTTTTCTGAATACAACCCCATCACAATTCCCAATATTTTAAGTTATTCGCCAAAAACTCATTTTTCAACGTTTAAAAAACAATTTATTACATAAAATATAACGCAGAGAGGTATTTTAGATTTTACTGTACTTAATTAAGTAGTTATTCAATTGCTAAATTTACTGCAAAATTTACCTATAGCCACATTTCCGTCCTTACCGCTATAGGTAAATTATGCAGTAAATTTAGCATTTGATTAACCACTTAATTAAGTACACTCAAATCTAAAATACGTCTATTATTTTTTATGATATAAATTGTTTTTCAAAGCCACGTACGATATTTATTATCTAAAATTGCCGTTGGAAACGTTGAAAAATGAGTTTTTGGCGAATAACTTTTAAAATATTGGGAATTGTGATGCGGTTGTATTCAGAAACAATATTTATTTTTTAATTCTGCATCATTTCACATACAAAAAATTATGGGTTCCAATTTAAAATAAGAATAATAACACGCTTTGAAGTTTGACAAGTTTGACAATCGATTTTGGTCACCCTGTATAATTTGGATCAATGTCACTTGGTTAACGAGACTATTACATCTAACTTAATAAGCTCGTCGCAAAATTTTATTAACGAGGTGCATTTTGTGGTTTTTATTGATTTTTAAAGCCTACGATGCAAAATAATTTTTTTTTGGTTTTTATTTTTTTCCGCTGCGGTCACTCAACCGATTTCAATAAAATTTTGGTGATATGTAGGCAACCATAAAAGGCTTCCAAATGTGTAGAAAAATGTATAGCATGCAATTTAAAAAAATATATTACCATGGCGTTGCACATTTTTGGAACACCCTGTATAATAAAAAATAATTTCTTGAATTGTACCTTGAAGTACAGGGTAAGCTTGCAAAATGTCAAACTCTTAGCTTAATGAGTAAGTGAGCTACAGAAGACGGGAGCTTAGTTGCAGGACCCTGTATATAGTCCATTACAATAGATAAAAATAATAGATAGATGTATAACAGTAAAAAAATGATATTTGTAATAACATAACATAAATATATGTAATAACATAAAAACAAACATTTAATAATATAGGAATAACATAAGCATGTATTAAATAAGAAAAGTATTCTGTTAGGTTGGAGGTTGATATAAATTTGCAGGAGTGCTTTTATTTCATATGTTGTTGAGGTTGGTATGACCTGATGTTTTAGGAAATGATACATTTATGACAATCTAAACGGAACATTAGTATCGTCAATTTGTTGCACTAAGAAAACAAGCAAAATCCTTTGTTGTTTTATCAGCCAAAATCTATTTAATTGTGGTTGTCTAACAAATTTACGATTTTTCATCAAATAGCTAGATAGGTGATAGGGCATTGTAACTCTTCGAAATTGTGTGTCGATAGCACGAAGTCACAACGTTATGTGATACATATTTTCAATATTTGCCTAATTTGCGGAAAGGCCAGCAAAAAAGTAAATTAAGGAACAAAACGCGACCCATAGTGTAATAAAAATACCTACCTTTGTGCTTGATCGTCCGGTAGGTCGGCCGCAATACAAAATATTATACAAGGAACTAGTGGACTTGAAACTTTTGCAATACGGCGAAAACGATTGAGTAACATAAATATAGATTGAAATTTCAATGATTTTGTTATAAATTTTTTCATAGTTATTTGCATATCGTTCTGATGTGATATCATTCATATTGGATTGTAAATCCTGCCCTTACATGTCACACATAAAAGAAAATTGTGTGTGGATGTTATTATAGAATGTAAATATATAATTTTAATAAACATAAAAATAACAACATTTTTATAGTTAAACTAAAATGTTGAACAACACTGTAGTATCAGTTCTAAAGGGCATATCTGCATCAAAGAAGAAACCGGGGCAAATACGATTTACAACTACATGCAAAAAATACATTAAATATTACAGTGCACTTTTGTCAGTTTCGGATATCGGAAACATATAAATAGACGAAATTCGATTTCATTCCATAGATACAGAAAAATAAAACGAAACGAAACAAAAGTAACCCTTTGGTTTTATGACTTTAGCGGGCAGGTATCCGACGACCGACAATCTCCGAGCTACGTTTGGTGTACACTAGCGGCAAGCCTGTTACCATTGAATTTTCCACGGCTGTACTAACAACCTGATACAGGCACCACGTATTTTAAATTTAATTTTAGAAACGGTTATATAGAACAGTTATGTCGGAATAGTATGTAAGTATGTCTAAATGAAACACTTTGAGGCTTTTCAATGTATGTATAACACTGTAACGAACTTCGTCGGATCGGAGCTCTGGTTACACAGTAAAATATTCTATCATATTTTTCCCTGTAGAATGTAGCTTGTATAAGACTTTGGGTTCATTAACACAAAAATAAAATCCTGGGTAAACGTAGAAAATAAATATATTCAAAAAAACACCTGTACATAAGAAAATAAACATTCGAAAACCTGCACAAAAGAAAACAAACATAATATAAAAAAAATAAACGGTACTTCCTCGTACAAGTGTCACTACTATCAGTCCCTCCACAATATACTACGTCAGCGGTCGGAAGGGCCAACTGCAGTAGGTATGCGGTCCAAGTAAAATGCCACGTCAGCGGTCGGAAGGCCAACTGCAGCATCCACGAGGGGTCGGGGCAAAGAATCACGTCAGCGACAGGGCCAACTGTAATAATTGCAGAGTTCAAGGAGATTACCTGGCTAGCAGTGGGGCTAACTCAAGTCGATCTGATCATAGAATACCAGTAATAGAACGCTATCTTCCGGCAAGATTTATTAGACAGGCGGCGAGAGCGATCTTCTGAGGGTTGCTCGAAAATCCGCAGAATTTGGCGGGCCGTTTGAATAAAGTAGATGGCGAATTCTCTGGTATTTATAACCGTGCTTGATTAAATGGACCAAAACTAGGTAAAAAAAGATAAATGAGGAATTTTTGATGGATGTAAAAAATAGAATCTAAATCCATCATAAATCAACACCAATATGTTTAAGCCTGTAGACAATCTAGTATAGAATACTGAATTACCGGCTGAAATCGAGCAAAATTTTGATCGGGCTGTTTAGGATATTTTATTATAGAATATTGCATGCTTGCACATAAAATCGTCGAGATAGTGAATGCGCGACAGGGATTTGCTATTTCATCAATATTTAAAAACGAATAAAAAAGCACATTTTAATGCTACACGCTGTACACCTGTATAATTTGTTATTAAACTACAATTATTAACGAAATAGGAAATCTAGGTTCAGCATTGTAACAAGGTATTTAAATGTAAAACAATTATGGATCAAAAGTAACGTATTTAGAAAAATAGCTCGATCAAGTGAACGCGGAAAGATTTACATGGTTTGGTACATTTTCAAATATGCCTCGTTTATTGAAGGGTTCAGGCTTATTGTTATAGATGGTGCCACTTAAATTGAAAAAATTACTTGGTATTCTGGACACGCTATTAAATTATAGTTTGAAATAATGTAATTTTTACCGATAGAGTCGTTGGCCGAGTCAATACGGACCTCTGAACTATCTCATCTTTATTAAAAAAAAAAAAAAAAAATTTAATAATTATTGGCTAAATTCCTGGATAGTTTTGAAGTCGACAATGTTATTGATGATGTTTTCCTACTATAACTAGGTATTGAAATACAAAACAGTTACGTATGCATACAAACACACATGTACCTATTGTTTCCTATGAAACCGACTAACATTCACTCGGGTGAACTAATTTTTGAATTGTTTTTATACCCATAGCGGAAGCAACCTCTGTGAACTTGGCCCCTCTTTTTTCGAAATTTGGAATTCTGTTTCTACAGATCGTTTGCAATTCGTTTGCAATTGTTTGCACCCTTTTTATTTTCGTTTGCACCCTCACCGTTTCCGAGATAAAATTAAAACAAATTCGGAGGGGCCAGATTCACAGTAGCCCCTCCTTTTCGAAATTTGAAATTTTTTTTCTACAGATCGTTTGCAATTCGTTTGCAATTGTTTGCACCCTTTTTAGTTTCGTTTGCACCCCCGCCGTTTTCGAGATAAAATTAAAACAAATTCGGAGGGGCCAGATTCACAGTAGCCCCTCCTTTTTCAAAATTTTAAATTCTATTTCTACAGATCGTTTGCAATTCGTTTGCAATTGTTTGCACCCTTTTTAGTTTCGTTTGCACCCCTACCGTTTTCGTGGTAAAATTAAAACAATTTTGTGAAGCGTGAACTTGGCCCCTCCTTTTTCAAAATTTCAATTTTTTTTTCTACAGATCGTTTGCAATTCGTTTGCAATTGTTTGCACCCTTTTTAGTTTCGTTTGCACCCCTACCGTTTTCGTGGTAAAATTAAAACAATTTTGTGAAGCGTGCACTTGGCCGCTCCTTTTTCAAAATTTCAATTTTTTTTTCTACAGATCGTTTGCAGTTCGTTTGCAATTATTTGCACCCTTTTTAGTTTCGTTTGCACCCCTACCGTTATTGCAATAAAATTAAAACAATTTTGTGAAGCGTGAACCCGGCCCCTCTTTTTCAAAATTCAATTCTTTTCTGCAGGTCGTTTGCCTCTTTTTGCAATTTTCTATAGCTTTATTACCATTGTATTGCATTAGTTTGGCTCTCTTTGGTTTTGCAACCTTACAGTTTTGGAAAATAACAAAAATAAAAATTAATAAGTGTGAACCAGCTGACACTTATTAATTTAAACACAACTTTATTTACTAGTATCATTAATGGAGCAACACAGTTTGGATAGCAATACACTAAACTTATAAGAAAAATGACAAAATACAAATTACAATAAATTGAAGGGACAATAAATTAACCTGGGCATTAATCTAGAATTTGGGACTGAACTGCTACAAATTTAATACATATTCTAATGTTTCAAGTCTGTATGTATTTTAAAAAAAAGAAAAGCGCATGCACATATACAGCGAGGTATCCCAATTTCTCTTCCTCAAAAATTTTCTTTTAGCGTTATGTCATACTGAACAAAAAAGTCAATACTACGGCATCCCGCAAGGAGGAATATTACCACCCACTATGTTTATCCTCTATACGAACGACCTACTAAAACTACCATTGAAAGGTTCGGTCTACATGTATGCAGACGATACATGCATCCTATACTCGGCGAAAACAAAAGAACGACTACAGCAAGACATAGATGAGGACCTACCAAAAATAGAGGAATGGTTTCGCAGCAATCTACTAACACTAAATGAAAAAAAAACAGAATATGCAATATTTACAAACAAAAAAAAGAAGGTACACATCAACATAAAAATAAACAAAACAACAATACAGCAAAAGAAAGAAATTAAATACCTAGGTATAACCATACAAGAAAACCTATCATGGAACCAAACTGTCGACACCTTAATAAAAAAAAATGCAAAAACCATAGCTGCCTTCTATAAGATAAGAGCCATCATACCAAACCATCTAAAGGTATCAATATACAACAGTCTTTACACGTCCAACATCAACTATCTGATAAATATATGGAGCAACACAACAGGCGCCAACATAAACAGACTACAACGACAACAGAACAAAATGTTAAAAATTTTGCACAATTTTGATAGAAGCACGCCAACAACAGAAGTCCACAAGCAAACAAATCAGCTAACACTGCTTCAGAGAGTGACACTTAGCAAACTACTCCTAATGCACAAATTACAAAACAAAACTATTCAAACAAAAATACAACTAATTACATCTGAGGAAGTGCATGGACACGAAACACGAACAATGACTAACATATGACCACAGAAATACCGAACCAATCGATGCGCCCCAATCCTCAAAAGCACTGACATAGCGATCTACAACTCATTGCCGGACGAAATAAAAAAATTGACATATAAAAACTTCAAGACCAAAATTAAAAGTCTGCTGGGACGGAGAGAATGACGAACCGAGGCCGGCGTATTCAGCTGTAATTATGCACGAACATGAACCCTCCACACCGATAGCCCGAGAACGGATCCTGGTCCAACTCCCGAGGCGAGGAAGGAGGGAAGGAGCTACTGGCATGATGCCTTGCACGTGCAGCTACATAATATTTTATGTGATCTGTATATGTATTGTAACATGTTAATGTTGAAAATAAATACTATTTGCTTTAAAAAAAAAAAATAAATAAAGAATTTATTTGTTCATATAATTGGATATTTACCATAAATATTTTGTGGTATTGTACCGTATAATGCATACTGATGTTTCAAAAGAACTAACTTAGTAGAATTACTTTGAATGTTAGTTGCCAATTTATTAAAAGAAAATAATTTTTTACCTACCTTTGTCAAATAAATTATAAATGAAAATAGCCTTGTTAGTCTTATACGTTATTTATTGGGAACACAATAATTGATATTACATGTTTCAGTTGGAAAGTAAAGTTAAGTAAAGTTCGACATGCCAAGAAAAGTCAAAATAATTGTATGAATTGTATTAGCATTGGTTCCATTCACTGGTTAAATATTCCTCTTGGGTATAGAAGGCCATTTTAGCGAGGTAGTCTTTGATCTTAATTTTGAAGACTGGTGCTGGTAGATGTCTGATGTGAATCGGTAATCTATTAAAGTATCGGTAACCCCAATATCTGGAACCTATTCGGCCTTTCTGTAATCTATATTTGTGGAGTATCTAGATCCTCTCTTGTTCGGGTACTGTGGGTGTGGAGGTCGCTCCGTGTATTCAATTCCGTCTCAATGCTTTTCAGATATACCATATTCTGTAAGATGTACGCGCAGGCCATTGTCAATATTCTCTGTTGCTTGAATATTAGCTTGCAATGTTCTCTTGGGTGTACACCCACAACAGCTCTGACTGCCTTCTTCTGTAGGGTGAACAGTCTTGAGGCGTGGGGAGAATTGCCAAAAATCATGAAGATATAGGTCAAGTTACTGTTGAAGAGGGCAAAATAAACTGTTCTTGCTGTGATTCCATCTGATACTCGTCTGATTTGTTTAATGGCATAAATTGCTGTGGATAACCGCAATCTGAGGACATCTATGTGTGGCAGCCAGGTCTACGTAGCATCCAGGTGGATGCCCAGAAGTTTCATCTCCAGCTGTTTCTCTCCGTGACCTGAATGAGATGGTCTGGTTTTTGTCTGTTTTAAAAGAAATATTAATTATTATTTATTATCAAATATTAATAACATGAAATGTAATACAAAATAATGTGAACCTTAAGTAAGACCCTGTTCTGTTTATTTCATAGAATTATTGGTATTATTCTGTTTGGTCAATATGGTTTGCACAGATAAAGCCATGGCAAAGCGTGTGAAATGGCTTTTTAGACTGATCGGAACGTTTTCAATAACAAGACAAAGATTGTCAAACAATACATAACGGATCTATTAAAGGATTTATCCTTTATAGAACCCTTATGGATTTAGCAAAGAAAATGTAATCTTAAACATTCGATTATGACGGAATCATGTTCCCATGGTATCTCTTCTTGTTGGCTACTAAGGTAGTTTCTTCGCCGCAGGTCATAAATTACTATTTTCTGTAATACATAATGATCTATCAACAAATCTATCACTAGTGTTAACCTGTTGACTGCCGAATATATTCCCCAACGGGTGCGGTCAAGTTCTTTTCACGTAAAAATAACATCAGAATGATCATACGCCTCGATACTAGTAAATAGCAAAAAACTACTGCCGCAGCGAAAGGGTTAAAAATTGAACCTCTGCATACAGAATATAATTTTGTAAATATTACAATGAATCGTAAAAATGAGAACTTTCTATTATATTTGTATTACAACAAGAAGGCGTGGTTGTTCCTTGACATATATCAATCTTTTTATATTTTTTTACCCAACCTGACACAAAAACTGTTTGCTTGCAATCTGTTCCATTTATTGTGTTTATTCAATCTTGATTCATTCCTTTTGTGATCATTTAGGTAGTTTCCTTGTTTTGTCCATCCTGTATTGGTAAGTCGACTATTATATAAAATATACAGTAGTAAATTATAATGGCAAGACCTAAAACAAATACAAACAATAGAAAACTAAACAAAATAGTGATTTTAGAATAAATTTACATTTGCTTTGAATCCTCAGCAGATATTTTATCTGATATAACAATAATCTTGTTTGTCAAATGATAACAAGCTTTAACCGCTTATGCGAACAAGCTTTAACAGCTTATGCGGTAGGTATGTTAGCGGTTGATAATTTCTGATGCGTTGCCAATCTTACTAATCTTGTAATCTTCTTCAGAGATAATTAAATATTCTACAACTTTGTCAACCACCAACTCTGAGTGGGTGATAATCTTCAGCACCAACACATCACATTTTGTTTTTCAACAAAGTATAGTTCCTTGATGATATGATATAAATTGTATTTCCAAAGTTATGGTTGCTAAATAGGAATAAGATCCACTTAGGGCCGATATATTCACCTATCGTCAAAGTTGTCGTTAGCCAACGAACAGATTACGCTAACGTTCGCGTTAAAAATGATTCTGTCTTTTCACCGATCTGTAACTTGTCGTCAGGTAACGTGGACGTAAACATCGCTAACGAATGTTTTTTGGCAGTATAGTATCAAAAGTCGGTAAAAAAGGTGTACTAAATCAATACTTGGACCATAACTTGGACTAATTGCCGCTAGATGCAGCGCCGTAAATGACAATGATAGAAAATGACAAAACGTAACCCAAATTCATTCGAACACGTTTTCTAACCGCATCAATTAAAAAGACCCAAACCAAAAATTAAAAAGAAATAGTATTGAAGGAAAAAATAAAGGACCGCCAGTTTTGCAGTATCGGAGGTAAACCTCCTCGTAGACCCATTTATTCAATATGGTCAATATGGTCATGCCGATTATCACTGGTATATTAGCTGCGTGTGGATATTCTACACCGTTGACACCGGCATGACACCGGGTACAATGGGGTACACCGAGCAAATCAAGAATAGTAGAATAATCTACTATTCTTGCGAGCAAATGACATGTGAATGAGTAAAAGTATAAACGGCGTACAATATCGGAACGCAGCCATAGAAGTCGAATTCCGTCAGCCATAACCGCTTCTTCAAAAATAATGAGGTCTTCAACTTCCTCAAAGTCGAATTCCGCAAATTCGGCCATATTAACTAAACAATGATCAATAATGACTTCAATTAATACAGTACCACGTACGTATGTAAATATTTGTCAGTTTGACTTTTTGTTTGACATTCAGTACATGCTCTGTGATTGGTTCAAAGTGTTCGTTATCAGTTTACCGGCAGGTTCATTCGATCGCTAAATAAATTCGTTCGTTAAGCGTATTTATCCGGTCGGTAACGTTAACGACAGGTGAATAGACACATATTTACCATTTATCCTGTCGTTTAGATGACGAACAGTTTCACGATAGGTGAATATATCGGCCCTTAGTATTGCACTTTAATGTGTACATAAATTGAACAACTTACCACGATGTATTTTGTAGCAAGTAATATCAAATTCTTAGGAACCGTTCTGTATTATTGCTGGTAACATGTGGCCAAGATAAAATTCTTTTAATTTTGGGAGCATATTATTTTGCCAAAATACTTCATCTTTTTGTATAATTAACATAAATAATGGCGTTTCATCATTTATATAAATTATGAAATAGCATTTATTTCTTCCAGTAATGATTAACTGACCTTGAACCTAAATTAATTAAAATATAATATAATAAAAATTAAATTTGTCTGATATAGCTAGATTATTTTGTATCTTATGAATACCTGATAATAATAATTGTGGCTATTCTTTAATGATATGTTGCCATTCCTCTCTTCCAAACAAAAGTTTGCTTTTTTTTGAGATATTGCATCGAACACTGTCAGTCCGCCCTGATGAAGAGAGTGTAAGCACTTTATTTCAACAATACTATCGTCACCTACAAGGCCTACAATAATGTAAATAAAAAAAGTAGTATAATTCTAGCTAGATAGTGATGTGACTACCATCAGGAGAAGCTCCCAGAAATCCATCCTCCAAACTAATAAATAAACCAGAAGGTTCAACTGAATATCCAGTAATATTTTGGAAGTGTTCTTTGGCCACATGTTCATTTTTCCTCCCGTAATCAAGAGCAGTACTTTCTATGTTCCTGTGTGTTAATAAACTTGTCAGCAGTTTAACGGGAGCAGTTGATGTCCGTCTTTTCACAATCCGTCCAAAATTAGAGGCAGTTAGTCGAAATTTTTTTAAGTTCCTATAATGATCAGACTCATACTGCCCTATTGAAAGAGTTGCATATTCTGCTTGTTCTTCAACAGTTACCTAGTAAGATTATATAACTTTACAAATAATATCAAGTAAAACAGAAAAGTGCAAAACTAATATTAAATTTGAATAACAGAAGTAAATACTGTCCTTATGGTCCATAGATGATCCATCATCACCAATTTGTAAACCTATCTCACACAAATGATAACATTTTCGTCATTGAAAACTATGCATTTTTGACCAGGCCTCATGTACAATCTGGTAAGGCTAGACCAAGAATAAAAACCAAGTCTAGCTATCTAAACTAATACGTGACAAACAAATTAGAAATAGACAAATGAAGTATCTCAACGGCAAGGAAAGTGATAAGAGATTTATATTGTCACGATTATCATAACTCATACTGTTTCACATACGGTAACAGTAAGTTTGATTCAGATGTCAAGTTAAGTACATGTTCATGAGCTCCCATATAATGTCATTATCGTAACTTGACGTTGAATGAATGTGATCAGAGTCAAAACCAATACAAGCACAAGCAGATATAACCCATCGGCAAATAGAAACATTTCTGATTATCACTGGTAAAATGACTCCCGAGTCCCAATTAAGTTAGACAGCTAAACAATAGTGATGTTGAGGCACCTACTGGCTATACAGACTAAAAAATAACCTGTAAAGAATTCAAAATTCTTTGGGATTCTGAACGCAGTTCTTCTGCGGTAACAGGTGCTTGCTCAGCGTGTATCCCATAATCCCCATTTGTGTCCATTCCTTCGGTTGCCTCCCTTCGTGCCTTTTTTGTCACTGTAATATTTCGTGGCTTCCACCTTTGTTGTTCATAATGTTCTGTGTGATGTTTAAAAAATCTGATGTGGCCAGGCACATGACTTTATCATACAATATATAAAATTAATAGTTTAGCTGCATGAGAATCACTACATCATTAGAATAATAGTTATTTATGTCACAAATGCCGAAAGTACGGAATAGCGCGACGAGCGGTGATGCGGCGCGTCACCGAAGGCGGAGTGTCGCCGTCGCATATGAGCGAGTCGGCTATCTAGTTTTTGGCACGAGCGACATCAACGTTTATTGTGTTGCTTTTTAAGAAATACGTAAATAAAAAAAAGCTGATGTGGCCAGGAACATGACTTTATCATACCATATATTAATACTTTAGCTGCATGAGATTCTATTTAATCGAGATCGGCCACGTCTGCAATTAAATAAAACTACTAGAACTAGACAGATATTTTGATTATATTTACAGTATGTAATGTCATAACATCAGCATTTGACACTACCTACTGTCATAAGAATCACACTATCTGACAAATCCTGGCTAACTAGTTTTAATACTAATGTTTGAATGCAGTACGAGCGATCTCCTGCAGCTAAACTATTAATTTTACCAAAAAATATTATAAACATAAATTATACAAAATTTCCTTTACTTTAATTTATTATTTATCTATTTTGACAAAATTACAGAAATGGCGGCTCAATTGCAAAATCGTTGAAAAATGCAAAGAGTAAATAGCCAGTTCCTTTGGACCCTTTTGAACCAAAAGCTTTTCAGCTCTAACTTACGTCATGAAACTACTAAATATGAACTTTCGTCCCGATACCTTTAGTAGTTTCGCCGGAATCGTCGCCACAAAAATCGTTTACACACACACGCACACACACACACAGACATTTTTTTGTATCTTGGTCAAAAATGTCCAGGGAACCCAAAAAAGACCTATTTCTGCTAAAATCAAAATTTTTTTTTCGGCATGATTACAATACTTTATTATACTGCGTATGATAAAGTAAAAATATTCCTGGATCCACGCCAGTAAACCTTTTCCAACTTTTTAATTGCCATTGTAACCCTAGCAAAAAAATTATTAATTTGTTGTTGCTACTTTTTACTTTATCTTTACCTTCGTTGTATCGAAGACAAGTTAAATATACTCTTGTTTGGAATGAACCTCTGCCCGTTAGATTTAATCGTTTACCGCAATTTAACTTGCATAATATGGACATGAATGTCTCGGCAGGGTTATTGTTTGTGTTTGGCTTGATTTTATGAGCCTTTCTTTGAATACTATCTAGGGCACCTATAACCATTTATAGAATCAGACAGGGAATTTTAATGACGACAACTTTTTCTTTGTACTGTCCTAAAGATACACGTACCATTTATGTGATGTATCAAACCCGAAGAATGGACAAGATCTGATTTGTTTAGCGCCATATTGCCGGGAATGTTACACTCTGCATTAGTACATCCACTGTGATTCCCGAATGCGTGGTTAGGTGCGTTGGTTATTTTTGCCTTCAAAGATTCTGGATTACTTGTGTCATCATTGGCGCATTTCAAAATGTAGCTTTGCATTTTTTTATTTTTTCTAGTGTCAAAAGCCGTCTTGCTGAAGCATCTATTGTTGTGTCCTTTTTTACCCTATGAAGAGTTTTTCCAACATTTTTAACAAGGTGGTTTGTGCACTCAATTTTATTAATTTCCATACCATAATCGACATTGTTCAGAATTTTGGAGTGCACACTGGAGTCACCATCAGCAATGAAAGACAAATATTTCAAGTTGTGGGACGCAATACTTTTATTGAACCCCTCAACTACAATATCTGCTTCCATTGCTGATGATGAACCACTCCAATTTTTGAAACATTTATGGGGAGCAACAGTTTCCTCGTTTGCAGCTCTTTTGCAGATCACACAGTTTCTATTGCGCACTCCAGCAAATAAAACTTTTTTGGTTGATTTGCCAATAATCACCGCCTACAATTAATTATATTTAAAAATGTTAATTGAATAAGTTATTTTGCTTGCATGTTACACATTAATAAGATAACTAAAGTACATTCTTGGTAATCCAAATCCGTTTTTGAACACCCCAACTCGGAGTAAAAAGTTGCTTAAAGTATAAGCTTATCCAGGGAGTGCAGAATATGCTGTATTTAGATTATGAAGAGTGTACTATAATGTTCATCATAACATACCGTTCCTGATGCTGCATTATAACTATGCCCATATGACCTCTTGCTCCAACCACCATCAACATAAACAGTAGTAAATGGAATCCCATTGCTGTCTACATTTCCTTTGTCCATATTTATCCGACGTTCAACATCTCCAGCACTTTTCATAGCACTCTCAGCTTCATCTTTCCAGTGGTTTGCAAGCTCTCCCTCAATTCTTCCAAACATAGCTTTATTCATAGATGGCACATTCAAACAAGATAAAAATGCACTGGCTTGCCCATAAGTGGATCCAGTGGAAATGGTACCCCATACCATGCCAGTGTTAATATTTGATTTTTGTTGGGGAGGCTCCGTCGAATAATGATACTCTTCACCGCACATCTGGCAACCCAGTGTGATTTTGCTCACAAGGCCTGAGTTGTATCGGCTCTCATTGAGTGGCAGTATAACACCCCCAGTACATACTTTTGAATGCTTGTACTGAAGCGGTATTGCCCATTTTAGGACATAGTGTATGTCCACAATCCTATTTCCGTGCAGTACTCGGTATTCTTCTTCTCCAACAACTTCTACCTCTAGATTGTGATGCATAACACTGAAAAACAAAATGTGTGTTTTATTCGTGACGGCAGTACACATTGTCAACAAACCTTTGATACTCCTCTTCAGTTCCCCATGCTTCTTCCTCCAATATTGCAGATTCGGAATGATCAGCTGGTATATTTTCTGGTATACAAGTGTAGGCATGCTCCAACATAATACTACAAATTATACAGATACTGTATTAAAACAGATGTCGCCAAGGAGACAAAATAATAGGGTATTACGGTCATGTGGAAATTTAAGCAAAAGCGTGTATTAAGAGATTTTACAGTATATAACCCGAAATTCTGTTAAGTTAAAATTAAATTACATGCAGAATTTGTTGAGAAAATGACAATTAAAATTTGAATTTTCCGATCACTGTCGTGATTGGCCTAGTGTAGAATTGGCAACGTAGCCAAGAAATTGATCAAAACCTAGGAAATTTTCTTGCAACTGTGTTTGCACCGCTGTTTGTTTGTATGTGTGTTGACAAACTTTGACGGCAGTATTTACAGCATTTACAGCGTTGATTATGGATGGTGTTGATATATTAAAAAGTCACTGATCACCTAACCTCAATACACTAACGGTAAACAGAGTGACCTACGCAAGACCTACGCGACTGTTGACAGTTTGGCACCACAGCAACATAAAATAACTATGCGCGACGTTGTCAAGTTTCGCATTATAATCCCTCCTTGTGACGTCACAAGTAGGATTTTTATTTGAATTTCAAAACGCGTTTTCTCCTATATTAAAGCGTTGCTTGTCATTTTACGTGTGAAAGGGTGATGCTAACGTTACCTACTTTGTAATACAACAGTATTTGAAAAGTGCCGTAATACCCTATTATGGACTATTTATATAAAGAACAATTATATTATGATTGAATATTGAAAATTGTATATTAGGGTGCAGCGTCACTTATAGGTAAAATTATTTGTTTTTTTTTTAATTTAAGTAACGTAATACCCGGCGGAAGTTGGGATTTTTTAATCAAAATGTTGAGTTTTAACAATAAAAAGAATTGCTTTACACATCTACACCCCTCACAAAATACAAATAAATATGCATTTTAGTTCTTTTGTGAGGGTTGGGAGGAGGTGGAAACCAATATTTTTTCAATATTGTCTTTTGTAATAATTTTCAATAATAATAATTATATATAATAATATATATAAATATATATAATAATAATTCTCAATAAATTTATATAATCCCACCTTTTGCCGGTTATTATGTTACTGAAAAAATCTGATGTGGCCAGGCACATGACTTTATCATACAATATATAAAATTAATAGTTTAGCTGCATGAGAATCTATTCTATAGAGATAAATCGTAGGTATTGTCAAAGCATCAGCATTTGACACTACCTACACTACGTCATTAGAATAATAGTTATTTATGTCAGAAATGCCGAAAGTACGGAATAACGCGACGAGCGGTGATAGGCGCGTCACCAAAGACTCCGCCTTTGTAGCCGTCGCATATGAGCGAGTCGCGCTATCTAGTTTTTGGCAGGAAATAAATGATTTCTGTATAGTAAATGCTAGGTTGGTACCACTTCGACGAAAGGTGCGTTCCGATTGGTAGGTAATGGTAGCTAATGGCGGTGGTAGAATACGAAATTATAGTATTTCTTATTTCGTATTTCGTGATAATGACACATATTAGTTTGCATGTACATAAACATGAGTCACTAGCAATTTTCTATTGGAATTACTACAACGGCGTCTGCTACCACTGCCATTATCACCAATGAAAACGCACCTTAAAAAGGTAATTCAAATTCTGACAGATTTATATTTGTTCATGACACATCCCTACCAACATACTAAAATAAAACTACACTCATCGCTATACTTTATTTACAAATATTCTCAATGTATCATTTTTAGAATTAGATATAAAGACTGGTTGATATTTCTTATCAACAAACAATCAAATTGGTGATCTTATTTTATTTGAAATTTGTATTTTATAATTTTGCGCACTACAGCGGCACGTTCCATAGTGGTTCTCCAACCTCTCATGAGATCAGCTGTTTTCGAATGTGACAACACAAAAAAATATTTGTCAAAATCCTGGCTACTATGTAATTTCATATCAATGCAGATGCGACCGATCTCGATCAAATAGAATTTGCTCTTGAAGGTAAACTATTAATTTTACCAAAAAATGTTATAGGCATAAATTATTCAAAATTTCCTCTACTTTAATTTATTAATTAACTATTTTGTCGAAATTACAGAAATGGCGGCTCATTTCCAAATTCCTTGAAAAAGGCTTAGAATAAACTAAAAAGCTAAACTATTAATTTTACCAAAAAATGTCATAGGCATAAATTATTCAAAATTTCCTCTGCTCTAATTTATTATTTAACTATTTTGACGAAATTACAGAAATGGCGGCTGATTTCTAAAATCCTTGAAAAATGCTTGGAGTAAACACCTAGTTCCTTTGGACCCTTTTGAACCAAAAGCTTTTCAACTCTAAGTTTTGTCATGAAACTTCTAAATATGAAGTTCCGTGCCGATACCTTTAGTAGTTTCTCCGGAAATGAATTAACAAAAATTGGGTACACACACACACACACACACACACACACACACACACACACACACACACACACACACATACACACACACACACAGACATTTTTTTGTACCTTGGTCAAAAATGTTCAGGGGACCCATAAAGACCTATTTCCGCTAAAATCTCAAAAATTTTTTTCGGCACGATTACAATACTTTACATACTGCGTATGATAAAGTAATAAAAAAAATATTATATTTACCTATAAGTGACGCTGCAACCTGCAAATAATAAAATATTGCAGTTTTAAAAGTTTCAATTTAATTGCCCCACACAATATATTATTGTACTACAAAATGTTTAATACAGTAGAATGAATACACATTATATTTTATTACTATAGTTCTGCCAGAGAACCAATATACCTCATTATTTGTTAGTGATGTTCACGTTTCTTTATATTCTTGCTGAGAATCAGGAAAGGCTGTTTGACATGTATCTGTTGATTTTCTGACAAAACTATATAATCTTTTCCATCCAACAGTTTATGCTCACCAATGACCAACAAACAAACATTATCTACATACCTATTGTTATTTATAACATTAGTTGAACTGTTAGTATCTACAGGAGCTTCAACATCGTCACTAAAATATATGTACAAATACATAAATAATATAATCAATAAATTAAAAACTGCAATTTCTCTTAAAACCAAATCATATAAACGAACCTATCGTTACTTATAAGTTCACTTGAAATCTCTGCATCAGTAGGAGCTTCCAGATCATCACTAAAATATACATAAAACAAATATTACAAGAAATATATGAAAAAGTAATAATTCCCTGTCTATAAGACTAATAATAATTATTATACTAACATACCTAATGTTATTTAGACATTCATATGAAATAACTGCGTACACAGGAGCTTCCACTTCATTACTAAAATATACATAGACAAAAATTAATAAGGTAGTAAGTAAATTATATTACAAAACGCTAAAATGCTACATAGAACCTGATATGTTCTGCTAATTTGTCACTAAAAAATAAAAAATATATTCAAATAATATATGTAGTATGTACTTCCTTTTAGAGTATTTAAATTTATTAGATGTAGAACCTCTCCAAGGTATTTGATTTCCTGCACCTTTAACTGTCCTGAAGAGTTATGGGGAAAATCTCTTCACGTACGTTGTTTTCAATGTAAATTGCCACCCCACCCTGCTAACCCGCTGGCCACAGAAATCATATGGAGGACATAAAAACCGTGTATAGAAAGTTGATTTGCTAAAAAAAGTCTAATCCAATTAACCCTGTAAAAATACCAATTTAAAAGAGAATATGACAGAAGTCTTCATTATAACCAGGTAATTAATAGGGCAGAGTCGCATGGCTCTATTTGGAAAACGGTAAGCAAAATTGCCATACACCACAAGCTAGAAATATACATAAATGTATTTTAAACTAAAGCAGATTATGCAAACAAACCATACAAAACACACACTACAAGTCACTATTATAAAACCATAATGACGATTTAGTATAATGAAACTATCACACATATATCAACAACCATAAAAAGCAATACAGCATCATTTCCAATAAAAGACCGAAGCTAAGCAGGAACAGTACACAACTAAAGCAGAAATGTGAGTTCAATTACAGTGGAACATTGAATATGTCTCATAAGCAAGCACCTATGTAATTTGAACTAAAATAATGCAATCGTTTTTGTTTAATATTATTATTTTTAATGTTTTAACTTTTATTTATTTACTTTTTATTGTTCTAATAGGTTTTTATAATAGCTTTTTTAAATTTTTTTAGTTGAATAAACAAATTAAATAAAATCCATATAAAAGATTCTACTGATTCTTTTCTTAGTAAATGTTATTCCGAGTAAGAAGTCCCATATGTTGTTATTGGTTTTCTTAATTACTTCAAAAGTTGGAACCGTTTAAAATACGGTTTTGTTAATATTTCAAACGGAACTTTGTAATGAATTATAATACGCAATAAGTCCCTATGAAAAAAAAAATAGTAAAAAGTTTCATATGGATTTATTTTAATCTTTTGTTTTGGTACCTACTATTTCAAACACCTATAACTTTTTAAGTATTTTAAATAACAAATAGTTCCATATAAAGCCCATGCCTAAATACTACTAACAGAAAATTTGTGCCGAAGAGGAAAACGAATGAGGAATTTGGGGCAATGAGGAAACCAGCATTTGGTTGATCAGAAGTTATTGGGTGGAATAAGGTTTCAAATGAATATTCTGCATAGCTAATTATACATACCTAATTGTAGGAATATCCATAGTCTCTGGTGGTATAACAGGAAAATGTTGTGGAGTGCTAGGAAAAAATATACAGATTTGTAGTAATATGTCCAAAACATAAATTATAAATGTAAATATGCGCTTATATACGTTTAGCAGTTACATATTATGTAAAATTTTAAAAATGAAGAGAATACCTTCATTTGCACTTGATCATCAATTAAAAAAATATAATTAGTCATGGGACTCATTTCAGATTTTTAACTGGGGTGGCAAGACCAACCGGGGATGCTTCCCAAGAAAATTTAAAAACTGGAATTAAATTTGTTAGTGTTTGAAGCTTCTTCAGCAAAATGTAATTGCTAACAATTTACCCTAAAATAATAATTTTTAATATTTGTGTTGTTAACTAAACCACGTGCTGTAAAGTAATCATCAAAAGTGGGCCTAATTTTATGTAACGTGTGCTCATTTGTTTATAATCAATGAAAAAATTAGTGCAGTCTGCGTATTACAGAGTTGCCACTTTTGGACGTCTAAATCGCTCATTCTCGCTGTTCACACATTTATTGTTCCTTATTTCATTCCGTAAAGTCCACTACTCCACTATTTCTAACTGTGTCTATAATTTACAAGTTTTCAACACACATGCTATATACTTTCAGTGCTAAACAATAAGCTGGAGAATCATGAAAGGTAAAAAAATTGTGTGTTGTAGAATTGTATTTTTCATTAGGTATTTGTCAATTATTAGAGACACTTCAATATTCTATGGTAAAATACTGGGCTCGACAATTCTGGGGTAGCAACTGCTACCCTTTCCTTGCCTACGCCTATGACTACATTTATTAGAAAATGAAATAATACCTGTTCAACCTCCTTCTCTGCCAAACATTTCTACTAGAAACACTTCTTCGTTGACCTCTTTTTTTCTTGGGATAGTGCACTTTGCCGCGTTGACCCATCTTAAAACTATTAATTACGAATAAGTTAAAGAAAAAATAACAATAATATTCTGAAAAGCATCATAAACTTACTTTCTAATTTAAACTTATTATTTATATAAATGTCCTGTATTGTACTAAAACCTACACCTAATAACGTCTATTTTCGTCTATACACCACTAAAACTACACTTAATATCAAGTTATAACTCACTAAATACTAATAATAACACTATAACTAATATAATGGTAGTAAATACTCGATGTAACTATAAACAATAATAAATCGTCAAACAGAAATATGTGCGCTCTCGTACAACGTACTATGACGGAAAACAAATAAGACACTGAACTTGACTGAACTACGCATGATCCGATCACGGGGTTTTAATCATTTTACTCGATGTTGGCATAAACACTGTTCGCGTATTTTGCTGCATTTCAATACTGCTAGCGCCATCTACAAATTCAGATACTCCGTGTCCCTAACGAAACTGTTTGTTATATGTTGACTACAGGCTTAAATTTTTTATCCAGTTTGACACATTTATAAAACACAGTCACAGTAATTTAGCCATGTGGCAATTAGAAACCGTAGCATTTATCAGATGTTACTTAATTCTTTAACATAAATAGAAATATACCTATACTTCCATTTGGAATTCAGTTATGTATAATATGTTACGCCGCGGTTTTGATTTAAGTGTTTGGCGAATTTTAATTAGTGTATTGAATCGGGGGTGACGTTTTATGGAGCACCATCTGTTGATTTCTCCTTGGTCTCTGGTTCAACTGTTAGGTTTCGTTCGGCTCTTCACCGTTGGATGGCGTTGCATGCAGGTTTTCTGGAATTAATTGCTCATCTCAGTAATTAAAAGGAGTTGGGGGATAGAAATTGCATCATTGTAACGGGGAAAAATTCTACTGTCGATTGATGGGCCATGCGTGGAAATTCCTGCGGGTTTGAGCATTTGCAGTGATAATGCGTATTGTCCAGTTTTTGAACCCGGTGACGTAGAACCTAATTTTCTCGTAAACCGCTTGATTTCTGGAAATTGACTGTTCAAATCTTCCCGACCCGGTGATGTGGGCATCCTATTGATTTTTTGCTATCTAATGACGGGTTCCGTTTCTTTAATTACGTCCTAATTATTCTTTTGCAAGATTTTGGGTCTCGTAGTGGGGATACGTACGGCTATATATAGGACGAGTTCAGCCGCCCTAAATCATCTTTTCTTGGGTGCTAGAGAAACTGCTGTCGGTTCTTTGCCCAAAAGCATCAAAAAAATCCTAGAAGTGTGCTTCGTTGTGGAGTTGACCAGTGATTCGGCTGTTGGAGTGTGTAGCCTGTGGAAGACGGCGTACGGTGCAGAATCTCGCCGGGTGGCGGATTTATTCACTTCACAACGTGTCGGTGGCGAGCTATTGTTGTTGGTTCAAAACTAATCGTCTTGAGTACGGATTTAATAGCACAACTTTCTGTGGATTATCTATAGCCCTCAACCCTACCTGGAGGGTAAGTCTAAGCTTGTTTTTTTTATTATGTGGACCCGATTCTTATTGCTGGGGATATTTTGGGCTGCATCCTTCCATCTTTCTTTCTGTCTTGCGTCTGGGTGATGAACGTGGTAACCCGTGGAGGATTCCTGTGTACATGGGAGCTTCGGTGAAGAACGTCGATATACTGTGGGTGTTCCTGCATCTACGGAGGATACGTTGAGGTTACGTACGGAAGCTGGATCATACTGTTGGGAAGTGGACTCGTAGATCGACTTGGTGCTGCAACGGAGGCTCTCTGCAACTATTCCGCAGTCTTTGGCGGTTATCTTGCCACCGCAGCTTGGTCAGTCGAATCATCGTGGGAACTGCAGCGATGGATTAAGACGGGATACCCTAGTAAATACTGCGGGTTTGCTCCCTCGCACTGAAGACACACCTACCTGCGGAGACCAAGGTTTGGTTTATATTTTCTATCCTCGAAGGGTGACCGTGCCCTACGTCGCCGGTCCAGTTAATCTTCGGGTTACGTTCGTTTGTCGTTGGCTTGTCGAGGATTTGCCTCGACATAACCTAACTTTTGCCGTTAATTGTTTATTATTGTTTGTTTATTTTTTTTCTGGGACTGGGTGACTGGTTTGAGGTTACGTACCCAATCGTTATGATTCTTTTTTTTAGATATTTCTTGTATAATTAACCAGCGCTTATCGCTGTTGTTTGACCACAATAGTTTGTGGGAATTTAATTTACCATTTATTCAGTTCATATTTTGATTTTGACTTTGAATTTGATTGATCGCTCGGTCTTAGGACAGCGGTACCAGTTACGTGTTGTCAATTTACCAACGCCGTTGAAATTATTTTATTTCATTAGTTTATTCCGGGGGAATTTTATCCCAACGTTTGCGGTACACTCGTCGAACTTCGTGGTTGGCCAACAACAGGTTTTATCCGGGTGCGCAAATATTTTTCCGGACTTTTGTTTTTCGATTTCAGGTTATTCGCGGTACAAGCGTTTGCCAAAGCGTTGGCATTTGACCACGGTACATTTGTAGTCTATTGTACTTGTATTATTATTTTATTACGATTTAATTTCTGGAGTCCTGTAGTGATTGCGGTGACTGACCAACCTCCTGGTACCCTACTGTGATATTTTTCCAGGTTTATAATTTGTCTCCATATATTTTTTTATATATCCAGTGTGCCGGCGAACAATAAATTGAATCTAGGCGAGCTTTGGTCTTTCTCTGCCCCTGTGTCGCACTATTATTTTTCAGCCAGCTTTCGCAATCGAGTGAGCAGTCAACAAGCGAGGTTTAGATTGTGTGGCGCCCTTCTCCGGAACATTTTGTTCTAGAGTGAGTCGTTTTCTCCCACGCCCCTCTCCCCGAGTGGCCGGTGCAACCTCCGACTGCATAAGCGCGCAGGTAACGTTCATTCCTGGTTCATGGTACCTGGATATTAGTGGAAAATCAAGGTCTTTCAAATACTAATATAAATAATAAAACACCATAATGTAAAAACATTTTATTAATGGCAAAAACTATTACTTTAAACAGTACAATATATTTAATATCCATACTTAATTACACAGCAATTCAGTTTACAATGAATTGTTAATTCAGGATTGTAGAAGTACAGTAATACTACCTCGCATAGTCTGGTTTCGAACAGTCCGGATTTAGTATAGCACGGTTAGTAATCACTCGACCAGACGTAAACTTTCCATTATGTTTCGGTGGTTTGTGACCGGTGGATGTTTAACGCTGAATTCAATATTTTCTTATTTAAACTTTAATACTGTCAAAATGAGCACGAAAAGAAAACGTGAATGTGACACAGTCAGCAAGAAACGTAAATAGCTCACTTTAGAACAAAAGTTTGATATAATAAAGCTTCATGAAGACGGTGCATCCTTCGCTAAGATAGGCCGTGATAAAGAAAGAGAAGTCACCAGTTAGAAGACATAGAAGATAAATACAAATCGCAGGGTATGGCTACAGCAACTTATTTATAAAAAAGTGACCAAAACTAGAAACACTCGAATGGCTTCAGGTTACACAAAACAAACTTCTCAAGGTCTTGTTTTGTAAATCACCGCGTTTTGGTACTGACGAACTTTATAATGAACTTAAACTTCTGCGAATCTGTGATATTGTTAAACTGGACAGTGCTAAGCTCGTGCATCGCATTAGAAACAACCTCTTGATGACTGATATAGGGTTAGTGCCAAACTGTGATCGTCACTCCTACAACACCCGAACAATGCAACAGTTTTATGCGCTACCAAATGCAAAAAACATTGGAGAGAAGAAACTAACAACAATGGCTGTGAAATGGTACAACGAACTGCCATGTAATATTAAAACTCTAAATATTGTGAAA